>CM031878.1:34073616-34391173 GCA_018697195.1 Certhia americana
ACAGCACTGAATCCAGTGTGGACAATGTATTCCCAGGTTACAAAAAAGGGATATTATCAACAGTGGAACTGCGAAAGCAGAAGTTCTGTTGCATTTATAGCATGATCAGGACCAATTTTGTTAAGCTGTATGTAAGAAAGAGCCACTGCTCTGATCCCCTATTCAGAATGTCAGTGTTGCTTTTTATAATCTAGGTCTACCTGCTTTAGCTTCATTAAATAAAACACTTTAACACCTTAAAATTCTTAACAATAGTGACTTTTTGGTTGTTGTTTTTATACCTAAGGTTTCTGCAATTTCTGAAAGACTGATCTGATGGATCAGATCTGATGGGAAAACTGCATTTTACCAGTGTAGTTTTAGGGCAACAGCATATATGCATTTGTACTTACGTACAACGCTTTCAAATATCTCTGAATTTACTTCTCCAATGATGTTATTAGAGAAGTGAAAGCAACCTAATGCGAATCATTCACATAAAACACTAAATTTCTAGTTAAAGCTTATGTTCCAATATGAGACATAATGGCATAAGTTCTTCTAAAAGGATTGTTTTTCTAGCTGTATAAAGCCCTGACAAGATTTGAGCATTGTTTTGAATGTGAATCATCTCTGTCTTGGTGTTTCCAATTTACTTCTACTCAGGAATGTGCAAATGATTTTATACAGCACGATGCTAGTACCGCTCTGTACTATAGTACTTTGTTTTGTAAATAAAAACAACAACAAATCCCTAGTCAGAAATAAACTGACAAAATTTACATTCTTCTCTCTTAAAAAAGTAAATAAAATAACATTATTTAAAATGTGAATTAGCTATAAGACATACAATACAATTACATAGATACATATCAATACAGCACATTCAATTTGCCAAAAATTAATGATTACAAAGCCAATATGGATGCTGCCATATATATATATATATATATGTATGTACAATGATTATAGCATTCATAATTGCACTATACCTACAACCAGTTTTAAATTACAAGGTGTTTTAAGAGGGAGCAAAAAATAGCAACCGTTCTTATTATCATTCTTTTAGATTTGGGAGGGTTAAGGAAGAAAAAAATCTCATTAGCATTTACTGTTAACTTTGGTAATCAACTAATAAGCCATTCTTTTTCCCACCTCCCATCTGCTGCTATGTGGCAGCTGTTTTTGTGTTAAGTGCACTCCAGTTGGTATTACAGATAGTCAATACAATAACATGTCTGAACTCTAGAGTATTCTTGCTAGAAATAATACAACTGGTCAAAAAACACCTTTCAACCTAAGCTGCAGAATAAAGGCTCATCCATGTGTGCTGCACTTTTGTTAAAAAATTGCACATTTAAACTTCAAGAATGATTTTCTCACTGCTTCATTTACGTTTATAAATCTCTTCTAAAGATCATTGAGAGAGGCTATTTTGCATGTAAGCCTATCAAATGCCTGTGAATCAAATAACAATCAACCTTATCAAAAAAGGTTCCTGAACATGATCTCTCGTCAATAACTTCTTGTAATACAACTGAAGGTGCCTTGACATTATTACAGAAAACAATCTCATGTCACAACTGACAAACTGAGAGATCTAAACGGTCTTTAAATTACTAGACTACATGTGGGTGCATGGTACACCTCGTGGCATATTCACTTACACATTGGTTTTGGCATTAGAAAATGGTACACTTTCTAAAAAAGGGAACATATGAGCTGAAACTATATGTGTTAATCATTTGGCAGTTGATTCAATCAGGTCAGTTCCCAACCCATCCATTTGGCATTTCAATCAATATCTTATGTTTCAAGCGCACTGGTTTTATAAAAAGCCAGATTTGGCAACATGAATTTTGTACAATAAAAATAATTTTTCTACTGTGGAAAAAGAACACTTAAAAAAGCCCTAACTTAAGAAAAAACACCCCACACAACTGAGAAAAAACACTGTTTCAGCCTGTAGCCACTGGGGAAAATGTAGTGTCTATGACTCTTCTATTTGGCATTTGTGAATAAAAGAAGACAGAAAAAAATGGCACATGGCAATTAAAAAGAGGTTATAACATATTCCATGTACATCCCAGATTGTGTCTTAATTACTTCATTACTGTCTTCTGTGCATCCTTCTTAACTGTACAACTATGGTTAAATTTATTATCCTAAGACAACTGTAATTCTGTTTTGCAATCCAAATATTCTAGTCTCAGAAGTGAAGACAGAATGAAGACACCCATGTAAAGAATTTTAAAATCATAGCGTCAATACTTTTTGATCCTTCAAAGAAAGTACATACTGTAAAATTAGAATGATTGATGACTTAAACTGTGATGATAGTGTTTTCCTGACCAAATCACTCAACAGAAAATAGTTCACCCAGGAATACAGCTGGGGGAAAAAAAGGCCATTGTACCTTTTAAAAGATAAGGAGAGTAGGAAAGGACAGGGAGAGAAAGGGTTAAGGAAAAAGGAAACCAGATCAATTTTGCTTCAATAGCAAAAAACTGCTATCCTTCGTAAATGTACGACTGAGAATTTGAAACACATCGAGTCACAAGGTTTTGCCTAAAAAATGAGGAAATGTGCTGTTAATGTACTTCAGCATCTTTTGTTTTTCCTCCATATACTTTAAATAAAATCATAATATTAACTACAAACTCTGTGTACATTCACAGAGTCCAGGCCGGCAATAAATTAGTATTATGTAAATTGTTTTCACAGATTATAATACAGTCCCTCTTGTGTATCTTCAATCACAGAAAGTTGGTTTTGGAGGACCCCCCAGGTACAGTTAGACCAGGTTATACTCCTTCAGGTTTAACTGTAGGATTGTGTCCTTGACAGCAGCAAAGACGAAGCGGATGTTCTCTGTGTCTGTAGCACATGTGAAGTGAGAGTAGATAATTTTGTCACTGTCTGGATTCAGGTCTACGAACATCTTCAGGATGAATTCTCGTGCTGCCTGTGCATCCCGCTGTGGTCCTGTAAGAAGAGAAATTCAGTTTTCTTAAAGTTAACTTTGTACTTCCACTTCTTTAAAAGAAAATAAGGAAGGCTTAATCTGTGATCCCCACATAAGATATGGAACCTTTTACTAATCAATAGTATCATATACTGGCTGCATTCCTTGTGGTAGAACTATTAAAAATAAAAATTGAAGGAAATTTCAGAAGTTCACAAAGTCAGAGCTGCTCTTTTACTGCTGACTATCTTCTTTCCTCACCAAGATAAATTACCTGTTTTAAACCAGGCGATTTATAAATGCACCAAATGTAAACAAAAGAATTATTTATATAATGAAGTCTTTTAAAAGTTAGTAGAAATGGTGAATGTTCTGCCTAAACCTACTATATTTAAATTATACTTCAGTTATTCTAGCACTGCAGATTTACTAGTTTAATATGGATTTTAGTGGGAAGCACAGTGAAATTATATCCTGACTTGGGTCTTAAATTTACTTAAAGTGGTAATAAAATACACAGCTGTTCTCCAGCTGAAACTGGTGCCTGCAAAAGGCTCATGTTCTAACCATTCAGTTGATATTTAAACTATGTATGTTAATCAGATCTAAATTAAAGTTGTAGCTCTGAGAGTCAATATAACCAAACTACATTTTCAACTTAAAAGATCACAGAAGGTAAAGTAATGACTTCAGCCTGGAACAGTGAGGATTCATTCATGTTCACAGCCAAAAGAGCAGTGCAGAAGCAAGAACCTAACAGCCAAAAGAGCAGTGCAGAAGCAAGAACCTAAGCCACATGCTGGTGAATCCTGTTCAGTTATTCTAGCATTGCCACCGGAAGTCCTTGTTCCCTTGCTCTTGCTGTTTCTGAAATGTGGGTTTCTACAGAATACACATACTCTGTGCTGTTGCATCCTCCTATTCTCTTCATTAGTCCTGTTGCTACACTGCAATATGAATACCAGCACCCAGCTGTTACGTGCAGCACTGTCCTTCAGTAATTATAAAATCAATAGCTTTGTGCCCAGCACATGTCCGCATTTCAACAACTAGATAACAGACCTTATTTTTAACACTTCAACCTTGAAATTTGTAACACTTCCAGTTTGTCCAACTGTAAAATTTAGGAAGGGAATATATGGAAGGGAAAGCACATACATTCTGGTGTGCTGCAAATCTACGTGGAGGGTGAGTAAGCTTTGGCAATACACCGTGTATGCATGCGAACAGAGGTACATACATGCACATATATACATTAATGACACATTTTCTTTTAGCGATGTAAACAGATAATAAGCCCTCTGAGGCAGGACAGAGGAATGTCCAACACTTCTACAGCTTCTAAACCACAACTGGTTCTAGTCTTTAGTTTGGACACCAGACTCTACAGATAAAAAGCAGCAATATTAAGTCTCACAATAGCACACATATATGTGACTATTTGTGAAGAACATTCTTGGGCTTCCAAAGACAATGATTTCCTCAAAATAAGTCACTTAGTTTTTTAATAGTTTCCTAGAACTCCTAGAACGTGTGTAGCTACACACAGCATTTTCTCAACATCTATAGGCCTATTCAGAAATATACCCAAATTTGCACACCTGTACTGTTGTGGTACTTAAACTTCTATCTGACTGAAGTTCAAGCATAAAAAAGTATGTTTTTGACCTCAGAAACTTAAAAGCATTGAATGAATTAATGTTAAATTTAGATTGCTAAGTGGTTCTGGTCTAAGTAGAAGACTTAGAAAAGAACTATCATATGAGTTAGTAGCTTTCTTTCCCACTGCTCTCCCTAATTAGCAACTTTCGCTGTCTGGCTCTATATGATACCATGAAGATATGTGTAAGTGCTACATCAATATTTCTCTCTTCTTTTCCTCCCAACTATAGCCTCTTCTTGTGTTTGCCCTCTCTGCCTCTACCAGACTGTGACTCAGTTGTCTAGTACTAGCATGCAAAGTGTGTCTACCTGTGATATACTGACCTAAGGAGCATGGCTTGGCCTCGCTTTCAAATCTCTTACTAACGCACTGTGCAGCAGAACTCCTTTATCTGATCTGTCCAATCTGCCACCCTGGCCAGCATCCCTAGGCTACTTTCTCCCTTCTCAAGGTGAGATAAGCAATCCAGGTGAAAAATACCTATTTCTGATACCTTCTTCAGATCTCCCACCTCCCACATCCCTGATGTACTGTGACAGAATAGAGTACCACATGGTGACCTCTGCAAGCCACAGACCCCACCCTGCCACCAGAAGTAAACAAATCAAACTGTACAAACTGTAACTTTTTCTCTGGAGTTAGGTTCTGCAAGATCTGCAGAATTAAGAAACAGAAGAGTCTCCAAGACTCGCAGGTCTCTACTTCCACATCCCTGATAGTCCATAATGTTTTTTTCCCCTCACCAATGGCAAAGACCAAGAGAAACAAAGTTTCTACAAACTCTCTGAATTCTGTCTTTTCTTTTTTTTTTTTTTTCTGGACAAGCATTTTTCACAGACTTTGTCAACATTTGAGAGGAGGTAACAGAGCAGACTGTAAAGTCTACTCACTTTGGGGATGTCATCTAGGGAACCTACTACACGAAGTAAATTCAAAAGAACAGGCATATTTCTATTCAACTGCCAGTTGTCTTCTGTACATTACTATGAAACTGAATTTAAACTGACTCATAAATAATGATCTGATCCTGCAGGCTTTTAGTCTTCTCTTCCTCTTCAACAGAAAACAAGAAAGTACATTTTTCCCATTATTTCTGTATTTGAACATGAGAGTTTTAATCTTTCTCTCAGCTTCCAAATCAGCTATTCCTTCCTGGTGGGACAAAATCAATTTTCTCTTCAAAAACTAGGAACATTTAGTTCTTTAGACCTCTTATTATATGAGTCTGTAGCCAAGGCCTTCTCCACTCAGTTACCTCAAAATACTCAGCTTTTCCCTTCCTGAGAACTTCCTGAAAGTACAGCTTTAATAGAAAGACTTACAGAGCCCACAGTTTTTTTATGGACAGACACATTAACTTCACATAACTAACGCAGAATTAAAATACAATTTACAAAGGTACACTAAAAGGGTGCAATGTGTGGTTCCTTGTTTCTCCGAGTGTTAGAGAGCTTTTGGCGCTTTCCCTTAGGCATTCTATCTTACATAAAAGCAAACCCCAAAACATCAAAAATACAGAAGACTGTATGTACGACTGAAGAATGTGTTTCTATTTAACTCTTGTGTTTTAGTTTAAATTTTCACCCTAACTAATGAAAAATGAAAGTGGTTTGCTACTAATATGACAATACTCATCTAAAAGTGAACTATTTCCCAATAAAGGTTCTGCCATCCTACCCACAAGTCATTACAGTATAAACCAAAATCTGAGCAGTCTAAAAATTCCACAGAAGTTCAATCACATTTAACAATTTTTTAGGGTTTTTTGTTGTTGTTGTTTTTTAAGAAATATACCAAAGGATCTATCTGTCTAGCATTCGGACAAAGCTATTACAATTTTTCAGTACTACAGTTAAACAGACCATGAGCTCTGATGTCATTATACTTACCATCATACTCGGGAAAATAATCAACTAGATGGGAGTACATTATTTTCTCCTCTAGTAGATCTTTTTTATTTAAGAACAGAATAACTGAAGAATTCTGGAACCACGGATATGTGATAATTGTCCTAAAGAGTGCTTTGCTTTCTTCCATTCGATTCTGGAATAAAAAAGAGAGAAGAATTTTGGTGGTCATGAGATTTTATTTTTTTAAACGAATTCATGTGTTTTCACTCCATTTGGCAAAAGGATCCATTTCCTGTTTTGCACTTTCCTACCACTATATAAGATCCAATTAATTACACTAAAAGTAATAAGCAAGCAGCAAATTAAATATTCAGGCCTTTTTCTTTTGCAAATTCAGCTACTTAAGCCTAAGTTTTCTTTAAAACACTAGTCACAACAGATTCATTTGTGAAGTCTGAATATGCACAGTTACAATCAGCCAACACATTGATAGTTATTAACACACAAGTGACTCATGGTAGAGACACAAGGCCAATGCAAGATTTAAGAACGTTATGTATTTTACATGCCTTTCCCAAATTCTGAATACAAGAGTTCAGCCATTCTTAGAGATCAGCTTAAAATAATTGCAAATAATTTTAAAACCTGAGAATATTTTGTCAACACCCAAGGTTTATGACATAGAATTCTGAAAAATTGTAAATTATTAACTTTGTTTCTAGCATTGTTGCCAGGTGAAGAATTGTTTGCACCTGGCGGACTAATACTTATTGTTCAGAACCAACTAGCCTATGGAATAACACAACACTTACTCTGTAGGAAGAAAAACTGGAAAGCAACCAGCCAGCCCACTTATGCTAACTTTCACGAGTTCACCAGGCAGTCAGACTGACTCTGGGGTTGCTGACCACCAGGTACCACCAAAGAGACCCCACAGGACAAAAGAATGCATGTGCAGAGGGGAGGAACCGTATGTCAGGGATTCTGGGGAAATGATTATCGCATCTTATTTATGTTTATTCTGGGACAACCAATGAATATGTAGGTAAAGTACAATTCATAAATAGAAAATGTCCTGTACCCAGCACACACAGTACTGGGAGGAGCTACCTCCTTGTGCATCTCACTGAAGGAAGAATTGCTGCCTCTTAATGCTACACTGGGGCTAAGGAGTTTATTTTTACTGATTTTTGGTAACAATACCATTGGATTAGCCTTTAACTCCTTAGCTGCTCCTGAAAACACTTTGCACTATAGCTGAAATATCAGCCAAGCCTACAGTTATTTCTATTTGTAACACTCTTTTGTCATTGTAGAATAATGCTACAATTTGATCAGTTCTGAACTGTTAGGCTGACTTGACGTGGTTAATACAGAGCTAGAGCAAATATGGTTTTAAACACAGGAACTAACTTATTTCTTTTATTATTATTATTTAAAGCTGCAGCCCCTTGAAAGACTGTTTCACCACCAAATGGGGCTCCAGAGAATGACAAGTACATGAATCCTGCAGATTCTGCTGTTGCTGAGCCATAAAACAATCCGTCAGATAACTCAAGACAGTTCTTCTGTAAGTGTATATTTACTTCCATTAACTTGCTTTTTAGAGAGGCCAACATAAAAATGAATGGGAAAATGAAAAGCCCGAAACAATTGGAAAACAAAAAAGGAAAACAAAAAACAAATAGTAAGATAGTTCAATTTTGTACTAAAAGTCAATGATTTGGTCTGTTAAACTTCATTGCATGTTGCTGTGGTGCATGAAAATAAATAGCTGATTTTATATATTGAGAAACTAATGCTGAGTAATAAAACATTTGCTTTCATGCAGTCACCTCTCATGACTCATACTGATTTCAGCAGTGCCAGGATTTCACTCTTAACAGAAACACTAATATCAACACAGCTGAGCATAGAACATAACTCCTTAGACTAATTGTTAGTAAGACATTATTTTCTTCTCAACATTCTATATAGACTTCTCAAAACAAGACCTTAAGAAAAGGCCATGGGAACTACCTGATATAGTCATGTCTGTTATATGCTCCACCTCAGAAAGCTCAGCTCCATGGCACACCTGCAACTCCAGAAATACTTGCTGGCAAGTATTAGTGTCTTCTTCACTAGACTAAACAAGCTCAGGCCTCTAACACTGTCTTCACAGGACACTGGCTCTGGGCCCTTCATGCTTTTTCTAACAGATTAGGTGACCATGAAATTGTATATATAAACCTTTTGCAAATTATTTCAAAGGGAAATCAAAGCAAATTGTGCTAAGGATAGTGAACTGACATTTTGATATGCGGTCATTTAGATGTGTAGTCTGCAAATTTTTTGCAGGAATTGAAAGATGGCCTAGAGTTTTTCAAGTAAATTTTATCTGCCTGTATAAAGAAATACAGGCCCTCAGTTTGCTGTAACAGATTCAAACACTAAAATGGTTTAATTATTTTATTTTACTATGATTGTTTGATTAAGAAGAAAGTATGAAGTAATTAATTTTTGACTGATCAATCTCTGCTTAACTTTCTGCTGTCTCTCTCTGTTTATCCAATTACTAAGGGCAATTCAACTTTAATGGATGCCACAGCAGATAAAAACAATTCTTATGCCAGAGTTAATTCCTCTAACAATACTGCTTATTATCCTTTAAAATTTGTCTTACACTGGTTTTCTGTTTCTAATCATAGTACACCTCTTTGCATGCTCACTTTTGATTTATTAAATATAAGTTTATATAAGCCAAAATAATTTTAATCAGTTTAATTAATCACAAGATGATATGGTTGAACTTCTGTTCTGAACTTTTTTTCTTTTTTCGGATGCACTATTTCGTGTGTAAAAGATAGTTTCATGTTACAGTATTTTTACAGGAAGTTGGGATAGGATTACAAGGAGTATAGAATGAGTCCATCATTGGAGATCTGACCTTCTGTCAGATGCAACATGAAAGGAGTTTTGCCAAACCAAGCCAGACAGTGTGGCTCTTCAAAAAAAAAAAAAAAAAAAAAAAAAGCCCCAAGAAAAAAACTCCCAGCAACAATGGGGAGCAGGCAATATTTAATAGTTTGTTCAAGTACTTAAGTCTCCTTTTATGAGCAGCTCAAATTGTTTCCAGAAAAAACTTGTTTCAGCTTCAGCAAAAAATGCTGCAGATAGAAACTTGGAATAAGTAATGTACAGAAATGTGCAGCTGGATCTGGCTCAAGGCTTTCTCACTAGCTGACATCCAGTATGAGCTGTGAAGCCTACCTACAACAGCAACCCCTGTTCAACAGCAGCAACAGCTCATCATAGCCTTCCTGGCTTGGCACATGGAAAAAGAGCAGCAGGATTACTCTTTTCACCATCCCTCAAGACCTGCTGGCCTGGGCAACTTCCATGCTCAGCTTTTGTCTGTAGTCAATCAGAAACTGCATAAAAATATATTGATATCACCAGCTGCTCCTCTATTTTTCTTGTTAGGACATACAGATGCCAGTGTAAAATTCTCCGTCTTCCATACAACCTGAGGGAGTTGCCAGTCCAATGTAAAAATATCATTAGGAAAACAGAAAGAAAAGAAAAACAGCAGACGTGCTCCAATAGTGACTTTTTAAATTATAAACAGGTTACAAAATCCTGGGCAAAGTTACCCTATCATTTAAATAAATACCAAGAAAAAACACTGTACTTACTAATGAATCACATGACTGTCCAATTTTATGACGAGAAACATGTTTTTATGAAACAAACAAAATGGAATTTCTATCATACACCTCTTATATAAAATATTTTACTGAAAGGTTTTTGTGCAATCATTAAACATTAACACAAATACATGCAGAAGTATAAACCATGTTTTCTCACATTTATCCAAATGCAAACTTACTCTTCCTGAAGTTTTTAATTGATTAAAAAGGAGTATACTTCCTTCCAATTTTGTTTTTATATGTAGACTTTCAATACTCCTATTTATTCCATACTATTCTAGTTTGGATGTAAATACTGAAATTCTCTTTATTATCTGTTGCTCTGGAAAAATGCAATTACTCCTGCAATTCGAGAAATACCAAAACTAGGATAATTTATAAGCACTCAACTGTCAGATCCTGAAGAATACCTGCAAGAGTCTTAAAACAGTATTTAAGAGCTGTATCAGCTGGCACCCAGTGAAGGGAAAGCACCATTACCCAGCTAACGAACAGTGCTTTGACAGAAAACACTTAGTAAAACATTAATCTGAAACAACAGAGAAGCACTAGTGGAGTTTCACTCATTACTGTCTTAATGATTATCTAGAGTGGCATCTAGTGGCAATACTGTAACTCACATACTGAATGAAAACGTAGTAACTTTTCTCTTTAAAAAATTATTAGCAATTTAAGCAGTGCCCATTTAAAAAAAAATCACAGGATTTCACAGATTCTGAGAAACTACATTTTATACGAATGCAGCAACAGAGAAGGTGGCAAGGAGGTAAACAAACACTCATCTTTTAGTGAACAACTTTGTGCATGTAACTTGTGTATGCTGGCGAAAATGCTTATTTGAGTCAGAGGGCATTCAGAGATGATAACCGTAGAAAACAAAATACTGATGCAAGAGAGCTTCAGAAAAAGCAGAGGTTAGTATTTCAGAAGGTTAGTGTCACTGTAATAGCCTCTATTATTTAGGTTGAAAAAACCTTTCATTGTGAATGTTTTATGTACAACTCCAGTTTAACTCGGAACATCTCCATTATCCAACTTCCAGCAATTATTTTCATAGAAGCAATGTCAAGCTATATATAAAGACCTACAGTGTATTTCTTGGCTAAAAATTTAATGAAGCTTCTATGCAAAAGCTGGGTAACAGCAGAGGGAATGAGGGAGGTAAGTGCAGAGTCCTCTACTATGTAAAAAAGTAAATACAGTATCATACTTGGAAATGATTTGCATTTTTGCCACCAGTATGATGTACAATCTTGTAACTAGTCATCTAAGTAAAAACTGCAACGGTACCAATATTTTGGTCAGTAACCCAAATGAAGTCAGAGGCAATTTCAAACAGAGCTCAGGAATAATTCCTTTATTTTGTTCACTGTCTTCAGTCTTACTGTAAACTAGCCTGAAAAAAAATGCTTCTTCTACAGGGAAGACATCCCCGTAGACAAGAATCGTATTTTCAAATCACCTGGAAGAAGAACTCTCAAGTCTCCAACATGCTGAATTTGCAACACTGCACTTGAAAATACATAGCAGTTTTATGCACCCAGCAGAGACACAGATTAAGCAAGTGACAGCTGAAATCCATCAAATCTACATGTTCAACAACCACCAAAACCCAAAAATACTGTCCAAAACAAAAATGGTCTATAGAACAGTCATAAAACATGGTTCAAGTATTGCTATCAACTATTTTTCAAATGCAAAAATGTGTCTTAAATTGTTTTTCATGATAAAAAATGAATATGAGAATTGGCTATTCTTTAATACATACATGTATTTGAGAAAAATGAGTGAAAATATTTTAAAATCAAATTGTCCCTGGAAAAAAAAAGGTTTTTTCTGGACACTACTGGTTATTCAGAAAGAAAAGAAAGAAAGGCAAGCGTCAGTTGCATCTTTGCCAGCCAGTAACAACATTAACAAGCAGCATTTCTGGCAGCCACTGTATGCCAGTTTATGATCATCCAACCCCCCAATTCCATTATGAACTACCCACTTTAACAAGAGAGAGAGGCTCTGATTCTTTCTAATGCAAATCCTTCCCAGAACTGATAGCTCAAATTCAAAAAGTTCTTTATTCACATGCCAAAAATAAATATGCATTTGTGTGTGGACAGGTACATCCAGCAATGAGGCTTGGCACAGGTAGTTAATGTGCTATTTTCTCAAGTTTCCAAATAAACGATCAGTTCTGGAGATGTGATTTCCCATGGGAAAAAAAAAATAAAATAAATAAGTATGAGGACTGTTTGAGGATTTTCGTTCTAACTGGGAGTTCATATTGTCCCTCTGCCATATGCTCAATTGTTCTGGATTGTTTGCTGTTGATGAAAAAACCAGCCAACTGAAGCATTACATTTATTTATGATGTAGAAAGACAGAAGTTCTCGGATCTCAGAATTGTTTTCTTTCAGCCTTCATGCTAAGCCATGTATGACTAACCTGTGAATAAGGAATACAGTGCTGGAAGAGAAGTGGAAGCATGCTCAGATGTGAACAGCATGAGAGTTCTGATGAAAAAATGAAATACATTGTTCAGATAATTGCCTCTTTGAAGAATAAACATACTCTGAACTGTGCAGCCTCAAACCATTTTTTATTTTTGCCCACATCAAAACCAAGTATGACTGGAACACTGTACCGATTTGTCGCCTGTTAACGTATTACACAAATCAACACTACGCAAGTTCCATCTAGGCTCATCTGTTTTGCAATGTACTTTTGTTCAGATTTAAAATGGAAGCACGTGTGCCTGCATCTCCATACCTGTATCAACGCAAATGAGCTAACAGTAAAAATACCTACCCTGCGTTTCATGCAATTATTTTAATGTAATTTTAATAAATTATATTTTAACTGGAAAATATTTTTTAACAAACCAAGCAATATTGATCCTTTCTCTGTGGGGCAATCTACAAACAACAGAATTTTCCATCAATTAACTGCCTTTATTCAGCTACCTGAAGCACAAAGACATTGCAGAAAACCACTCAACAAAGTTCATTCAGTTTCAACTTGTAGTTGTGACTGAGAAAATGAAGCCCTAATTTTCTTAATATCCTGTTCTGCCTTCATCTGATAAAATTTCAAGACAGTTCTTCAGAGTGTAAATTAAGTATTGTGAAGATAACTACATTAATGCAGATATCCACTGTCAAATAAGGTAGGGTTCTTCAGGGGTATTAGAGAAGCTATGGAAAAACCTTATGACATGACTACAAAGATGGTTCCCAAGGAAACAAATGAAAAAACTCTCCTTTCACATGTCATACAATGTTTTTTCTAGAATCAAAGAAGAAATTGTATTGGAGTGCATCTTTACATGGAAATCATCAGGTCAACTCCTTGCTCCCAGCAACAAAAACTTTTGTCATCATGTAATTTTACTCATGGCTATGTTGAGTCAAGCTCTGAACATGTCTCTTCAAGATGGAGATCTTACCTCTCTGAACAAACAGTTCTGTTTTCAGTCCTCATGATATAGGAACATCAAATCAAAAATAGGTTTACTGATGGCTACTGTATTTCCAGACTATTAAGTCACTTTAACGATCCCCTGTACGTAATGTTTTGGACAGAACATTTTTAAGAGCAACTTTCTTCCTGGGGTATTTAGCTCCATGCTGCTTCCATCAGAGACTCAGTCAAATGGTCCCTTCTCCTTTCATCTATCATGCTCCAGAGATATAGGTGTTCTAGGCTGTCTGAGACCCCTTGAATTCCTGAAAGATATGTGCAATGGCTATTGGAAATGTTGCTCAAGCCACCTCCAGACCTACTGATTCTGTTCACATCTCAAATTACAAAATTATGTTTTCTTCCTGCTAGAGCCATGTAAACATCTGGTACTGGTAAATGAACCTGCTATTCTACATTTCAGAAACCTAGAAGAATTAATGGGGGAATCACAGCTGCACTTTGTAAGTAATGGCCACTGCTTCAGAGGTCTGTAAACTCAGGATAAAAAGCTGTAAGACAATGGGATGCTGAACAGAATGAGTGAGCATAAAGTTACAGCAAGAGAATTCTCAACCAGTGCAATCAACAGTCTTCACACATCTGGCTGCTACAGCACTGTATGTCACACCACAGTGCAATGGAGCAGGTTTAGACAAGTTTCTAAGGAACTCCTTCAGTTCGGAACGACAGTAATTGTACCTCATGAAAAAATCTATAACTGTTAGAGTATTTCAAAAGGGACCGATCAAGACGGGAACAAAAAAGATTCAATCTGGTTATCATACCAGGTTAAATGATGCAGGTCCTTAAACCAGACAAACTATATTGTAAGGAAGTGAAAGCCAGTGGACAGAAGATGGAGAAATTATCCTTATGGCATAGTTTTTTTTTCCCGTTGAGCAATATGGCATTTGACAAGCTGTCAGAAGAGACAGAACCTAAAAAACACCTTCATATGTGAGAAAGGAGAACAGGCAGGAAATAATGGCAATATTGGACACAGCTTGAGACACAGAATCACAGAATGGTTTAGGCTGGAAAACACTTCTAGAGTAATGTGTCTAAGATTTCCAAAACAAAAAAAATTAATTTTCCTACTATTCTAAAATCTCAGAATTCTTAAGGCATTTGTGCCTGCTTCACACATTACAATCCTTTTCCACAAGAACTGTAACCTGGGATCAAACCAATAAATACACGGATTATAAGCAGATGGTACTTTTAATAAAATTTTATTGACAAAGTTGAGTGACAGTTTGATGATCAAAGGGAAGGTGCTATTGTTTTAAGAGAAATTCTACGGCATTATAATGCAAAATTACCAATTTTGTCTGCAGCTAAATAAAATGTAATTTCTTAAGGCATACAACAAACTGAAAAAAAGGCTTTGAAGCAAAAGGTACTTTTAAAAAGGTACAGTACTCAACAACAATCGCCTCTTATCAAGGAGGTTCACAATATATCTCCAATCCTGTAAGAATTTCACATTTTACAATTTAACCAAAATGCATTGTCTGTGATGAGAATAATCTAAACTGGCATTTTCCCCCAGTATATTTTGTACACTGTTCAGAATACTAATAATGACTTACATGTAAATATCATCTTTTTTAGGAATGCATACTTCATGCTGTCCAATGCCTCTGTTGTTTTGCAGCCTCTGACAATACCACAGAAAGACAGAATTTATTTTCTGAAGTTTCGAATATTTATAATTTTCACTTAGCCTATTAATTCATTTAGCTGAACTGAGGAACTTGTATTCTGTCATTTCCAGTTTTGCTCTGAGAACCCTACCACCACAGAACTATACAAATTATATGAAATCTTATATACCTTAAGACTTTTAGTGTGCTAATATATACAAACGTCAATAAACACTGTTCTCTGTTTTGCTGTTTCTAAGTACTTAACTAGCTGTGCAAAGATAATGAAAATCACTTTTTTATAGAACTTAATTTTACAGATATACTGTTATGTCTCTAGCTCTTCCATAACTGCAAGTCGTTATGCTTCTCTTGCAAAGCTGGAACTCATTTTTCTAATTATTGTACTGAGACACTGAGATTTGATATGCTGAAAGGAGCTACCTCTAATACATATTCAAATGCAGCATATCCTGGAAATCTAGGAAAAAAAAACTTTATTTAAAAATGGAAGTTGATTTTAGACATAAGAAAAAGTTCTAAACTGGGTCATTTAATAAACTGCCAATTTCTCCAAATTTGCTGGCATAATTCAGAGCCAGACTATGACCCACAACACATAATGTATCATAAATCAATTAAACAGAGAGATGGTTCTTTTTTTTTTAACTCACCTCTAATCCTATTGGAGTTTTCTGTAAAACTGAAAATATATATAATATAAATATATAAAATATAAAATAATATAAATTATTACTATATCTTTATAAATAAATATTATATATTTATTTAATATTATATATTAAATGAATAAAAATAAGAACATTAAATATATAAACATATATATATAAAATAATTTATAACATGTTCTCCTTTGTCACATCACATCAGACTGATGGAATATTTACTTAATTAACAGTTCTATTAATCTAATTAGCATATTAAGTAGTCTGGTTCAAATTTTGTCCTCATTTTCAACAATGAATCTAGACATACTTTCTATTTTATTTATTTTATTAAGGGCAGAATTTGGAACAGTTAGCTATCTCTCCTTTGTGTTTGTTAAAAGAGAAGTATTTCATGACTGCACATCAATTGAAATTTTTGCAGGATGTGTTAAAATATACCATCCTTACTGACTCTTCCCATTTTATATGTATATCACAAAATCAAGTAATGTATAATCTAGACACACACTTAAAAGAGATGCCACTGGATCTTAGTATCACCTGTTAGAGAAATCACAGCTAAAATTCAGTTGGACAGTCAGGCATGCTTATCTTCAGGACTGAAGCTCCCAACTCTTCAGACATTTGTCATGGGAATACAATTTAATGGATGTGTCATTTAGAAGTCATCCTACACGTCTCTAAATAACAGGCAGTCTGAACTCTTCTTATTTTCTATGTATAGCCCCCTATACAAGTTATATTCCTCAGAACTTTTCATTCTTAACTCGTTCAAGGTCATGAAAATAGAAACACTTCCCAGCTCCACCTCACATACATCCAGGGAGACACTAAAAAAGATTTCCAACTAAGTGCAACCTCATCCAATTTATAATCCAAATTTATTTCTCTTGAATAAGGTAAACAAGGAAAGAAATAGATTTACAACTGAGCAGCCATCAGGCACTACATTTTGAAGCAAAAATCAAGTCTTCATTTCCTAATGAGGAAGTGGTCATAGAACCACCCCCCACCCCCCAGAAAATAGCACTTTTAAAAGATTTCTATTTACTCATGAAAATTTACTAAGAAGGATGTATTAACTAAAAAGGATGACACAAATGATTAAACACTACACTTTTCTTTGTAAAAATGTACTACAGGAAATGAGACCAGGCAATATGAAGTAGACTAATTAGAAAAAGAAAGTAGGCCGTCTTACAAAAATCATAGTTTAATCAGGCTGTGAAAGCAATGAAAAGGAAACAGCAGAACAATGTAAATTGTCAAGTCAGATATTTTAATTTCAATATGAGGCACACAGACAAAAGAATGATTAGATTCTATCCTAGTATCACACTGATGGCATACATATTAAGAAAGCAGAGCATTCACATACACTCCCTTCACTTTGGTGCTAAAATTTCAATACTGTTCTACAATTTAAAGCTAAGTGTGAAAAGTATCTCTTGGCTGGTTACCAAACTCTTCAAGTTAAATCACTGTCTTCCCTCCTGAGGCTGTCACACCTCAGTGAAGAAAAAAAATCTCTTCGCAGGCTGAATTTTTTTATTCAAAGTGTCAACAAACATTTAAAGCTGTATTTCTGACACACCCACATTTAGCCAAAATATGCTTTGCTTTATATGGAATAAACAAACACATTCCTCCATTAATTCTGGGACTGCAATGTTTAGAGATACAGGGGAGAGAAAAAATTAGGGAGAAGGCAGTGTCCTGGCACACCAACAAAATCTAGACAGACAGGCTGCAAGTTTGCTGAAAGCCAAAACTTAAGCTGCCCAGATTTGTGCTCAGCTCTGAGACTGTCTGGATCCTTTCCAGAGTTAGAGTAACACAGGCCTAAGTGTGCTGGAAAGCCTTCTAGTCTATGTATGTATGACTTGAAAACAAAAACTGGATTGAAATAAAGTCATGAATACATTTTAAACTAAAAGTCAAAAAGGTTCAGAAGTTTTCCTCTGCTGTTACTAAGAAACACAAATAGTTCAGTAGTGTAAAACACACCAGCAAGAAGGTTTTGATTTCCATGAAGCTTATTTTGGACAGTTAGAATAGCATTTAAAAATTATCATAACTAATGTTTCTTTATGCAACTTCCTATAAATTTTGCTATGATTTGTTTAATTAAAATGTTTCGTATTTGTGTGTTGACTGTGGCTACAAAAGAATAATGCAAACAGAAGAAGACAGAACCAGACATTTCCAGTTTGACTTGAAACAAACCAAGTCTGACAGATTTCTCTTTTTTAACTACACATGTCTAGCATCCAAAATTACAGGAGATGAAGCTGGTGCAGCCTACATAATAATTTCTGAAAGTTCAGCTTTGAATGACACAGATAATTAAACAATTAATGTAACAATAGTTTTGTTTTATGAAAACACTACAAATGTAAAAGTTTGCAGAGCTCCAAGGCTTTTCAAAAAAAATTAATCCTAAAGAAAGTTCAACATACAAAATGTGATTGTCCAGGGACACCTGTTTTACTTTACGTCAACCACTGTCTTGAACAGTGCAACTTGTATGCAGCTGCAAAGAAGATATTGTCAAGTGTTTTCCTATTTTCGTCTAACATTTTAAAGTATGAGCTGAAAGATTTGCACAGTGCCAATGAGTAAAATTCATAGAAGTTTAACAAGTAACTTGAAAGAGCCCTCAGGAGAGACAAAATACCGTCAAGTTAAAAAAATCATCCTTAGTCTTCATTCAACACTGCATTCAAAATAATGGATAGCGTGCTTTGAACCCTCAGTGTACCCACTTGCTTTCTTCTCCTGTTTTTGAAATAAAAATACAATATACACCTGGGGCTTTAAGTCAAAGAAATGGAGTTTGCTACCCTATGGTCTGTTCCTTAGGAATCTATAAATATTGTTGTCATTTATACCACTGATTATTGTGCCTCTGCTTATAACAGTAACTGAAAAAACATTTCTCTGTTTTAACTATATTCCTTCTCAACACAAAACAGACACTTCTGTGAATCATTCACAGAGTGGATCAGCTTAGCCCTGCTTGAAGATTGAACCCTTCCTCCCCTTGGACCAACGAAATTCCTCTCACTCCACTGGGTGCCACATGATTGATTGTAGATGCATTTAGAAAACACCTGGGACTACCTGGTAAAACCGTGTGGCTTTTTTTGAACTCATGGGTTTTGTTGACAATTACTTACCTCATTATCTGACTCCACAAGCACTTGATCGTATTCACTAAGAGCTACTAGGAACATGATAGATGTGACATTTTCAAAGCAATGTATCCATTTTCTTCTTTCTGATCGTTGGCCTCCTACATCCACCATTCTGAAAAATTAACAACCACATCAACTCCATGAACACCTTAAGAGATAAACACCCAACCACAAACACAACAAAATTCAAGGATTTAGTTAGAAAACCAATTTGGTTTGGTTTTCTTAATTTTTTTTTCACTGATAATTAATAGAATCTGTTGTAAGCAGACAGTTAATCATGCTTGCTTTAAGTCTGATGGGTTTTCTGTATTTGAACTATTCTGAGTCTCAAACCCCTCAGAATTATGAGATATAAAGGTCTCATGAGACAAGGATTTGGCAGTGTATTCCCCAAAACAGACAGTGGACCACCTTTTTCCCCCCTCACATACCAGAATCAAAATCCACAACTTTTTAAATCTGCCCTATTTTAAGCAGAAAGATAGAAAACAATATGTATCTACCAAAGGTTTTTTTTGACAGCCAAAATCAGACCTCATGTTTGCTCACAGTGTATTCCCACTTCATCCCATGTCTCAGTGTAAACATGGGTGTCAAACTCATAACAATTCTGTGGCTATTATTTAAACAACTGTACTTGCACTAAAGTAGAGTGATACCTCTCTAAAAATCAACTGCACAAATGGTAACCTTTTATTCCATAATTTACATGAATGACAAGGACATACTGTTGTATATTCTGATTATTATGCAAAGTGAAACTTTGATATGTATTACTGAAAAGATGAATTGCAGATTTTCTGTCAGTAAAAAACTACTCTCAAAAATAACAAACCTAATTGTCTTTGATCCTTCTGACATCTTTAATATAAGTTCCTAAATATAGGTGGACAATTGCATGAAGATAAATTGTCCAGGCTCAAGTTTTAGAAACAGAATAATTGATTTTTAAGTACTTTAATATCCTTACTTGGCATTGCTAATGTAAAAGGAAACCAAAGAAACAAAGCAAGTGGGTGCTAAAACTTTTTCCTACCTGAAAATGACACTTTGTAAGTCGAATGGATATTCAATGATCCCTGTTGTTGGGACTCGAACTCTGAGCACATCCTGCTGGGTTGGCAGATAGGTGGAATCTGCTATTCGGTCCAAGTCATTAAGATAGCTATAAACAGGGAGAAACAACAGGAATGCTAGACAGTGACACCATCATCCCACCGAGGAAAAGAGAAAGGGAAACTTGGGAACGAAATGGACTGTGGGGTAGGGAGAAGTACAACAGAAAGAAAAAAAAAGCATTATCGGCAGAAAAGAGGGGACAAAATATAAAAATGTACTCCATCCCCACTTACATAGATTCAAGTTAATTCTACAGGAAAGATTAGCGTAATTGTGTTTTTTTCTTTTTCATACAACTTTTTTGCTTTCTCATGTAAATTCATCACCAAAGTTGTCAATTACATAATTCTAGGAAATTCAAAGACTTAGTAATATAAAAAATATGAAAAATAGAAAATTGCTTTGAATATGTAACTTATTTCTGGAAATTTAGTCTGTATGTGTGTACACATACACACCTGGATAAACTAACATGAACCTTTCAAAGAACAATGGACTGCTTTAGAATAGATAGCAGTCTACCAAAGTCTGGTACTGAAGCTTCAGAGCACTGTTTTGTGACTAAATTAAAAATGGAAAAACCCAACCACTGACGATTAAAACACTCTCCAGATCTTGTTACCAGAAGGTAGCACAAACTAATTAGTGGGACCTCTGGCACCTGAAGTCCTGCATTCAACACGTAAACTTCTGATTAGGTTGATAAGCCTGATGGCAGTACTTGAAATACACTCAGTTAGCTAGCAAATAACTCAAAATTGATATAAAATTGCTTGCAAAGGTTCAGTAACTACAACATAGAACTATTCTGGTTATTGGGTAGTGATGAATTTCAAACATAAAGCATCAGTGTACCGACAGTTTTAATTAGCTGTCATGAAAAGCATCCTCCAAAGGAAAAAAAGAAGGTACCCATGTGCATGTCCAGGAGCTGGACATCTCATGAAGTCAGTGCACCCAGAAGCTTATGCTCTCCCCAAGGTGGACATGTGGCAGAAAGACAGCTGCAGGAAACCAAGTTCTTTGACATTTGGCTAGTTCACAGCAGAAAAATAACCTACAGTTAGCCACTGAGAAGATAAACTAATGTTAGGACTCCCTCATACATTCTAGGGGATGAGAGCAATGGTCTTGTAATTTATTAAGTGATGATGAAGTGTCACCAACTTCTGAATAGGTTCTTTTCCCTGTAGTTACTAGTGAAAACCCCCTCTCTAATAAACCCTCAAATGAAATAATCAGACTTCTTCTAGATGTTCTGAATTACTTTTTAACAAAATATTGAAAAGTTATCCTGAACAATGACAGAAACAAAGAAGCTTAATTTCTACCTTACAGTAAAAACACAGAAGAATTTGCTAGTTTTGGGAAGAGCCAAATTATTATTGGCTCAATTATAAAATTACCAAATTTCCTTCACTATGACTTTATTAATGGGGCATCAATTCAATAGTAAATACCAATGTGAGAAAGATGTATTGAACACTATATCTCAGGTAAGCCAGAAGGTGACTAATCCAAAAATATTTTCTAAGAATGCTAATTCGTTTCTGGCAATGAGAAAAAGGCTTGAGAGTCTGAGCACTGGATCTGCCATCAGGGTTTTTCTACACAAAAAGCAGCAGAAACAACCTCATCATCAATGTGTTGATGAAACAACAAATTGTGGAAAAGGAAAAAAAAAAATGAAATCCATAACCATCACCATGAGAAAGTGACAGATCCCAAACTAGATTTCCTACCCCCAACAGAAGAATTATTTTGTGATGAAATTTTGGGAGGAGATAAAGAAGCACTGCCTGTCATTACATCAGTGGTATTCATAAGATCAAGAGAATTTTAACTGAATAAACTGGCAGGTGGCCCATTTACACAACTGTCTTGCTGCATTCATTTGGCAAGCTTTAGCTGTGGTCTCCAAGGTGAGCCTGGTTACTGCATCTCTGCACAGTGGACATGTTACTAAGGTATTGGTAATGCACACCTGGATGATTTTAGAAAGGTGATAAAGCAAAGGGATAGATACTATTAAATTGTTGTCTCTCATTTGTGTTTCTAGAAATTGATAAACAAGCAGATGAGGTTTTGTGGGGGGTTTTTTTGTCCCAAGTTTCAGAAACATTACTTTATCCTTAAAACATACTTTCCTTTTCCTTTATGCTCAAGTTCTGCTCACCCAGTAAACAAACTCAGGTCACTACCTTTTCACTCATTTCACTTGTAACCCCCTACAGAGCCTACACAGTCCAGAGAGGAGTGTTTATGTATCCTTATGGCATCTGACTTAGCTCCCTGGATTTCTTCACTTAACCGATTAAAGAGTGTTGGGCTCTCTAAGAACTGAATTGCGCAATCAAATCCAGAATCAAGGAATTAGTAAAAGTATCTCACAGAAAAAAAAAAGTCAGAAGGCTGCACCAAAGTCCCAAAAAATAAAGTTTTTTTGACAATCAGGATCTACAGGCCAACAAAAGTCATTTAGAATACATATTCCACTTCTTTTTTTTTTTTGTTTTCTGGTAATATTTAGCCCCTACCACTTTTTCTTCTAAATTAAAACTTGATAAATTAATGTATTATTGAATCAATTTGTTTATATGAAAATATCCCAGGTCTTTGTTCTACAACCTGAATCTTTTATCATTGCTATTTTAATGCTGTGACCATACATTGTCAATGAAAATAAACTGTCAATGAAATTGACTATAAATTGTCAATGAAATCCTTCCTAGATGGAAAAGAAATGGTTTTAATTTCAATTTGTGGTGTTTTTTTGTTTGTTTTTGTTTTGTGTTTCGTTTGTTTGTTGTTTTGGGGTATTCTTCTGGTCTTTTTGTGTTTCTTTATGTTTTATTTTAATAGAGACACTTCTGCTGAAAAATTACCTGTGCTGAAATTCAGACTTAAATCAAGTTTTGCACTGTTGTTCTGAAGCTAAAGGAACATGCATTTTCTGCTGTTGACAGTTCTGCAGATAATTACACTTCCTGTTACCCCATGAAGTTATGTAACTTCATGTTCTGCTATCAACTTCAGGGGGATGAAAAAACATGTTTCTGAAAATCAAACTGAAAGTTCCGCCAGCATCAGCACACAAAGTTGCCTTCAAGGTATTCTAAAATCACTTAAAATGCTGCAAGTTTCTTTTAAAATTTACATAACCTCTAAAATAAAGTAAGAATTAAAAAACCCACTCTTCTTTATGTGAGAACATCTGCCCTGGGATTGACAGCAGGGTCTCTCCATTTTATGCAGTCTTTTATATTATTGTCTGAAGACTTTTGATATATGACAGAAATAAAATATTTCTTTCAAGTCACATGCAATATTCCTAAAGTACCAATGAGAGCAAATCAACACACATAAGCTCAATACATGATCATAACTTATGTATTAATTGCAAACCAATACATCCCTACATCCATGGTACTACACAGACAAAACCCAAGGCATTTTCTCTTTATGAAGCACAATAAAGGATTTTTGCATTGCCTTAGAAGGTGTGGGGTGACAGTCTGATTATTCTCTACAACTGTTTTTTCAGCTGAGTCACTATTTCAAAATGCTGAGAGGGAATTCATAAGTGAATGCAGCTGACTACATAAAAAGAAAGGACAACTAGAATACAATTAATATTTAAAGACAATAAAGGCTTACACTTTCAAATCTTCCTTGTACCAAAATGATTGGATATTTAACACGTTTTTTTCCCCTCATGAAAGCTGGGGTTTAAAGAAATTTCCTGGTCACCAGGAAAGTGCAGCATTGTACACATAAGCTTTAAACATCCTACAGCTTATTAAACTAGTTTCTTATTTATTTTAAAATTACTTTATCAGGCAGAAATTCTAAATTAAAACATCAACAGTGCTAGCTAATGCAATTGTCTTCTGCTTTCAACTCTGTTGGCTCCAGACCACCCTAGCTGCTCCTCTGCCCATTCCCAGCTGCCAGCGTTTTCACTTGTGCAATAGCTTGATAACACATTTCCGTCAAAATTATTTGGAATAGTGAAGAAACACTACTGGAATTGTTCCGATTACAGTTTATTTGATGTGTATGTCCTGGGATGTGGCAAGTCCATAAACTCCAGCAGGAAAGCAGGGTGGAGTTACTTCCTCCACTGGCTTATCTGCAACCAGAAGAGATATGACACAGCTATGTGAAATGTGTTGCATTTTTGAACGCAGATGGATGAGAAGTAAATGAAAATGAAGATTTTGATGGGCTTTTATATGTATCTGCTTGCTAATTAACTGATTCGTAAGTGTGGTTCTAAAGCACTTAGCTAACGCAGCCCTAAAGTACTGACAAATACACTGCCCTCCTGGGCAAACAAATCCTACATACAAACAAAACTTAAACACATAAGAGATATGCACAGTGTGTTTTAGGGTAGATGCCCAACTCGAAATGAATTTAAAAGTAGTGCAATAAGTCTTACCAATGCACCACACTCTCCAGTGTAAACTGTAACTGGCTACACATGCACTCTTGCAAACAAACCACAAGACTTAACACAGCTACAATCTTACTAGGTATTTTTTCAGTTTACTAGCTTCAAATTTTGAAGTCATAATAACAATATGGATATTGGAAATACACTGGAAGACATCCTGAGTGCTAGTCCAACAGTGAGTAAACACCAGCATATTACCACAGGAACTTTGGTTGTACAGGTAGTAGCAACTGCACAAGACATTTAGATCTCAGCTATGTGGTACTCTGAGCTAATTTTCTACTTTCTCACCTACTAAAAAATCTTGGTTTTGGTAAGTCACACTGTAGCTATATGGCCTCTCACCCAAACAGCACCTACTCAGCTAGGCACTACAGAAAGGAAAGAAAATGGGAAAATACATGGTTCTGAATAAATTTATAATACAGACCAAGTTTCAAAAGTTAATTATATCTGTAATTAGTTTTAATAAAAATGAATTTCAGTGGCTGCTGAGGTAATTTTCCAGGAGGTTGCTATAGTGACAGGCAGAAGGTATATTACTGAGGCGATGAGTGTGTAATGAGCTGCTGGCAGTGGACCTCCCTTGACGTCAAGACAAGCTGCCCGCATCTAGCAACACGCCTGTGATCTGCACACTGACCAGAAGCAGAGGAATACTCTTGTTTCCCGGTCAGCACCAAGAGTGAAGTAATTATTTTTAATGCACTTTACATCACCTATGACAAGGTCCAAGCCTGCAGCCAGCTTCAGGGAAGCTGCCAGGCTGTGGAAGTGCTAACAATGCTCTTGAAAGAAAGCACTTGTCAAAGGTATTGTTGGTTCCTGTTTGTTTCCAAATAAACAGGAGGAATACGATTATGCGAGTAGGCAGACTCTGTACATTCCTACATTTATTTCCCATATACAAATCAAGCAAGGAAGTGAGACTCCTAAGCTTAATAAGCAGACCACAGCAGTTGGTGGTCATAGCATTAAGCAGTGAAGTTCTTTAATAAATTGATTATGAATCCAGTCACAATGAACAGGTAGCTCAATAGTGAGCCTTATTTTCCTAGGGCTGCATCACCCTAATGAAGACAGACCATCAAAACTTACTTGAATGTACTTTCAGAAATTAAGATCTTGGAGCATCTTCAACATGGGGCTGACACTTCAAAGAAACACCCTCTTCCAGCTCTGAGCTACTATTTACGAGCATATTTGAGGTCAGATTTTTCAAAGTAATGAGGTGATAAAGAAGCATTTTCTGAGGAATAAATCCATAGGATGATTTTCCGTAACGTTAAACTATGTTTAATATACAGCCTTCAATCCATCTTTAACATCATTTACCTTTCTGAGGTTAAAAATGAGACTAGTCTGTTCATCAGTACTGTCTAGTAATTTTTCCTAAACTCAGCAGGCAAAACTCATGTAAGCAAGGTGCTGAATTAATACTCACTATAACACTATCACACCCTGTACTTAGGAGTCTGAGAGACACTTTATGCACAGAAGTCCCTGGAGAGCAGAATGCCTCTGAAACACACTCCTGAGGAGAAAGGATCTGACTGGCACCATACCAGTAACACAAAGTCAAAAATCTCTAAATATAACTAAACATGTTGAGATAGAAGCAATTACTGACACTGATAGAAAGGTCAGTATAAAACCAGCAAAGATGATTTGTTTTCACCCAGCCAGCCAACACATCTCTATGGGAAAAATGAGAGTACAGGGAACAGAGAAGGGACAAACCTCAAGAAATTCTACAAATTCTGTTGTTTAACATAGAGGTTTTTTTTGGATTTCAGTGTAACCACAGCTATAAAAGCAAGCCTTACCAGGAACATTTCACATGCAAATGCTTTCTCACTGCATTCAATGACAAGACGGTATGATAGTAAACATAAACATTTAGTATGATAGTAAACATAAACATTTACATCTTTTCAATCCCAAAGTTCTGAGGTTTACTGCAAAAGAAAAGGTCTTTTCCTCAAGATTAAGATAGTTCATGGGTATAATCCTCTCCAAATGCTCCGTTTCATGCACAGACAATGGCATGCAAGAGAAAATAAAAACCTAACCAAAGTCTATGACTAAGGATAATTAGGCAAGATATTTAATAAGATTTGCTATATCTCTGTCCTTTGCAGCCTGTCTGTTCTGGAGTACTCATACTATTGTTGGTGTTTGGTGTGGTTTTGGGGTGGGGTCAGAGTTTTCTAGTTTGTTCTGCAAAACTTTGAGCCAGTTGATGCGGCCACTCTCCTGAAAAACCCTAGCACTAATTTTGACCATGTGCTGAAAAACAAAAGCCTTTATTTTTCTGCATCTTTGAGAAAACATACAACTGACTTGACTTTCAACAGCAAGTATGTAAAATGCTAAAGCTGCCATAGCAGGATTTGTCCTGCCTCTCACAGCTGACAGAATAATTGACACAAGCGTCCACCATGCTAACAGGCAGCAGTCCAGTAAATGGAACCCATTTTCAGTGTACAAAACTAAATGTAAACAAGTACTGGCTGCATACTCAGAACTTCCATAGAGGTTTGTGTTTCTAAGGCTCTAACCATTGATGAAAAGTTGAGGTAAATTACCAGTTTCCAGAACCATCTCATCTTACCTATACTAAATATAATAAATCTAATATTGAAGTGAGGTAGGAAGAAGTCTGCATGGCATTGCTTTTATCCATACTTCACCCAAATCCTTCCTAGTGTATTCCTCAATTACCTGCATCACTGAAAGCCAACCTTAGCAAAGGCTAAAAAAGACAAGTCACCAAATAAACAAATGCTCATGAAAATTTTTCTTTTTAGGAAATGTGGTGTAAAAATTATAGTCATTAAGAATATGTTTGGTGCTGCATGAAAAACGCATCCTGAAAGAAAAATACATACTGTATCCTGCCTTACATAGTGCCACTTTCCCCTCTGAATTCTCTAAGTTCTGTTGCATAACCTGCAGTTTTTCTTGGGAAGCAGTACTTTGGTATGCATGTCCCATCTTTCTTCAGGCATTGCTTTTATTTTTGCGACTTTATCTAA
The DNA here is from genome assembly GCA_018697195.1 of Certhia americana. Taxonomy (NCBI): domain Eukaryota; kingdom Metazoa; phylum Chordata; class Aves; order Passeriformes; family Certhiidae; genus Certhia; species Certhia americana. The sequence continues at coordinate 34,101,373 of CM031878.1, forward strand.
GGCATAAGATAGGATTAGCGTGGTTCTGCCGCTAGTACTTGACCTTTGAATTTCAAACTTTCATTTTTATCTGCAGTTTCTACTACTCTAAACCTTACAAAGGCTGTTTAAACTGTGAATACACAAAAGCAGAATCTACAATTCTACAACATAAATTGCCCTCAAGTATAGCTTTAGGACCTTCAGGTACATTTTTACAAGTGAAGGTAAGCATGAACTAATCAACACTTTATTAAATAATAATGATATATGAATCTTTTAGATTATGACTATATGGTTTTGTCAGTGCAATCTAAATGATTGTAACACAGATATCCCAGACAGCTGCTCAGAATTTGCTGTCAGTTCAGCTTCATAGCAGGACCTAATTTCAGACAGTTTTACTCCTTCTGAAAGATCCATCATGCTCTAAGAGTGCCCTACACCTTTACGAAACGAAAAAATGATTGCGAAAGTCAATGCCAAGAAATTGAGTAAAGTGAGTTAGTAAAAACACAAGATTCATACATTGATCTTGCCCCCTGCATACCCCCAAAAGCACATTGTATTTAACAGGTGCTAACTCCACTGAAATTTACCTGTTTCAGAAGAGTAACACAAGGGGTAGGTGATTTTTTTAGGTATCAATTAATTGTTTAGCTGAAGTTTTGGAAATACTTCAAACTCAAATGGAATACTGTTATAGAAAAATTACTAGATGACCAAAGCCTTACAACTCCTGCAACAGTTTTATAAAAACTGTACTCTACTGAACAGACATCAGTAATTTTCGTCACTTTCTTTCCTGTTAAAAATAAGTGATAGCTGTAAATTACCTTAGATTCCCACCCTTGAGCTCTTATTAAATTGTGAAGTATGGGAATCTGCATTTCTATACTAACTGTCCAGCTACCTCAGTTCACAGTATATGCAGAGCTGCGCAACTGCAGGAACCAAGCTGTTAAGGGTGACAGCAAATGCAGAAACAAAAGCCTTGAAACACTATACATGTATGTATGAGAATGTCATGGCACGTGTGACTATTGAAGCAGCACATTACATAATAACAAAATGTGCTACAGATATCCACTGGCATAGCTAACAGCTAATGGAAAAAACTATATTTAATTATCTGAAGTGTTAGAAAACAGCCATGGAAGGGAAACTAAACTGCTCAGTGCTTGTGTAGCAACTAGAAAGTCCTCAGTTGGAGGTACACAGTGGCCAAATACCTCAGTTTCATGTGGCCAGAGAAAGATGAAATTGAAAATCTGAGTCAAACAAGATTCTGGGATACCTTCTAGGTCTTAACACTTCCTACATTTAGCTCATGAATGGTAAGCCCTTTCTCCTTAACACTGGAGAAAAATGGTGATGAATCTTCAAAAATTCCAATTGCAACCCAAATTCTCTGACACTGAAGACTATTGCCTCTCCTTTCCTTAGGCTTTGAGAAGGTATGATACAATCTGTTCACTGGTAACCTTTTTATATTTGGGTTAAGGTCTAAGAACCCGGTACAGTATATTCTGAATGATTTAATCTCACACAGCTACTAATAAAGGCAATTCTCCATATTATTTGTTTGTATGTGCCTCACACTGTGAGGCAGCACCTTAAAGGGAAGTAAACTGATGGTAATTAAATGGCTAATTTGCACCCGGTAATGTGCATGGAAAGAAACAACCTCTATATACCTCACGTGCTCTTGACTTTGCTACAGAGAAGCCATAAAGTTTATTTTAAAACAACATGAACATCCAAGCTTTGGCAAATCAAATTGTCAGGAAAGAGAATAGAACGTGCTTGTTAAGCTTCCAAGAAGTTCAAATCAACTCCCATAATGCAGGGAATTTTCTTTCTTAGCCACGTCCCCCCCACCTCTTCTAGTAAACATACACTAGATGGAGTCTTCCAGAGTACAAGCAGTGGGTATAAAAACATCAAAAATGAAGTTAACAGTGGCAAAGAATGAAAAAACATGTCAAAAGATGGTAGAAAGTGAAAGTAATATGATATACAGGACATACTAGAAACCTGAAATGCAATTTAGAAACAATAAAATAACAGGACGAAGACTATGTGTAGTAAGAATAATTCAGGTTGCAAAAGACCTCAAACATCTAGTCCAACAGTTATCATTCATGACCTCATCACTTAGATCATAACACTAAATACAACATCCAATTATTTCTTGAACAACAATAAAGATGATGACTCCACTATTTCCCTGAGCAGTCTGTTTCAATGCTTAACAACTTTTTCCAAGAAGAAATTATTCTTGATGCTCAGAAAAATGAACCTCAGCTGGTGCAACCTGAGGCTATGTTCTCTTGTTCTATCTCTTGTTACCTGGAAAAGTGTACTCTGACTCCCAGCTGGCTACTCGCTCCTTTCAAGTCAGTTGTAGAGAGTGGTAAGCCTTATCTCCAGGCTAAAAACCCCCAGCTCCTTCAGCTGCTCCTCACAGGCCTTAGGCTCCAGACCCTTCACCAGTTCTGTTCACTTCTCTAGAAACGCTTCAGCCCCTCAATGTCTGTCCTGCAGTAACGGGGTCAGAAATGAGCACAGGATTGGAGGTGTGGCCTCACCAGCACTGACTGCAGGGGGACAAACCTTTCCACACTCCTTCTGATACAAGAAATATCAAATGTGGTTCTGCTGACCACACCTTCTGATCCAAGCCAGGATGCCACTGGCCTTCTTAGCCACAAGCTGGCTCACGTTCAGCTGCTGCCAACCAGCAGGTCTGAGGTCATCTTCTGCTGGGCAGCTTTCCACCTGCTCTGCCCCTGCCTCTATCACTGCCCTGGTCTTCTGTGACCCAAGGACAGTACTCAGCACTTAGCCTTGTACAAGACTGATTGCAGAAAAAGGTAGTATAGGCAGTAGACTGAAAATACTACTTCTACCACGATATTTCTCGTGCAAGGAATGAATGAAGAACACATCTGATACTGACACATTATGCTTACCAGACACTGGCACACATGCTTACAAGAGAGCTGGTGGACAACAAACCATTTTGGTTCATACATCAAGACAGAAGACAATAAGCACCAAATGCTTGTTTCTGTCTTACTGCCTTGTGAATACCAGTAGTAACTTTTAAACAATTTGTTTTCTTGCTTTGTGACATAAATACTATGCTAATAAATTTGTTTGGTTTTTTTATTGATAAAAACACATACTGTATTTTTGAAACAATGTTTCTTTTGTGCATGCTGATTTTTTTTAGTGGACTTACATACCTGGAAAAAACCTCTTCTTGCAAGCGTAAGTATACATAGATGCTTTTCTAAAGACCATATACAGTGATTTGTTGTATCCCTTTTATTACAGTGATTAACAAATCTATTTTAAAAGATTTTGCAGAAATCCATAGTACAAACTGTACAAATCTGCAAAAACACATGGTAAACTGCTAAACATGCTGAACTTGAGAAATAATCAATCAACTAGCACATGTACTTTTTGCAAGACAATGTACTAGGAATTTTTTTATAGCTACTTAATGATTATTCCCTACTATTTTTAATGCTATTCAAAAGATCCACTATGGTGACAATTTAATTAAAAGTAGGCCAAAAACTACGGTATTCAGCACAATCTGATCTGAAGTAGCATCAGGTCATTATTTCCTACTTAGGAGATTAATTCTATTTTTAGCCTCTAAGGTAGAGCACACAAAATACATAGTTTTTTCAACTTTAAAGCTAGTATCTCATCTGCCGTAGAAACAAAGATAGGAACTACAAATTCAAGAAATTCAAAATATGAGATGAACTCTGCTGCATCTTTTACCTAACTTTGTCACTCACATCAGTACAAAAAAAATGTTAATAACATGTCTCTAAAATTTTCTTTTCACTGCTTATGCGTCCTTAAATTTATCTCTTTTTGCAATATTATATTTGTTTCCTCACCACCTAAAACCAAAACAGTTTGGGGACAGTGAGAATCTAAACAATACAAGAGAGATTTCACTGTGCTTTGCACCACTCTGCACCAAAACAGACGTGCAAAAATGATGGGTTGGGAAGGTAACCAGGACAGAGAACTGCACAGAACAAAAATCCTATGCATAGGGCAAAGGAAGTCACAGTGTGGTAATAATATTGCAGCAAATCTGAGGAGACTTATGTCTTGCATCCATAGGTCTTTAGCTGCCTAAATTCTATCAGCAAGATCCTACAAAGTTTGTCTTGACTAATTATCTTATAAAGCGCTGTACTAAATATGGACGCTCAGACCACTGTGTAGATAAATGTCATTCCACACCTGTCACATCTAATGTCCTGCTACAATGAGCTTAATGGAAGCTTCATGGTGCACCGTCTTAAGAAAGACATTCATGTACCTGTGCCATCACTGGAATAATTTCTTTCCATAGTTAATACAAAAATCAATGTAGAACCCATGGAGGTTTTTGCTTTAATAAACTATGTTGTGCACTGTAGCACTGGTCAACATCAAAAGGCCATCTTAGGTTTCTTTGACAGCTAATGAGAAATTTTACCTGAGCTGTATGCTGCATCTCTGAAAAATAACTGAGATTCATGGAGTAAACCTTCAGGCAGACATCAGATTCCAATGACAAATTTCACATTGTTTCTTAATCAGATTCCAAGAAATGAAAGGTGTAACATTTCAGACATTTTTAGTCACATAGGCATTTTTATTATTGTTGATCTAGAACAAACCATTTAACCTGAAGTGCTTTCCTGATGTCTTCCTGGCAGCCATGCTCTTTAAAGTTCAGACTTTGTTTCCATAATAGAAAGGCAGTCCAGTATAAAACAAATCCTGTTGTTTAGTACTGTTTACCTGACCACTAAGACCGCAAATTTCAGGGAGAGAAAACGGAAAATGTGAAGAATAGGAGTTCTTGGACATTTCAATTTTTACGGACTGTATGGAGGTCTACTTTGATTGCACTTCCCAGTATTCACGATGTCACACTACATGAAATTGTTTCTGTCCATCTTGCATTTTTGATTACATGTTAGAAGAGATTAGGTTAAATAGGTTTAACACAAAATCCCCACCCCCCAAATTAATCATCCCTAGTCAGAATGTTAATTTAAGACTTTGAATGATCACAGACTAATTTTGTGAAATAAGCAGAGATACAATCCTAACACAGACATATGCCACTCCTTAATTCAATTTAGTATGTATATATTCAGCTATGTTTGTGTTGCATATGCATACAAACATGTACACAGACATACAGAACAATAAGCTAAAAAGCAAAAATTATTTTGTTAGAAAGAGAAAGTTATATATAGTTGTTCTTTGCTACTATGTACTTACTATTTAGTTGAATCTGATAATTGATATTCCCGTCTTCTATCGTAACACTCCTGAATTCCAGGGTCATTCCATAAGCTTCTTATTGCATCTACATACGGGTTCTCAAAACTTGACACCTTCTCTACATCAACTTCTCGGACTAATAGTGCATGAACCTAATTCAAAACAAACAAAACAGTAAAATTCACCTCATTTTTTTCTATATTTGCAGACAGCTCATATACAATGAACAAGATAATAATTCTTCACACTGGTTATATCACCAACATGTATATTCAATTTGAAAAATGAAGTATCAAGAAGATGATTGGGAAGATGCAAAAATGAGGCAACCTTTAAGCTAACATCACAGTGAGTGAAGTTGCTCTTGGGAAAGTTGATTCTTAGACTTCTTCCCTTTGGGGCACCAATAATTGTTACCAAAACTCTGAAACAAATTAAAAATAAAAGACAGAACTGAAGGATTCTGTAAGCATCCCCAAATTCAAACTGGTCATTAACATCTAACTAATGCTAGTCAATTGTGGAACTCAATCGTTCCACAACCAAAATCTATGTGGTGTAGGTGACTTCAATATATTTTGGACGACAGACAACATCTTCCATGGCCTGCTGGGAATATAACAATCTCCCCTTTATTTACCAGAAATCTTGTAAACACTTATTCAATTCTTTTTGGAAAACCATGTCTCATACATTTAAGAACTTCTTCATGGGTTTCTACAAGTATTTAAAACAAGATTCCAGAATAAGAAAACTAGAATTTTTGGGAATGGTAATTATGACATCTCCACTTGAGAAGATACTGAAATAGCAGCCATGTCTTCTCCTTCTTTATTCCACTCAGAAAACTATGGGCAGGGTTAAAAACTGATTCTGAGCTTCAACTGTGTTACAGCTTGATGCTGGTTTTCCTGGCAATAATCTTGTTGCATCAATGCATTATATATTTATAAAAGTGTGGGTTTTTTTAAATCGAGGCCTCATCCTAACAGTTTTCTACTTATTATCTGTAGTTATTGATTATATTTTATTTTTATAGTAACAGGAAGATGATAGAATTCCCAAGTTTCTAGGAGATACCTGATCCTACAGAACCTGCTTCAAAAGAGCTGAAAAAGTTCTAGTAATTCAGTACTATTACTAAGAAAAAGACTCATACTTTCTCTGGTCCTTGGTTTGTAGGACTATGTTAATGGTGGTTAGGTTTGCACAAGACCAGTGAGCTGACATTTCACTAATGTGATGCATTGCTTTCTTTGACTATTTGTGTGTGCACTTAAATTAAACTAGGTTTTACCAAAATGCACTATGTATTTTCCTGAACTACCACAGTGGTTATGACAATAGAAGTTAGCAGAATAAACTGAGTAAATAAAGTTTAATGCCAAGAATGCATTTCACTTTTGCAGATATAGGAGGAACTAAACCAGTCACCTTTGGGGTTTTTTTGTAATCAGTGTAAATCTTCAGAATGAAACTTTAGCCGAACCTCTGAGGCGAGATTTCATCAACCAAAAAGCTTCCTGCCTTCTGCAGCCTTTGTATGAAGCAAAAACGCCCAGACATTAAGCCAAACCGTCAGAAGACTGGCCTATCATATCTCCTAGACAATTCACGATCCCATTGAAAATGGAAGAGTAAAGCAAGCAAAAAGCTGAGCATGTTTTCCAAATGCCTGATTTGTAATTAACGTGCCAGGAAAGCCCTTCCGTAAACATGTTACCAGAAAAGCCACAAATCTTACTTTTTCTCACTTGGTTTTTTCATTTGTATGTTCGGCTCCTTTGAAGAGCAGGTACCACCTAAGGACTGGAGGGGATTGCTCCCCCAGAAATCCGATGTTGCCAAAGGCTAGTGTAGTCCTGTGACTGAAATGAATTATTAACCAGAAACTGCTATCAAGTATGAAGTTTCTCTCACAGAAACTCTACAACAGGATTTCAGACCTAGCTATCAGACAAAGATTGAACAGGATTGATAAAGATTGAACAGGAGAAACTAAGAAACAGATCATCTCCTTGCTGCCAAATGTCTCCCAATTGTGGTTTTCTTGTGAAACTACCCCAAACCTGAATTAATTTTAATGGACTGATGGACAACAAAAGCAAAATGTAGTGAAGAACTACTTAAATGTTTCCTTATACATTATATTTTTATTGCTAAAAAACGTTCACTGCCTAGCTTTGTTTGAGATCAGGTCACCAGACAAAGTAGGAAAAAAGAGTATTATTGACACAGTTGGAATGGAAAACAACAACATAAATACAATAATATCACTTTCCTTAAGCAACTTCTTTGGCTTCTGGATCATGCTCTATGATACAAAAAATATGAATGAAAGCTGAAGTTTTGATTTCACACATAAAGCAATTTCAAATTTTCTAAAGCAGTGATTTTTAAAAAGTTGAGACCTACCCGGACAGCATATTTAGCAAGTTCATTTCCAAGAACTGTATGTGCAAACATCCAAAATTATAACATCCAAAAATTTATGGGAGATCTCAGAAAAGAGATGTCAAGTAGCTTCTGATCCAAAATGTTTATAATTTAATGGTAAACACAGCCCATTCTACCATGCAATTTTCTTGGTTTTACATCGTTATATTAAAACGCTGATGTGACTTTAGGCATTCGTGAATACAAGATTTTTATGTTCCTGTCTAAAAATCATGCCACAATTTTCATTAAGCGTCTCCCATTTAGTGTGTTTTACACTTCGTTAAAACATTCTAAGAGAATCATAGAACATTCTGAATTGGAAGGGACACATGAGGATAATCAAGTCCAACTTCCATCCTTGTGCAGGGCACCCGAAGCGTCATATCACATGACAGCATCGTCCAAACACTTCTGAACTCTTTAAGGCAGGTGTTGTGACTTTCCTGGGGAATTGCTGAAGTGTCCAACTACCCTCCAGGTGAAAAACCTTTTCCTAATATCCAGTGTAAAACTGCCCTGTTAGGGAGTTTTGGGCCATTCCCTCAGGTCCCGTCACTGGTCACCACAAAGTGCCTGCCCCTCCTCTTCCCCTCACCAGGAAGCTGTAACTGCAATGAGGTTTCCCCTCAGTGTTCTCTTCTCCAGGCTGAACAGACCAAGCAACTGCAGCCACTCCTCACATGGCATCCCCTCAGGGCCCTTCACCATCCTTATGCCCCTCCTTTGGACACTCTCTAATAGTTTAATATTCTTTTTGTATTCTGGCACTCAAAACCACACACTGGACTTAAGGTAAGGCCCCCACAGTGCAGAACAGAGCAGGACAATCATCACATTCTAAAATCCCAGCTACAGAATGACAATGCCACAGCAACTTTGGATGATCCCAACACTTTCTGGTAGGTTGAACTTAAATGCAAGTTCAGATGTCTACTGTAACACTTAAAGACTGAGAATGCTGCAGCTGTCAGTCAGTCAGAATGTCCTATATAGTAATTTACATAAAAGGCTGCCAAAACCTGTTAGAGCAGCATCTTCCTTACCATGGCTCCATTTACAACACAGAGATATAAACAACTATGAAGGCACAAAGGGAGAAATAGGGGTGTATAATAGCTTCTTTGCTCCCTCATAGTGAAGGGTTAGGTGAACTGAAATCTATCAGAATTTCAAAATAACATACACAGAGCCTATGTAAACTAACCTGTGACATGGACTCCATGATCAGCTTAGTAATGCCATTATGGGGCTGCTTAAATGTTCAAAATACTACACAAACATGTAAATGAAAACAGGGTATACAATTTGCACTCTAGGTACTACACAACTCTCATGACTGCCCGTAATTAAATCATATTTTAATGACCCTATGACCAAATTGGTTATTTGTAAAACATCACCAAGCATTAAGGTATCACATGTAAAGTGTGCAGGTAAACTCTTCCAGGAAGTCATGAAATTTAATGCCATTTCTGAGGAACTACTCAAAACCCTTACATCTCCAAGCTACCTAACATAATCGTAGTATGGTGAGGCACTCTTTCACCTCCATGAAAGTCTTAATTACCAAAGTATTTCCAATGTTTTGTCTGTGTAATTTACCAGGGATATAGTACCACTTCAGATATACCAGGATTTCAGAGACTTTAGGGTTGATGTAAATTACAGATATAACTTTGGTTTTCAAAAGCAAAATGAAATTGAAATGTATTTTAATATTTGAAATTATATGACTACATTTAATTAAAAACATTACAGTAATTTATAGTCATCTTTTATTCCCTGTGCTGCTGGAATATGAAGAAAAAACAGCTGAAATAAACAATAGCTGTTACTTGGAGAGGGGGAACATCTCACTCCCTCTGCTACACAAGACAAACTCCACAGAGATAATGCAATAATCTCCTCAACTGCTCTGACGACAGAAGCAAAAGAGAAATTTCACCTTCAGATTTTAAATATTAATTCTCCTTTTATATTTTTTTCAGTGGATCTAGTTGTTCCACCTGTAGATAGACTTTAAACGTTAATTCTCCTTTTATATTGTTTACTGGATCTAGTTGTTCACATACACATATAACTAAAATATGAAGATTTATTAAACAAAAATTATAGGCTCTTGTATCCTCTCTCTCAAAAGTCTCAGACCTCTAACTCTCCAGGCAGATCCTCAAGACTTTTGGCTACTTTCTTTCTTAGCAGGTGAGATCAGTAAGCATTACAACTTTTAAACACTACAACTCTGCTTGCTAATGACTGCATAGGGTGTTTCACTCTTCAAATACTAGCATGGCTGTAAAGCAAAGCTGGAGGATGACATCACTGCAAAACTGAACAGCAGGTTACAAAAACCTAGAACAAAAATCAACTAATATTTACTTTTGTGTGGGTGGCATGCTACATTTGCAACAGATTATAAATTAGGCACTTTCATACCTCCTGCCTGTACTAAATGTAGCACCTTAGATGAAATTCTAACACACTAGTCCTAAAGTCTTGCAGCTAGTGAATACTTTCCTGATGTGTGCTGTAAAAATGTGTCATTTTTGCTGTTGAGGATTCTGGAAACAGAAACAGCTTTATTCTCTAGAAAACACTTTTGCTTTGCAGAGCTGGGGAAATTCTACAACTGACTTTCTGAAATATCTTTATGGATTAGCCAAATGTCACATCCTTTCCACAGCTTTAGTAATTCACCTCCAAAGAGCTGGGTTTGTGTTGTTAGGTATTCTGCCCTGAAATTCGGCAAGTCTGCCTAAACATCCTACTTGCTTATGTTCACTTCTAAAATACTTCAAAAACCCCAAACAAACCCCACACATGCAGTTTTATTCTAACAGCAAGCAATATCTTCAACTACAGCATTCATTTATATGTATTTAACTGCCTGATTAGAAACTGTATCACATTAATTCCCAAGTTCAACTTGTTTTCCAGGCTTAACTAAGGAGAGATCCAAAATAACTAGCACAGTTATTTTGCTAAGTTACTACTGGGTTTAAAATGTAGACAGTCTCATTAAGTCATGTTTTGACTTGTTTCCAAACATTACTTTTACTGACAACTTTTCAAAGGTTTTCAATAGATTATGAAATTCTGGGATTAACACTTTGGTTCAGACAAATCCTTATGATTTCCAAGGATACAATGGAATATGCCTACTAATGTTCTGACATTATTAAAATGAATTACAGCATTTGAGTTTGAATACTGATAATCTGAATATAAAACTAAACCAAATCTTTTTTTTTAGACAGTCAACTAGCAACGAATTGCATCCTCATCAAGTCCTCACAATTAACAATTGATAAGGCCTAATAGGTAAAATGAAACCTATTTACAAATTTCATTCAAATCTTCAATGACAGAAACTAACAAAAACCAGTTAAGATTTGAACCTGCATAAGCAAGAACTGGCAATAAGCTCTCATCTTGCAACATTTTTTGTAGCTAAAAGTAATTATCCAAATTACTGCTCCATCTACAAAAGATAGTACCACCAAATGTTTACTGAACCACATTCAAACATGGTGCTCTAAGCAACCTGGTCTAGTGGAAGATGTCCTTGTCCACAGCACGGGGCTTAAAATTAGATGATCTTCAAGGTCCCTTCCAGGCCATTCTATGTATAATAATATTTTCAGAAAGGTATCAATAAAAAAAAAAGGGGGGGGGGAGGGGTGTCCCTATTTTTTATTCTTTTTTTAGTGTGTTCTTGGTCTTCTTTTTTCTCCTGAGAACTTTTAAGCTGAGATCATCAAACCATTATTGTGCTATAATCCCACAAATAATTACTGTACACACAACATATAACAAAATACTACTTGTACTTCATACACATCTCAGGTTTTTAGACCTTTATAACAGGCTTCACTGTTTTTGAAGAACAGTGCTCAATAAGCTTTGCAAATGGTAAATTTTTCCGCCCAATTAATTTTTCTACAGAAGTTCAGTTGAATTTATGTAAGATAATGTTATGAAGATATGGACATGCTGAAAAACTTTCAGTCCATTTGTAATTCACAAACCTCCAAGAATCTGCTACCTCAGCCAATCATTGCAGTACATGATTAAGTTCATTAAGAAAAAAAAAACCCAAACCAACTGAACGGCAATGTTCTAGTACTAGAATTCTCACTTAAAGAAGTGTACACTATTACACAGAACTCCCACTAGTCTCACTCCTGTACTCACTCTTGTGCCTTGGTCCCACACTACAGACTTTTTTAAGAGTACAAGCATTAACAGCCTTGCTTGGTCTCATGGATTCAAACATCTGGAACTGAGACGATGCAGAGGCCTTGATTCAGACAGTTTAGCATCTAGTTGCTTATACAAGAAGACTGCAGGAATTGCACTGCATTTCAGACCTATAGAAGAACCTATGGTGAACCTAGGGCATAGAGAAACAAACAGGAGGCCCTTTTTAAGGGAATGTCCTGGGTTTTGCTGGGATAGAGCTAGTTTTCTTTTTAACAGCTGGTAGAGTTTTGGATTTTCCATGACAATAACCTTGATGATACACTAATAGCTTAGCCACTGTTAAGTATGTTTAGTCTAACGAAAATTTCCCATGCTCTGTCAGCCAGCAGGTGCACAAGAAACTAGGAGACAGCCCTGCTAGGACAGGTGATCTGCGCTATCAAGGGGAAATTCCATACTATGGAATGTCATAGCCAGTATATGAACTGGGGAAAGTCAGCTCAGAGGCACTGATCTCTACTGGGGAATGGGTCAGGCATCGTTCAGCAGGTGCTGAGCAGTTGGTACTGGGCATGTCTTGTTTCTATTGGGTTTTGTTCCTCTCTCACTCTCCTTTTCATTCCTATTATTCTTATTATGAAGTTTTCCTTTGATTCAATTATAAAACTGTTCTTACCTCAGCCCATTAAATTTAATTTTTTTTTCTCTGGCTCTTCTCCCCACCATGGATGTAGCGATCAAGTGGCTGTGTGTTAGTATTAGGCTGGGATTAAACCAGGATAAGGAAACATGTATCTGTGCTTCAATTCAGGAGAGAAAGTATTATGTGGAAAAATAATCCCTACACAATTCATACTAATTTAAATTGTCAGATGTGGTAAGTTAAAAAAATAAAAAGCATATAAACCAAAAGCATTTTGCCTCCATATTTTTAAGCCACACCTTTTTATCTTTAAAGGAGCAGAGTGCCCTCTGCTGACTACACAACAGCAGAGACAGTTATTTCAAACTGGTCTTTCTGGAAATATCAGAGAACTGGGAGGGTCCCTCTCAAAATAATGACTGATTCCAGCAGGAATTTTCCTGTGTAAAAATTGTAACTAACTTAAATGGCTGCATTTGTGTGCTGTCCAACCCAGAAGATTGTCTTTCTAAACAATTATCTCACTTCTTGGAAGTGAACTCTGGAAGTGTGCTTCAGACTTACTCTAGGTATGCAAAGACACACGACACCCTACAGACCTACTTATGCTAAGTGTGTTCATTAATCCCTTGATGTTTAGAGCAATGAGTTGGCAAGACTGAATTAAGGAGGCAAAATTTAATCTCAGATGAAAAGCTGTTGTTTAGAACAGGGTCACACAAGAATGAATGTAGCCCCAAGACATTAATGATAGCAAGCCAACATTATTTTCTCTAGAGAAACCACAGACATATTATACCATGGTGATGAGTAACAATTTGAAAAATGCCTTGAGAGAAAATTAAATAAAGTTTTATACTATGTGTGACCTAAAAAAGTGACAGCTTCCTTATAAATTAGGTACTATCTTCTCCATTCCTAGAAATAGACTGTATTTGCGCTGGCTGGTAACAGATGCCAAGAACAGCTTATTTAAAGAAGGATGGCAAAACACTCCTGACTCTTCTTTCACGGCTTCAAGCAAAACACCAGTGTCCTGAAACTTGTATCATTAGGAAGGAGGAAGAAAAAACAACAGAACACATCTTTCCAATTCTGAAAACAAAGAAACAAGTTTTCTATTATTAAGAACTTGAAAAGCTACTCACTTTGCTGCCTGGTGCGTGTAAAATGGACTCATAAGTATTTTTCAATGATTAACTTAGCTTATTAACTATTCAGTATTTATGGTGAGAGGTCACAGCAGTCTTTTACACAACCATTTGGGAAGGCTTATTTATCTACCAAAGCACAACTGCATGAGAATCCCAGGAGAAACAAGGCATGTTCTTTATAAATGTACCATTGCTCATCATATGAGAGGAAACAGATTTCTGAAGGGTTATGTTTGCTTCCTTATGGTCCATTTTTAATGACCTACATGGTTTATTTGAAAGCCTGTGCTTTAAGTAGGAGTGACATCCATGTGAAGGTAAAAGAAACAGAAGGCTTTTTTGAATTAATTTTGATGATATTGTATCTGGAAGAAGCATGTGGGAGGTGAATAACACAGGTAGAAAATTCACAAACACAGTCTCTTAAGAAAAACTATCTTCTCATCACTCGTACAGCAAGGTTTCTGAATTCAGTCACCCAAGCCTACGCTTCAATATACTCTGGTGATTCCCCAAGCAATGAGATGAAGATCTACAGGTAAACATGAATAATGAAGTAAACAGTCACATCCAGACAATCACATCATGTCTCCTGGAGTCAACAGGTTCTACTTAGCCACAAGTATCTAAATTTATGTTCTTAATTCTGTCCTTTTTTCACTGTTTGTTAGTTTCAGAAATGTCCAAGGCAATTTCCCAGAAAATCTTCAAAACAAATTTATCAAGTTAATTTAGGGAAGCTGTTAATGTAGAAAAGACAGGCTGTTAGGGTTATATCCTGCTATCCAGAAAGAACATTTAATAATAGGCCTTATCTATCCCGTTCACAAGTATTATCAGAGGCAGGCAGCTACTTTGGAAACTAACACGCAACTACAACACACACACGAAGAAACATTTTTGGTTTGAATTACACTATTAATGCAAATGCTGGTAGTAAGACTGAACTAGACAGTTAACAAAAATAAGCTGTAATTAGTCTTTAGTACAAAAGAATTAATTCACCATAAGGAAAACAAGAAAGGATTTTGTTAAAAAGGCTAGGAAAAACACTCTTGCCCTAAGTTACCACCTGGTGCTATCATTAAAATTTGTTTTCTTCCGTGGGCTTTAAACTCTCAATATGAAAATAACCCTAATTACTTTTTGGACAGGGTAAGTAAGTATTTTATTTCATACATCTGGCATAAAACGAATCACAAATTGGATTAAACATTAATAACATTTAGCCTCACTGGATAATTATAGTACATTGATTTCATGCAATCCCCCACCTGCAGAACACATCTCCAACTAGGAACACTTTTGCATTTTTGCAGGTAGGTCAGAACATTACTAATCAAATAAAAGAGAGCACTGCTGGAGGGGAGGAATCAGAAGAAGCTTTATGCTGATTTTTCAGCCACCCAATACCTTCTTCTGAAGTGTTGATCGCTACATCTTCAAAGCACCACAGTCCTACAATCACTCAAATTTGCAATGATGGTGACAGCCCATGCCACAGGTAGTACCTGGCAGTTTCTGCTAGGTATGTGACCACTGATGTCCTTCAACAATCTCTGCAATATTACATACAAAGCAGCAGGAGACTTGCGCAGGACGAAACACCCTTCCATAATTGTCATCACAAATCCTAACACAGAAATGCTGTCAGAGGAGGGTAAAAGTTTAAAAGGCTAGAAAGTTAGAGAATGCACGATAAGGACATGGCTCTGCCACCTTCTTTGTATGTTGGTGAATTTTCTTTAACACTATTATTTTCATGCTACTAATAATATATATTCAAATGATTGATTTAAATGACAGATTTAGCTAAAAAGGTCAACACTGAACAGATAGAGAGAAAACATTTAATGATGCTGGTTAACCTGGTAACTATGGAATGTAGAATGGAATGCCCCCTGTAATAAAGTCTGAATTTTATGATCTAAATGCAGTTATATATTGGTTCAAACCTCAGCATAACAATGTTAGAGCACTTCCTATGCTATAAAAGGACTCTCAGTTACAATCTGCCATACCATCAAAACTGGATTTTAACCAAAATTGACTGGCTTGGCTGAATTATAGAGGATTACATTAGCTGAATAATTCATTACACTGGCGTCACACTGATGGCATTATTTTTAACTGTTCAAAAATCAACTGATGGAAAGCTAGAAAATTCACAGTACAGTTCTAAGAAAATACTAAACTTCCTCTTATTTGTGTCATGCGACAAAGGAACCATAGAACTTTTGTTTTCCAGAAGATTTCAGTACTATTTACTCTGCGTCTTCTTTGTATCAGTGACTTACTTTAATAGTATGTTAGTTGTTGTTGCTGTTAAACTACTCCATATTGAATTGTTTTAAATTTTAGAATATGGCTTCAAAAACCCAACAAAAGCCACAAGAAAAACCCCTTAGAAAATAGGTTATCAAATTCTGCTGTAAGTTTTTTTTTTAATGCAGTAATTAGTCCTCTTCTTTAATAAAAAGTAGTCTTTTAATTATTTTTCATAATTCAGCTTTTCACAGTATAGGGAAGACCTCCTTATTTAAGAGATCTATGACAGAGAAAGTTACCAGTATATCCAGAAGTCCCAGTAATTCACCAAGAGAAGAATTTATCCAAATGTGAATTTGGATCAGTTATCACATTTACCTTTTCTAAAACGCTAATCACAGAACAGTAAAATCATTACATTCTACAAAGGAAAAAAGTTAGCATTTTGAGGCCAGCAATTCTTTTGTGCTTCGTAGGTCATACTCTCTTCAGTTTAAGCAGCAAAAAGCTGGAAGTTTCTGCAGTGTTTCCTTCTGAGGGTCAGCACACAACTCAAGTTAAATTGAGGGAAAAAATCACAAAGAACGAAACAGTTTGGACAAGAGCAAGAGGCTCTGCCTGTGCACACTTTAATGGTTGCTGGTCTGCCAAAGCCACCTCAGCCTCCAGCACTACAACATTACAAGTACTGCATAGTACTGAGAGGTACCAAGCACTGCCTCAGCTCTCCTAAGCCACTTGGCAAACACCTTAGTAAAGAAAAAAGTTAACTAGGTTCGTTACAATGTAGGCTGTTGGGAAGGAAACACAAGTTTAATTAGAATCAACTCCAACCCAGTGAAGACCAAGGATTTGACAAGCAGTGTCATCAAACTGTGTTTATATACATTTGTGGTTGGTGTCTCAGCGCTTTCAGATATGTACCACTGCTTGTTTTTCTCCCACATAATTTACTGTCCAGCAATTCTATGATGCCTCCTTGCAAACCATTACTGTAAGCAAAGCATTTAATAAAGAAAAATAAATAAATTAAGTGCTCAATCATTATCAGCCTTCAAATACATACAACTTTCCTCACCTTTACAACCTACAGGATCAATGCCAATGTATTTAGTCTGGCATTAATACTTCCATTTTAAAAAAAAGGAGAACAGGGAGGAAAAAGAAAGGGAATACACATCAAAATATAATTCTCTGACTTTTCAGCAGTTCTGCAGATGCATTTTCTGTCCACTGAAATCAAAAGGCAAATAACTCCCATAATTCCTACTGAATAAGCACTGCAGGAATCACTATCCCTACAAGAACTCAATAAATTAGGCAAACTCCATCAGGATCTTACAGAGATTGTGTTGTTCTCTAATTTATCTTGGATGAGGCCATACTGGAAATCCATCATATATATTTGATGAATGACCATAAGTGGTTTGAAAAGCTGTGTTGCCTAATGACAGGTTTTGTATGTTTAAAACACCTTGCAATCCTTCTGTGAGCATTACTGTGAATTCAAAGGCGTTCATTTACAGCAAGTCTTACTCCTGTTCATACAAAGCACAGCTCCTGAGTGCATTTCCCTGTTGCATGTGCCACAAATAAAAAGACGAAAAGACCAAAATCAACCAACTGATCAAACAAAAAAAGCCAACCCAAAATAATAGCAACAAGAGATGGAAAAGGAAATGACATCTTCAAAGATGGCATCCTGTGGGCAGTGTCAACGCCTACTCTCCTAAAAATCATGGGACTATTAAAAATACTCCTACAATATTTAAACCGATGCTGCTATACTGGTCTCCCCACTTTCATACAGAGAATCAGTGGGTAAGGTAAAGAATTTCTTATTTAATAAGAATACCAGAGAAACACAGCTCTAACCATATATATTTTATTACTATTTTCACAGTAAAGACACCACCATGTGGCCTTGTTTCATGTCCAATCACCTAAACCATCTTATTGTAGGTAAGGACAGCTCAGTATTAAACATTCAAGTGATGTACCAGCAGTACCCACAGAAAAACAAAACTCTTGAACCTTAGTGACACCCTGCTCACCCCCCACCCCCCGCAAAACCCCCTGAAAACAGATGATGCAAGTAGCCCTTTTCACCATGAGTCCTTGTCCATAACAATGCTGGTCTTTCCTCCCAACATGAATAAATAAAGATGTTGGAACAAGCAACAAGCAGAAAAAGAACTCAGAGAAACCAAATTACTCATCCAAGTATCACAGTGACAGCCTGCCATGAGTTTGAGATCCATAGGCAAATGGCATCAAACAAACCAGGACACAGCTGCTCCTCCTAAACCATGTAACAATGGAGATGCCTAACAGCTTCTAGAGAACAGAAGAAGCTGGGCATGCCCAGTGGTTCTACACTTTGCTAATTAAAAAGTGAATTGCATTTGCAGAATACCAGGGACTGAATTTGAGGGTGGACTATATTTGGTAATCCCTAAAGTATGTTGTCTGAATCAGGCTGAAAAAGAAAAGCTGAAACTGAAGAATCTGGTGAGGTTAATAACCGCAGATAAACCAGGAAGCAGGCTGATAGAAGAAAAGATAATTTATGAATGAGAAGTAATCTCCATTTTTCCATTCCTGCTCCCGTATCCTTTAGATCACATTTCAAAGAAGGCTGACACCAATCGTAAACCCCAAAAACTGTGTCACCACTACAGTTCCCTTCTCAACACCTAAACACTGACCACAATACTGCACACATCCTAAAACTTTACTTTTTACTACTAACTGAACATGTGTACTTAATCCTAAAAAAAAGAATAAATAAATACGATGCTGCTTGCCAGAGAGATGATAAACACCATTCAGCTGGTCCTTAAGACATAAAGCATCATCACTTTGGTTACAGTCATATGCAAACACCACATACATTAATATGACTGTGTGAGAAACCAGTAACTCATTATGACCTACAAGAAATTGCAGAAACCCTTTACACAAAAGTACTAGGGGATATATATTTTACGAAAAGGTAATTCATATCTATACCAATTCTAACAAGTCACTGTGTTAAGTATACCACTGGTAACAAAACTATCTGTTCAAGCCACAATATTGTGGTCTGTTCTCCAAATTTAGAACAGACTGATGCTTCTGTTTTTGTATGAATCTGAATTTTTAATTTTCAGAAGTCACACGCTACTGAAATCACTTACTGTGGACATGATTTGCCTGAATGAGCCTATCTGAATGCCGGGGGGCAACTGGTACAATCTGTATTATCAGCAAAGCCAGTACTTCAACAGTAACTCTGGAAGAGAAAACAAGGCTTTGGGAAGCGCTGAACATAGAGGAACAGCACAGACATAAGGAGAAGCAGAAGAGCAAGGCTTAATACTGCGAATAAATGCCAGATACAGCATATGTGCTTCACTACTCTTAATCGGTGTGACTGGAAATAATTCAAAATTCTTAGCACAAATGAAAACATGGAGCTACGGTAGAAAACAGTGAATAGAGGTAATAGTGTGAAAGAGGATCTGAGACTGCCATTTTTCAACTCTGCACTAGTTTCTACAAAAAGCAAAGAGAAAGCAGCTCCAATGCCTTGAATCAGGACCTTACAGTAAACTCTGTCTATTGACTTACCTGAAAAAATGTGTATTTACAGACTAAGGAGGGTGATTAGGAAAAAAAAAAAAAAAAAAAGAATTAAAAAAGAGCCAAGCAATAACCTCTGATATAAAAATTGCTTTCTTTAACATCAGGTGGAATGGGTGAAAGAGCCTTCTCCATCTTCTAACTAAAATCTATGATTTCACTCTTCTGATCAATACAGAAAAAAACCTATTGTCTTTAATTAAAACCAGAAATCACACATTCAGAATATATTACCTTGCCTGTATCATCATGAAGATTAATGTCTTAGCTATCAGTAACATTACTCACCTGGCAAAAAGAAGACTTTGACATAAAAAGCTACCAAGTAAGCTGCTGGGGGTAGACAGTGGTCTTCTCAAATCAGAACCTATTAAGCAGACCAACCAGTAAAAGTTGTAGAGATAAAAATCCCACCAAACAAACCACTAACACAATCGTGAACTTTTCACCACTTGTCCTTACCAGTACTGTTCACCTTTTTCACCCAAACCATGCTCCTCAATTGTTTCCTCAGACAACCTTCCACTAGCCATTATTTTATTTTTATTCCACACTAAGCTCTAAAAACTTTACAGGTAATACACAAATAATTGCATATGAATAGCTCTGAGTAACAGCTCTGTCTGCATTCTCAATATCCTTTGTTTGATGAATGCTTTGTAGGTAAGTTGATGAACTAGCCACTTTTGAGGAAAACACCCAACACTTCGCATCATTTGTTACTGCACTGCAAAACTAACACTCTAATGGTCTGTTGGAGCACAGCTCAGGAGCCAGACATTTATGCTTTAACTTCCTTTAAAGATGTTAAGCTGTTCTAGGTCCCTTCAGAAAACTTACAAGGAACCTAGTTTTTACATTCCTGAACATCAGTTTATCACGTTAAAAAGAGATCATCAACCAAATAAAAGAAGAAATACTGTCTACTAAAACCTAAAGGCAAATAACTCCTGTAATTCTTTATTGAATTCTGTACTGTATTCTGTACTGTAGATGGGAACAGCCACTTTATTTTCTGGACCTAAAAGCTAGATATTTAAATTGAATTCACTCTTTGGCAGTACGAGAGCTCTTAATGAATCACAAGCTTTACTGGATTCTGAAGCTGCATACATTTATCATGCAGTTCTTGAGGAACTGAGTTTAAAATAATTGCTTTGGGTTTCCTCTTTGATACATTACACAGGTATATATATATATATATATATATATTTACATTACAACTGCAGCTCCAGATATGTCCTATGCTTCTTGCAGTTATACTCATTGATTAATTTTAAAATTAATTTAGGCTATTGCTTATGGAACATATTTTGTCTTCTTTTTTAATTTCTTTGCACACTTTTCTAACAGTGAGAAATAAAATACTGGACCCTAATTTTCAATGTATCTATTTTAAGAATAAATTAAGAGGCTCCTACATTTTTCTTTCCTGCATATGGTAAACATATAAACCCTCAGAAAAACTAAACGAAGTGTTGGCACTCTAATTCGGTAATCTATCCCTCATTCAGATCAGGCTGATTACAGAAAAAAACGAGAGGGAACTGTATTATAATGAAGACTTGGTTTTTATATGGACGTCCTGCTCATCTGTGAGCTCTGCCCTAGTTTGAACCCTGAGTGTAGGACATTTGAGATGTTCACAGATGGCATGTGTTAATGGAGATTGTTAGTTATTATTTTCTCAATTACTTGGCCTAGGATTGAGAGATTGGAAAAGACTTCTGAGTGATTTTTGGTCTCTTAAGAATAAGGTGAAGTACTTCAACTTTCAAGGTGCTAGATTGATTTCTCTAGAGATCCATATTACAATAAATGTTCATGAAATTGTAACAAATTAGATCATTTAGCTTTATCACTCATGGGACTGTACATACTACTGAAATAAGATTTTCTGCAAGAAAAATAAACCAGACAGGAAGAACCATGTAGGCAGTTTGGGAGTAAAGGTGGCAAATGATACACAGTCCTCTTAACTCTGTTTCACTGTGGAAAATTATGAAAGGAATGGGTAACCAGGACTATCTGGTGTACTGCAATCCCCTGCAGCTAACTCCACTGCAGCAATCCCTGCCCACCCAATGGCAACAGAGAAGGAAAGATGCAAAAATGATTGTACGGAACATAAATGAGGTAAAAAACACCAAGAAACTTCTGTGGTGTACTTATCCTTAGTTTGGATTTACCTGTGAGATAACTACTAGAAATGCTGCCTTTTACAAGGGCAACAGTTGAAACCTAGGGTTTTTTAGAAATGTAATTGGTCTGCTGACATAAAATATTTTACAGTATTTTAACAGACTGAAATGTATTCAAAATACACAATCTTTTGCCAAATTTCCTAAGTGTTCTGATTTCTAACACCTATACTACAATATTTGAATGAAGATACTTATCACATATCCTTTCCTGTATGCATAATATAAACTCTTTCTAAAACTGAAGGAGTTTAAGACTTGCTGTACATAATAAATCACAGTTATTGTGCTTGAAACTCTTTAACTGAGACCCAATTATTATACCAATATTGCTCCTCTTTCACTAAACAAAAAACAGTTTTGTATTTCTTCCACTTGTATAAAAACTTTTGAAGAACTGAAATCTTTAAATGGTGATTCAATGGTTCATTTTATTAAAAGATTATAGCTTAAGTTATAGTTCAATAGGATGGGTTTCATTAGAAGCAAAATATACTGATTCAAGACAAATTTTCCCCCTTTTTTTTTTAGAATCAGTATGAGAAATTTAACACTCTCATTCTTTCTTCCACGTTACTTATTGAAGAAAATGAAGTAAAAATGTTTGTAATCAGAAATTCAAACATTCTGCAACTGAAAAAAGTTGCTGTATACAACTTTCATGACACATTACATGAAGAAAGAAAGGTGATTAAGTTATTTGCTGCTTTCTGTAACCATTCAGCACTATTTAGATTTGACCACATATGTGTACCTTATTAAAATACAACTGAAAAACATTGTCTGCTAGATGATTTGAAGCTTCTCTTCACACTACTCATTCTTCCAATACTGCTTTTTTTCTTATTAGAAAAATCTTATTTTGTGAGTTCAGAATATATTAAAATATTTTCAAGACAGAACATTCTAGCCTTACTGCAAAATGGAGATTTAACTCTGGAACCACCTTTCTAGAAAGCAAGTCTTTGGTAGCAACCATGACCTTTTTGATCTCATAACCAATCACAAGGGATATTTAAGTCACTCTTATGTGGTTTGGATGAAATAAATGAACAGTAGTGCTATGCTGTGTATATGCATTCCAACATCTGTTATGATGGAATATTCTAATAATGCAAATAAAATGCTACATAGAAAAATACGTTTTAAAATTAAAGGCTTCTTTTCATTGGAATAGTTACTGGAATAACTATTGGAATAGTTGCAAATCTATTGAAACTTGGGACAATCAAGGAAAAATTATTTGCAATTGTTGAACATGGATAGCAACTGGTGTGAATCAGTGTAGATTCACTGAAACCACAGTGGCTCTGCTGGGATTTTTTAATCTTCACCAGCCTCTTACCCAACACCTTGTATTACATCATCAAACAAGCACCACCTTTTAATGAATAGGCCAGTAGATAGGAGACAAATTGGCACAAACCCAGAATCTCTTCTGTC
Source organism: Certhia americana (assembly GCA_018697195.1). NCBI lineage: Eukaryota > Metazoa > Chordata > Aves > Passeriformes > Certhiidae > Certhia > Certhia americana. The sequence continues at coordinate 34,124,646 of CM031878.1, forward strand.
AAAAGGATTCTAAGTGTTCACAATCATTCTGGAGATATGAGGTACCTGAAGCTAAAAGTTAGAGATGTCACTACATATAATAAAAATATTTTTAATTAAGGCAATCTGATCTGCTACTGGTATCTAATTTCTCCTGGTATGAAATGTATGCCAAATAAGAGGCTGGTATTCAACACAGTTAATATTTATGGTATTTTTACTCATTTGATATTATGTCAAGAGAAAGTATATAATGCAATACACATAAAAATGAATTCTGAATAACTTCATAAAATGATTAAATTGGGATGATGTGTAAAAATATAGTTACGCTCAAATTTTCAAATTTTCTTGGGTGGAATGCTAAGTAGAACACGAAGAAATTTCATAAAAGAATAACATTACTTCAGCAGAATATTGCATCACAAAGAAAGAACATTTTAGAGACATAAAAACTTATTTTTTTCCTTGGGAAAATAAGAAATATGTAGAAAAGAGCAAAATACAGGAAACTACTTCCTAGTTGTAATAACTTCTTTAAAGTATAAGGAAAATTTTAAATATAACTGAAATTGTAAACAAATATATCTGCTTTGTTATAAAATATGATACGTATTTTTAGAGCAAGAAAATAAAGAGTAGTGTAGGTTGTGCTTCTCATCATTTATCTATAGCAAAAGAAAGTAAAAAATGTTACCAAGAGATCATCACTACTTTTGGATCCATAAATTAAGAGGACAACACCCACAAGCCTCAGAAACAGAAAATCAGCATAAATTATTATCAACATAAACCAACCAACTTCAACTATAAAGGCTGACACTACTTTGAAACAAGTAAATCCATTCAAAGTGCACATCAGTCATCTTCTGCAGTTTGCAATATGTAGTGAGAGTTTAAACCTACTGAAAAAGGCACAAACGGCCTTAAGAGAACGTCATCTTAAGAGAACACTGAATTCTAAGTTTTTCACATGCTTCAAGGTCTCCCATATAGAGCTCTTCTAGGCATTATTTGTCTGCAAGTTTGTGGGCAAGTGTTATTTCTCATATTTAGTAATATGCATCTTAAAATCATTGGCAGAGGTGTGTCTGTCATACAGTGTCAAATCAATATTTGATCTTCAGTTTTCAGTATCATTAACAGTTGAATTTAAATTAGAATAATTAGTTATCTAGCCTATTTACTATGTATTTGGAGGTATTTCACTAAGAGAACAACAAGCGAGCATACATAGGTAGTGTTCTTAATTCTGGTCTGTTACAGTTACGATTTTTCTCTCTGAAAAGGAGGCAGGAAGGCCCTTCACTACTTGAGAAGAAAAGAATTGGAGGTGGGTAATGAAATATTTACAGAAACAAGTTTTCAAACAGACACCGCTTCTCCACAAGCAAGGACAGATATTCTCAGTGGGAAGCTAAAGGTAATAACATTAGCCTGGACTTCCTTACAAAACTCCTTGCACACTTCTCAGTTTATTCTTTCAGTAACTTTGTGCTCTTGCATAAGTCATCTAATCCCTTTGAAAAACTCTTAAATAGGTACAATTAAAGTGGGAAACATAAACAATCCAAGGAAGTTTTGCTAGTCTAGACTACATACAACAGTATGGAGAAGCTCCACTAAAAATTCCCATTAAAAGAAAATAACTCCTCCCTACTTTCCTGCAAGCCAACAGGAAAAGTGCTCCCAATGAACTATTTTCTGGCTCCAAGCTAGATAACCAGCAATATCATCAGATAAGAAAAATTATTTTGAGAGCTCAAGTTCTATTTGTCTTCCAAGTCTGCACGTTCCTGCATGCGTACAAGAACTTGACCTAGAGGATGCAACAAGTTTGAAAGAAGGTTTATGACTTCAGGAGAAAACAAAGGGGCAGTGGGGGGACAGCATGGAAAAAAATGTCTTGAAAAAAATGTTTGAGAATGTTGAGCACAAAAAGATAGCAGTTCTGGCTAGCATTATACAAAATTAGGTGCATCTGACTTCTTTTTTGATTAATCTGTGATGGTTGGGTCTGCCACCCCATCTTTCCTATATCCCTGTCCTCATCCAAACATCATACCCTCAGGTCTTCCCTCCAAACTTGTTTGCAAATAACATGAAAATAGTTGCTAGCCCAGCCAAGGAGCAGAATAAAACAAAATCCACAAAACCCAATCAAAACCAGAAAAGACGCAGAATGGAACAAAGCGAAGAACCACATAAAGACAGCAGTTTCTTTATAATTAAGGCTGAAACAAATTTTCCACTAACTTCACCAACACAAATTAAAGTTTCCTTTTAAGTTTTTTACTCTCTGTAATCTGACAGATGATTTTTTGGGAGACAGTGAGGGTTTCAGAAGAGATGAAATAATTATATTAACATTTGTTTTCTTGTAAACATTCAGTGAAGATTTGTAACAGCGTAAGAGTTAACGAGTTGCCTTTTGTTCCCCTTTGTCAAAAACTGCACTCAGCTAATTTATGAAACCAGAATACAAAACTTCACATGAAAAACAGAAAAAGAAATAACTAGAATTTTCTAGAATGCCCATGGGTTGCCTTCTAGCCTCTGATCTGTGAGAAAAGCAAACCCATTTCCATTCTTGCAGATCCTCCTATCCAAAAGAGTAAGGTTAACTCATTCAGGAATGCGGTCCCCAAGAACTTTCAGGCATAAAATGCATTTTGTGAGAATGTGCAGGGAAGACTTTTTTTTCCCCAAGACACAGTTACCACTTAAATTATGATTCCCAAGGTTCTTGGCAGGGTAGGCATTCTATGGCTGACATTATATTGCCTCATTAGCACCACAGAGGACCATATGATTCCCATCCAGGCCCAGAAGAAAGGCTCTAAAGGACAAATTGTAATCACATGTGATCTGAAAAAAAATGGAAGGTAAAAAAGCCAAGTATAACCATGAACTATTAGGGATCTTCAGGAAGGCAGGCAAGGAGTTTGGGGCAGTAGGATAAATGGGGCAGTAGGATAAATGGGACTGTTCTGGGAATTACAAGGTAAGTCTCAAATTGTTCTTATGGTCAATGAGGTTTGTTAAATAAAATTAATAAATTAGGAGATAATTGATAAATTAGGAGAAAAGAACTTTGACATATGAAAATACATGAAGCCTTTTAAAATACTGATTTTTTTCCAATAACTGAGAATTATCTAAAGGAAGAAGTATCTAGGGTGTAAGATATTTTTCTTCTGAACAACACAGAATTTGGGAATACTAATCCCTCCTTCTGAATACTAAAAATATGCATAAAAGAAGTATTTAAAATATGCTCCAGAAAGAATGATGATGAAATATGATATGATGGACCTACTGCCCCAAGTAAAGGCAGCAAACATAAAGATATCTTTATCCCATCAAGATTCTGAAATTAGACAAATTATCTGAGAAGAAGTAAGTTTGCTTATCTGATCCTACAGCAGAACACTCTGAACAGAGAATCTAACCAGGAAAAAGGAGGTTATCTAAATGTTCTCACCAAGCAATTATCAAAACTGCCAAACACTCATTTCCCCATGGCTGTGAAGTTCCAGAAGTACTGTTGATCCACTGCAAGTTTTCAAAAACAGAAGTAACTCTAAGTATTAGTATTCAGGTACATGTACATAGAACAGCTACGAAGCATGTTCAGCACCATGTCACCATTTTGTAAGTGCTGCTACAAAATTAGCTCACTTTCAGAAAAAGATGTTTAATTTTGAACTATACTAGTGATGACAATTTTTTCAAGGGGAACAGTAGTCCATATGACATCCTGACAAATATGCTATTTACTGAGAAAGTAACACCAAAACCAGCAATAACAGAACCAGTTTCCCTATTTATGGCTTTTTCTGTTAGTACTCAAAACTTAACTGAAGCTCAGCAAAAAGCAATGGGTGTGCATATGTACCAAAGTTGCATAAATGGGATGGGATTCAATGGCATAAATATTGCTACTTTTGGTTTCCTTCATTACATTTCTTGGCTGAACGTGCTCTGCTGTTGGAATTGCAAGTGTTTGCCATTTCTTTACTCTCAAATTTAGATTCCCCAGAAGAGATAAAATGTGTTTAGTATTTTTTCTGCTCCAAGCAATGACCATTTAAAGCAATGTTTTATTTCTAATTATCTTCAAACTTTGATTCAAATGATTCCCCTATTTTCACATTTATGATAAAAACTGTATGGTTTTGCACTTGGAAATACGAAGCCATTTCAGTAGTTATATTCAGTAACTGAAAATAAGTTAAATCAAAGTGAAAGAACAGATTACAAAGAACATCACTCATTTGGTGTTGTTTGTATCACAATTTCAGAAACATGGAAGAACTGCTACGCAACTTAACGTTTCTCACTGTTCCTAAAAGTCAACAGCACACATTAGTCTTTTGGAACAGTAAAAAATTAGGCAATCCTATGAAGACTTTCTTTTTACAGTTCCAGTTATTTGCTACTTGTTATTCCTGCTCTGAAGGCAGACACTAAACCTGCACAGTTAAATACAATAGCACAAAGAGATGCTTATATAGCATATTAGGTATGATCTGAACAACTTCTGAGCACTGGAAAACTGCAAGTTTTGCAATCCAAAAAAAAACCACCATGAGATTTAATTTTCTGAAGCATCAGTGGAAATATAAAGCAGGTATAAATTAATAACTAAAATGAAAGCCCTCATATGGAAGGGCAGAAGAGTTAAACTGAATCTAAACTAAGTTAAACTGGTTTTGATAGGAAGAAGGGGCTGTGGGTAGGTAAGAATATCTAAAGCAATTGATTGATTTTGGTAATTCAGCATATGAAATGGGACAGAGGAACCTGTTAGAACAACACAGTTTGGAATCATCTAATTCTGGTACAGAATTATTTTCTCAACAGAATCCTTCCTTACTGTGGAAGTGTATCTTCAGCCAGTAATAGAAAAATTAGAGAAATATCTTGATTTCAAAACTATCTACAGACTAACTATTCTTGCTTTAAAGTCTCTGGAAGCACATGAAGTCTGCTGACAACAAAAGAGAAATATGCAATAGCAATACCTTGACAGGTCAAAAGCAGAACATTAAAAATCTTGCAGAACTAGATCCTGGCTACTGAAATAAAACAAACAAATGAAATCCCAAACAAAACACCCCCTCCCAAAAAAAAACCCAAACAAAAAACCTGAATAACCCCACCAAAAACTCACCAAAAGGGAACAAATACACAAGCAATAAGCAATCATCCAGGGCCCCCCCCCCCCCCCCCCCCCCATCCAAAAAATACACCAGAATTAAACTAATCAAACAAATACATTTTGAGGCAAAGCTGAGAACTACATTCCCTACCTGGTATTAACTTTTTTATTTTTGTTTAGAGAAAACTATCAGTGATAAACAGTATAACTCCTTCTCTTCCATTCCTCCAAGTATTTCCTTCAAAGATCTTACGAAGTCCTGCGCTAAGAGTTTGTCTTAGATCCCATATTACCTATAAACACTCCAGCTTCCAAAAGTGTGTCCTGGGGACAGGACATGGGGGACAACTTCTAGTGACATGGGTGTACAAAGTTACAGCACTGCACAGTGCTGTAAAAGCCCAAAAAGTCCTATGAGATTCCTAATTATATATTCTCTTTTTTCTTCATTCTCCTTTTCTGTTCTTAAACAGCATTTCAAAACAAGCAAAGCTGCACTTATTTTCAGAAGACTCTGAACTGAAGGAGTGAGTTCAGTGCATACAGTTACTGAATTGTGCAGGAGTTAACAAATTTTGAACTTTTCTCTCGCATGTTATGCTTTTATTAACATGAACTAATGTTTTTTTTTTTTTCCTTTTATTTCCTGAACATTTACCAGTAAGTTCCTAGGCACTACTACAAATATTGGATGCCCTAACATGTGAATATTTTGGTATGAAATTCTCCTGTGTAGCCAACATTGCTTTTTGCATAACTAGAATCTGGTTCTAAGTTTATTTTATTACTGCCTTTCTTATACAGCATATGGACCTGAACACTTTCCCTAAGCTTTTAACTGATATCATCCAGAATGATGGATTTTTTTTATTTAATAGCAAAACAAGTTAACATAAAGTTATTTTAGCAGAGATAATTTCAGGTTGGCATGCTTCATCCAGTCTGTTCCAAAATTACTTTAATCAAGAACAATTAAAGCAGCACTGACAAAAAAATCCCACAAAAAAATTTATCAGAAGATATAGAATCATTGACATAGAGCTTAAAACCGGCTTTTCAAATAGCCTGGAACTTTTTCTCAAAGAACTGCAGTATGAAATTCTATTTTAAAAATGCACATGAATGTCTGTGCTAATAAAGCCAAACATCATAAAACTAAGAGTACGGTTAGTTAGCAAAACAAGATAATCAAAGGACAGAATAGTTCTCATATCCACTGAGACAAACCTTACTCTAGCAGGAGATTATATGACAAGCCATCTCATTACAAACACAGCTATGTTGCTATAGCCTAATGACTGCCTGGTCACCTGTACAGAACATTTTCTGACCTCTGTCTAACTGTTTGCCATGACTCATGCTGCTGTCAAGGTTTAAGATGTAAAAACAGTACTGCAGCAGTGAAGCCCTTCAGTGCTGTGCCACACCTGATGCTCACTGCCTTCTCCTCTTTAGGGCCTTTCACATCAGCATCACAAACACCAGAACTCAGATTCAAAACACTGCTTCTGATTTCTATAGGGTTCTCCACTTCTCACTGAAATGAGAAGAACCTGGTGTCTAAAGGTTTATTTGAATCTAAAACACAGCACATACAGAGCTTATAGAAAGGCAGATGGAGTTCATCCTTAGATGAACTAAGGTAACTCATAAATCATCTGCCTACTGTGTTTATAGTCACAGGGAAGTATCAGGAAGCAAAGCAGTTTGAAACTAGCAACAGGTTAAGACATACACAGCTGTACTGATTTGTTCAGTTCTAAAAGAAATTCAAGCAGAGGAGCAATGAAATGGTCCCCTGCCCTGAACCCCTGAATGACACTGTATCCACAATTTATATAATTGCTCATGTAACAAGGGGAAAACCTGCTTGCTTTTTAACAACAATCAGCCGCTTTCCTAACTCCCTTGATATGCTTGTTTCGTTTCAGTTTTCAAGCCTATTTCATTAATAACTTAAACTCTAAGTATACTATTACTACTTTGCTTGCCTTCTCCCTTTGTATTTACAGGGTAACAAGCATGATTCATGTGCATATTAAAACAGTGCTGTCTCCCTGTATTACTGGCCAGAAAGCTAAACTGCTTGTGCTGTTCGTAACTTCAAAACCAACAGACAGTATTAACAAGCTTACTATCAACCTCATCATTGTTTTTTTCAGCATCAGCAACACAATTAAAATACTATGCTAATTTTATTCTGCTGCAAGTGCTTAAGGGAAGTTCTGAAATGCAGAATTATTATTCTTCTAGACTTGAGTTCCTAAGGAGGAGGAAAACCTAAAAGAGCCTGAGACAGTTATCAAGGGAAAACACACACAGAGGCTTTCATAATTAAAGGCTCCTCCTCTTCTACCTTGAGCAGGAGTTAAAATGCCATCACCTTCTAATCAATGTAATGCAAAATGGAGCGCCAGAAATACCAGTCTACGACCTTTAAGATATATAACAAATAACTAAGAGAATACTATCTTCCTGTCCCCAGCAGATATTCAGTGCATTTTACCAAGGCTTTAAAACAAAAAGTATTGCAAATTGTAGATTTGTGTTTGTTTGTTTGATGTGGTGGCAGTTTTTTGTTGTTTTGCTGGGGTTTTTTTAGTTTTGGGGTTTTTTTTAATAATCATTATTTTGTTTAATTCTGGTACATTATGTTTAGCCTCCTTGGTAAGTGGAATAGGAGTGTAAAGTCTCCAAAGGAAAGAGTCAAATGAACTGACCAATGAACAACTATGACATGGTATTTACATAAACTACCAAAAAATGTGAGACTTTGCCAGGTAACCAGCAAATTTCTCCCATTTACTTCAGCACCTGCCTCAGGAGCAGAAACAGAAAAAAACCTCAAACACAACAACACACTGAAATGAAAAAAAAAAAAAAAAAATCATCATTATAGGATTTACTTCAGTCAAGATCTACAATAAATATTTGTTCCACAGTTAGGAGAGGGAAAAGTAATGAATGAAGTAGATTAGAAAGAATACAGCTAAATAGACAGTGACTCACCAATAACACAATTAACTTTGCATTAACTAACATCATCTATTCCTAGTTTGCTTGCTATCAAGCATCCAAACCTAAACCTAAGCAGTTGAGTGTTGCTCCTGAGCAATGTATTTCTGGAGAAGAACTGCCATAAAAAGTTGCTGACTGTACATCTATACAGACTGAAAATGCCTTTATCCCATTAGTAAGCACCTGCTTTTTCTTCTTCTCTTAACCCCTTAAGTAAAAAGAAAACAGTACTTCAGTAGTTAGATCTTCAGAAGAGGCCTAACATGAATTAATTCAGGCAGTATGATTTGAGGTGCGATTTTTTTCACCACCACCCACAGATAGCAGAGCTAAGCGGAAAGAGTGACTAAGGTAGCACAAGGACTATGCCACAGATTTGTATGATTAAGGCAAAACAGTATTAATTATATCAAGTTTAAAAAAAAAAAAAATCACAGAATATTCCACTGACAAAAACAATAGTAACTGAATTTCATTTACTTACTATTGCAATCTTTGTCTGGATGTTTTCCCCATATTTTTCATTTCAGGAGGTACTCAGTGATAACAACACTTGTTTATCAGTGTCTTAACAAAGAAAAGCTTCAGAAAAAAAGGAAAACTGTATCTTACAAAAACTGTGTTCATGCTGTTCACCAAATGACTAACTGAAGCACAGTCTAAAGCTTAATTTTAACTGTGTCTTATATAATAAATACAAAGTACAGAAATAAATATGCAATTTTCTTGAACAGAGATTTTATTACTGGCATCACTCTGCATATCACATATTGTAAATTAGCCTTTACCCCAAACATAGAAAAGATGCAGTAGTCCCCTAAGAAGCAATCTGGTAAGTCCCATATTTTGGGAGAGGAAGGTGGGTCAGGTAGAGACTTGAGTTTTGACATTTCAAATATACTGAGCCAAATTATGAAACCTGTCATAAATAATCTGGTATTAATCTGAGCAAGTACTTATCAAGATGATTAAGAGGACAACCACTAGACTCATCATAATAAATGGCAAAATTTTAAGTACCCTTGGATAAGATAAATATTTATGGACCAGATTCTAATGCAATTTTTCACTAAAACATGTAAAGATTTCTTCGAATATCTGTTTAATGTACTTTTTTCCAATAGCTTGTTACATGAGGACTTCTACTAGACTTATGAAACATGCTTGGAATGATACTTGATGTCAACAGGGAATGCATTGTAGAATGAATAAATGGAAAAAAACCATTTTTGGTTATAATTTCAACTACATCTTTCATCTCCACTAATTTGCTGAGGAAATTTGTAGGAAAGCTTTTTACCATCTCTGTGTAATCTGAAAAGCAGATACTGTGGCTCTTGAATAAAAGCCTAAATACTGCTTAACTGCCAAGAATAACTCCTACTGTTAATCTGTGTAAAATCAGAGGCAAGTAGGTTTCCATAAGAAAAAGAGCTCTGGGGTGAACTACCCATTCCTGCTAACTGCATGTGAAACACATGGTACTGGTTCACGCTGCTGGTTTGCAGTGGTAGTGGGGTGGTGGTTAAATAAATAATGAGAAGTAACTGTAGATCAAAGATATAAAACTTGGTGTTTCTCGAACCAAGAACTTTTTGATCTGGAAGGGGCTTGGTTTGCTTGCCCTGTGCACCCCACTGTCAGTACACCCAATTCAGCTGCCCTATGGACTACAGATGATGATTGTTCAAGTGCACTATCAGTATGGCAGTCACATGCCCCACCAACTGTGAACTCACACTGAAAAGACATGGGGAGGAGAAAAACACTGCTTAGCTGAGTCAGACTCTGGAGTCTGAGGCTGGCAGTACAATTATGAAGTATTTTTCAGAAATCTCCCTTGTGCTTTCACTGTTCATCTACAAGGCAGAAACCATTTCTGTTAACAGCATTTGACTAGAAGAGCTGGAATAGGATAAAAAAAACCTTTGCCTTCCTAATTGTTATGTGTGACTTCTACTCTGTTGTAAATACATACCCTTCTGTTTTCATATAATTGAAACAGTGATAATGGAAAGGTCAAAAAGCAAGTGTGTAGATTAAAAAGATCAGAGGTGGTAATGCAAGGAAAAAAAACAGGGTGGTGACAGAAAGCATTAGCATTTATTTACTATAAATTGACTATGCACAGTCCTGCAATTTCCAAAATTAGGATTCATTTGTTACAGCTTCTCGCAGCAGAAGACAGATTTACTACTAACCCTAAAAAAAAGGTAAGGAAAAGAGAGTCAGTGAAAGCAGACTTTAATATCTAAGCAGCTTAGATACCAAAAGCCTTTCCTTGTGTTTAGAAACTTCTAGTACAATTAGCAACCTACTAAAAAACTCTCTAAAATGGTGCCAGACATGTTCTAACAAAGAGTAGATTTTGGTTTTAATTGTTTAAAAAAACTTGATGTCAGAAGAGGCAGTATTTGTTTTGTACCACTAAAAGAAATTTACTGGAGCTGGTCTTAAACTGTGCTTGTTGAAGCTAGATTCTCTTTTCCCTGCTTGTTACATAGCCAATATTGAAATAAAAGAAATTTTGAAGGTAATTTCTTTATAAACTGTCTTACATGTTAAATGGTAGTTAAATCACTGCTGATTCATATACACAATACAGAATTTCTCTGCTTAAAAGTAACTTTCCCACCATTAAAAAAAATGAACACTCAAAAGCAGAACAGAACCCCTAACAATGTGTGAAATTCACATTCAGAAAACAATGAAGGGAGAAAAATTTCTTGACAGGCAACGGTTCACACCTTTAACCTCAAAATAAAGATGAACACATACTTTTTTTTTACCAGCAGAAATACTTTTCATCTTGATTTTGCTGTTAATAGTATCAACCTCTGTAAGTTAAAATGCAAATAAACCTTCAATAAATAAATCAGCCAAACAGTACTTAATAAAGGTGGTGGAAGGGGAGGAGATCTGAAAGAAAGAGTTATGCATAAGATAGTGATAAATCATCTTTATATCCTCCTGACAGTTGATGGTTTTAGCTTCAGGTGCTACTCCAAGTTAAGCTAGAACATCCTCCATGCTGACCTAACTTTCTGCAGCAGACAGTGATCTGGCAGACACAGCTCTGCTTTCTCTACTTTATCAAAGCCCATGGTGGTCAAATCACATCTCTGTACATGAGAATTGCAGAGAAATGGAGGTGTGGGGATCCCAAGGTTGGGCATAAGTAACATCTATCCAAAACCACTGCAGTCCATTTTCTGAACCAGATCTCAAGACTATAGAGCATGAACCTCTGTATGCACGTGCAACTGCCCAAGGCACTGAGCCACAAACATGATTTCTGCAGTCATAAAGGTTTTGAAGCAACATCAAACTAGTAATGACTAATACTTTGGTAAAATAATGTCATAAAGGGAGGAAACAGTTTGGTTTCATTCAGAGGTCAGAAAAGGGAAGAAAAAGCAGGTAACTGCCATACTCAACCTAGTTTGCTTGAAGCTTGCTATCTTTGAATTAACTAACATTAATGTTAATTTAAATGCTGTGGGATACCATCCAAGATCCATATTTAGGCTCTTAGCTATGCTGCTTGTGGTAAAACTGACATTTTCAGGCCATATAAGCCAGTAAAAGTGACAGTGACCAAAGAAAGGATCCCTATAGCCTACTGTGGCTCATCAGGCACGTGAGAGAACTTAGCTGGTGGTGATCCAAGGCAGCACCTGCTGAGCGTGCTACTGTTGCTCTCCATTTATGAATGTGTGCTACAAACTGGATGTGGGTTCATCCTGGACTGCTCAGGACAAGACTGCTATTATAAGTAGGGAAGAAAAGCCCTGCCTTTGAAGAGTCTCCCCACAACAGCTCTGAACACTTTTCCAGCAATGGTCTTCATCTTATGGTCTAGTTATTAGCATTTCAGGCATAATCACTTGTCTCTATTGAGTATGGGTCTCCACACAGCAAGATGTTGTAAGACGAAAGACAGTAGAGACAACACTTATAATGGCAAGATTCCCACAGAACAGGAGAATTATTTTAAGGGACATAAGCCCTTCTCTTATTCTATAATTGGTTGTGCGGAGGAAAAAAAATTCTATGAAGTTCAGAGAAGACTTGGCTCACTTACAGATTTTACTTATAAATGAAAACTGTGATGGCACCCATAACATACTGTAACAGGGGGCATTTATCATTGTTTCTTTAATTAGACTCATCTGCTGATATAGTGGCACAATTAGGAGATGGACATAAATATGTGTCTGAATTTTGCATGCAGTAGGGTTCTGGTTAAGCATTAAGCGTTTTTACTCAACCTTTCAAAATATCTGAACTCCAGTTTTTAAGATGAAATTATTTCCTCGTGAAAGCATGCATTAAATTTCTGCTCATCATAAGGATGAGATAGTTACTGTCTTCTTGTACTCTACAAAGGGCACAAGAAGGGGTGTTATGTACATTTGTGCAAGGCTGCCAACTGCATACCCAAAATTATGGCACTGTTTTCTGTTTCTTAAGCCACTTGGAAATACTTATTTTAACAAGAACTGTAGTAAAATTCCCTGGAACTCCGCAGCTGATATAAATCTGTATCTGCAAAGCAGATGCTGGAAAATGCAACTATATCAGGAAGCCTGTTTATCACAGTCGTATCAACCTTTTTTCCAACTGTATGAAGCTGTGTTAAATACTGATTCATGTGACTACTTCCATTTACCCTTGCTGTGAGAGAAAACTAAGACTGTCCCAAGAAGATGACTGAATTCTAAGTCTGAAAGCTCAAAAGGATTATGGGAACCAGGCACAAAGCACAACAGTGTAAGAATTCTCATTCAGTACCCTCCCTCACACTCTTCTGCTGAATTGCACAAAATCTGATAATACAAAAAGTGAAAGGAAAAAAAAAATGCCACAAACCTTAACAGAAAGAGATAGATGTAATTGCCAAATATAAAATAAAAAACGCCAGCTGTCTAAGGAAATACCTTGATACCCCGTTGAGAAATAATAGCGTCATGTTCAAAGATTAATGATTTAATGAGACTGTCTGAACACTGGAAAAGCATTACTAAAACTCTCTTCAGAGACTAACCCTTTCTTTACAAAGCCGCGTCTTGACAACTCAGCCTACATATCAACTATATTCCTCCCTTCACCCACGTCTCTACCAACCCCTCTCCCCAAGGTATATTTATCTAAATTTCCTCTCATTGTAGTAACTTCATATGAGAAATCTAATTATCATCCCTTTCCAAAGGGGAAAGAACTTGTAAAATCTAATTCTTGTGTAGTTTAGAACAGCAATGAAGGACACAATGAAAAATTGCATTAAAATCTAGCAAAGCCAGAATTTGATTGCATTTTATGTTGGCAAGGATTCTGTCTGTTTCAGTACATCCAGACATTTACAACACCTGACTGGGATGCGTTCATAAAAGGTTGTTTTCTAGTGCATATCCTAGCTAGTAGATGATAAATCACAAAAAAACCCCCTTCTGGATCACAGAAATCCATCCTAGTGTGCCTTAAGAAAGCAACTCTGAACAGTATTGACTTCAAAGAAGAAAAACTAAAAACATTACTGTTGCGGGTTCCTTATTTGTCAGATAGGCGAAACACTACCCACATTGCTGATTCATATGGTATCATCAGACAGCAGTGCACAGGAAGCTCTACAGGAAGACCACAAAAGCTGACGAGTGTCCAAAAAGGGACAGATAGGCAGAAACATACCAGTAAGAACATACACACCCCACTGGAATCAGGAAACGACAAAGCTAGTGAGTAAGCAAGTTAGAGCTCCTACCAATCATCAATCCTCACAAAACTACTTCTTGAAAAGGTACACTTCTTTTCTGAAACAAAAGAGATGAGGAAAACTGGAGTAGTTGTTTACAGCAGGGAGCTGCTATTTAAAACATTTTTCAATGCAATGAATGAGTACACCACTATAGCAACGGCAGCCAGTGCAAGTCATTGTTTATCACACAAGAAGGACATGAGCTAAAAGGCTTTACTGTCATGCTCCTCTCTAGTTAGGATGGTTTTTGTCTACAAAAGCCAGAAAAAGAACTTTTTTTTTTTTTAAAACAGGGCTTTTCACAATGAGTCTAATAATAATGTCACACAGTTTCTTTTCCCTATGAGAAGAACTAGAATATCCTACAGGTGAAATTAAAAACTTTCAAGATTCAGCCTGGAAAAATGCTGACCGGTGTCTAGATATTTTTCATAGAATAGGATTTTCAAGCAGTAAATGAACTGCACACAATACAGTATGATTACAAAAATTCTGAAAGAACTTTCAAAAATTAACAAGGCTGCAAAACCAGACATATTCCCTACAATCACAAAAGGGTCCTTAGAACCTTCCTGATCATACTTTAAATATCACCTGCATGGTATATGTTCTCTCCTTCAGGGATGTTTCATTTATCTCAGTGTGCAGGCTCCTCTCCAGCCTCTGAGAAGATGAGTCCATTCAGGCATTCCTCACTCAATCTTTTGATACACAGTAAACACCTTCCCTTATGAGCAAGTCTGAAGCCCAAGTAACTCGAACTTTAATAAAAATCCATTTTATCCTGCATACATAACAGCAGATACACGTACTAGACATATTTTCATGTCTTTTAGTGATGTCTCAGTTCAATACCCACAGCTCCTCCATGGCTCATTGTCAAAGTGCCACTTAACTTCTTTCACTGCAGAAGACTTTTTAAAAGCTCCTTACAAAGTGGCAAATGGTTGGAAAAACTCCATCTTTTTCAAAACCTAGACTAAGTATTCAGGTTAATCTCTTCCCCAAATTCCTACTGCACAGCTAAATTAAAGTATCAATAAAGTATTTCTGAAAAATGCCACCACACCTCATTTGCTCCTGTGCCCTTCTTTTATTTGTAGATTACTGGCTACAGCATATTTTACAATATCTGACATGCTTTTGCGTGGTTTTGAATGGCTTTATTTTCAATCCTTCATCATTACTCTTTCAATTTTTCAAATGTCAAGGCAGTATTTAAAAGTTAAGAGCAACAGAAAAAGTAACAGAAACAAAAAGAGGAAAAAAGTAACTAAAGAAAATTAATTAAGTTCTATGGTTATATTTCAGCTTTAAAGAAATCATTTTTCAATCCAGACTTTGAATAAAAGCAGCTTTAAGAAATTAATAGGGTCAAAGGAATAACAAAAGCATATATTTAAAGTGTTTAAAAAATATTCTGTGCCAGAAATCAGTTTTACCCAATTCCATGGCTTTACAACTGAAGGTAAAACCTATTAGTACACTGTATCTACAAACTGGCTTAAAAGGTTAACAACTAAACAGTAAGCCAAATTTCAACTCTGGCTAGAAGGTCATATTAAGAAAAATGGTAAGTCATCATCAGACATAACCTTAACTACTACTCTAATTGTATCAGCTTTTTCACAGTATCATTCGTCTCCAAAACTCACACATATGAGAGGACTGATGAAAAGAAGAGACACGTGAGAGTTAGAAAAATGTTAGGAAGCACCTCTTTGTATTTACC
Source organism: Certhia americana (assembly GCA_018697195.1). Classification (NCBI taxonomy): domain Eukaryota; kingdom Metazoa; phylum Chordata; class Aves; order Passeriformes; family Certhiidae; genus Certhia; species Certhia americana. Next base: position 34,140,294 of record CM031878.1, read on the forward strand.
ATCCCTACAATCCAAGCTTTTTCTGTCATGTTTGAATAAATTATTTTCTTACCTACTGAATAACTTAGGTCCACCACAGCAATCTAAACATTAAAGAATCTACAATCAAGGCCTCTACACTTTTTCGACAAAGATGAAGCACACAACCATAGCCTTGTGATTGTCTGTTTGTTATGTAACTGCTAGGAAAAAATTAAAATGTAACATGACTAATGTCATGATTTGATTTTCCTCTGCCAACATGCTCTTCCAGAAGCAAAACCCCGGATTCTTGCCTCATTACTCACCTTTATGCAATCACCCAAAGCGAATACAAAATCTAAGAGTGGAGCTACAAGGGCCATAGCCTGAAAACAGGTAGGCATGTCATTAGACTGATGAAGTGTGAATATGGAATCACCTCTTCATGTACAGACTTTAAGCCTAATTTAACCAGGAGGAAAAAAAAGAGCAAAATAATCTTTCAGAAAAAGTAGAGGTCAAGGGAATGATGTGAATACCTCTACTGGGCGATACATCTAACAATACAAAACAAATTATACTTCAGAAACAAAAAAAAAAGGGGTTGGGGAAGGAAGAAGGGAAGGGTGGGTTGTGTTTTGATATTTTTGTCGATTTTTAAACTACTCTCTTGTCAGTTTATTGACAAAATAAATTTTGTCTTATAAGTAAGACAAAACCAGCTTGCATCTCAACTGTTATTTTTTACCATACAGGAAGAACACACTGAACAAGGGACTGACAAAACCTGGAGAAAAGTATTGCCGATTTAATCTGAAGAAGTATTAATTGATTCCAATAAACCTTATTTCAAGCATCATGTGTGTTACTAGGAATTACAACGAAGAAACAAGTAACTTTTAGTCATTCTACATAGTAAAACCAGAACACAACAGCATCTGAATTCCCAAAGAAATGTTTACTGCGAGAAGGAAATATTGTCATAAATTTTCAAGGGAAAATATGACAAAAATACTTCAATCTGAAATTTATTTAGAAATCAGTATTAGACAAGCTTAGCCTATCTCCTGTAGAAACTAATTAAGTTATTAGGAAACTATGATATTTTAAATATTTTCTCCTTGAAAATACTTATATATGATTATGTTTATCCATTATTCTTATAAAACTATATTGTATAAACACCTATACTTATATAATGACTGTTAATCATTAAGAAATTCAGAGCCATTCCAAGAGTACACAATCTTACTACCTTAAAATATATGCCCAACTCCTGTTACATAGTAAAGTTGCCCTGAGCGAATTTCACATCTTCATTTCGAGAGAACACACTCATGTGAACATTTCCTGTCAGACACAAAATATACTCTGCAAGCAAAATAATTAAATGATAAACATATCTAAACAAAATATTCATAAAGAAAGGAATGAAAATAAAAATGCTAGAAGCATGCTTTCCTGCATTTATGGCCCTTTATCCAGTGTGTGAGTGATTACAAAATCTACAATAATCTGTCAGCATTATTACTACCCATTAGTTCTCCACTCCGGAAGGAACCCTAAAACAACAGAACTGTAAAGATAGAAACATGGCCATCAGGCCTCACATGAGTGTCTTTGCATATGACTTACTACAGCTTGTTAGTGAAAAGCAGTTCATCACTTAAAATCTTGTAAGTGAAAAAAACAAAGAGCTTCATGTAAAATGAAATACTAAAAAAGGAGGAAATCTTTCTGCTCTGTAAAAAGAGTAGCTAAAATTTAGTTTTCAAATTTATATTGAACTGCAAAGCTGACCATTTCCTCATTTTATATCCTTTAAATTAACTTCTATTTTACTGGAGAAAGGATATGTTTATTTTAAATAAAGTATTCAAAACTTCATGGGAGCATTCAGTCCTGCTTCTCCAGCTTACTTCTCATACACGATCATCTTCCCCACACATCTGGAAAAATGGCTAGAATTTGTCCTTGCTGGGATAAGTATGAAACACTTGAGCAAAACATAAGATGAAAAAATGATTCAGTGATCCATTAGAACAATACAGATAAATGCAAGAGACCTTTGCTCTAAACAGAGAACAAGAAAATGAGTGACTAGGAGAACAGAATGTAAACTATTACATATATGGGGGGCTCTTCATTTGTTTTAGTTTTATTCAAATATAAAGAAAGAGAACAGTAGAAAGTAGGACAAAATGGTAGGCTGGTATCTATTTAAGATTGCTGAAGTCCTCACAAATGACTCTTTACAAAGCACTGAGGAAGAAACTGCTCATGGCTTTATTGGAATCCCTAAAGCTCATGGATCAATATCCCCATAGGAGAAAACACAGCTATCAGGGAGATGGGCTTTCCCTCATATGACAGCTTGGGGGGGGGGGGAAAGGCAAGCTATTTTCAGCTCCTTTGTCTGAATACATGTCTTTAAAGGACCATGAATTTTACATCTTCTATACACTCTTGCAGGTTACCTGACTGTAGCTATCTATTTCTTGCTAAAATAATGCCTATGGAGCTTCCTGGTATTAGAAGCATTAAATTCTTCTGCCAGACTTGTTATTTATTGGGTAATTTTACTTTGGTTTTGAGTGCTTGGAGAAATACCTCAGAACTTAAAATACTAACCAAGCACTACACGATTAAATACTAATCAAGAACCATACATGTTTCTCCATGTGCTTAAAGAGCCATTTGATTATCCCCACTCTAAAGCAGTAAGCATTTTGGTCACTTTCTCAAGAACATTGTTCTTGCTTTTCTGTTAAATAAAACCCCCCTCTAAACTGAAAGACTTACCTTCCCAGTTTGCACAGTACTGCTCTAGATTCAGTCCCTCACACTCAGTTTCGGGTGAGGTGTCTGCAATAGGCCCTTTCCTCCAACTACATTTATTCAACATCAAATTTCACCAAGAGAGCTAAACCACTTAATATCCCCAACTGTTTACCCAAGACAAAACTTACACAATCTGATCCCACTCCTGCTCCTATTGTCCCACTTCTGCCTGGAATTTTATTAGCTTTTTCCAGTGGACCTGTCTGACATAGAAAATAAAAAAAGCTAACAAAGCAATTATGGGCTTGAAGATTATGCCAGTAAGATTTTGAACATTGAAACCATTTCCGATATCTGCCCGTTTTGACTGTGAAACATTTCCCAAAGGAAACAGGAACAAACACAGACAAAAATTAATCAGAAAACACTCCTAGAAACTTAACAGCAAATATCTACCACAAAACTTGCTCTAACGTTCCCAGCTCCTTGAAAAACTTCCCTGTAGCCTGTTCTTAAAGGCTACAGTTACTCACATTAGCTTTATTGCTATGAATATTTAAGAAGTCTCACAGGAAATTATGGGAAGGGGATTCAAGTAAGGTTTCCTGACTGTTAATCACCACAGAGTAACGCCTTCCTGATGCTGTCTGTTGGAACAGAGTGGCAACTTCTCTTTTGAAAGTTACATTAAAATGGAAAAGTATAGAACAATAGGTATTTAATGTTTAGAAGAGTAGTAGATTCATTTGTCTGAAAAGACAAACTGCAAAAATCATAAGCCTGTTTTTTTTTTTTTTTTTGCATATTTGCATATCAGTGCATATTTGAATACCAGTGGTTGCACCAATTAGTCTACAGAAACAAAATCTTGCAAAAGACAGGCAATTTTCATAATTCCTTCTGGATATTTATATAAAAAACTAACACTTTCTCTTATTTAATAAAATACTTATTATTCTAAAATTCAAAAGCCATAACTTCACAACTTCTAATTAAAAAGAAATAATGGAAGCACAGTAAAATTTACTCAAAAGGAAGTTAAAAATGTCTATAAGCAACTATTTCCTATGACAGACAAATTCCTAAGAGATCACATTCACCCATTATCTTAAACCTCAGAAGAGCTCACATTCTGAAGTCTAAACACATAAAAATAAATGTCATTCATGATATAATGCTCTACCATCAATTCTGAGATATTAGCTTCTAAACACAGCAACACTTCCCAATTGGCTTTCATTACTCTGATAATGAATCTTTCAAGACAGTCTAGGTTCTTACAATATAGGACAACACATTTCCCTCTTTTTTAATACATTGGTGACTGCGAAGACAAACGCAATCTCGTAAGAACTGACTTGCAAAATTTAGAACGTGCCTCCTGCTATGTTGATTATACTACAATAATCCAACATAAATGTGATGTTGTACACCACACAATGAACACAGCTGCCTACTTCACTGACTGCTAGGTATAAGGGCACTTCAAATTCCAGCAGCAGACATTCAAAATACTCCAATTTTAATAAAACACAGTTAAAAGTATGAAAGTTGATACGGTAAGAGAAAACCATTTATACTGCAGCCCCAAAGCCTACTGCAGTACATGGAGAATCTGACCCAAAAAAATAGGGTAATTTTTCTTTAGGCCCAACCACATCAATACCAGCTTGACCTACAATTTTCTAAACTACAGTGTACAACAGCTACAGTGCTAAAAATATGCTGTTACTCAAACTTTGAGATATTCTCTCCAGAGATAGGATTTCCTGATAGGAGATTCAAATTAATAGGAAGTGCCCTTCCTGTGTTTTCTAGACTGCTAGACTAATGAGTTTGTTTTCAACAGCCTGTTAAAAAACCGAAGGAGCAGATTTGTCTGTTGATTGGTGTTCAGTGCTTTGAAGTCAAATGACCTTGTATACAAAGCCAAAGTGTAGTAAACCACAATCATGTCTATTTAGGCACAATGCTGTAGCACATTTGGGTTTTCCTGTATTCCTGATCTGTACAGGAATCTGTACAGGAATGGCCTTGAGAGCCTGGTAATTCGTGACTTTTATTTTACTCTGAGAGTGGCCCTATTAGAAATTGATGAGAATATTGTGAAGTAGCTGAGCACAGACTCCTACTTTCAGCAAAGTAACTCTTCTGCAGAGGAAAATGAATAGTTCTGGCCACGTGTATACAGCTATGTCAAACCTACCTGACTCACTCAGCCATATTAAAAAACTATAAAAAGTCAGCACATCTAAAAAATAACTACAGAATACACATTCTGTAATATAATACAAGGAAAGAAATAATCCTAATTTATCACTACGATTTCCATATATTAAGGCAAAGTGATAGTCAACACCAATTTTGAAGAAAAAATGTGCTTTAGAATCAACTAACTTTTCAGGCCAGTAAGTTTTATGCTTTGCACACAGCAGAAACATGGAGCCAAAAGGCTGAAATGCAAATAAAAATACAGTTTTAATTAGATATTTGATTGAGATTTATAGAGGATGAGGGGAAACCAGACAGTTCCAGCACACAGCTAGACCAGGAAATTTTACAGTCAAAAGTCTTACTAACTACAGGTTTTTCAGTGCACGAAAACCTCCACCCACCATTAAAGAAGGTTAGCAATATTGATTCTGACAGATGGGATCCTCCTGACTTCGTACTGCATAAAGTCACATTCCCACAAGACTCCTGTTAATGCAACATTACATCACTAAAAAAGTGATGATCATCTGCAATGACTTCAGCAAATGTGAACGAAAAAACAACTCATTGTTAAGCTGCCAATAAGCCTTATCTTTCCAACTTCTAAGCTGGCGGTCTTAAACTGTATACAGCAGTTCAATTCTAATAATTAAACTTCCTCTGTTTAGGCACAAAAGATTCTAATATTAACCCATGTTTATCTTATTTTCTCTTTCCCAGTTAATGGATGCTTTTTTTTTTGTTGTAAACGTTGCTGCTCCTTGATATTTTCTCTTAATTAAAAAAAAAAATAGAATAAAAGAACATCTTTTCAGAGAAAGTATTACTTTCATCTGGGACTATTAGATAATCATTAAATACTCCTTCACAAGATGGAAAGAAAGGTGAGCCATCCACTTTGTCTCGGATCTTAAACTCTCCCTTCGACAAAGTTGCTGATAATGGATCAACAGTAAAAATGCAAACAACTTCTCAAGGAACTGCTATCAAATAGTGCCTCCTTGAGCAGGGAGGCTGGACCAGATGATCCACTGCAGTCCCTTCCAATTTGACCCATTCTGTCATCTGTGATATTAGGTGATACAGATAAATTCTGTGGCTACCATGCATTTTATGTAAATAGTAGTAATGTAAATAGTAACCATTTCATTCCTAGAATGAGACAAACTATTATAGTTACCATACTATTAAAATCTGAATATTTAAAAAAATGTAAAAAAAGTAAAGGTAGTCAGAGATGAACCTTAGAAACATTTTAAATGTATTTTTTCCTTTTAAACTCCAGCAAGAGCATCAACCTCAGAAGACTCTTGACTGTTTCAAGGTCTTGCGTAGAAAACTTTAATTTAACAATCTATTCACACACAGACATCCTAACTTATTTTTCTAAAGATGTGAATTTTTTCCACTTGTAAGCTCAATCCTTAAGCAGTAAAGTCTTGCTACACATCACAAGAATGGTTTAACTGTGCTCCACAGGACAGCCTCATAGGAAAGGACAAGGGCTACTGAACTCGAATGGTAACCTGCCATTAAAATTCTGTTCTGTGACAATCCCCCTCAGGCATCTTAAGAGAGGTCTCTTGTTTAAAAGCCAATTTGTGCTGTAAAATTAGAAAGGCAGAGAACTAAATGCAGGACAGGAAACGCCCTTTTCTTCTGAGCTTTTAGTATCACTTCTCTGATGTGTCATTTGTTTGAGACCTTCAGTATATTTCCAAAAATAAAAAAGAGGAGAAACTTCAGCTACAGAAATAAACAAAAATCTCACCTTGTTATTTTCACACTTGTATGGGATTTTGAGGGTATCCATGGCCTTGATCATGGCCTGCATTGCTGTAAATATATTCTGGTACACCAGTTTTGTAAAGCCCCTTTTGTCTTCATCAGAGTAACCTGATCCATGAATGATTCTCATCTGCTTGATAAATGTGCTTTTGCCACTCTCTCCTGTGCCTGCAAGACAAATAAGAAGGATACACTTTACCCAGTGGACACAAACATGAGTTTTTTTGCACAATGCTGACAGCTTGCTTACTGCAGGGCTCAACAGGATCAAGAGGTGCTTGGACGTTAACTACAAGGACCAGTTCAGGGTCAAACAGCAGCATAAGTAACAGAACAACTGAATTAAAATCTGCATTTTGATTTAGCAACTAAACTAATGAGCAAAACGAAACTCCAAAATACACATATTATACATTACTTCATATTTGAAAATATTTTGTTCTTAAAGATGTAATTGTCCAAAACTCTAACTTCATGGGACATTTCATCACAAAAACTCAAGGGAGGAAGAAAAAGAATCTTCCTAGGCTAACTCTCAGGACATTACAGTAATCTGGTATTACAAGCAACCAATATATCTGTGTTTTGATTTTTTGGGGTTTTTTTGCAGGCGTGTCAGCCTGTTAGGGTTTTTAGTTTTGTTGTATCTGTTGGTTTGGTTTTTTTGCTTCTTTGTTGAGGGAGTGTGGTTGGCTTGTGGTTCTTTTGTTTTAAGCTAGTATTGGAACAATCAGATCAAACTTCAACCTCAGAACCATAGGAATTTACTGTTAATTAAAATTTGGTTTATATTTAATAATGAGGAGTCACTCCTTCCATTAAATTTTTTTCACGTCTTTTTACACTTTGTAGTAAAAGTAGTTTATTGATGAAATATGACTATTTGTCAACTTGAAGTTAAGGTCTGCTTCACAAAGGTTACAACACACGTATTTTTCCTTTGCTCCAATTCAACAAGCTCATCTGTGACTACAAGAGCTATTTATTATCCCAGTGTTTGCTTAAGAGGAGGAGTTGAATCTACACAGCTACATAAGCCCTGTGTTCACCCAGCTACTCAGCTCTGCAGAAAACAAAATGCATTGCTCAGTCCATGTTTTTCAGACTTTCAGCCCAGGTGTTATTTTAATCATTGCTGTAAAGCTTTGATGTCTCGTACTGTAACACTCATGTCCAGGACAAAGGCAGCCTTACCAGCCTCCTAGATAATGCTTTAGATGTCTTAGAGAAGTGTGTTTCACAGCAGTGCAGTTTATAGGAGTAACCTGTAACTATTTCTGAGAGAGCACATGCTACAAAACCTAAGCCTCTAAAAACTTCTGCCCTTATCATGAGCATCATTTTGAAAACCATCACTCCCATTTCCTGCACACATATAACAAACTTCTCATGCAGATTTTCTTTAAATACACATTGCTAGAAATCCAACATGATGTTACATCCTACAGAATCAGTATGGTTTGGGTTAGAAAGAACCTCAGAGATCATCTAATCACAACAGCCCTTTGCCATAAGCAGGGACATCTTCCATTAGACCAGATTGCTCAGAGCCCCATTTAACCTGGCCTTCAATACCTGCCAGGAATAAGGCATCCACAGGTACTCTTGGCAACCTGTGCCAGTACCTCACCACCTTCACATGTAAAGAATTTCTTCCAGTATCTAATGTAAACCTGCCCTCTTTCTGCTTAAAGCCATTTCCCCATGTCCAATCACTACATACGCTTGTAAAAGTTCCTCTCCAGCTTTCCGTAGGCTTCATTTAGGTAATGAAGGCTGACAGGTCATCTCCCTAGAGACCAAGACACTGACTGATACCAACTTGTGCTTTCTACAGCCTCATCCATTCATTATAGAACAAGTTAAAAAATACATTGTGGCAATACATGCTTAAAATTTTACCTATTTACCATAATAAACAAAAACAACACTGGGTAACAGCCTGAACAGAACCTTTCAGTGGGCCTGTTCCACCTGGTGAAAAGAAAAAAACCTGAAATTATGTAAGAAAAAAATCTATGTATTCTTCTGAGAGAATATAAATGCTTTATGGGCTCTGTTAGCCACTGCTTCCACCACCATCATTCTACAAATACCCCCAGCTGATACAAGATGAGTGCAAAGGTGACACAGCAGTTCAGTGGATCAGCAGAATAGATCAATGGGGGACAAAACTATACTGAGACCAATTTTATGCTGGCTACCACTACACATTCAGATTAGTCTAGTCAGTTCTCTGAAGCCAGATGCATAGTATCTTCTGTCAGAAGACTGTCAAGGCCACACAGACAATGTGCCTGAATCTCAATCAATCATACCATCAAGAATACCACCTCCACGCTCCCTCATCTTTTAAAAAAACATGACTTTCAACCTTCCCCAGCCTGTCTCCCATCTCCCAATCCTAATATAATTCCTTGTCTATTACTTAGGTGAGAATTGAATATCGTGACTGAACAAAAGCCCACACTACTGATTCAAGCATACAGCTTGGTTGGTCACCTGACTTTTAAAACTTTTTCCCACAAAAGATCAACCTAACAAATGAAAAAAGATTAACTGTCTTCTAAAAATACTAACAAAGAAATGTCTGTAATAGTGATGAATTCCTGTTCAATCACGGCATATAGAATTTTAAGAGCTTAGCATCTTAAAAACTGGAAATTTCTGAAAACCTCTTCTGGGTTTTTTTTTTTTCACCAGATTTACAGCAAAGGGGAGCAATTAACCTCATCAGATAGTAAGTAGCAGAGTAACTCCTAGGAGGAGTAAGAGCTATAACAGTAAAAAGAGCTAAAATAGCAACAGAAAGGCAGTGCATGAGAAGAAAAATATTTGATTTCACCTAAATTTGTATTTCACTTGGAAGAGAGTTTTATGTCCTCTATGCTACTACTAATACAGTGATAGAGAAAACAAAAAATATAGTTTGGTGTGTTGCTATTCCAACAGTGGAATGCAGTGGGATCACGTTTCTGCTGAAACCAAGTATGGCTAATTGCAAACAAAGCTGTGCAGAATTCAGGCTTTGGACCAGCTTGGCTTCGGAAGCGACAAATCAGTTGAAATGCATTATATGGAATATATATATATATTAAAAAAAAAAAAAAAAAATATATATATATATATATATATAAAAGAAATATATATATGGAATGCATTATATCCTCCCAGGAGCTGAAGCCAGTCTGTCCTACCACTCAGAACAGCATCTTTCAGGCTCACAGTTGAAGGCTACCATTGGGATGGATAATTGGTTGGTAAGACTCTGTAGCAAAACTCACTGAGGTGGAGGTGAAACTCCCCAGCTCACCTTCTAAAAAGTATCTGGAAAAGTTCTGGAGCAGAACTGGACTACCTCTTTTCCATGAAAAGAAGGCAGCAAGGCTACTATAACGAGGGTCCTACACAAAGAGCTCAGTCCCTCTGATGTGCACATGCCCCTAGGCAGACTGTGTTCTCATCCTGACATCTTATGAAGAGATCCTTACCTCTACAACAGCCTTGATCATCACCTCTGTCAACAGCTGCCACAACTGAGCTGACTTGCTTCAAGCTGGTACAGCTGTTGCTCAGGCAGTCCTTGTTAAGTGAAAACTGCTAGTACTCTATGAACTTTTCTCGATATTGCTTAAAAAGTATTATTTCCATGACACTGTATCATATCTCTTGAAAGATAGGTAAGTACAAAACTACCTCTCCAACCAAATTGAACTAGTCTAAATTAGTACCTGAGACTGATCATTTTCATCTTGGTCATAAAGACACCAAAGAATTTAAGTGACAACTCATCCAGAGACACGAACAGAATTCCTGTAAGAAACTACCAGTCCTGATAATGCATACAGTAGCCATATTTGCATTTTCCGTAAAGTGAATGCTAGTACCATTTTATCTTCCTTGTGTGATTATGTAACTCAGTAATTGTTATTAATAGATTAAACCTCACAAGAGTTGCTTGATGTTAGGAAACATTTCAATGGCAGTTCATTTAGAATAACAGAAAAGCCTATGAAACAGGAAAGCATCTCAAATTTCAAGCAAAAAAAGCCAGAAATAGAACTAAAATGTCCTGAAGTCTGTTTCTACATCAATAGCACCATGTTTTGCAGTTACATTAAAACCTGAACAGAGTAACTACAAAAAGCCAAGTTAGGCGAGTTAAATCTCAAAAAAGCACCACCCTAGTGATGGCTTTTTGAGATTTAACAATGCACAGGTTCAAGTTAAAAACTGCTTTAGAAAAAATGGGAGAGGGGTACATATTGTTCTAGTGCCAAGTGTTTGCTCCACTGACAAAATAACTTTAATTTAAAATCACTACATAATCTTCTTGTTTTGCTTACAAGCCACATTTGCATATTCCACTTGCTTTTTAAAAAAAAGTAAGCATATAATTATTTCACCATTCACTAAATTATCCCCTCTATATCATTTTAATGATTTATAAACATTTCATTAAGATGACTGTCAATACCCTACTCAATATTATTTCATGAATTTCTAATGTAACAACAAAAAAGAGCCTGGCAAGATGAGAAAAGATTAATTCCCAAAAAGGATGGATAGAATTTTAAGAAGTAGCTCATTAAGTAGATAATTATCTCAAATAAGGAATATGAAACATCTACATTCATGTAGAGCAACTTGTTTCAAGAATAATCTTGACTATCTTAAAATATCTATGAAAAACTAAGCAAATGTTATCCATTACAAACATTACGAAAGTTGTTCCATCATTTCCTTACCTACACTTCTGAAATTGTATTAACCATCTTCCTTTAAAAAGGGAAAGAATACCTCCCATTATGTGGACAGCTAGTCTGAGTGCTTTCTACAGCAGAAAAATCCTCTTACAAATTTCATCTGATTGTCCTTGAGACAATAATAAAGTTAGTCATTCTCGTGCTGCCATAAAACTTAGAGAAACAATATACCCATCCTCACACTACAAGTGATGCACTCAAAATAGTTCAAGTGAGGACTACTATAAGGCCTAAGAAAGATACTGTATTACTGAAAAACTGGAAGGAAATGAAAGACAGAACTGAAACATAAAAATCAGTTGATATTCTGTAGCTTCTTAATATTAATTTAAGCTTTTTCGTGAACCAGAACCTCAAACACTTTTACAGGAAATGCAGTTTATCAAATACAGTTTTGTGCCAGGCAATCAAAACTGCACTGCAAAACTATTATGCAGATAGACACAACTCATTACTGAAAGTCAGCATCCTCTTCTCTCCACCTTCAACTCAGAAAAAGCTCCAGACTCAACCAACCAACAAAAGAAACCCCAAACCAGCAAGCCCCCCCCCCAATCAAAACAACCAGACAAATCAACAACAAAAAATACCAGCACCACCTAAGAACCCATCCAACTAAACAGAACCTCCTCAACTTTTATAGCTACAAACAGATAACTTTCACCATTTTAGAGGTATCTTATTACGGTTTAGGTGTAATTCAGAGGAAAGAAAGCAAGAGAAGAGATAAAACGTGTGCCTTCACAGAGAACAAGTAATTCCTCAAGAATTTACACAGCTTAATAAATGGGTTCAAAGCAGGACAGGATCCCACCTTGTGTGACCTTCTCCTCCCTTCTCATGAAAGGATACCTCTGATAAACTACAGACTCCCTAAAGAGAATCAACTCTTCCCAGTCTGTGCTTAATTTTCCATTTTATACATTTTGGAGCAACTTCAACAAATTCTGCCTAAAGAACTTATCTGTGCAGAAAAAAGTATAATAAATCAAATTTCACCCTGAAAAATATTTTCTTGATCCTACTCACAACTCAACTGAACAGCAAACTTGAAAATCAGTCTGTTGGCTGCTGTTCTTCCATGGAAATGTTATAAACAAAAGGAGAAGCCAACATCAACATTTGTAAAAAGAAGGTGTAATGCAAATTCTTACCTTCCTTGCACAGAGGAAAGGCAAAACCTGTCTTTAGAAACTTGTGTGTGATTAATTTCAAATGCATGTAGGAAAATGCATATGAGGGAAAGCAGACTCAGGAGATTCCAAGGCACAGGCAAGTCAGAATTGACCATTTAGTACCTTCCTTAAGATGAGTATAGCATACAATTATCTATAAATCGACACGCATGTTTTCTGTGAACTACTTCTTGCAAACTACTTAATAGAAAATGGTAATAACATGCTAACCACCACTTGATTTTCTGTGAAAACTACCTTAACTACTAATTGGAGAGATATTTGGCTTAGGATTTAAATCTTTTATGCTTCCTTCATATTTCATCTCAGTTCCCCACCTCTGCACCTAAGCTGGACCGAAAATGATGAGGGCTAAGAGAGGCCATACAACACTACGTGTCCTGCAGGTCTCCAGGAGGATTCTACAGGAATTTCAGTATGAGATTTAAGTTTCTCTGTAGTGCAAGGTAAGTTTTGAGTTAGCTCCAAATTTTTGTTAAGGAAGATACATAAAATTTACTTACCTAATAATTAAGCCTTTCAAGTTCCCTTTACCTTCTGTTACTCAGAAGGATTATGAAGACATCAACTCAACTCTTATCCCTAGCAACTCTGAGACACCATTTCAGGGTGATTAATCAGAAGCAAGGACGAATACTGGTAGCATTTATTAAAGGTTCCTTTATTTTTACAACAGAAGGGAATAAAATACCTTTACTACTTTAAACCAAACATCTTCAGAAAAACTGGTCTTCATGTCTAAGACACTGCAACAGAGTTTGGCCATCTGTGTTTTCCCCCATACCAAGGGCTAACATTCTTCTACCCTACAGAAAACTGCAAAAGGTGACTACTTCTCTCTAGGTATGTTCAATCATGAAACATAATTATAACACAAAAGAACATACAAACAAAACAACAGCTGTATTTACCAAGGACACAAAACCTTACAGTTTGCATGGTCTGCTTTCCTAAGGTATAGCTAGCAATTCTGTGACCTGTTTTCTAACCTGTGTTTTAAAGAAGTACTATAGTACTCAGAGTATACTGGAAATGTACTTGCATCCATCTGAAATACCATTATAACCCAGTATATTACGTAATTTTCTTAACAGTAAGTTAGCAACAGTTAAGTGCAAAAACTTGAAAATAACCTTTGAAAAGGTTGGGGTTTTTAAAGTAATATTTACTCTGTTCTAGGTTTGTGAGCTCTGTTTTGATGAAACTTTTGACCTACCACTCATACAAAAGGCTCCATCCAGGAGCTGAAAGTACACAGTACAGCATTTTCTTTCTTAGAATGTGAATATGTTTACAAGTGCATTGCTTTGCTATACTTAGTATATTACTAAAACTAGCATAAAAATGATTTCACTGAAAATAAGCTTTATGAATAACCGCACATTTGTTATGATCAAGTATTTATGTCAAGTAACATTTCTGATGGTAACTTATTACCTGAAATTAAAGACTAAGTACTGCAACTGTTTGTAAGCATTTTGTAACATTTTTTCCTTAAGAATGGTTGGCCACTGCTTCCAAGAACAATATTCACTCCAGTTCCAAGTTTTAGTCTAGATATCATGAAGCACTTCTTCCAAGAGAGAAATGCAAATGAATGAACAGAAAACCCCTCTACTTTTCCACCTTTTTGTATGTCCTTCATTCATGACAAAGAAAGAATATTTTCATATGGATTGAGAGGATTTAAAGATAAGGAAGAAAAGCAAATCATGCTGGTTCTTCTTAAAAATGAAGAGAATAAAATTTCCCCACAAAGCTATTTCAGGTGTTTCTGTATTAGGTTATGTACTCCCAAAGAAGACATTCAAGCTCTTCCCTGGGTCACTTCTGCTTGTGCTTTTTTTCCATCCCCTGTTCATGCTTCAGAGCTCTCTGTGATCTCTGTACTAGTATGACAACATGAAAGCTACACATGAACACCTAATTAGACAACAGTCAACTTAGGAGTATAACTATCAAACTTATATTAGAAACATAGAGGAACGACATATCAGATGCTGGTATGCAGATACCTGTCAGACAGCTTCCCCGGTAAATTCACAGGCAGCACTAGACGTGAGAGAGGTTTCTTTCAAGCCTCAAATATTCCCCTAGCACTAAAATTATGAAGTAATTTTTGCTTCAGTCTAAATACACACAAACAAGTACAAACAAAACACAGGGTCTTGCAAGCAGAGCCCTGAACTGACCGCAGTAAGGAATCTGCTGAAGTCATTTAGTTTTTTAATACTACACATTACAAGTCTATTACACATTGTGTATCTTTCTGGTTTCCTAGAGGAACGCATCTTGAGAGTATCATAAAGGAAATACTTAGTGGGGTAAGTAAAAGTCTTACAGTAAGTACTTTTCTCTAGCATTTAAGCCCTTTCTCTCATGCTGCTGTGAAGGTGATGGTCCTCCTTCCCCAGAAAGACTGAAGAGGTCGTGGTAACTGAAACCTATGCCCATCTAGTTTCAGGCCCTCTCACTGAGTGAGCATCCATTTCACTCCCACATACCACCAACCTGGCTACTCCATTTGGGATGTCATTGTCATTACAGCTGACCACAACATTAAACTGGAAGGGGGGTGAGGTGGGAGGAGCTCAGGCCTTTTAGAAGGAACAAAGAATATCTAGAATGGGCAGGCAGCTTCAGCAGATATTGACTCCTGGGAGGGAAAAAGAGGTGAACTTAGGAGCACAAAGGCAAGTCCAGGGCAGACACTGCTTTCAAATCAGTAGAGTAGCCCTGGGAAGAGCTTTTGCCATCCCCAACAAGGCAAAGCTCCTCCTGGCTGGCCTTCACCCCATGGACATGCAGGGCTGCGGAGCCCAGGGCTGTTCCTCCTGCCAGTCTCCTTCCACGTGCAAGTTTCTCAGAGGCTATTCAGAAACCATCAGAGAGACTGTGTCACCAAAAGACCCATCTCTTACTACAGGCAGGGTTCCCTCATCTCTTCACCCCCAAAGCACACACAGAACACCCAGAAGGGCTGACAAACCATGATAAGAAGCTCTGGCACAACAGCTATACAGTAAAAACATATGACTCCGTTTTTATTTTCATCACACAATACCGTGAGAGGTTCCCCTTGTTCCTACATTCACAGTGTTGCTCACAAGTTTTGTGTTTCTCAATGCACATTGGCAGGGGTGTGCACATACATTGTGAGATCCAGGCAGGCTCCAAGGCCGAGGCCGTTATAAATCCACCCAGAGGGAAGCACAGTTCCAGATATTGTGGCACACTTCCTGCAGCTTATGGCAGATCATCCTTAACTTGAGAGTGCTTTTTAACTGCTACTTCCCCTAGAGAGTCACTAGTTTTTCAGAGTTTTTGCTGTCCTCTCACATTTTATGTCTTCTGAGGCAAGAACCATACACTAATTAAGCAGCTCCTCCAAAATGAAGGTAGACCCACCCCTTGCACACTTCTTTCTCCTACAAGGAGAGGGGACCTGGGCAAGTCAGCTCATTAGCTGGATAGGAGTGACACAACTCGTATATTATCATAGCTCTTACTTCAACCATTCCAAGTCTAGCAAGTTTGGAATAATACTGACAAAGTAAAGATTGAACAAATCATGTTTTAGTAATGTCCATGCTTATTTTAATATAAATACCACCTATGCACATACTTTCATGTGCATACATACACACACAAAGTGATAAAGGCTCTAAAGACATAAATATACCACTGGCACTCTCTGAATTTAAGAAATCAGGTCAAGGTTAATATTAACAAAGAACAATTTTATAATTAAAAAAATTATAATTAGATTTGCCACCCCCCTAAAAAAACCCCCCTGCTTTTTTTTAAGAAAAAAAAAGAAGTAAATCAAATAGCTAAGTTCTGAGAGGACATCCTTGCTAGCTTCACACACCACATCATATAGGTATTTCGATGGTTAGTATATGATAGAAATGCAGCATTCTTTTTACATGCTGCATTTGCTCAAGCAAATAGATGAAAAATTGAAAAAACCTTAATCTTAGGGAAAGTGAGGGATGAAAACTACTACTGGGTCAGTAAGAACATGGACTGTCACAGTCAGTAAGAACAGGGACAAGCAGGCATATTTTATGGTCAAAGCGTCCAGTGCCATCGTTTTGCATTTACTTTTTTAACAGCAGTGTCCTAGCATGCATACTGCTCAAAGCATCACTTTGGTATGGCTGAACAGAGTGACATTTTAATATTCTGCTTCTCCAGCAGGGAAAGTCAGGTGGCAGCACTTTGGAGTTCCACCCTGTCACAGAGACAGTATTAATGGTATGTGCCCCTTCAGACTGTCCAGACAGGGCCCAGCTCCCATGCCACTGACCTGCTCAGCTGAGCAACTTCAGCAACTCAAAGGAAGAGTTTCCAGTCACATCTCTGACATGCCAAAACAGACAGCTAGGGGACTCTTATTCTCTTCGAGAGAAACTTCTAATACTCCTTAAAAAAACATTGTTGCTGAAGTTACATATTTATTTGGACCGGATTATACAACCTGATTATATACCAGATTATTTCTTTGAAAATGTTCAGATTTTTTTTGTATTTTTATTCACTTTACACACACACTATAAACTAAGAATGCATAGATTAATAAATAACTACTTTTTACTTATAAAGGTAATAAAATCCATGAGATAATATCACTAGTAATTTATAATATCTCAGTGATAATATCACTCAGAACTCTGTTAAAATTGTGGATAAACAACACACCTTCTTGAGTCACAGGTAAGTATTGTTTTGCTGGATACGCTTACAATATTAGAAGAAATCTGCAGAAATCCATGAACTAAGCAGCATCTGAGTTAACAGCTACTGTTTTACTCAAACGTCAACTACTCTAGCCAACAGTGTGTACCACCTAGATGTGGATATGAAGCTTAGGAAATGCCACCTTCTTTCTCTCCTAGAGTTGCCTCATTGCTCTGACCTCTTCTGAAATTACATGTTTAATAAAGTCTACATGTTCTTCATTAGCATTTAAGTAAGTTATTTGCATTATAAATCCTGGTTCATCTGAGAGAAAGTTCTAAATTCACCTAATATCCTTAGTAATTAAGCTTTCTATGGTAACAGGTTCTTGTTTTATGAACATTCATGTAATTCTGGTTTTCACATCTACTTGCATCTGGTTTCAAAAAGATTACATTGAATATACTTCTAGCCACTTTCACTGCTATGGTGAAAGATACTTGAGAGCATGGTAACAGTAAGAATCTGTTCCTGTTATTAGTTAGTACACCACAGTAGAAATAAATTTAACTGCCAGGACGAAGAACTGTAACAGAACTGTAGTTCACACAGGCACAAGGTGGCAGAGTGAAGAACTAGTTTCTGTTAACCGTTCTTTTTCTTTCTAGAGGAAACTTTTACTTCCAGGAAATAAACATTTATTTAACACGTCATTCCTTTGCACAATAGTCAAAAAATAGGTATTTGAGTCCAAATTTTTATGTTTTAGGCTATTAAAATGTTATCCAGCAAGTAAGCATTCTTCATAATTTTTTAAAATTATAATTTCAGTTCAGCTAAAAAAACCCACAATGAAACAACCAAGGGCATATCCAGCTGTCACCACAAACCACTAAGTTAACCATTCAAAGCTGAACAAGAATTTACGTACAACAACCACAATGGCATGACATTGAGAGGTGATTATATTTGGCACCTCTGTATTTATTTCTACTTTTGCATCATTCTTTTTATACCCATGCAGTAACAATTTAAAAAAACCCCAAAACAATCCCTTCCACTTATTCTGGTCTTACACTGGCTTGCAAATGTAAGGAGTCCCCATCCATGAAGATATGGAAGAAGCATGACAAAATTCATTCAACTTCTCAATTTTTTAAAAAGACCTTTTTTAATATAATGTAGTCTTTGATCCCTTTTGTATAGAGCTGGATTGTCTGAAAATCTATTATAAAAAACTCTGGGAAATCCAACAGAATATATTAAAATGTTCCTTTTGTTATCAGGCTTGTTCTAGGAGAAAGGCAGGCAGAAAGAAACTATGTGCAATAGCTTATTATTATTATGTGACTAGATAATAGCCCCCACCTTTTAGACATTTAAAAAAAAATCCCCACATTGTAATACCCCTATTGCTCTAAATAGAGCAATATTGAATCTTGTGAAATAAAAGTTGGTTTTACAGAGAGTAGAAAACATTAACGTTTTTTTCAAAACATGGGAAAGTACAAAGACAAACACCGTTTTCCTATACTTACATCAAATTTTCTAACCAAGAAACCCCTCCACACAGCTTTCGCTATTGTTCTGCATAATCTGCAAAATCACCACCAAGCACAAAGGAGCATGCCTACTCTCAAGCCCTCCAGCAGCTGTCCAGCCTCACCCTGCAGGTTTCTGCAGGGCACAAGCCAGGAGAGGAGCAGCTGTGTGTGGCAGAAACAATTTCTGCCTGGGACATGATGGTGGGAGCTGCCAGCCAGTTTGGTCCTTGGGGAGGGAGTACCAGGAAACAGCCCTTCCACCACTCACTGACTAGAAGCTGACAAAGCAGTTCCCTATAAAGGTCATCAAAGCAGAATTTGTTTCTGGAGAATTTTAAGCTCCCTCCCGAGCCTTCAAGCCTACAAGCAACATGGAGCTATGTGGCTATCATCACACTGGTGAGAGAGGTGTCTGAAAACGGACAAGGCTGACATGTTCTCACTACCAGCAGCCAAACCTTAGACTACATTTCAAAACACTTCTTTGCAAGACAATGGGAAGCAGAAGACAATGCAATTGCCAGGGAGTTCTGAACTATCCGTTTATTCTGCCTACAGTTAGTTGCCAGGCTTTGGGACATTTTGCTGATTCCAGCTGTCTTATTTATCATTAAAAAAAAAATTTTAACAAAGAAAGAGAAAGCTCATCTGCTTCTACATGTGTACTACCCTATAGACCCAACCACCACTGGAAGCATTAGTAAAAGTTAACCACTGTACCCTTCCAGGCTGTTGAATCCCATGCACACGGGCAATATAATCAAAACCTCACACTAATTACCAATTATCTAAAATACTTAATAATACTTAAAAAGTGTTTGCCATGAAGAAGCCACAGTCAACTTTCTCTTCTAACATGATCTCCAAAATCACATAAGCATTCTGACACTTATTACACAAGGAAGGATGCTGGTCCTCTATTCTTTGCTACGTGGGAACAAGTCCCCATAAAAGACAACCGAAGTGTTTTGGGGATTGTCTTTGATTTGTAGCAGTTCTGGGAAAATGCTATCTACCAAATTCTAGGTTTAGCAACTCTGATAAAGCAATTTAGTTGACTAAAATGTGCAGGTGAAGACTACTTTCTCACCATGGCTGACAAAGAATAAAGATACAGAAATGTGTTTCAGACAATAGATCAGTGAACCCCAGATGCCCTGTGTAATTCCCTGCTACAAAATCTAAAATGGATGTTTCTACTCAGATAAATATGAATCCTTTTTGATTGCCATCAGAGATCACCTATTTAGTTGGTTGAGTTCTCATGCCATCTTAACAATTTTCTTTATTTCTAAAGATGAAGAAAAAATAAATTTTAAAGCTTCTTCTGCACAAGTTTTCAGAAACTAGCACTTTTCTGAAGAATCATGTAACTTCACTCGAACTGTCAAATTCTTTCTTTCCCCAACAAAAAACTTGGTAAGTCAGAAAATTAAGAGAGGGTTTCCTACACTTAATTAAGAAATTTCCAAAATGTGAAAATCACAAAGAGAAATTCCTGAGTTTGAGTGCAAAATTGTTCCTGCAATATAAGTTTGCAGCAGAAAACAAGAGAAAATGCAACCTATTTGCATAAAATTATGGATTTTTACACTACGCAGCTTTCAGTCAATAACTAAATTTCAACTATCAGATCTACAAAAAATTGCAAACCTCGTTACAACTAAGAAGACCAAGGGTATATTCAGGGTATTTGCACGGAAAAATCCCAAAACAACCCACCATCCCTCCCAAGCTTTGTAACTGTTACTTTCTTCTATATATTGACTCTTCTGATGTCACTAGTAAAGAAAAATCAGTCATATTTTAAAGAAATTAAGTTACTGAGGAGTTTGGAAAAAGAAATTAAAGAAAGTGATAATGACCTAAGGAAAGGTTAATCATACCCTCCCCCCCTCCTTTTTCCTGTGATCCTTATTAAGGATTTTTTCTGCCATCCTTACTCTTTAAGTAGTCCCAGAAGATTACTGCGAACTATGGCCTTATTAATATGAATGAGGGTAAAAAAATTGAGAGTAGACATAAAGTATACTGCATACCTATTTTAATAATTTTAAAAACATTCTTGAAAAACAAGGACTAGAAATGAAGATCATCAAATGCTTTCTGAAATTCTCTGCCTATCACTTAATAACGAGAGTACCTAAAAAATTTCCTAAGATGGGACAGAGTCTAAGAACAGTTACCATGGTGTGACCAGTTACCATGTATTATCTGTTCCACAGCAGTTTTTGCATGGGTTTAGCGTAAGTTATGTGCAAATGTCAAGTTTTATTAAACTGATTTATTAGTCCTTTTTTATTTTAGTAAATCCTGCTGCACTAAGTAGCCAATGAGAAGATTAAATACTATTAAACATTGTACTAAAAAGTGACTTTACCTATGTTATACCATATTTATCAAATATATAAATCTGGTACCATATCATATTTCAAAAATGAAGAAAAATTTAGAGTAACTATTTTAAAACTAAAGTATCAGATGAAAGCAGGAGACTACTTAAATTTTTACTAATTCTGATTTTATTCCACTGCAGCTCTGATGTTACAAGTTTATTTATTAACCAGCTTTTAAACTTCTACTTGAGAAACAATTCTTTTGCAAGGTATTTCATTACATCACACAACTAGGTGTACAGGTCATGATCCCATTCCTTCTCAACAAGGTGAAACATACATTTACTGGAATGAGAACATTTCAGAACAGTGGGGTTACATCTGTTGTGTGTGATGTACCAATCCTCTGAACAGTTCCATATTAATGTGTTTATGTTACTGTTGTTAATTCTTATTACAAAAAAAGCACTTACTTATACTACTTACTAAACAATCAAACAGACCAGTTATTAATGACCTGGGTTTTAGTTACTTTTAAAGACCATTGGTACCTAACCAATAGGCACCAATTAGCACCAATTTCATCACAATTTTTCTTGAGGTTTTTAGGCTTCCTATAAATCTCATCTGCATGCTAAGTTTTACTGAGACTTAAAAAAAAAATCCATGTACCATTTTTATACATGAGCTAATAATTTCAAATCAGTTATTAAAATGTTACCTTTACTGTTGCTTTGCACATTTATGATTTTTAAAACAAAATGCAGTATCAAGAATAACCTCAGCACAGAAAAGGTGCTCCATTCTGACTACACCTCCACACACTGTCATTTGGATTTACTCAAAACTCTGCCTACAGACATTCCATGGTCACACACATTCCTTTTTGACCCACACCCTCCACTAGGTTATCTTCAGTTAGGCTATCTTCAGTAAAACACAGATTCTGTGACAACAACCTGGGATGAAGTGCAGATGCAATGATTTGTACATTATACTGTGTATCCACTTCCAAAAACACAAACACTTTTTCTCTCAAACTCTACACGACTGCAGGAAATCTAGTATTTGCTAAACTCTAGAAGGCATTCAAAATTTGAAACAAAAGTTCTACATTTTTACAGCCCCACATACTGTGGCCTAAAGCCTAAATTAAGTACCTTAAATTCTTCTCTTCCCTTGCACAGGTATTTTCTGAATTACCAAGACTGAAATGCAACCTTTTCTATTCCTAGAAGAACACTATACAAACTTTATGTTGGAAGGCACCTACCACTGCCAGGTCCACCACTAAACCACATTCCTAAGCACCCTCCAAGGATGCTGACTTGACTACTTCCCTGAGCATCCTGTTCTAGTGTTTGACAACCCTTCCCATGAAGAAACTTTTACTGACACCCAATCTAAATCCCTCCAGCACTTGAGCCACTGTCCTATTACTTGTTACTTGGGAGATTAATCCCCACCTTGCTACACCCAATTTCAGGTAGCTGTAGAGAACCTCCTTCTCTCCAGGATAAACAACCAACCTGTAGGTATAGTGAAGCTCCCACCTGAAACCATTTTGCCAGAGTGTCCCTGTGGGTAGGCATATACTAGTGTTTATTTCAAAAGTGTTCTTCTGAACCTAGCTTGAATGTTCTCAACTCCTTCACTGACTGTGCTCTTTCCCATTACTATCAAAGCATTCCCAAGTGAGAACATGGATTTCTTTAGAATGAAACCAGTAAAAATTGAAGTTAAGGATCACAACTAATGGATTCTAACCATAAATAGGCATTTATTCTCTATTAGACCGGGCTAAAGCAAATTAAAAAAATCTCCTTGACCATGGATATTGGGTCCTCCGCACCTACTGTTTTGCCCTAAAGACCCACTCTCATTCACAGTATTTGTTAACTTAGAAATACCCTTTGTCTGCACTCCCCCACCTATCATCACAGGGATAAAAATTATAAACGCTATGAAGGTGACAGAGTGACTGATCAGCTAGTGGGTGGTGGGCAGCATTTTGAAAAATCTGTAGTGCTATGTAGTTATTCCCTCATTAGAAATATTCTTGTGCATGTACCATCCAAAAGCATGGCAGAGTATAAACAAGATTCAATCTCGAATATCCTTGGTTTCTCTACAATACCATTTTGCTCCACTTGCTAAAGCCACTCTGGTGACAGCGGTTTATTTCATGGAACTTAACAATCTGACACATCCAAAGTACATGCATTTATTATAGTTAGGATACTGGTCAATTCAGCAGAAGTCTGCCTGTGGAAATAACTGTCCATATAGTATAATCTTTTCTGTATCTTAAAAGATTATTCAGTATTTATCAGGATCCAACAACCCATGAACAACTCAACGACTCCTCAATACCAACCAATGCTATACACGAGAGAAGTAACAAATACCTACTGTTGTTCTCAGGCATCTCCTGCTTATTTATTCTTGCTTAATAAACCCAAATCCAACATAAAGAATTTATTAATATGTACTTTAAAGACCACCATTTTGTTAATAACTATCTATTATGTTTCGTATTGGCACTGTACTTATGTTTCAGAGTTCCTCACCTCCCAAGCTTTGCAGTAGGGCAATAGCCCAAGACAGGCTCACCTGAGGAGTCAGTCTACCAGACCAAGCCTCACAAAGTGTGAGACCATTTTCTCTGCTTCAAAATACAACTATGTGAGAAAATAACCCTTTCTACTTCAAACAGTTTTCTGCTTAGTCATACAGTATACAGAAGAACTTCAATTACCTTCTCTTGTTTGGCCACATCAGTTCAAATTCCCAGTTTCAACCCCTCAAGAAAGGTAACTTGCCATCCAACTACACTGCTACGCATCAGGCATCCGTGTGTTGAAAAGCAGGATGCATCATCAGATGAAGGAAACTGGTCATGTTCTCACCCTTGATCAAAAGTTAGCCTTAGCCTCTCATCCTGCCAGTTCTAGCTATCTACACACATGCTTACTCATTCACCCATTTCTCTCAGGGCTTCTAAATCAGGTCAAAGGGCAGGCAAGTACTTCAGCGCTTGCTGGCAGAGGTGGCAGGATACCTGGAGAGAGCTGCGACCTCTCAGAACAGACTCTTCACCTAGACAGTATGGCATGATGAGGAAAAACAATCAAGTGTCCAAGCATGTCAAAAGCTGCAGTTTGAGAACCCAGTAACTAAAGAAGCTAGATGTACTGCAAATAAATTAATACATTTTAATGCCCTTAAACAAATGTTTAGAGGAGTGACAGGACCTTTTATGTACACATTCAAAAGTATTAGTCAAAATTACTTCCAAATACCAGTATAACTACATAGTTTACACCAAATAAATGAGAACATTCAAATACATTTCACAGTAAGGTTTTTCAGAAAAAAATGAACTGTTGGTGCCATCAAAAACATAAACACCTGATTGTACACGATAGGAAGAATAAAAAGGAACTTCTATAAATAGTCACTTTTTAGGAATTATACCAAGATGTTCCCAAGATATTTTAAATGTGAAGTTTAGTTTGGACATTGAGGCAGTATTGGCTACGACATGAAGAACTTACTACTCCTAGGCAAGCATTTCCAGCCCAATGTAAACGAAAATCTGCCTCCTTGGTCGCATTGGTACCTCAGTCTCTTTTCTATCTCAGTGTATAAACTGGGTGGTGTGCTAGAGTGGGAAACAGCATCACCTATGAAATTAACAACTACTGCCTTTCTACTTTGCCTACTTGAAAATTTAGTTTCATTATGACACTTTTCCAAAAAGCAAAGCTATTGTGTGAAGGTAAAAAACCCCGAGTTAAAGCCTTATCATTTAGGAAAGAATCATGCATCATGATCTAAACTGTAATGATTATTTTAAGTGGATCGCAGAAATTGGCAACATGCTGTAATTCCCTGGTAATTTACAGCATCAGAAGTATTACTAAGTAAATGGAAAGAAAAAAAGAAAAAAACAACAAAACCCAACCCTTAATCAGTCTGAATCATGATTTTGTTTGAGAAATGATGGTATGGGTTAATTAATTGATCCAGGAATAAAACTTGATGTCATTTCCAGTATCATTCTGAAATGTAATTCATAACACTGTAATTACACAGAGATTACTGGGAAGTGCTAGTAGCTCAAGATACTTAGTTACAGAGATACCATTAATTTAAGAAAAAGAGGAAATACTCCTAAGTGACTTTTATGTCACCTAGAATCAGAAAAATAATCTACCTTGCTTGCTGATGGACTTAAAGGGCTGCCTGAAATTGAGAAAAAGATTAGTGTGAAAGCAATAAACTTCAGAACTTGCACTGCAAGTTGTTCAGGAAGGTTTTCTGCATCAAAAAAACTTCACCAGAGAATCATTATTGCCCTCTCTGTGAAAGAGGATTCATTAAAAAGGCAGGCCCAAAGAAAGAATAGCAGGAAGGTTTATTTTTTATCCACAATTAATTTGCACTTGCAAAACTGTAAATTTCATTTACAGTTGCAAACCTGAGATATTTCAAGGTACCTCCATAGCACGCAAGAGGGTTGGTTTGTTTTGTTGTTTTGTTTTGTTTTCTGGGTTTGTTTGTTTTTTCTAAGGATGTGTTCTTTTCTTTCTTATTTTTGGTTTTGAGGTTTGTTTTTTTTTAACATACCTTATTCTGAGGGGGAGTGGGTAAGACCAAAAGAAATCTTTGTATGATGCAAAGGTTTTTGCATGCTTAAAGACTATTAAAAAAGGACAGGGAAAAAGATAATCCAGCACTGAAATGGCTTTTACCCTCCTTCCATTTATTTGTTTTCACGAAGAAAGAAAAGGAAACGGTGTATCCCCAAACAGCTGACTCATTACTAGAATATCTCAGGAGAGCCCGTAAAAAAACTTGTCATCATTTGATTTTAGAGGTTAAGATGCAAGGAAATCCTACAGGTTGAGAGCTCCAAAGACAGCCAAAATACAACACCAAACAAACAAATCCCCAACACTGCACAGTGTTATGACAAGAGAAAAATAAACCAGAGAGTCCATTTTTTAAAAATAACATTGAAAGCAACATATTTAGAAAGTAACATTAAAGAGCCAAGCACACCCACATACTCATTTGCTATGGTGCAGCCCTCCTCACAATTTCAGTGCCTGGCCTATGCATGGCAGGGATATAAACTGATAGTACATGCACATCTTCCTTACTCCCAATCTTGTCTACCTTGATGGGACAGCCTGGTTATTTTAAAAAGTTACTTCTATGTATTTTAGAACACACATATTTGGTGTACAGTACCTTGGCAGAGAATCACAAATCTTATTCATTTCTTCCTCTTATGAATGTACGCATTGAGAATTAACATTCATCTTTGCAATACTCTGACTTTACAGCACACTTCTACCAGTGATAAGAATTTTGATGGTAGGAGAAGAGACTGTTTTTCCTTCTTCTACTTTATCTAGAAATAATTATTCTTCTGCAAAAGGAATTTGCTGACAATAGATCAGCAAATCTGCAAATCAGATCAGCAAAAAAAGAGAGCATCTTTTTGAGTACCACCAAAACAACTGAGTTTGTGATCACATTCATGTGCCACTTACCAGGATGATTTGGTACTGATCTGGGCTTACATGCACAGTTAGCATCATGCAACTAATTTACACATAGTCTCAGGATGTTCCCAAAGTGTGTGTTTCCAAGTTGGAGGGTTTCAATCCTCCTGTGTCTACTTAGTTAACAAGAACGTGTGAAAGCCCTAAAACCACAACTACCCTACCTAATGATGCATAATGATGACACTGACACTGAATCAGGCCCAGCAGCCACTCAGCCTACAACCAACTGCTTGAAGCTACAGCCTGTGTCAGTCTTGTAGCTATTTGGGGATCAGATGAAAGACACCTCTATATTAGCCCACAATTCAGGGTAATGAGCTACCTTGCTGTCTTCCCAGACAGACTTAAGCTGCACAGGTGGCTGCTCTGGGAAAAGAATGCTGGCATACTGCGACTGCAAGACTTCTGAACTGCAAACCTAACGTTTCCACTGATTTCCCCTCAGGTAACTGGTCACAGTTGTCCAGGACTACTTACAAAACTTTCTTTTTGTGCCTATAAGCACTGATAAGCGAGTGTAGCATAATGAAATATAAACCCCATATGATTTCCCCCACATTGTATGATTAAAGGTCAGGGTGAACTGATGACTCAGCTGATCTGATGCTGCAGCATAGTCACCGTATTTCACAGAACCACAAACTGGTTGAGGTCAGAAGGGATCTCAAGCAGGGCCACAACAAGCTGCCCAGGAGCATGCATAGATTTTTTTTTCACAGAAGGCATACAGTACAACTGCCTTGGGCAACTGGTGCCAATGCTTAGTCATCCTCACAGTGAAAAAGTATTTCCTGATGTTCAGAATCTCCTGTATTTCAGCCTCTGCCCATTTCCTCTTGCCCTATCACCAGGCATCACTGAAAAGAGCCTGGCTCTGTCCTCTTTGCAAGTTCCCTTTGGGTACTTATATAAATTGGTAAGATCTCTCCCTGAGTCCTCTCTTCTCCTGACTGAACAGAATTTCTCCTAGCTTTCACAGAATTTCCTTACAGCAGAGTCTTCAAGTCCCTTCATTACTTTAGACATTCCTTGCTTGAATCCCTCCAGAAGTTCCATGACTATCTCTACTGTACTGGCAATGCTTAACCTCAGACTCACTGCCCATCATGCAAAAAGGAAAAGAAGGCTAAGTGCTCTCTCTACTTCATAAGGAAACCTTTTCCCCAGAGTGTTCAGGCTGCATCTGCGTCAGTACAGTGTCAAGTCCTGACCGGGCTTCAGCTGTGTTAATCCAAAAATTATGTTAAGAACTTTCTGAGTACTATAGGTTACACAAGAAAATAGAGGTAAGCAGTGGTCCTATGGGCCTCAAATTATCAATTTTTTAAGATTAAATCTATTCACAAAAGTCTGACACCTGGATGAGGGTAAGCGGAATAAAGTACTCTGTAAGCATCCCAGACTATTCCAACTGCAGTTAAGTCCTAGAACATCCAGTTCTTCCTTGATATCAAGAAGTACTCACTTTTCTAAGGATAAATCCAATTCCTCTGCAGAAGATGCAGAACTCTTTTCAGCAGGCCTCTAGAGTGTGTTCCTCAAGGTGCAACCTAAAGCTGTTTTCATGTTTCACACAGGAGCTAAGCAGCTGCTACCAAGCACTGACCCTTACACAAAAGCACTGGTGTATAGTCTGTATAGTCAGACAGTGCTCCCAAAGTGGTGAGCCATGACCACTGTGCATGCAGTACACAGGAGAAGCCTGCAGGTACCAAGGTACGGGCTGGGATTCTTATGTCATTACAGCGCACTCTATTTGGATGTAAGCAATACCCTGCAAATAACTCAAAGGGATTGCTCAACACCCTTTAACAGAAATAATGACAGCAATATGGTACGTGTGCCTGAAGTACATTCCATCAGACTAATTACTCTGAATCTTGTAAATTATGAATACCTAAACACCCAACATTCATCATCCTGATACACAGTTCAAACATTACTGTTCTACACCAGAAGGAAACAGAAAAACCCGAAGGTAAACTTCTGGACAGGAAAAGAATACACGACAGAGTTCTGGGCTGGGGACTAGTCCCTGGATTTCTGTGGATGACAGAAGTTGCAGAATTTGGGCAACTTCCATTGTAAGAAGCAGAAGAAAAGCATTCTGAAAGGCAGGTTAGCCAGTGAGGTCAAAGTATCCTTGCACTGTTGAAAGGGAGTGGAGTGCACTTATTTAGCAGAAAAATTGAAGGATTAAAATCAAATGAATAATCAAATCAAATAGAGAGGTTGAACTGTTTGTACAAATATTCTAGACAAGCAATAAACCCAAAGAATTGCTGATATATAGATGTCAATTGAAGAAAGAGGTATAGCTAAAGAAAAGATTTACCCAAGCTGAAGTTCAGTGGTTGGCTTTATTTTATACTTCAGAACTGACTAGCAGCCAGTGATCTTTATATTTTTAGTTTAACTTTTAAGAGGGAAAAACTGAAATAAAACCTGATGCCATAGCAGGTGACAATCACAGGTAATGTGACAAACCAGAAAGTGGGGCTCCTCTAGCACTTTCATGAAAAGGGGTAAATATAATCTCTTGAGACGATGTAAGTGATGCTGAAGGTCTCAAGCAAATTACCTTGGTATTTTTAAAAATTGCGATTCCTAAACCAGAAAAGCACCCTACAGAAATACCTCTTAAGAAAAGGAGCACATGCTAGAACCATAGTCAAAAGTAACTACAGAAGCATATGATTACTACTGTACACCATTTGCTATGGGTAAATGAAAGAAGTTCAACACCAGTAGTAAAGACATGTTGTATGCACACTGCATTCATGAGAGCTATGTTAGCAAAAATCTGAGAAAATTACAAATATAAACAACTGGACTTAAGATTTAAAACAGGAACAATTGGGAGTCATTTCAAAACATTTTATGGAGTTACCTAGACAGCCACAATGATATGAAGAAAACAGACAAATGAAAACCAGTAAAACCAGCCTGGATAAGAGAGAAAGTTGAATAAAATTGGAATAGATAAGCCAAAAACATGGCAAATCTTAACTATTTTTAAAAGAAAAAGTCAAATTATGACCTCTGTGGCTCCACAAAAGACCTTACTTTTTTTTTTTTAATGCTAAACCACACTAGTCCCTCACAAAACTGTTGCTGTATTATTTTTCTGTATTAATATTTATTAACACAGAAAAATATCCATGTACTTTTTTTTTTTTCTTTTAGGGAAGCACAGACCACATTTGCAATGACAATGAGAGTGCCCACTGAAGACCAACAACACAGAGGATTTATTCAAGTCAGAATGTCAGTCAGAGAGTCCAAATGTTTTAGAAGGACTGTCTAGGAAGGCATAATGCCTTGAAAATTAAACTATCACCCAAAAAATCCCAAAGGGTGAAAAATGTGTGAGGGGAAGAGACTGCATACCAAGACCAGTGGAGTTACAATATTCAGATGGTGTGCTGTGGTTTTGAAGAACTAGGCATCTGCTAAGCAACTGATCATACAACAAACCAACACAGCCTGCGTTCAGTAATGGTTGAATAGTGAACTACATGGGCAAAAATCCTCAACAGACAACTGTCTTCCAAACAGGAACCCAATAATATTAGGACTTAAAAAGCCCTTAAAAATCTCCTCCCATGAGATATAATAAAAACATGAAATTATTACTGACAGTACTCATAGGTGATGCAAAAGCCATGAACTGGTAAACAACGATGATGATATGATGCTGAAAACTGTATTAGAATAACCTGTAAAACAGAAAGAGGCAAAGACCGTGTATCCAAATACTGATGAACTTGTCAAACAATGACTAAACCCACCAAAAAGCAATTATTTAGAAAAGCATTTAAGTTACAGCAGTCATCTAAACATGAATAGCTTAATGTCATGGTTCAGTAGGCTGTTACATTCCTTGAATGCACCTCAACAGTGGTATTCCACATAGCAAGGCTTATATACTTGTAATAAAAAGTATGCACACGTCATTGTTGTATTCTCATGATCTGTACCTCAGTACTCACCTTGAACTGGAAAGAAGTCAAAAAACAGCTGCAAAAACACTTAAAGGATCATAAAATCCACAGCACAAAGTTAGAACTGAACTATGGAACCATCCGGACTGAGCCCCAAGATACTGGAGTATTTTCTTTCTGTCCTCGAAGTTGATAATAAATGTAATGTTCATGATTATGATAAACTTTAAAAAGTGAGCAGTGCAGTTACTTTACTTCTTATGCTTTATCAGATGTCAGAAAATGAATTTCACAATATCTAAATAAAAAGCTTATCAGACAGGTTGCTGGCATTTTGTGCAACCATGTATTTTGGTTCATAAAATCATATATCACCTTCTCAAAAGATACACACACAAGAAAGAAAACCCCATCATAAATACCCACAAAAAAGAAATCTTTCTAAACCCACAAACAAGCCTGAGTTATTGAGCTCAGTGATATATGCAACTAATGTCACCATATCTAAACTACAGTCTAGATTGGTAGGCTGAAATACTGTTTTAAATAAGACAGTTATACCCAGTCAACAAATAAACATTTGTCTTGCTTATGGCTCTGTTTTGACTACTTCCCCAGAGTTTTGATCCTCTGTTCACATAAAAGAAAAGCTGCAAAGAAATGGGAAGGTATTAGAAAATTCCATGTCACTAAGCAGAAGTAGCTTCGTATCATGAAAATAAGACAAAACAAACAGACACAGAAGGTGATCACGTTTCTGAAGCTACAGACTATACCAGAAAATACTGTCACTCCTTGAAAATAACTAAAATATAAAGCAAAAGCATTACAAAGTGTTTTCATCACAGTTTTCCCCCCACCTGTTAAGCTATCCTAACAAAACACTATGTCCTAGCAGCCTGACAAATCATATAGTCATATATAGTAACTTCGCATAATCACCAGCTTAAAAATTCCCACTATATTTTGTCAATTTAAACAACAAAATCTCCTCCTGCTTTACTGGTTTTATATTATTTAATAGGAAAACTTCATAGACAAAAAATACAATGTAAATATTTAAATCTGTCCTTCTCACTTTACTGCATGAAACTGTAGACCAAAAAAGTCTGTAAATCAAAACATTCAGACAAAGAATTTTCTGAGAACAACCAAATGAAAACTGTCCTAATAAAAATACTAACGTGGTTGTAAATTTACAAAACAAACAAAAACAAGCACAAGAATGTCATTACCCAGAGATGTTTGTGTCATAAATTTCTTCAAGAAAACAATTTAACAGCATATATACTAACTTCACTGTTCAGCGTGAGAGGTTTGCATTTGGTATAAGAAATTCAGCCACAATTAAGCTATTAGCAAATTCTGCTCACATTGTTTATGTTTTGGTTCGAAGGCCAAAATCTTAAACGATTACTGGGAGTCTAATACTCAACCCTAATTAAATCTAATAATTAATAGCAGCATATTATTATGTTGTGGAGCCAAACACAGAACAACGTCAAAGTAAATCCAAATTCACTGTTATCTTGCCTTGCAGGTAAGAGGAAAGGATGAATGCAATTAAGTAAAAAAACCCAAAGAGAACAAAAACTGTTCTGGGCACAGAGTGTTTCTGGATTTCTTGAACACCAACGGTATTAAAATCCAACCTTAAGGGACTGTAAAACAAGCCACTTTACTGATGCTTACTGTGGGGATGGTAGGGCACTGGCACAGGTTGCCCAGAGAACCTCTCTACGTTCCATCCCCATCAGTGTTCAAGGCCAGGCTGTATTGGGCACTGAGCAACCTGGTCTATTGCAAGGTCTCTGCCCATGGCAGGGAGTTGGAAATTTAAGATCTGTTCCTCAAACTGTTCTGTGATTCTATGAGGCATACTTTTAGTCAATTTAATACAATACTCCAGTGGATCTTTGCTCCATTGGCAGAAAATACCAAGTTTTACATTTAAATGAAAGCAAGTTTACTCCTTGTCTTGCTTTTCTATAAAATAAGCTGCTAAACCAGGAGAGACAGTCAACTAAATGAAATCTGTCCTTGCATCACTCAGAGTAAAAGTTTATTATCTCCTTTAATTTAGTTACCAATTCAATGCTGAGATAAACAGGGACCAAAAGGAAACTGAACACAGTGCCAAAAAAATGCTCATGTTATTTCTTCTCTAATATTCTCTCCTCACCAAGAAAAAGAGATGTATGTTTAGGTGTATTTTGTATTTTCAGAGGGCGAAAAATATATATGTATTGTTTCTTAGAGCGATCAAGTTAGGAAGATGTACAACAGCTTTAACTTCAGAAATTACTTATTACCTTATCATAGCATCACAGAGCGGTTTGGGTTGGAAGGTACACTCAAAAATCATCTATGCCACACCAGGTTGCTCAAAGACCCCTCCAGCCTGTCCTTGCACACTTTCAAGGACAGAGCATCCACAGATTCTCTGAGCAACCCATTCCAGTGTCTCACCTGTCTCCTTGGAAAAGACTTTTTCTGTGAGCCCAATCTCAATCTACTCCTTTTCAGTTCCAATCCATTGCTCCTCATCCTCTTACTGACAGACCCAGGTAAAAAGTCTTTTTACAGCTTTCTTATATGCCCTCCTGCTACACTGAAATCAGGCTGCTTCAAGGTCTATCTGGCATCTTCTTTTCTCCTGGCCAAATAACCCACACTATCTCAGACTATTCATAGGAAAGGTGCTTCATCCCTCTGATCATTTTTGTGGCTTTTTACTGAGTTTTTTTCA
Source organism: Certhia americana (assembly GCA_018697195.1). Classification (NCBI taxonomy): domain Eukaryota; kingdom Metazoa; phylum Chordata; class Aves; order Passeriformes; family Certhiidae; genus Certhia; species Certhia americana. The sequence continues at coordinate 34,173,835 of CM031878.1, forward strand.
CTTTAGAAGGCCCATCTCCTTCTTGTGTGGAGGACCACTGGCACGGATGCAGTATTCCATATCCCACCAGAGAAGAATCACCTCCCTTGACCAGCCATCCAGACTTCTGATGCAGGCCTGGCTTTCCAGGTTCCAAGTGTACACTGCTGCCTCAAATGCAATGTTTCATTCACCAGCACCCCTAAGTCCTCCTGCACAAGGCTACTCTCAATCCATTCATCCCCGCACTGTCCTGATGTCAAGGGCTGTCCCAACTCACAACGCATCCAAGGCCTTGGATCTGGCCCTGCTGAATCTTTTTGTGGTTCCAATAGGTCCACTTACCTCCCATTAAAGGTACCAACTGTACCTTCTCAGATTGGTGGCACCTGGGAATCTGCTGAGGGCTCAACTTCCCACTGCTTATGTCATAATGAAGGTATTAAGCAGTGTGATTCCTTGAGGGTCACCACTCATTACTGTTTCCACTTGGACATTACATCACTGACCTTAACTCCTTGGTTGCAGCCATCATGTCAATTCTTTATTCATCAAAGAGTCTGTCCATCCAACTTCCTTCACTGCAATTTAACAGTAAGAATGCTGGGAGAGGACACCATGTCAAAGGCCTTACAGAACCCTACATAAATGACATCTCTGCCTCTTCCTTTGTCCACTGATACAGTTACTCCAGGACAGAAGGCCACAAGATTAGTCAGGCAGTTAGTCCTTTATGAAGCCTTGTTTATAATGAACACCTCCACATTCTCCCTACATTTCAACAAATGTTTAAAGAATGCATGTTCCACAAGGTAAAGACTAAATTATAGCCTGAGTTTTGTCTTGAGTTCTAACATTTCCAAAGAGGTTTCCCCTGTCTGGGGGGATTAAAAGAAGTTTCTCAAGTCTCTTTGTTACGGGGTTTTATACTATATCCTTTTGCCGTGACATGCAACACCGTAACTTCCCAGATCAAACAAACCTCCCACAAAAAAATCACTTAGAAGAGGACTTAATGGATTGGGGGAACAGTAATGAGATAAACAGAATCCGATCTCTAAATCACTCTTTTAATAATGGGCCAAATCAGTCACAGAGCTGTTTGGTAGCCTATACTCTGGGATTAACTACTAATCCCATCACTGTTAAAGACAACCAGATGCATACATCAGAACCACTCCTTAAAAAAATGGGCAGTTGCAGTACAGGAGAGATTCAAGTGGCATGAAGATTGCTGCTGTGTATGAAAACACTTCTAAGCATCAGGTTCTATTAACTTGCAAACAAGAAATTAAAGGAAGGAAAAGAAAATTTACCAGAGTTATTGAAATATAGGTGTAAGAATACATCCTTTGGCCTTTTCTCCCCAGCACAACTACACAGCATCACTGTTTCCAGGCCACTATTATTTTCTTTTTAGAAACAATCAATCAAACAGAAATACAGTGAGAAGCATTGTAAGAATCATTATTTTCCCTCCTAAAAGATTAACTGAGTTAAAACAAATTTTACAAAGGAGTACTTTGGGTCTGTTTTTTGTTTGTTTTTATTGTTCCTTTTGCAAACTGTTGTTGAAAGGTTTTAACTATCAACATAAATATTTCATTTCAACACCATCTAGACAACACACTCCAAAAACAAAAGCATCAGATCCTCAAAGTACCTGGATGGCTGTGTAAGAATTTATTTAAGATATGTGAATGATGCCTTAATTTTTCAGCATTTAATTTCAACTACTTCTACTGCTCTGGTTTATGAGAGTAACAGGTACTTACAGTGCTTTCCAAATCCATTATTAGAGCAAAATATAAGTTCCATACTTGATTATCAGTTTCCTAAGCCTGATCAGTTCCCAAAAGCATAAAGAATGACGGCATCTTTCCCAACTTCTATGTGTTTTGCGTTTTTCCAGCCTTCTGAGTTAGCACCTGCTTCAGAAGCCTTCTGTTTGACTTTCTGGATGATGCTCCAACCCAGAAAAGTGGGTTGAAATATCTTTCAGCATTATTTTTTGACATTGTCTAATATAAGCAATACAATGAACATTAACATTGAAGACTTAGGAGTTAAAAATGCCTGTGATGGCCTTATAGAAAAAGTAAATAAAAGTGAGTTTCCTTGACTCACAGAAATATTCTCATTCAGTATAAGGATTCTTGACAAAGATTATCATTAGAGCAATGAATTAGCCAAAAACCAAGAAGCTTACCCAAATGTCTAGTGAGCATATAGCTCACATACAGTGACAGACACCAACAAAACTAGATAGCAGTGCATATTCTGTGCCATAAGAATAAATACTAACATAGTTAATAACATACTTACAAAAGTATGAACAAGAATGGGATCTCTATAGGTTCATTTCATGGCCATATAGTAACTAAATGGGTAATGTCAATATTGATTCCTGTGTACTCAGACTCTCGAACAGGATGACCTTCTTTCTCATCCAGATACACCAGGCTCCTACAGAACATAAACCTATGCTCTTACCTTGGATTTAACTTAAAGGTGGCTAACCCTATCTGAGCAAACACTATTCTGATGCACATTTGGTGATAATTATCAGGATTTGAGCTGTATTTTTCAGTTAACTTCAAAAAATGTAAGGCTCTAACCATAGTCTGCTCTTTATAGAAGATTAGTGTCAAGAGGGGAGAAATGCAACATATTTCAAATTTTAACTGCACTTTCTGCAATTTCCTTTTAATCAATTAGTCCTCCTTCAACACACTCTTGATAGCTGGGACTAAGGACAAAAGTACTTCAACAAGGACCATAATGGTATCCACCTAGATGTAAAACAAAAGACACAGAAAATCAGCGAGAACAGGGCCTTAGGTAGAAATCTTATCCCTGTATGGTAAAGCAAGACGCAGACTCTGGCACTAGTCAGAACTACCTAGTCTCATTCATTCCTAACAGCAGCTTCTTCCACAGACGTCAATCTAAATTACAGCAAAGCTCACAGATGGAAGCGGTCAATACACAGCTGAGCTGTGCTGAGGCAATAGTGACACAGTATTTATCTTTTCAATTTACTGAATCACTAGTTGCTTCCACTTCCATAAACTTTCTAATGTTTTGTTGCTTATTCAAGCGACAGATGTATCACACACCACCTGCTTTCCACAGAAAGATGACTTGAACCAACACAGCGGGGCTCACCTAAATCATACAGTTCATTACAGTAGTTTGTCAGATGATTCTGTCTTAATGGATTGACAGAAGAGGAATCTTGGTGGGGTTTATTTTTGTTTCTGGAATAGCCACACCACCTTCTCAAATGCAGAATGAAATGAACAACAGTACTTTTCTGTTGGCAACTGCATCTGCATCAGGGTTGAGGGATAAAACTGTGCACTACTGATAAACAAAAGTAGAGTGTACAAATTAGGTAGTTTAATTATTCCATGCCATTTGTCCTTTGAAATTTTACGAAGAACAAATATATGTAGACAATCACAATCCAGTTTAGTCTCAGTATCAGCCCTACTTTCTGAGAGAACAATGTGCTTTCAGAACATTTCAGATTTAAACTTCAGTTTAGCCTGAAAAATATTTGTGCTATTCCTGGAACTCTGCCAGTAACTTTCAAAACTTTTAACTTCTAAAACTTTGGTATCTCTTGGACTTCTTTCATCCAGTTTTAAACATCTAACTTCTTTGCAGAGAGTTAATAATATTTAAAACCTGTGGCATGCTTCCTTCTTTTTGGCCAACACCATGTGTATGACTACCCAGCACTTCCTACACACTGATTCTTCCTTTGTTTTCTCTTGCTTTTCTGCTCTTTGTTCTTGCCAGGTTTGATAATTACAGTAAATAAAAGGTGAATACTGAAAAACTTCCATAATTTCATCAGTAACGGCTGTTTATACACAGTTGCATTTGTGTACAAGAACAGATTTTCTTCAGTCTTCTACAATTCAGCTTAAGGAAGTTGATAGAAAAAAATATCATGCTTATAGTATTCTATTGCTGCAACAAAGCTAATCATCATTAACTGGACATCTACCTTAATTTATTTCACACCTCTATGATTGGTTTTGCAGAGATTGCAAGGTAATTCTTTCCCCTATGAAATTGCTGTTACCACCACACAACAACAAAATTAATTTGAAGCAACTAAAGGAGCAGAATTATTATTTCTTCATTTTGCAGCACACACTCAAATGCCCATTCTGCAAATATTTCTCTGCTCAGCATGTATTTTTTCATTCTACGTTTATTCAACATTGTTTGTAACATACAAATTAGGGGTCACCTGGCTCTTTGACATGTAAATAAAGCTATATTAGTCTGAATTCTTTAACTGTTTAGATCCTTTAATAGTTCCTATCAACTTTGATGTAGATCACTTATCTCGTAGTAAAAAAAAAGAGCAACGAACCCTTTTTAATGGCAGAACACAAGGTATCCTTTTGTGGCGAACTAAAAATAAACGTTCCTAAGTATTTTCTAAATATATGTTCTTCACATTATCACACTGATATCCAAATGTTGATTTGTATTTTCCTACCCCACAAAAAGAGATGTTCTTACATATCGACATATTTGTGTTTATGAGAATACACCAAGGTGTTATACATCCAAAATGAAATTATATTTCCTTAGAAACAGCTCTGCTAAGTAAGAGATATTTTACCTATCTAGCTACAGTACATATGAAGAGGTGAGTTAATTATTTGTTCATTTTACAGTAGTAAATAGGTACTGTGCCAATTATCTAAAATTATTTGAAGGAGTTCAGCATGAGCAGGGCAGACTGATAAAAATGTAAGTTACAAGAAAAATAAGGATTCTTGTTTTTCCAGATGAGTAACTTATACGAAACAAGAGCCTGCCATCATTGGCTTAACGGACCCATTTCCTCTTTGATGTACTTACTCAAAGTCTGCCTCTTTGTGAATACACTAAATTCTGCACATTCAACATCTAATTCTGCTGATGGGTATAAGAAGTAATACATATATTCACCTTGTGTTCAAAACCATCTTTTGGCATAAGATTGACTGCTGTTCATGCCACCTCAAATGGCTTATTGTCAATCTACTTTCTGTGCTACAGCAGGGAGAAGGACACTTGAATCAAGTCTCTTCACTGACACATTCACAATCTTCCATATAAGAAGCACCTCACTCAAAAAAACCCCATGCTCTGCATTGTGACAATACCAACCAATATGCTGCAAAAAATAGCACTGTCACACACATCTGCAGTACCTAATCTGGCCAGGGTTTACAGACACACAGGCACAGCTAGCAAAACACTTGCAGATTATTTTCTCAGATACTCAAGGCATTTCCCAGTGAGAAAATGGTGTACAATATTAATGTATAGAGTCTACAGCCAGACTGTGTCCAGGACTGATGGTTTATGGCTACAACCTGTCACATGCTGCTTTCTGAGACCCTGGAAAATTTACATGGGTATCAAGAAAAAGTTATATACCAAAGTATGACAAAAAAAAATTTATATGTAAGTATACAGCTCTTACTACTTAAAAATAAGTATGTATATACATGCTTAAAGTAAAAGCACGCAGAACACGGCATGGGCGAATATAAAACATTAGAACACTTCTTCGTTTTCTCCCCTAATTATAAAAACAATGTGTTTTTACAGCTAACAATGGATGGATAGTAACAACAGTAAGCTCTCGAGAACAATCACAGGGTTTTACAGAGCCTTCAGCAGTAATGACATCCAGAAGAGGCTGAAAAATGCACATTAAATCCAAATTCGATGGAAGACTGACTTTGTTCCAAAGTGTCTTGAAACACTACAGCCAAGTTGTGCTAGCTGGAACTACTACTATGTAATACACTTCAGTGCATATTTATGGATTCTGGCTTTTCACAATTACAACTGTAAAAAAATATTGTCCTGTTCTGATACATTTAAAAAAATCAGATAAGGAGGTCCCAAAAAGTGACTAAAAGTAGTATTTTAATGTTTAAACAAAAAATGTTACTTTCAAACCAATGCCTAAAAATAATCTTAGCACACAGTAAAGTTTTACACTGATTATTTCGGATTTGAACTCCATGATTTCATGAAAAGTAAAAAGATACCATAAGCGCATTAAAAGAGTGTGTGTGTCTGTGTGCCTATGTATGAGTGTGACACAGTAACAATTAGGAGAAACCAAAGTTTTCAAGAAGGCATTGTCCTACACAAGTTAAGGAGGAAAAAAACCCTTTTCCTCTGAACCAAAACCATTAGGGGGGTTTTTTATGTTTGCTACATATTTTCATTTTTATGTGTGTATATCTAATTTTTAAGCAAGTGTAGTAACAAAAAAACTTAATACAGATACACTTGTTTGTGTCTTGAAAGGTTGGTAACACCTTTTGCTCTGCACTTGCAACTAGTCTGAAGAACATGCACAGACACTGAACAAGGCTCAGCTTAAAACTGCACTAGTATTCTCTTTATTTACAAAGGATATTCCTATGTCCCGTATTTAAAAAACTTAACATGCTTAGGTTTTTCAGACCCATAATACGTAAGAGAGTGGGACTGAGAAATTGGCACTTCCAGAAACGTAGGGGGAAAAAAAAAAAAAAGAAGAAAAAAAAAAAGGAAATCCAATCATGTTTGTTATATTTACATAAAATTAAGTAGCATTAGTGATTTTCCTCCTAAAAATGAGGGGTAAAAAGATGAAATGGGACAGTAAACAACAATTCAGTATGAAAAAATGAGATGATTTTAAGCATATTCAGATGGTTTTCATGCTACCAGCCTCACCATTTTTAATGAATATATTTTCATTTGAAAATGGTTTCATCTGTCTCATAACCATGTGAACAACCCATGCAAACAACAAACTTAGTAACAGTGCAATTGCTTAAGCTGGGGAAGCCATGAAAGTGAGTCAAAAAAGTGCTGTAAGGTTCTTAAGATAAACACACTTATGAAAGAAGCTTCCCTAAAATTCCTTTAGAAATTGAAAATTGAGTCTATGCAATACCAAGACACCAAGAGCTGTTCACCACACACTGCATTTCACAAGACAAGATCATTAAGTGTTAATCCAAATGTGCACATACACTTTCAAACATATGACAGAGACTGACAAAACAAAGGACAAAAAATGCATGCATGGTAACAATTTCTGTAATGATTTTATTACCCAGGTATATGGGTGTGCTGTTAAGTACATGCAGCCAAAAGTTCACCCCTCTAGATCTCAAGTACATCATGCTTCCACTTTCACAAGCCTGTTGGAACTCTTAGCTGGCTGGCATTGACGATGAACGCCGAAATTTTACACAGGAACTCAACAGTTTTCCCTAATTTTTTCTATGTGTTGGCTTCTCCCCTATTCTTCTGCAAATCACTGCACATTATCTGGTCCAAAGAGATGCTGTAAGTGGACACCAGTGTACCACCACCTATCCAATACTTCAAGTTAGTGGTGGCAGAACTCTGTAAAGCAGCTCAAGCTCTGTGCTCAACTGCACAAGTGAATCTCTGCATTTCTTTTCTAGGTAATATATCGGTCTCATTCAGTGAGCTTCACACATTTCTGAAAATTTGGGAGAAGCATCTAGCACTACTTTAAGAGAAATAAAGAATACACAGAAAAAATCTGGACCTGAGTAACATCTCAAATGTATGAACTGCCGCTCCTGAAGCAAGTGTCTGTCAGTAATCATACTTAGACAACCATAATATTAAGCGAGGGAAATCTATTTTATCTTCTCTGTGAATCTTGGAAGTCACAACATGCTCCACCACAAACCAAAATCACAACAAAATCCGACAGAACATTATTACTCTGAGTGCTGCATCCATGTCCACTCACTACTTCTCTCCCGTACCAGTTAGAGACCCCAACCTTCTCTGTATCAAGAGGACAACCTTCAGGAAATAGCATGTTCATATGGAAGCACTAGACCATATTCAGACTTTTTCTTTCAACTTGCCTTACCTCACTGAAAAGGCAGTTTACTTCCCTAGTATAAATCGCTACTTCCATATATATGGCCCAAGAAAAAAATCTTCCCCGTAAACATCCCACATCCATTTGGAACATACTCACTCATCCACACACCAGACAGAAGTGCAAAAATACTTAAAGGCCTGCGAGTCCAGGTAGGAACTATTACCAGGGTGCTACGCGACACAGTGCATCACATTGGACACAGGCAGGCACACTTTAATTCAAAAGGCTTATTTTACTGTAAGTCAAATTTCTATTAGATAAATGCCACCTCTGCATATTTACAGCTCTAAATTACCAAGCTCTGCTTTATTAAGAAGAAATTATACAGTTGATTTTATTTCCTGACCAGTGGGTGGATTCCAGCGGTATTAAAGATCCCGTTATCATCCAGCACATTTCAGGCTACCCCTTAGTTTGGCATGTGCATCTGGGCCTTTTCGGCTCCCTTTCCTTTTTAGAAACCGGTGCGCCAGCTGAGCTCAAGCCTCTTATCCCACTTTATCTCAATAAATAAAAATCACAATAAAAAATGCAACCAGTGAGTTAACAACCTTCCCGAAGCTCACGGAACAATGCAGATATCACACCCGCCACCATCGACCTGCACAGCGACTCCCACAGCGAATCCCTTCCTTAATCCGCTTCGTTACCATCGCTCTCCCATTACACACCGACACTTGCCCCTCGTCCCGCAGCCCCCTCACTCACCCGCCATCCGTTCCCTCTCCATTTTGGAAGGCCGCTTCCCGTTCCACACCGAACCCACCCGCCGACAATGCCCGCGGGCGGGCACACACGCCTCGTTCCCTGCGGCGGGGGCTCGGCCTGCGGCTCCCCGCGGCGGGAGCGACGAGCGCCCAGAGGCACGGCAAGCATTGTCGCTGCCGCCTCGTCCCCGCCGCCGGGTGCCTGCGCCGGGCAGCGCACCGTGCCGGCGGCGATGCCCGGGCTGCAGCCCGGCGGCACCTGGGGCGAGCGGCCGAGGCGAGCGGCCCGAGCCCGGCGGACGAAGCCCCGCACTCACCCAGCAGCAGCAGCTTCAGCTCGCGGCGGGCGTCCCGCTTGTCCCGACGCAGTTGCCGCTCGATCTCGTCGTTGATCCGCCGGGCTTCCTTGGCTTCCTCGCTCAGGCAGCACGCCATGATGGACTCCAGAGTCATTCTTCCTAACTGGTTCAGACACAGTCCCCACCCCCCCTAAACCCGCACGCACACTCGGCACACACGCACCCTGCCGCCGCTCCGGCCCAGGGGGGCACAGGCGCTCTCCGGGAGCCGCCGCAGGGCAGCCGCGCAGGCAGAGCAGCCTCGATGTCACAGAGGGGCAAGAAAAAAGGCAGGGCCGCTGGCGGCGCGGATCCCCGCTCCCTGCCGCTGACACCCGCCGCTGCCAACTCCTCCTCTGATCTAAATCATGCACCGAACAACATGGAAACATCCACCGCGGCGGCAGCACCAGCAGCAGCGCTACCCAGCCGAGCCGCCCCTCGCCCCGCCGCTCCCCTTCCCTCGCCGCCGCCCGCAGCCTGCCCGGTCCCCGACTGTCCCTGGCGGCCGCCGACACCCCAGCCGCCCTCCGACGCGACCACCCCACCCCCCGTGGAAGCGCTAATGCCCACTAATCCCTCCCCCGCTCCGCACACGCACACATCTCCCCGCCGCTCCCCGCCCCCGGAGCGGGAGCCCGGCTCCTGCGGGGTGGGCGAGACCGCCGCTGCCCGGCAGGAAGAGCTTCCCCGCGGCCGCGCCTCCTTCCCGCCGCCTGGGCCGCTCGCCCTTCCAAGCAGTAGGCGGGGGGTGGTGGTGAGGGAAAGCAGAGCTCACTGTCAGGGAGCTGTCGCTGTTCGGCTCCGCTCGGTTCGGCTCTGCCCGCGTCGCCGACAGAGCAGCGGAAAGGGAAACCAGTGCACTAGCAGGGGTCGAGCTCGACCGGCTTTTAAATGGTTGGGCTCCGCGGGCGTGGTGCGGCAGGAATATGGCGGCCCGTCTCCCGCCGCCGCTCCCGCTCTCTCTCCGCCCCGCTGCGCGGTGGGGGCGAGAGGCCGGGGCAGCAGAGCCCCCGCCCGCGCTGTGCCGCCCCCCAGGGCCGCCACGCCCGCCCTGCGGCGGCGGAGGAGGGCAGAGGAGGAGGTGCGGCGAGAAACTGAACGGATTCTCACGCCAAATGGCTGCGAGAGGCTGTGCCTGCTCCGGTTTGTCCAGCCGGGCAGCGCCTTCACTAACGCCGTGTTTGCTGTCGCTGCCCTTGTTTTTAGCCGCGGGTACACTTCTTTATTCGGTTCCCATCCTAAGAGGGATGAGTTGGGTTGGCAGGGATTGGCGGAAAATGTAGCCGGCTAAAAAGAAGGAAGGAGTAAGGAGACGAAAATGCCTTTTCCAGCTTTGGCCACACTCACACCGTCAGGCAGCCGGAAGGTTTAGTGCCCTGACCCCCCGGCGGGAAGGCAAAGCCGTGCGTTCGGCACGAACGCGCTGGGACACCCCATGGAACGCCACCGGTGCGGCCGATATTCGGCTGCGGTGAGTTCTGTTCGCCCCTGCCTCAGGCCCAGTCCCTGGAAAGCTGTCCCCACATAGCTTTCGGTAGACCCCAAGGTGACAGCATACAATCCAGCAGAATGTATTGATGCACCTTCTAGTTTTTCTGATTTCATAAACTCGCAGAATTCCCACACCTGCACTTCCTCTGGCCACCTCCATTTTTAGCGACTTGAATCTAGGAACGTTGCCAAATCGGCTGTGAATCTGGTACTAGCTTAGGTAGTGGGTAGAAAGGCATACCACTGTCTTCTAGGTCCTTGTCTGATACCTTACCAGCACCTGCTGACATATGTTTTGAAACTCATATACTCTTTCCTAAAAGCTTCCATATGTACTGACAAAGTTATTTAAGTAAGGTCTGCTGTAAAGTAAAACAAGGAGGGAATTAAATAAAAGAACAAAGCAATCAGGAAAATAATACATTCAATTAATTTTTTAGAGCATGGGAAAAATCATTACTTAAAAAATGCATGATTTCCACATAGATCTATATTGTACTAGTATATATAGTGTACAAAAATGGTTGATACACCTTGGAATATTTTTTCTTTATTCCAGTCAATGACTTTTAGTCAAAATTGGGAAATTCCAGCTATTAAGAATAGATTATATTTCATTCAATGCATATTCTTTCTTTTAAAACCTGAATATATATATATATATGTATTCACCTGTATTGTGTTCTGGTCCCAGATGCATTAATATCATGTGCAATTGAGATTTCTGAAGTGCCAACACTAATTTACAGAGACAACAAGTAACAAAAAAGAGGGAGAGGTTACTTCAATAAAATAATTACCAGGGTAAATACTAGAGTTTTCTTCTAAATGCCAGAGTCCAAAAGAATAATGGTGAGTATATTCTAAGGCTCACAAGAAATACTTGCTGGATGTTTTGTACATCGTGCCCAAATCTACAACAATCATCTGCAGGAATCACATCTTGAAAAAAGTTTAGGAACAGGTCAATGAGTTTCCAGCCTTTAGGTAAACTGAATCAATATCCTCTCCAAAACTGAGGGCACACTGTTCTAAATAAAAACTGTAATAGTCTGCCGTAGAAGAAGTTGGACTAAACTTTCTTAACTGTTTTATATGCTCAGTATAAAAGGCATGAGTGCAGTGTGTACCTCAAATGCAGAGCTGTCATTTAATTTTGCATTTTTAATGAGAAAAGACACCCCACGGACCATAACTGTAATCTCTATGCACCACTTCTATTGATATAACTAGATTTCAAATCTTTACAGAATAAATATCTTCAGATTTTTAATGGACGAGCCATCTAGTCCTGAATATGGCAACAGGAGATAGCCATTATACACTGTTTTAATCATTTGCTTCATGACTTAGTGGAAGTCAAAAGAACCCCATTATGGACAATTATTACATGATAATAAACCTATGTGGAAATTTCTTTCCAGACCTCAATTTCGTAATGGCTGGCTTTTGTTTTGAAATATGAAACATCCTTTATAAATATTTTATCCTAATAACAACTATCAGTAAATTACATGAATCTTTATTGCCCATACAGGTAATTATTATTCATAGATACTATCCATACTGTTACCTAATCCTGGACAGATACTTCCTGATAAGCCTCTCTATAGCACTAGTCTCATATTCCTCTATCCAAGTAGTCTCCAGTGCATGGCTCAGAGCAACCCATTGCCTGTGAGACATCTTAATGTTGGTTACTGCCACAGAAAATTAAAAGTGGAACTGAGACAGGGAGAAAAGATGGTATAAAACACCTTGTTACTTTGGTATTCTTACTCTTATGACAGTAAAGACTTGGAAACTACCAGTATGTTCCATCATGTCCATAACATTCTTTACACTAATCTATCTTCCTTCCATATGCCTAAAAGTATTTATTGTCACTTTCCTCTGTCTCTTCTGCCTAGAACAGGTTTTCTGTGATGCTTTGACAGGTTCCAAATGGTATCTGAACTTGGTGCTCACATGACAGTAAAAGAGAAGATTGTGTATAGCAACATCAGAGGATTTTCATAGTTAGTAAGCCTCCCATCTTAAGCAATGGGATATCTTGTGAGTGCTTTTTGGTTGCCATTGTGCATTTAAAAGATATCTGCACAGTGCTACACGCCAGTATGCCCCAGTCTTGTTTGTGAATGCTTTCAGTAAATTTAGAGGCTGTCAGTATGTCTGAGTTGAGCAAATTATCCTTCCAGTATGCCCTCCTAATCAGGTATATGTTTGCTGGTTTTCTTTGGGTTGGGGTTATTTGGGGTTTTTTTTCTGAGGGGAAAAAAACCTGCCAAATAAAATGTTTCTGCTGTTCCTCTGCTGTTAAATGAATAACATCCAGTATTTGCAATTTCCTTCAACTGATATCCATTTGTTCCAGTGTATGTAGTTTTGACAACTTATCTTCTGAATGTTTCTCAGTGTTACTTATTTCAAAGCAAAGGGAGCCCGACAAGGTGCCAAGGTACAAGGTAATGACTAGGGAAGTGTTGACCCCCTGTTTTTTTCACCTGATTTATGTGGAATTTTAGAAACTTCTTTCCTCTACCTGTTTTCATGTCAAGGTTCTTATGGATGACCTATGTCTGAAAAAGCTGAAGTATTTTTCGAAACGCTTTTGTTCTTGAGACGCATCTCTTGCTGTTCCTTTGCCCCGAGGCCGGAGGAGGGGTGTTGTGCAGAGAAGCGTGTGTGGCACCCCCGCCGTGCCCCCGAAGCGCGGTGCGGTGCGGGAGGCGCAGCCCGGCCGAGTGCGCTGCGCCAGGAGCCAGCAGTCAGTCTGTCCACAGCGCTCCCCGCCGCCCGCTCCAGCAGGACAGGCTGCCAGCCGCATGATTTGGCTCCTTACCTGAGAGCGGAACGGATCCTAGCGTATTGTGTTGGGTGAGAATGTTTTTGGTCGTTAGGGTTTGTTGGTTGGTTGCTTGCTTGCTTGCTTGCTTGACTGGGTATTTCCCCAGAGTTCGCTGTTAGTTTAAGGGTTTGCATTGTCTTTCACAAAGTTTCGGTTGACCCTTCAGTCCTTCTCATGGAAAAAACGTCTGGTAGGCACAGTGTGATCCAGACCACCACTTCTGTGGGAATAAGCTGCTGGATCACCTGTATGAGCCAGTTGTTCCTGTATTGTTCTGCACAAGTCTGTTGGAACAGGATCATAAATTTCAACCCTGAAAAAAACCAAAACCCCAAAACAAAGCAAAAAGTCCCACTGCGCTTTACATAGCCACATGACACAAATCACATTAATAAATGGGTAGAGTATAAGCTGATACTAACAGTAATATGGCCACTGAAAAAGAATACTTAAGTCTTTAGTTTTGGCACCTACTGTTTCTCTGATTAGTTTTATCCTATTGTATTGCTTTTACCATGAAATTGATGCCAATTATGGATCCAGGCTTATTTGTATTTTTATTATTTTACAATTATGTAGACTAAAATCTCCTCCCAAAGTTTCGGCAAAGCCTGTGATTAAGTGTTCAGCCCAGGATATAGTACAGGGGATACTAGTCTTTCCCCTCTGTGATGTAAGTTATAAAGTCATATTCTGGCATCATAGAATACTGTTGTTTCTGTCAAAATATCTTTTATGTGCACTTATTATGTTCATCACATCCAAGCACATTTTTCTTTCAGCTTCTTGAATTTTTAACAAGGCGACTTTTATTCTTTATGGGTTTCTTATTTTTGTGCAAGCCCAAAATAAGTTATTCATATATATAATCACATATATTTATTAATCTAGAAAGATTTTGTATAATGTCTAATTCATTTGCCATCAGCAGGACTTCTCATGCTCTGCTGGGTTAATGGCATTGTATGTGTGGATTATTTATCTAAGACCTCAAACTTTCTATTCTAGCTTTTACGCTTCCCCTACAGTCTACTCTTGGATATATGCTTCCTAATTCTTATTTCTTTTAAGTTTCATAGCATAGTAACTCCATAATTTTCAATGGAATTGCACTGTTTTTCATTATCATACACAATTAGTGTCAGACTCTGAGCTCCCTTTTAGACATTTAACATACACATTGTAATTGTGTGACTCCTCCAGTTTGTTCAGTGACTGTTTCAGAAATAGTTTAACCCTTAGAAAGCATAAACTGATAGGCCCTCATTCCCATCTTAGTTCTCACTATGTTACAGGACAGGGAGGCAAGAGTTACACATTACCCAGACAGAGGTAGTTCTTTTGGTATTTCATGGAAAAGTATTATTTATAAATCTTTCCATCATCCAAAGAGTGCATCAGCTGAGGTTAGTTTCTTTCAATCCAAAGTCACTAGAAGAACCATGGATAACTATCTCATTGCCCATAACTTTGTAATGGAAGATTAATCCAAAATCAAAGCATTCTTCAATACTTTTCACAATCTTGCACCAAAGTGTATGCAAAATGAAAAATTACTTTTCCAGTGAAGATGAACAGAAAATAAATACCCACTTGCATGTAGTAATACTTAATAAAATTCTTTTCAATATGCAATTTATATACAAATTAAATGAAAGAATTTAGAAGCTTTAGGAATGAATTCTGTATTTTGTATATGCTTGTATATACATATACATATATATATATGTCTTGTATTAATAAGAATATCAATATATTTTGCACATCACTATCAACTCTCCTAATGAAAATTATAAGGAAGTGTGTGAGGGATAAGTGCCATAAGGATAAAAGTTATGACCTAGTCAATTGCATTTTCAGATGAGCAATTAAGTTATTTTTATTGGTATATATATAATTTAAAAACACTACAACAGAAGCCCATCAGAAGACTGTTTGAAGTAATTATGGTTTTAAAGTGAATGCAGAGAAGGATCTTAAGACAACAGGTGATCCGTGTTTTCCTCTAAGTGGAAGTACAGTAATAGGGGAGGAATCTTTCTCTATATGAAAATCTATTAGAAAAGCCTGTCGTACTTAGAAAAATGGTTCTCATTAAGTCTTATGTAAAGCCCTCACAAATACTTGACAAAAGTAGTATTTCCATGGAAGTACTTAAAGTAATGGAGAAAACTGAGTTGGAAGATAGCAAAATAATTGACTTCCATTTGATACTTCAGGAAGTATTGAGCAGGAATCAAGGCACTCAGATACATACCGAAGTGAAAATGTGGGTTGAATTGTAGGCCTCATTTTATAACTATAGTTACAGTTACATAACTTTAGTTATACCTATAACCTCAGCTTATATAACTATAACCTCAAATAGCCAGATAGTTTGCTTCCTGAACCAGTATGGGATGATTTGTGAACTTGAATTTGGGCAGAAATACAAAAAAATTCTCATGCCCGAGATGCACAGTTAATAGTAGCAATGCGGTGATTGCTGTTATTAGTCAAATTCCCCTGCAGTTAACATGGAATTTAGATAGTACTCTGTATTCTTAAGGAAGATTGATGAATCTATAATATTTAAGGGAGCTACAGAAATTCATTAATGGGCAGAAGGATAACATTGGTTTCATTTGTCCTAAGAGACAGAGAAAAGAGACTTTTTAATACTTAGAAAATGCTGCTTTGGACATATATAGAGAATTGATAGAGTGCTACGATTGTTTAAATACCAATTTCAATAAAACCCTTGTATTATCCTGGTATGGGTATAATTGTGAAGCAGGCTGTCAGGGTACTGTATTTCTATGGGACTGCTTCCTAATTTGGTTGTATTTTGAATTGTGTGTTTGCATTGCCTTACATAGAATCTAAATAAAAATCCTCTGAAATTTTGGGTTTGATTTGATGGTCATGTATTTAAGGGGATTGAAAGAAGATAATTTTAACTCAAATATAAAGAGTGTTTAACAGAACTAAAACTTTGAAGAGACGGGAATTTTCAGAAGACTCAGTGGTTAGAATTTAGTATGGATAATGAGAGTAATTGTAGCTGTATTTTGAGTTATATAGGATATTCAAACCTATTGTATTTATAAGGGAAAACTTTTGTCATTAATACCTGCTTCTTTAAGGAACAAATCATGTCTGAGATTTATGTAAGTCTGAGGAAAGAAAAGCTTTGAGCTCCCCCTACTGTTCTTTCCATCCACAAAGATGGGAAATCTGAATTTTGTTCTGATGGGTAAAATATCAATCAGATAAGGGAAAAATTTAACAATACAGAAGCACCATTTAAAGTTTCTGGTAATATGCTATTAACAGTGGAGAGAACCAGAGTGGTTAAATTGTTTTCCAAGTTGTTAGTGCTCTCAAGGTTTTTGGCATTCATAGCATAACGTGCATGAGAATGGATACCTTCACATACAATAGTTTTCCAAGTTTTCCTTGTGAAGATATGATTTATTGTTTGTGTATGCATACACTTAATCTTGTTCCCTTTACATGAAATTGGTGGATCATAGAACTTATTAAATATGGTCACATTCATACAAGTGGGTAATTTAATTTACTTTTCCTGGTTGCTTTCAAAAAGCTGTTATTTATTCAGGTAAGTGATTTGGGAACTTCCACTGCAATTTATAATAAATTACTACTTGTAAATCTACTTTTTGAATTCCTTTACTTTATTACCATTGCAAGTTACTAAGAGAATTTTAAGAATTAAATTCTGACTCATATACTGATTGACATTACAAATGTTTTTCATTGAAAATGTTTAATAATGGCCAGATTTGTCTATAATATATAGTTTCTGAATTCAAGATTATCATCAGTGCTCACAATCAAAGCACTTCTGTTTATTAGTATTCCCTTGTTAATTAAGACTTAATTTTTTCCATAAAAAAGCCAGTCTTTGCACATAAAAATATTAATGAGCTGATTATTTCAAATGTTGTTATACCTGTTCTCATAAAGAGTCACTACTAGTCTCTTTACGGTTGATCTTAAGGTGGTAGTATTGTAAAATAAAAAAGTTGAAATTCTCTCTAGTGTATCATAGATGTATTGGTACTTCTCCTTAAGTTTCCCTATGGAGCTCAAAATTCTTCTAATGAAATAATCTTTCTTTTTTACTGTTTTGGTTTCCAAAAAGTTGTTAAGCAAACCTCTATTTCTTTGGCCTGATAACACCAAATACCATCTGTTCTACACAGAGATGTGGGGTGAGATGAGAGTGAGCTGGTGCAGGGGTCTTTCTAGATTTCAATGAGAAAGGCCCAGCAAGTGGCTTAATAAGGTTAGTTCAAAAAGACAGGCTAAGAGGAGGGGTATGGATAGTAACATCTTACATCTCCTCAGGTAATGGGCACTCCATGTAGCATTGAAAGTCCCCAGTGGATTTTACCATGGCACACTGCACAGAACAGATCCTGTCTGAGGAGAGACTCACCCTTTCAGTCATCTGAGGTCATATTTAACTTCCTTACAAGTAAACAGGTCTGTTTAAGGGCAAGTCCATGCAAGAGGTATCATGGTGGTGCTGAGTAGGAGCTGCCCACAGGCAGTCCCATGTTAGCTACAGTGTACACTGGTCTCCCAGTCAGGGTCAGTACATTCCATCCCTTGATACCTAAGCAGTTTATATGTTGTAATTTACACATCATATCAATAACACATGGCATTCTCAAATGCAAGTTCCAATAGGAGAAATGTGGCCTTTTCAAGATCACCAGCTCCTCAGGTTTAATGTCTTCTGCAAGCATCCTAATACAGTATCTACCTGCACTCTTTTCAAGGATCACATTGCTCCTTTGTGATAGTTCATGAGAAAATAAAACAGTAAACCAAAGTGATTGGTTTTTGGTGCTACTCTGTGTTCTCATTAGAGAGACAGCACTCCAAGATTCATGAAGACATTCGTTTTTACCTTCACATTATTCACAATTTTTCTGTTCCCTACCTACATTGTCTAGAGAGGGGCAATGAAGCTGAAGAGTCTAGAGGTAAGTCATTAGCGGGACAGCTGAGGGATCTGGGGTTGCTTAGCCTGGAGAAAAGAAGACGAGTCGGGGTGACCTTATCACTTCCCTAAACTACCTGAAAGGAGGCTGTAGCCAAGTGGAGTTGACCTCTTCTCCCAGGCAACTAGGACAAAAGGACAATCTGAAGCATGCACCAGGGAAGGTTCAGGCTGAACATTAGGAAGAATTTCTTCATAGAGAGAGTTGTTAAGCTGCCTGGAGAGGCTGTGGAGTCACCCGTCCCTAGAGGTGTTTAAGAGAAGACTGGATGGGGCACTTTGTGCCATCATCTGCTTGACAGGGTGGTGTCTGGTCAAAGGTTGGACTTGATAATTTCAGATGATTGATTAATCTAATAGATCCTATGATCAAGTGAAGCTCAATTTGACTGCAGTTTTAATTCTATTTTCCCGCTTTTTAAGTACTCAGTTAATCTTTTACCTTAATGATTACTATTGCTCTATCTTTTCCTTTACTTAGTTGAAAAAAACAGCTCCATGGTCTTCACAAAAGATTTATCAAATCCTACATGGAGGCTTACATTGGATATAATACTTCAAACAGCTGATCATGCTGAGAAGAGCCAGTTCTATCAGTGAGCTGAGAGTGTTATTTGTTGTTAGAATTTTATGCTATAAAATGTAGATCTTACTGTTTATTTTATCTGTTACATTCCCATTTTGTCTCCATTGTCCTATTTGACTGCTTTGTTTGTGTTGTATATTTTTATGCTTTAGTACCACATCTGTTTTGTCATGCATATGAATAGAGCACAAGCATAA
Organism: Certhia americana; assembly: GCA_018697195.1. Lineage (NCBI taxonomy): Eukaryota > Metazoa > Chordata > Aves > Passeriformes > Certhiidae > Certhia > Certhia americana. The sequence continues at coordinate 34,192,955 of CM031878.1, forward strand.
ACACTTAGTATATTTTCTTTTTTCTGTAATTCTATTTAGTGTCCAGTTATTGTTGGGCTGTTTCTGAATCCCTGGGATAGAACTGTCCAGTTAACTGAGTTTACCTCCCTCTCTCAGGATTTTCTCATTCAAAAGCAAAGAGTTCTTGGCTATTCTTATGCACAGGAATACAGAAAAAGGCATCCCTGAGATCTAAAACAGTGAACCACCCTAATTCATCTGTCAGCGTGGTCAAAAGAATGAAGGGGTTTGCTACAACCGGGTATATATCTCCTGTTACTTTTTTAATTTCTCTTAAATCCTGCACTAATAGATAACTCTTACCACTAGCCTTCTTTACTGGAAGGATGGGTGTATTGTATCTAGATTCATGTAACAGTAATAACCCAGATTTAAGGAACTTTTCAGTTATAGATGCCAATCCCCTATGGCCTTCTAACTTCAAAGGGTATTGTTTCTGCCTTACCAGTGTAGCCCCTAATTTGAGTGTAATACTCACAGGCTCAGCTTTTGGATCTTGCAGGAAAGTCACTGGCCCACACTGCTGGAATGACAGCATCTTCAATTTCTTTGGGAATTTTGCCATAATTCTCCTACATGAAAATAGAAGCTGCTTTGACAAATTTGGTTTCAGGAATTATAGCTTTCACTCCCACCTTCTTGGAAAATGTAATTTCTGATTCTAATTTCCCCAATAAATCCCTACCTAATAATTGTTTTGGGGAGTTTGGCATATAAAGGAATTGGTGAATCACCCAGTGTTCTCACAACTTAAATTTTGAAGGTTGGAAGAAAGGCCTTGTTTCACTGACTCTGTGAAAGCCCTGTGGCACTGATCACATTTAGAATATCTTGACTCAGTTTCCCTTTTAAAGTATTTAACAAAGAATATGTTCCCCCATATTTATCAGAAATTCAACATTTTCTTTCCCCAGCTTAGCTATAACCAAAGGTTCTGCTGGGGGGGGTAGTCCCTTCAATCCTGCCAGTTCCCAGTCACAGCTAATTCATGTACTGGAGGTGTCCTTTTTCCCTGCATCAGACACTCGTTCTTCCAGTCTCCCTTTTTCTTGCAAATAGCACATTGATCTTTGTCTAGAGAAGGAGTACTCCTTTTCAAGACATTAGGTGACTTGCCCTGATCACCCCTTTTATTCTGCTGGCGTCTATCCATGTCTGTTGCATCTCTATTTTGATTTTGACTTCCAGGCTGTATTCAACAATTTACCTACATCACATATCTCATCCATCTTAGGCAGCTTTTTCTTTATGTCATCTGCAGATTGGACTATAAACAAGTAAGCTAAGTATTAGGCTTACTTGCTCTACAGGTGCCTTGATGTCCAGATTTGTGTTATCACACAGCCTCTTTAAGCCTATCCAAGAAGCCAGTAGGGGTTTAATTTCTGTTTTTCTGTGCCTTTGTATAATTTGGACCAATTAACTGCTTTAGGGATGGCCTGTTTTAGGCCAAGTACTATCCAATTCTGATAAAGTTTTAACTTTGCCGTTTGTTCTGCCACATTAGGGTCCCACACTGGGTCAGTTAAGGGGAAGATCGTTATAACTGGCCCTTAAAGATTTCCAGCTGTAATTAAAGTCTCTATAGCAGATACAGCAGCCTGACTAACCATCTCTTTTTCTGTTTCATCTAGTAATGTGTCTAGCATTACCCTGAGATCACTCCAGTCTGGGGTTTGTGTCCTGATAGCCCCATTAACAAGATTAGCTACCTTCTCTGAATTGTCCCTATATCGTCCATCTGAGGCTTTCCACTGCTGCAGTTCTACAAGGGCAAACGGTGTTTTTATGTAAATCACACCTTGATTCCCAACAGCTTGGCTTAAAGGTGCTTGTATAGCAGGCTCTTCCCTTTCTGATTCCTCCTTTTTAGATCTGGCACGTTTTGGTACTGGGCCGGGTGCTTCTATGGCCTCTCAGGCTGCTTTTCCCCTGCTCATTCTCACTGCAGCAGCTTTGTCCTCGGTTTCACCTTCTGAGGAGCTATCGGTATGGCAACCACCGTGCTCACTTTGAATCGGGGCTGGTGTTTTGTTTCCCCGGCTAAGCGCCAGCCGGGCCTGTTCCCCCTGCTCCGGCGCTAGCCGGGCCGGGCCTTGCCCCGTCTGCGCCCCGGTGGCTGCCGTCGGGGCGGTCGGGGGCTGTCTCCGCTCCTGTCCCACAGCCGCGGCGAGCACAGACGGGGATATAGTGCCTGCTTCATCTCAGGTCTCCTTCTCCCCACCCGCTCCACTGCGGGGGACGATTGGTGCTGCTCCCGCCTCCCCACGCAGAGCGGGAGCCACCATATCCACACTAGCCACGTCGAAGTTACCAACGCAGGCCAACCTAGCGAGAGGCTCCTGCTTCTTATACTTTGTCTTTACTCTTAAAACCATCGCAAAACATTCCTTTTCAGGTTCGCATGCCTCTGATCTAACAATGTTGCAAATAACTCTTCATATCTTAATTCTTGCCATCTTCTCTGAGACTGAAGTTCTGATAATAGTTCTGCTGTTAATTTACTTTCTAGGCTACCAAGGTGAGGCCACAGCCCCACTTCTAATTTTTGGATCAGCCAGATTTCTGTACAGTGGAGTTAATTCTTCCTCTGATATGAGGTGTTCTCCTGGAATGTCAGGGAATGCCAATGTTTTAATATCAAGTCTAACAGGGAATCATGGGCTATATACATGCCTTCATTGGAAGATACACATCCCATATTCTTTCTTAGAGGAAATAAATAAAAAAAACCAAACACTGAGAAAAGACTCAAAACCTCCAATCTGGGGATTCAAACTCACATTTCCCACTCCCAAAGCAAATTTCCAAGCTTTGTTCAATTCTTTAGAGGATTCAATGTAACCACCTTTGTAAATATATAGAGCTCCAACTTACAGGAAACTGTTTTTGCTTCCACTGCTGTAAGCAGAATCCAGTACCTAGATTCTAGTATCTGCTTGAATGGTCAGGGGCTTTTTTGATGTTTCAGCCTACTGTGTTTGCTCTTGGGCCATTTATTCACTGTGCAGGGGACAGAGGAATTCATCAGGACTCTCTGTTGCAGGTCCCTGTCTTTTTTAGAATCCATTTCTAAGGTGTTTTATCATAACTTCTAATTTGTATTAGTTTTCTTGGAACCTAGATAGTTACTTGGATCAATAGAATATGCTACCCAATATTAGCCAAATATTGTCTAAAACCTCCAATTGAACATCTTTCTGCTGTTCAAGAAAATGTGTAAACACAGTTGAGCACAGTGACTTTGTTAAGTGCTTACATTCCTATTTTGGTAGTACAGAAAGGCATTTTCTCTGTACAGTAACCTACAATAGCATCATCAACATGGATCATAACCTGGATTAATTTGAGTCAAGAAAGGAATATCTCTTATTACCAGACATGAGAAAAATAAAAAAAAAGTTGAACAATTATTACCTCCCTGAAAAAAATGCATCATTCTCCATATTAAAGCTGTTGATTTTCCACAAAATGGAATGCTAGTCTGTCAACTAGTTAGATTAGTAAAACCTAAAGTTAGACAGAGAACCTACCTGTAAATAAAGACTGAAATATGATGGAAGATCATGAAGAAAGTATAGTTCCAAATAGGTATGTCTTCTCTTGGAGTTTCTTAAACATGTCAGAGAACATTTGATCTTGGGTCAGACAGCATCAGTGTAGTCTTCACAATGATGCCATGTTGTTATCTACTTTCTCATGACAAGAGCCATTTCATTCAAACTGCTTTTAAGGTGCTTTGATTTATTCCTGCCTTACTGCTCTTTCCCACTTTTCTCAAGATTGCATACTTGCACATCTCTACATGTATCTTCCCAGCTCTAACTTTGCTTTCTCTCATGTTTTTTTTTTTTGTTTGTTTGTTTGTTTGTTTGTTTGTTTGTTTTAATGAAACCATCACTTGAGAAATTAATAGAGATTCTCTTTACTTCTCAGTGCAGGATATTAGTTTCTTGTACTCTTTGAAGTAAGCAACAAGTCATTAATAGCATGATCTCTTACAACTGTGATGGCAATTGTATGTAACTCATTTTCCAAAAAGATTTTATATTAAAAAACCAGGCTGTTACTGCTGTTTACTCTGTATGTGTTTCATTCACTCTATTTCTAAGTTTGCTTTGCTCCTCTGACCTGGCTAGAAATACAGTGGGCAGTATTGACTTCCACTACCAGTTGCTCTATACTGTCTCTGGGGATGCTCTTCCAGCAGATATCCATTTGCCTCCATTATACAGATAAGTTATATTTAAAGATATATGGCAGTCCTGGGTTAGCGGTGGTAGTCCCCAATTTAGTATTCACACTGAAAAAAAGAAAAATATATTCTTCTTCCCTTCCCTTTCATCCAGCAGGAGGCACAAAAGGCAAAGATCATGAGTTAAGAACAATTTACAGCAATGAAATGAAATGAACAGTAACAACAATGATATTAATAATAGAAGTGTACAAAAGAGAGTGATTCACATGCAAAAATGCTTGCTGCAGACCCTTCAACAATAAACAAACAACACAGGGTGGCTTCTGCTACATTTTCTCAACTGGAAGAAACCCCTTTCTGTCAGAAGAGATTCTCTTCACCCTGCCCCATCAGTGATATCAGTAAATAGAGAGAGAATAATTTCTGTGTCCTAGCTATGCTCCTCCTGGCTACTGCAAAAATTTAATCTTGTCCTGGCCAGAACCAGAACAATGGCCAATTAGAAATTATATTTTTCAATTTGTTATTAGTTTTCAGAAACAACAAAATCTTTCAAGACTGAGAATCCTGTATGACTTACATTTTCCCAAAAATCATAGAGGTGCTGGTAGTGCCTCACACAACTTAGCGCAGGAGGAGGAAGGGGAGTTGGGATTGAAGAAGTGAAATTGAGGCTGGGAAAAAAAGGAGTAGGTAAGTGCCTTTGATTCTTACCACCAAGAACATTAATCTTTCCCAAGACGAGTCTGTTTTACCTATGATAATAATTAGTAAGCTGTCACTCTGTCTTTATCTCAGCCTATTAGCTTTTCATTCTTGTTTTATTTTCCCTTGTTTTGTGGAAGATTAATGAAAGAGCACCTGGGTTGGGTGGCTGTCCAGCAGCCAGCCATGGTCAACATATTACACACAGCATGAGTGCATTAGTCAATGTGCCACAGTAAAACTTGAGCCTTTGTTAGAATTTTCATGTGGTAGTGTAAAATGAGCAGGCACTATATCCAACAGCTAAATAATTTAAATGTTAGCTAAAAAATCCAGCATCACCATGTCTTTATATCTTTAAATTGCAGCAGAAACCATGTCAGTATGGTTTGTACCTTTAGTGTTCCTTGCAAGTCAGAGATCTGAATTTGCAGGCTATCGGTGCTCAATAATGTAAAGAAATTACATAAAGGATCTATTAAGAATTAAGAATTCTTAATTGTAATTAAGAAATTACAATAAAGATCTATTAATAACATTACATAAAATACACCAGAAGGTTTTTCATACAGTGAATTTATATTCAGCAGTTAACACGTTGGAGAGCACACAGAAATGCCATTCCTAGAATTACAGAATCATAAAATGCTTTGGATTGGAAGGGATGAACACGGTTGCTTGCTCTGGGCTGCAAGTGCACATTGCTGGGTCATGTCCAGCTCCTCATTCATCAGCACCCCCAAGTCCTTCTTGGCAGGGCTAGTCTTGATCCATTCTCTGCCCAGCCTGTATTTGTACTAAGAATTGCACTGGATTGGATTCCTCTTCAATATTTTTCTCTGCCAGTACGAAGATTTATTTGTGACATCTCTAGACAAAACAAAATGGGTGTTTAAGCTGAAAGCAGGGGGAAAAGGCCATGAAATGATGTTGAGCAGGACAGTGGAAAAATGAGTCAGAAAAGAATAATCTACCTCCAGATTGTGACATTATTATTGGCAGTGAAATCTAAGGGGAAAAAACCCTTAGTTATTGATCAAAAAATCTGTTTAGGCAATTCTTAGGTACTATCAAAGAAATACCAGCTTAGAACAAGGACACTTTATTCTATTTACTCCTAATCCTATATTTCTATACTCCTAGTGTTCTATTTATGTACTCCCACTCCTTCATTCCATGTCCCCTCCTACCTCCACATGCACTGAATTTGATGCTGGATTTTGTTCTTTAACATTTTTTAAACAATGACCCTAAGATTGGCTGGGTGCCAGAAGTGCGTCTTTTCCTGAGCTGGGCAAATTAATTAATTCAGTTTCTTGACTTGGTCCAATCTTATCCAGCATAGCTCTGGAACAGGTCTGGCAATGAAAGTCATATGAGAACATTTTCTGCCTGTGCTGGTAGTTGCCTCTGCTTGGTCTTCTTCTGGTCAAAGTGCACAGGCATTCACAGGGGATACCTAGCTGTTCAGCAGCAGTGCCAATTACAATAGCTCCCTGGGTGTCTTGCTTCCTTATGATGCCTGGCAGATGTTTTATCTGGGAAATTTTGTGTTCTTTAGGCATTAGAATCACCTTGCAACACCATCTTTTGTGTTAATATAACAAATCTGGAAGGAGAGCAGTCAATATTCCTCCTTTCAAATTCTATTTGAAAGTATATATTTATATATATATGTATTTTATTCTGTGATTGAGTCTGTTGTTACATACATTTAACCAGCAGATAAAAAGCATATTTCTTAATATAAGCCATTGATGTATCTATCTCTTGATAAAGCTATTGACGACTACCCTCTGGATGTGACCACTTTCTTATCCATCTAACAGTCCAGTCACCAAATCTATCTCTCTTCCATTTAGAGAGAAGGATGTTGTCCGGGCTGTGTCAAAAGCTTTACAGACGTCCAGATAAATGGCATCTATAGCCCTTCCCCTGTCCACTGTCCACTCCATCACAGACTGGCTTGGGCAGGAAGACTTGTCTTTGATAAAGGCATGCTTGCTATCTTGAGTCACCTCCCTTTTCTCTCTCTGCCTTAGCACAGCTTTTAGGAGGATCTGTTCCAGCATCATTCCAGGCACAGAGGAGAGGCTGTAGGTCCCATGGTCCTCATTTCTAACTTTTGTAAACACGGGTACAATGTTTCCCCTTTTCCAGTCCCATGGGACCTCACATGACTGCCGTGACTTTTCAGCTATCCTGGAGAGTGGCTTGGCAGCTACATCAGTGAAATTGCTGAGGACTCGTATCTCATCAGGTTCCATGGATTTACATACATTCAGGTTCCTCAGATGGTCCAAACCTGATCTATGCTTACAGTGGGAGGGACTTTGCTCCCTCAGCCCTCATCCTGCTGTACATCCATCCACTTCAGAGACATGAGAAGAGAGGTTGCCATTGAGGATTGAGGCAAAAATATTGTTGATTACTTCAGTCTTCTCATCCATTGTTATCAGTTTTCCAGCATTGTTTGTCGGCAGGGTACTCCTTCTCTGACCTTTGTTTTTTGCCTAATGTATCTCTAGAAGACCTCCTGTTATTCTTTGCATCCCTTGATAGCTTCAGTTCCAGCTTTGCCTTGGCCTTCCTTACTCCATCCCTACACTACTGTATACTTCTGAGGTCACCTATTCTTGTTTCCACTGTGTTCACTCCCTTTACCTTGACCAGCAGTTTCTTACTTAACCATGCCAGTCTCCTGCTTTCCTTGCATCATTTTTTATTCCTGGGAATTGCTAGTTTTTGTGCTCTATGGATTAATTCCTTAAGGATCTGCCAGCTCTATTCCACATCCTTGTCCTTGAGGGCAGCCCTTTAGGGTTTGATGGTCACATCCAAAGGGTAGTGGTCAATGGCTCAGAGTCCTGATGGACATCAGTGACAAGTAGTGTCCCTCACGGATCCTTATTGGGGCAGCATTATTTAAAATCTTCATTAATTACACAGACGAAGGGATTGAGTGCATTCTCTATAAATTTGCTGATGACACCAAGCTGAGTGGTGGTGTTGCTACATCTGAAAGACAAGATGCCATCCAGAAGGACCTGGACAAGATCAAGACGTGCGCCCATGGCAATCTCATGAGGTTTAACAGGACCAAGTGCAAGGTGCTGCACCTGGGTTGGAGCAATCATCAGTTTCAACAAAGGCTGGGGATGAACAGATCAGAGCAGCTCTGTGGAGGGGGATTGGGAGTGCTGGTGGAGGAGAAGCTGGATATGATCCAGCCATGGGCACTCCCAGCCCAGAGAGCCAAACATGTCCTGGGCTGCATCCAAAGCAGTGTGGGCAGCAGGGAGGGGATTCTGCCCCTCTGCTCTGCTCTGGTGAGACCCCACCTGCAGGGCTGCAGCCAGCTCTGAGGAGACATGCACAGGAAGGACAGGGACCTGTTGGAGAGGGTCCTGAGGAGGCTACCAAGTTGATCAGAGGGATGGATCATATCTCCTGTGAGGAAGGGCTGAGAGAATTGGGACTGTTCATCCTGGAGAAGAGAAGGCTATGGGGTGACCCAATTGCAGCCTTCCAGTACCTGAAGGGAGCCTACAAGAGAGATGGAGAGAGGCCCTTTACAGGAGCATGTAATGACAGGACAAGGGGGGATGGCTTCAGACTGAAAGAGAGCAGGTTTGGATTGGATATTAGTAAAAAATCCTTAACTGTGAGAGTGGTGAGGCTCTGGAACAGGTTGTCCAGAGAAGTTGTGGATGCCCCATCCATGTAAGGGTGGGCAAGGCTGGATGGAGCTCTGAGCCAGCTGGTCTAGTGAAAGATTGCAGAGGGTTGGAACTACATTATCTCTAAGGTCCCTTCCAACCCAGGCCATTCTTTGATTTTGTAATATCTGAAAGCTACTCTAATGAAGAAACATGTTTTCTATCCCTTCTCAGCATTGTTTCTCAAAGTTAGTATATATTTCAAAATTAGTGTATAGTAATTACTACTGTTACTATAACTTACTCTGGCAGTTGAGGCTGTGCAGATCAGTGTAGTGAATCAGAAGCAAAGGATGAACTTTGTGCAATGAAACCACTGAAATGGTTCCCAGTCTAGGAGAAAAGTTTGGATCAAGAAAGTTAGGTAAAAGTGTGTTGTTTTCCTGCTCATAAAACCTTCCAGCTTAATTTCAGAAGGAAAAAAGATGTTATTTCACATATGTTATTTTACATATTGAATTTATATGCTTGCATACACAATTATATATAATTATACATGCTATATATTCTCTATACAATGATATATATTATATGTATAATATCCTATTTAATCTATTATATGTTATAGCAATAGTACATAATGTTGCTCTTTTTGTTCATGCTGCCTTTCTATATCCTCCGCACTCAGTATTTACTCATTTCCTAACTTTGGGGAATTAAATTTTCTTAGTGAGTTTTTCAGTGTTGCTCCTTGTTACAGTTAGGACTTTCAAAATTCGTCTAGGTAACTTCGAGTGCAACTTTTGGAGGAATAATAATTTATTTTCAAATACTTTTGTACCTAGATGGTTGATATGGTTAAACAGCAATTTTTAAAAAGAGAAAATAAATTTAAAGTAGGAAAAAGGGAGACAATGAATTACAAGAAGAGATAAAAGGAGAGCAAAGGTTTTCTGTGCATATCTGGCAGTGAAAGAAACAACAATCTTCTGAAAACAAAACCCAAACCAATGGTAGATAAATGAAAAAAAAAAATTCTATTTCCACTGAACAAGTCCTGATTTGCATTCAGTCTTTGTTACACGGATGTGGATCTTACAAGTCTACAAAAAGGCATGCTAATCCATGGAATGGTGGGCATGGCTAGATATTGCAGGAGGAAAGAACTGAATCTATTGCCCTATGTCCAACCCAAGATTTCTGAAACAAGGTACATTCGGTACTTTTTTTCCTCCTTAGTCCATAAAGTATTTTCTGCTTCCATCTTGGCCATGTTTCCTCTTTCCTTTCAGGTTTTTTAGAGCGTATTTCCTTACCATTGCTTCAGTCTCCAGTGCCCACTCCATGTTGCAGGAGGTTTTGTACAATTGACAATTAGCAGAAAAACTATTGTCTTCAGACCAAGTGTCATACCTTTTTAGATGTCTTGTGAAAACAATGATTCTTTTCTTCTTAGCTTGATATGCCTTTAGGTTGCCCTGAAGTAGACACTGAGATCCTGTAGTTTGTCACATTTAGTGTGCGTTGAAGGATCAAGTCCTGTTACAGCAGAATGCAAATAATGAGCACTGGGAACTTATAATTATGAAACTATGAGCTTCCAATAAAAATACAATAAAACTATCTAATAATGACAGAATGAAGTAACTATTTCCTCCATGCTTTAAGCAGATTTACAGGCTCTTCTGATACAGCTTTGCTTGATGAACCTCGCCACGTAGCAACAAAGGACCCTCTCAGGCTTCTGGACAAAAGCTACACGGAGCTGCCCTGTCATCAGCTCTTAAAACCTGTCAAATAGTTCTAGCAATTTTGGTTTTGTCCTTTTTTGCACTTAGCATTCAACCCCACTGGCATTCTGCAGAACAGAGTAAAATAATTTTTAGCTATTTAGTTTTTGAATCAGACAGTTATTTAGTCTTGGAAGGAGGCTTTAAAAGGCTAGATAGGGGAGTTAAAAAAAGAGGAAAGAACAAAATGTGAAGTCATTCCTTTAACACATCCTTACTAGGCAATAAGCAATTATGTGTAAGAACACCAATCAAGTAGGATACCTTCCAGAAATCCTCATAAAGTCAAGAGAAAACATCTGCTGCCCACCCACTAACACGGTAGACTGCATAGCCCCTTTTTCATTTCCTGATGTCTTTAAGAAAGCTAACATTGGTTATAGTTTGAGACTGAAAAATGCTTGTACTGTTGAATCAGATTAAAAAATCAAATTTTACATTATATAGTATACATTAACAAAAAACCTCAAAAGAGCATGTTATCTAGAAAGATACAGGAAGAAAACAGAACAAAACGTGCTTCAACAAATTCAGCAACACAATAACTGGTGAAGAAGACATCATTTGCCAAAGAACTAGGTCTGTTTGGGACTGTTCTCTACAGTGACATCTGGTATCTCACCAAATTACTTTATGCTTTTGAAGCTCTAGAACAGTAAAGGGAACTGCCTTTGACTACAAAGGAAATTAGTGATTATAGTTGAAAATGGAATATATAGAATATATATATTCTATGAGATCTAAAATAAATGAGATCTCTAACAAAAGAGAAAACATAAAACAACAGTAAAAATTATGTGGCATCTGGAGTCTTCTCACTGTTCACTGGGCCCTGCAGAGGCTCTGGATGATGCCTGGTGCTGCAGGACTGTGTCCTTTGTTAGGCAGAAGTGCAGTGCCCCTTCAGAGCTCATTGTTTGGGGCTGCAGCTGTTTCCCACCAGCCAGGACACAACCTGCAGCTTTTGCTCCCAGCTACCTGCACTAGGTGTGTTCTGCAACAATCCTGTGGGCTTCGAAGGCCTATACATGAGAGACTGGAATGCAGAATGAGACATCATCACGCATAAAGGTTGCAAATAGAATGCAAATCTAAAGCGCTGACTGAAATGCTGAGGAAAGGGACATTTAGTAATATTTTTTTAAGAAAACCATTTTTGGTAGGGAGCAACTTGAAGCAGTTTCTCAGCAAGAATTTGAATTTCAGTTTTGGAGATATCTGTAACTAAATAGCATGAACAAGAAACCTTTAAAACTAAAGATTCTTGAAAATATATTAATTTTATTTTGCTTGAGTTTAGCCTGTGACACTGAGAGGTATGGCAAGCACAGGAAATATTTTGTCATACAGTCACAGACACATTGGTTTTGCCATCTCACTGACAAAGGCCCTGCGTTTCTTGTCTTTTACATTCAATTCCCCAAATGTCGCAGTGTAACAATTTGTAGAGCTGATGATGTCAGACTTACTGAAATGAGTCTTGTTCTGGTACACTTGATAGCACTTAAGGTGCTTCAGTTGCTTCTGATGTCAGTCAAAGACAGTGAGTAACATTGCATCTGCATAAACGGTGTCCTCTGAATGTTCTAGCAGCCTATTCTCTCTGGAAAGCTCTCTGGAGTTCACTCACCTTTAGAGTATAATCCTGCTGCCTACCAGCAGACTGGAATGTAATTTTTTAAATAACCAAATTGCTCTTAGTCATCAACCTACAGTAATAATTTTCTGAATTAGCTGATGTCCCTTTCTATGAATGAACTGCAAGTTCTAGGAGTAGCACCTGGACTCCATTTTGAGTTATTTTAGTTTATGGCCTTAGTTGTCACACCATGTAATGCACTGTACTGAATGTTAATGAAAACTCTGCGATCTCGTGTATGTAAACTAACCTAGCTACTTAATGGGAAACCCAGCTGTGAAATATGAGTTTGTAACCCTGTTGGACGGCTCAGGCCACCTGGCTGTGGCTGCTGCTGTATACCAAAACGTTTCCCTACCTATGGAGCTCCTTACACGCGTGCTTCGCTGACGGAAAGCTGTAGCAGTGCCTGCTTTCTTCTAGCACTGCACTGGTGGATTTTGGTTGTTTTATGGGGGTTTTTCGTGGTTTGGAGGGGTTTTTTTTTTGTGTTTGGGATTTTTTTTTCTTTTTTGTTTGGTTGGGTTTTTTTTGTCTGGTTGTTTTTTTGTATGTATGTTTGGGGGGTGGTTTTTTTCCCCCTCTTTTTTCCTTGTTTGTTTTTTTTTTCAGGAAAGGGAAGCGGTAGCTCTCTTGAGCGGTTCCGTTGCTATGCGACAGCCCGCTGTCGCCATGGCCGGGCGCGGCCATTTTGAAGGCGGGCGGGAGGGCGGTGGCCAATCGGGGGCCAGCTTCGCGCGCCACGCGGCGGCCCCAACGGCGCCGGGCCCGGGGGCGGGGTGCGGTAACGGCGGTACGGACGGTAATGCAAGGCTGGGCAGTGCCTGATAGCGGCGGTAACGGCGGTACGGACGGTAATGCAAGGCTGGGCAGTGCCTGATAGCGGCGGTAACGGCGGTACGGACGGTAATGCAATGCTGGGCAGTGCCTGATAGCGGCGGTAACGGCGGTACGGACGGTAATGCAATGCTGGGCAGTACCTGATAGCGGCGGTAACGGCGGTACGGACGGTAATGCAATGCTGGGCAGTGCCTGTTAGCGGCGGTAACGGCGGTACGGACGGTAATGCAATGCTGGGCAGTGCCTGTTAGCGGCGGTAACGGCGGTACGGACGGTAATGCAAGGCTGGGCAGTGCCTGATAGCGGCGGTAACGGCGGTACGGACGGTAATGCAATGCTGGGCAGTGCCTGTTAGCGGCGGTACGGACGGTAATGCAGTGCTGGGCAGTGCCTGTTAGCGGCGGTAACGGCGGGCCCGCGGCTCTGGCCGTGGTCGGTTCCGGTGAGGTGGGGCCGTCGGGGCCGGGGGCGGGCGGCTAATGCCTACTCGCGGGGTGGTGGCGGACAGCGCAGCCCCCGTTGATGCCCGCTCAGTGGTGTGCGGTCTGAACTGGTTGCCTGAGCCTGTGTCGGTCTTGAGTGGGTGCAGCATAAAACCCCCCCGCTATTTTTACGCCGGCGCTAAGCGGAGCAGTCTGTAATGAGTGCCGTGTTAGATCCTCAGACGCAGTTGTGCGGCCAGGCCAGTGAAGGGTGCCTGGCCCCGGCAGATGGCCAGGCCGCGGTTCGCCCACCCCGAGTGAGCGCAGCTCGGCGTGTGGCCGCTGCTGGCAGTGCTCCTAGGTGCCCTCTGTTAGCCAACACTACGCATTTCGCCAGCTGGTTATTTTAATCGCTACAAGCTCATAGCTTCCTGAAAACTCCTACCATGGAGCTGGATTTTTTCAGTTTTACTGTGTGCTGTGTATTTCTTGTAATTTGTCGCCAGCTAGTGTGATGTCTTCTTGGATCCGGATTTAGTAAATAATTATCTGCATACTTTCTCAGAGCCAGTCAAGGTAGTCTAAGGTGGTATCAGATTGATGGTATCACTACGTTCAGCGCAGAAGAGTTCCAGTTTTTGTAGTTTTTCATTTGGAAAGTAATATGGCTCTGATTAGTTTGTCCCTTTTTCTCTCTTCCTGCAAGTGGGTTAAACTTCAGTGGTAGGGCCAGGAGCTCCTTTCATCAGTTAGAGGTGTTGTGTTAAGGTGTTGCAATGAAAGCCCCTATGAAAGGAATATTGCATAAACTCTGGAGAAAAAAGGCTAATATTTTGCACATCGATACATCACCATAAGCCATTGGTGCCTTAAAACTGATGGTCATTTTCTGAACCCTAAGTGTTGAATTATAATTAAATAATTTCTGTTCCTGTGGCCATAGTGTGGTCATTAAATGCTAATAAATCAGAGTATAAAAAAAAGTGAAAGGGTGTGAAGGAACTCTATTATTAGAGTTTGTCTCTTATTACATTTTCAGTCATTTAGATGCTAACAATATATTTTTTTCCTAAATTATGCTTTTACAACTGGCTGTCCTAACATGCTTTTATCTGTCCAGTAACTTGTTTTAATTTGACATACAGAATATTTGGGAAGACTGGTTAAAGCTTTCTGGTCTGTGACAAATAAGAAGAATAGTGTGCAGTGTGAACAATGCTTGATATCCTGTGTGGAATACTTAATGCCATCTTGAGTATAAATAAATAAATAAACGTATCTTCTAAATGTATTGACAAATAGCCCTCTTAGTCAGTAGACTTACTTAACTGTTAATAGCTATGTCATAGCAGAATTTAGAGATTCTGCTTGGAAATTAGTAGTGTTTTTCTTTGTGGGTACCAAAGCATAACAAAATCTTATGCCTGTAAAATGCATACTGAATTTTACTGGGATATGTATATCTGGTATGCAATAGCAAAAATATTTAAGGAATCAAATTTTATTATGTATTAATTTAGACTTTTAACTGAAGCAGCAGAGAAGCTCACGACTAGTTCTGTGTGTTTCCCTTGATGGTGGGTCAGAGTGTCCCAGGCTTCTGGGCAGACCTTAACGCTACAAAGTTAAATCTTCAGATGAAAACAAGTTCTCTACAACAGTCCGTGCTTAAAGATCAGGCACTTTTCTTGATACCCCTGATAGCATGGGGAGAATAAAAATGCAGGTTAGTTGTTTTTCCCCAGCCCTTTACTCATTCAATTTGCACAGGTAGTGAGCACCATAAGACATAAGGTTTTTAACTACACATTAAAGATGTGTAAATGCTATACAATATCCAGGAAAATTTCTGTGTTTTGGGTATGTGTGTTGAATTGGCACTGTGATGCAAGATAGTTATATATTGAAAAAAGTTTGTATTTTTTTCTCCTTTCTTATTTTAGAGAGAAATTTATTACATGAAAGAAATGATTGAGTCAGTCAAATTAAGAAGACGGTGCATGCTGGATTTCTACTCACATTATGAACATCTTTGTGAACTTCAAGGCTCTCTCCCACTGAAAGCTGTGAAGACTAGCATGACTCATGATGCTATTGATCTAATTGTAGATCACATCAAAGCTACTGATTGGGCACCACTTCTGAATGCTCTCAGGCATAGTAAGACACTGACTTCTATTGGCATAAGAAGTTTACATCAACATGGTCTTGAAGAATCAGGTCGGTATAAAAGATATAAGCAATATAAGCAATAAAAGACCAGTATGCTGATATATGCATGTTAAATTTGTTGCATAAAACTTGTGTGATTGAATACGTTGGGGGAGGAATTGTTATGCCTAAGGAATTACATTAATTTAAGAAAGTACAGAAAAAAATGAAGATACGATTATAATTGCTTTTAAGCCAATAGGGACTGGATTTTACTGATGTGTAGTTTTTATTTTTTACTAGGTGTTGAAAGATACAAAACTTACTTTAGAAGGAGAGTTCCAGCAACTCTATCAAAAGACTTGACTGGCCAACTATGCAAAGCTGTAAAAGGCTGTCTCAGTATATCAGATGTACTGAAAAATTTAGAACTTCAGGGTTTGCTTCTGAGGGAAAGAGACCTAGCACTCTTAACAAAGGTGAGAATATAATAGTATACAAATAAATAGGAAATATGCCCAGAACAAAGAATAGTAGCAGCTAATCTTTGTAAGTATTTGTTGCAGATAAGGATATTTCTGTTCTCAGATATCTTTGTGTAGTCTTTATATGTACATATAGAATGATTCTGCTGAGACATTTAGTATAACCTAGTGTTAACTGAATGTCTCAGAATCACAAGATTTACTTAAAAGATCTTAGCAACATCTCTGCCTTGTGCTTGAGGCATATGACATATGCTCATGACTGAAACCAGTGGGCATGTATGTGATAGAAGGGAAGTTGTGAGACACCAAGGAGATAAAAACTGGTCTTCAGATTGGAAAAAAATATTGAAAAAAAATTTGAAAGCTCCAGTGTGCTTGTGAGTGGCTTCTAGGAAGGGAGGTTGCTGCTGGTTTCCCACAGGCAAGCTTCCTCTGTGCTAAAGAAATGAACCCACTTAAACTGAACTTGAAGGTTTGCTTGTTTTGACCTTTGTTTGAATCCCCTAGAGTTTCTTGAGAGGAACTGAGTTTTAGCAGTTTAGGTGACTTGTTTGGGGTTTTTTTGGGTTTTTTGTGTTTTTTTTTTTTTTTTCCCAAGGCAGATAACAACATTGTTTGTTTTATTCTTAAGGGCTTGGCCACAGCTTCATCTCTGGAGAGTGTCTCTTTAGCCCACTGTCCAATTGGAGATGGAGGGTTGGAAAGTAAGTTCAGAATCAAAACTTTTAAATGTACTTCTCTCTCTTTAAGTTTCCAAATAGGTAAGCAAATTTTTCAGTATTTCCCTTCCTGTTTTAAATTTGTCTATGGAGATGAAAAGAACAATCTTCACTTTATTCTGCATAACTGAGAAAGATTTAAAGACTTAAATTTCTCCACTTCAGTCTAGTAAATAACTATACTACTTTATATATACTTGTGCATTTGTACTTTATATTTGTATACTTGTATATTTGTACTTTTATTTAAAACAACATTAATATTTCTTTGCTCTGATTTGATTATGTTTCTGTAAGTAAACTGAAATCAGATATGTTCTAGCTTGTTCATATGTTCTTTGCTGAACATTTGCAGTCAAAATGTACTTAGAACACATTAAGTGTATTTAAAATATACTGTGTATTTCAGCACTAGTTCTTTGTCCAAGCTTTTGGCTGTTAAAGCTGCCTCTTAACAGGCCACTGAAAAAGTGTGTTCTGATAATATGGAAATGCTGTGTGTAGATAACATGTATGCTTTTGTTTTCTTCAGCAATCTGTCAGAGTATAAAGAATACAGATACTATCAGATTTGTAAACTTCACGGCATGTAGCCTCACATGGCGAGGGGCCGAACATATAGCAAATGTGTTAAAGGTAATTTAATCAACTTTTTTAGAATGGAATGTTTGTAAGAACTTAATAAATTTAATTTTTCACTTTGGCTTTAAAGCCTAAAATCCATTAAGGCACTTAATGATGAGCTTGTGTGAATACAAAAATTAAGTGTGCCTTCTTATGAAAGCTGTGATGTTGTGTGATCAAAGTAGCTTAGTTTACTGGTGTGGGATTTGAATTTGCTATTTCTTAAAACAAGCAATAAAAAACTAAAATATTTGAATTTGCTATTACTTAAAACAAGCAATAAAAAATAAAAGACTAAAGTATTTTCTTTAAATGAGGACTAGGCCTGTAAATGTCTGTTTACTAGGCCTGATGTCTGTTTTGGGGGCGCTTCTTTCATTGTCAGTAATTTTGAAAAATGTCTCAAGTATTTTGAAGCACTGCATAAGAATAACCAAGTTTAGAATTTAGAAGCTACCAATTAATTTATCAGTAGACTTTGGCCTAGTACTATGTTTTAATAGGTGTTAATTGTGATTTCCATGAAAGCACAAAATTTTGTAGTTTGTATTTATTTCCTATTCAATGTGCCTTGAAACTGTCTGTCAAAAGAAAGTGATAAAATACCTTGTAGCCAAGTTTTAATAATTTGTGTTTGCAGGCTGGACAGTCACAACCCATATGAGTTACCAGGTTTAACAATTACTTAAGTTTCTTGAACTCAGGAATGGTCCTCTTACACCAGCATATATTTCTTATACCGGCATTCAAGCCATTGAATCTGATTTACAAAAAAAAGGTTGACTTGTGGTCATGTCATCAGTTATGGCTTTGCCATTGCATTTGCTAACAGCTTCTTTTGTTTGCAAAGCACCAGGCAATAAGAAGACATGGTGAAGCTTGGGCTGAAAGCCTACGTTACAGGAGACCTGGCCTTGAGTATATGACAGGTTTGAGGCGGATTACTTTGAACTGCAACATGCTTGTTGGAGATAGAGGAGCAAGTGCCCTTGCAGACTGCCTAGGAGAGGACCTTTGGCTAAAAGGTATTACTAAGTCTTGTACTAAGGACAGAAAAGTAATTCAGGAGATTCCTTATATAGTAACTATAGACATATTGATGTATACATATTGAGATATACTGTTTAACATAGAACTTTGCCTACACCAGCAAATTCTCCATATACTTCAATCTGGTTGTTAGTAGTTGCTGTAAGGATTTCTGCAAGATCTCCATATCTGTATATCTCTACTACTATCTTTTCTACTATCTCTATGTCTCACTACTGCATCTCTTAAAATACAGTAGTGGCAGGCAGAAGATTTAAAATTGTCACTTATAACAGTTGCAGCCAGAGGAGTAACTCACTATGTAGCTTGGGGAGAGTACTCTTTTTCCAGAGAAATCTCTCCCTCTTTTGAAGTATCTGAATACTGTTGGGTTCTCTAGTATGTCCTTCAGTATTTTTGAGAATGAATTTGTTCTACAGTATATCTATTACTCTGTCTAGTAATTATACAAAATTACTAATTGTGCTGGTGTAAATCATAGCATTCTGTGTGTGTAATAAAATAACTGTTGTATAGTTTCATTTTATATCTTAAGGCAGGTCTACAGATAACATACATACTGATGGAAGAGGATCAGATTAGAGAATATTTAAGCAAACTGGACAAACAGCAGTCCATAGGTCCTAATGGGATGCATTCATGAGTGCTGAGGGAGCTGGATGATGTAATTTTGAGGTCACTTTCAGTAGTCTTTGAAAGATCATGGTGATTGGGAGGGGTTGCATGAGGACTGGAGAGGATAGTTAATGACACTCCTGTTTTCAAGAAATCTGTGAAGAAGGACCTCAGAAACTACAGACCAAAAAATCTTACTTGGATCCCTGGAAAAGCAAGGATGTGCTGCAATCCAGGGAGACTTCAGCAGGCTGGAGAAATGGGCTGATGGGAAGTTCATGGAGTTTAAGAAGGAAGTGGAAAGTCCTGCACATGGACAGGAATAATCCTGTGCACTAGAACGTGCTGGAACTGTGTGACTAGAAAGCGGTTTTGCAGAAAGGGTGCTTCAGATCCTGGTGGACAGCAAACTGTCCATGAAACAGTGAAGTGCCTTTGTGGCAGAGGGCCAGTGGTGTTTGGGGTGCATTAGGCAGAGACTTCGTGAACAGGCTGATGGAGATGATTCTTCCTCTTTACTCAGCATAAGTGAGGCTGCGGAATTGGCAGTACAGGAGAGAACTGGAGCTACCAAAGCAAGTCAAGGGAAGTGCCACTAAGATGAATGGACTAAAATAGTTCTGATTTCAGAAAAGGCTGAGGAAGCTTTTTTTGACTCTGGCTTGGAGAAGAGAAGGCACAGAGTGGGATCAAGGTGTAGAAATATCTGAAGGGAGGATGTAAAGGAGATGGAGACAGACTCTTTTCAGAGGTGCCTGGGGACAGGCAAGAGGGAGTGGGTACAGATGGAAACACTGGAGATTTTTTCTCTTCATGTTTAACCTTCTTGCTTTAAAGGTGACTGAACAGGTTGCCCACAGTGGTTGTAGAGTGGTTCATATTACCTCCTCTGCAGACGTTAACAGTTATATCTTAATGTTGAAAAATTCCAGTTGTCTTCTTTGAAAGTAATGCTCCTATTTTTATATGACTGTTATCATCATGTCCTCATTTCTCATGCTTCATGTTCCATGAAATGGAGGTTTTCAGCAGGATTATGTTTTTTAGATACCAACTATTAAATTAAATTACTAACTACATGCAATATTACCTCCACTGACTTTCTTTTTTTTTTTCCTCCTTAAACATTTTAGCGCTTGATTTGCAGCAGTGTGGCATATCCAATGAGGGAGCAAGGTCATTATTAGATGCTCTTCAAACTAATACAACATTAGTGGTACTTGACATAAGAAAAAATCCATTAATTGGTACGTATCCGTATGTATTTATTCTCTTTGTCTGGTTGTTGGGTTGTTTTTTTTCTTCTTAAGTAACTATATGGGGAAAGGTAAACTGCTTTTAAGAAAAAAAGACCATGCCACAGTAATTTGCTAAACATTTTTCAAATGGGAAGACATGCAGGATAGGTAATGTGTAGTTATTATTTAGCGATCTCTGTGTTCACATAAAGAGTTGTCTCTTACAGAAAATTCTTAATAAGGTGTTTCAATTCAACCTAGATCATGTTCTGATGAAAAACATTATTGAAAGAGTTCTTAAGAATGGAAACAGTGCTGATTCAGAGGTATGTGTTACACATTTTGGAATGAGTTAGTGGTTTTCTTTTTAGCTTCCATTGCAAGTATTTTTTTTAAAGGGTGACTTTTTTCAAAATTAATCTAAAACAACTATTCTAGTTCTAAACAGAAATTTGACTCAGCACAAATAAAAAAACCTATCTAGGGGAAAACCGAAAACCACTATGGTGAACATTTACTGTATTGGTTTTTCTGTATAATTTCTTATGGAATTAAAGCTGTAACAAAATCACATGTAATAAAATCTGGATATACATTTAATGGAAAGAAAAATGGAGATGTCTGTGTATTTGGGCATTACCATAGAATGTTAACTAAATACTGCTCCGAGATTGCTGGAGGGGTTTCTGCTACATGTGTCCTTGTCAGTATGGTAACAATAAGTTCTAATTAAAAAGCATAGGAAACCACAATTTCAAATTTAGCACTTAATTTATTTTAAAACTTATTTCTTGTCTCTAACTTTTCTAACTACATTTTTTTTTTAAGTTGCTCAAGACTGTCCTTTCCAATGCAAACCATCTATGAAAGCAGTTCAGTTACAGTACAGTACCATCGTTATCTAACAGTTCACACAGAGTTCACAGTAATGTGCATAAAGTGGATATCTAGACTATTTATTATTAGGTATACTGTTGAAATATACAGAAATCTGATTCAGTTTTCAAAGGAGTCCTAGGAATGCCATTTCTTGTGTTGGAATTTAATGCTCTAGACAGAGCCATGGATGTGTAGGGACTGTCTAATAAACTGAAAATTTGTGTGTAGAATTTGTGGAGAATTAATACAGTCTCTAGAAGACCTTTTTTGAGGAATTGAGGTTGGTTGTGAAGAAGTGCTCCTTCTCCTTGGCAGATGCAATCAAAACTTGCAAAATGTCACAGGGATCACATGAAAATAATATCTGCCTGGAAATGCTAAAGATAGTTGGAAAATTAAACCATAGAAAGAAGCAACTCTTGGAAATCTCTCATATGCCAAAATACCACTTGATTCAAGACATTTGTTTTATATTCAAGCAGTTAGTGTGGTGTCTTAAGTTTTATTGGCAGTGCTAGTAATTCTTCATTAACAGCATGGACGGAGAAATACTGACCTCCAGCTTGCTAAGTAACTTTGCTTCTTCTGCCAGTCACAGCTCTCTTTCCTTCTACCCTGCTTCGAGTAAGAAGTGGTGCTTTGTTTTTCAGTAGCATGTAGTTGATTGCCTTCTGGGCTGTTGTTTTAGGTTTGCAAGAGGAATTGTCTGCTGCTAAAATTGATGCCTTTGCTAAAACAAAAGCTATATATTTTAGCAGCACTGTGTAGCTGTATAGTGAACTATAATCATAGCTATGACAAAGTGTAATGGGTGGTGAAAGTTTGCGTAATTTCTGAGGGACTGAATAGCTTAAGGGAAAATCATTTGAGGGTGTCTAGAAAAGAGGATACTTTCAAAACACTGTTTTTGTATTTTGCTGTCTTCATACTTAGGTGTTGTACAACAACAGAAGAAATGAGACAGGCTATGGGCTAGACGAACTTTTGGTTTAACCTAGTAAACTTGCCCTTTTGGGTCTCTAGTAAAACAAAATTAAAATGACTTTTGCTCTTAGAAGCTTGCAATTTAATCTTACTCTTTCTGGGTATGTTTTAGTTTAAAATGATAATTCACTTGCACAGGGTCTAGGTCCAGCTGGAGATAAAGCAGAATTTATACAAGAATTAATTGTATCCAAAGTGAAAAGAAAAAGGTTTTCTTGACAATGAAAAATATGAATTAAACTTATTAGTTAGAGCACAGCAATGGCATTTTAATAATTCTGATGCTTTAGATGGAAATAGCTCTGGCATACTGTTCCTAATACTCTGATGTGGGATTTAGGGCTATGTGAGAGAAGCTTTGTTTTTATATCATCTGTACGTTCCTCAATGACTGCTGCAGCACTAGACCCTGTATTAGTGATGCACACTGAAAAGTAAGTGCAGAGTAATTTTAGAATATCTACCAGGAATAATTTAACTTTCTATCAGGGCAAGGGGAGCCTTTAGGAATAGAGCTGTTGCTGTAAGGAAATGAAGTTTGAAGTACAGCTGTGGCCTTTGAGCATCACTGTCTCTTAATTTTAGTTTGGGGCTTTCACTTTGTAAGGATGAATTTTCATTACAGGCAGTAAAAATAAACTTCATGGTTTTTAAAATGCTGACTTTATCAGTAATACAAAATCACATTAGGGAAGCTTTTATTACTCTGGAGAGCTTTGGCTTGAGCCAGTCATTCCTATCAAGCCAGTTTTCTGACAATGAATTGCAGAAGCCAGGGTTGCCTCATTATAGGGTTGATGCTGGATTTTTTTTTTTTTTTTTCTTTAGAAGGGGAACTATTTTGCAGAGGAGAAAGGGTAATAGTGGATGGGATATTGTATTGGTGTTTTGGGAACACTTTCTGGTAATGTAGACTATCATCTGTGTTTGAATTTGGGCTTTGTGAGACTTCTGTTTTTTCTTGATTTTACAACTTACTAAGTTTTCTGCACTTCTTCAACTGTCAGTTATTAAATTTATTTATTTTTCTTTACAAAAAAACCTCAAATTCCAGTTCAAGTGGCTGATGTCTCCGTCTTCCAGAGACGCTCTGAAGACTAAGCCAAAGAAAAGAACTATTGTCCTAGGAAGTGGTCGGAAAGGAAAAGCTACTATTCGTATTGGTAATTCTTCGTTTTTCTGGCTGTAGTAAATTTTTTCTAGAAAATTTTATGTTAATGCTTAAGAGCTTCAGTTAAAAAATGTTAGTGTTTTACAGAGCGCATCTCAAAGAAAAAAAAAATTCCGTTTCTTCTTAATTATATAATGCTTCTTCTATCATCATTAGCATCTGTAGGAAACTTGCTTTTGTTTTTAGTGCTGTGAGATATATGGCTGGAAAAATAGTAGTATATCCTGACTTAAAAATGTGTGGAAATATTGCGTGTATTTATTCTGTGTCTCCACAAGCTTTCACTTCTGCAAAGCCTGGCAGTATTAAGTTGTCTAGTTCTCCTGCTGTTGTAACCTTTCTGTAGCAGGCTGTCTTCTGCCAGAACAAACAAACTTGCATTCTTTAACTGATGTACAAAATGTTCTAAGATTATTTTTTTTAACTTCATGTAAATCTTTTATAAATAGTATGTTTAGAATAATATAGGTATCTTGAATATTTATAATTCAGTACTGATAGTTGCAATACTAAACATTCCTCAGTAAGCTACTAACATTTTCACTGTAATACATTTCACTGTCTCTTATCTTTGCTCTAGTTATCTGGAAGCAGAGAGGTAAGCATAAATCAAAGGAAGTCTTTCTGCAAATAAATTGTGGTAATAATCAGGTTGGGGTGGGAGAAAAAAAATGCCTGGCAAATGTGGTTGTGGAGGGTTTTGTGGTTTTTTCTTTGGCTTTTTTCCTGGTTTGAGGTTGTTCATTGTATGTGTGGTTTTTATGTGTTTTGGGGGTTTTTTTAGCAGAAGGAGGGAGTCAGGGGGAAAACTATCCTATTTATGTTGAGAATGAATTGAGATTTTGAATGCTATTAACTAAGTTGTGCTTTTCTGTACCATTACAAAATCAGTTATTTCATTGATCTCAGAGAAACAGTAACCTGAGTTCTCAGTAGTTTAACTGTAGGAACTATTTGGTGATCAGTTGTCTAGATTTATCAGTTTCTGGCTTAGAGAGAATGTGAGGTAGAGTGATCATGCACATTAGGTTTCTTTGCTGAGTCTACTTCAATGCTGTATGATTTCAACAACAACAAAAGACCAGATCAGTGAGTCCTACTTTTTCTTATTGGTCCTCTGAAGGGAAGAGGTTGCTGGTGTCCTTGTCCTGGTTTAGGGCAAATTTGTGAAGAAACCTCCGAGTGGGGTCCCTCTAGAGAGCAAATGCAAGTGGCCCCTCCCCCAAGCTGGTTCAGGAAAAAAGATTTCCTTGGAGGAAAGTGGAAAAAATTTGTTTATTTAACAGGCAAAGCACTCCCCAGCACAACAAATGAACAATACTAAACAACAAAACCTCTCTCCACTCCACAGAGATGCTGAATTCAGAAAGTCTCTCCCGTGGGCTGTAGCTCGGCTCACTCAGTTGTTCTCAGTCCCTCCATGCTGGGAAATGCCGGGCCCAGGACAGGCCTGGTGGGACACAGGTGTGAGCTCCTGGGGCTCTGCTGGGTTTGAGTCCAGAGCAGGTTCAAACAGTTCTGAGAAAAAGGAAAAAATACCACAGTCCAGAGAACTTCTCTGCTTTAGCTGGCCAAAGAAACTAACACAAAGCAAAGGAGAGCTCTCTCCTGCTGTCTGCACTGCAGACAGCAAAGGCTGTGTGAGGTAAATCTGAAAACTCTGATCTTTGTTTGAAACAACCACCTCAGACATTTCACCGCTCTCCTTCTCCCCTCTTCACTCTCATATCCAGTTTTAAAGATGCAAAACTAATTTCTGAGCTAAACAGATGAACGGGGATACAATTCAGCATCAATCCAGGACATGTTCTGTACAAGCGATCTCCATGACTACCAGCTTTATTTTTTAATTATTTTGCCCATAAATAAAATAGTGTTCTTCACTCTAAAGCCACTAGAGGGCAGTTTGGAGCACATAGATATCTTGTCTACATGGATGGTCTAAATTCTGACATGAGACAATGGAATTAGGTATCTGAAATTAGTAATGTGAATAAACCTCTTCTCCTAAAAAGTTTTACCTTTTTTTTTGCAAACCAGCTTGTCTTGCATCAGCCTAACAGCAGTTAAGTGTACCAGTTTATAATTGCAAGTTTTTGGTCACCAGCAAAATTAGACAGAATGGCAGATTTCCTACGGTCCTTATTCTTATACAGGAAATTCTATGAACACTAAGCTGAGAATTTGTATGTGAATAATGAGGCATAATGAATTCTCTTTTCTTTTGATCTTGCTCTTCAATCCAGGATTATCATCTAAAAAATCTGTAAGTCCTGGGAAAAAAAATTCCACTGTGAGAGAGAGTTACTCACCAAAGCCACTACCACCAGGCACAAAAGGCTTCCTTCCTTGGCGTACTGCAGAACGTGCAAAGAGATGCAGGTGAGGTTTTCATAGTACGGCGGAGAATACTAAATCATAAAACTTGCATGATAAATACAGTAGAGACAATGTTAGGTATTCAAAATATGATTTGAAAATTACACACAGAATGTCATCATAGTTTTTCTTCTGTTTATATAAATTTTGAGGATTTTACTTAAATTCTTCTCTAGTAAATATTAAAAATACATGATAGCCATAGGAATATTCATGTACAGCAAAAAGCCCCACCATAAGCAAACCTACCTTGTCTGCTGCTTCTTTTGTTAATAATGATTTCTCAAGTGTATCATAGCTGAAGAGAAGTTAGTGTTCTAAACTTGTAGTACAGTTGGTTTGAGATCCAGTTCAAGGTGCTCAGGTATTTTCCTGCCTCTTTTTTCTGCTTCACCTCACCCAATACCAGTGTAATTATTGTGATTATCTAAGACTTGTAAATTAAAATAAAACTGAAAAAAACTTACACATGAAAACTGTCTTTTGAAACAATTTTTGTTTGTTTTTTTGGTTTTTTTTTATTCTAGTCCCTAGATCTTGGCCTCTCAAAATGAAGATTATGTAACTATTTAAACAAAAAGATTACTTAATGCTCTATTCCAACTGTGGTAATTAAGCTTATTTTCAAAATGGTGAGCACCAAATTCTCCTGTTGACTTTAGTTCAATGTAATTAAGTAAGATGCCTATTGAAGATATTAATGTTAGCATCCAGTAATGTTGCTCTAAATCATAATTAAGTAGGGAATACTACTCAAAATGAGAATGTAAAGAGTCTTAAAGGGACATAGTGCAGTGTCTGATAGTAGTTATATACTCTTACTGCTTCATCTGTCTTAGAAGCTTGTATTTGGAACATTATAAACTTACTTTCCTCAAAAGTATGTGTGTTTGTTTTTTTCCTAACTTCAGAGGCAGGACAGTGGATTGTGCTGGAGAATTGCCTTTGAAGATTCAGGTACTGTTTCTCTCACATAGTGGTTTTGTTTTTACTGGGTAGATGCCTGGAAAAAGGGGAAAGTGCTCTCAACAGAATCTCATTGTCTGAGAGTTAGGAACGGAGCATACTTTTAAAGATTCTTGTTCTTAGAAGAATCTTCTTTCATATAGAAGTGAAAAAAGGTAGTTTACATCAGCATTTGGTTGAAGCTTCTTTGATACTTAGTTTAGTTCCATTTCTATCTCTGCATCTTTTGGTTTTCCATCTAGCTGAGTTGTAATACAGGCACAATGTTTCCATAGGCAGTAAGAATAACTAACAGCATTTTTCTCTGAAGGCTTTCTGCACCATCTTTCCTGTCCTGGATTTGGAACACATACTTGTTTTTGCACCTATTTGTGAGCTGCTCTAGTAAACCTACCAGGAGGAGAAGAAAAACTCTGCCTTTTTTCCTTCTCCTTTGCATCTTATTTCCTTCTCAGAAGGATCTGATGGCTGCAGAAACCTCCAGTTATCCCCTGCTCTGGTGTAGGCTTCCCTTGGACTGCAGTCCTTTGGAAAAACATGGGCTGGCACAGGATGCCTGTGGTCAGCAGCTCCTTTGACCTGTCCCTCTGCTCTGACATGAATCTTCCCTGGCTGAAATGAGGGTATTAGGGCCACCATAGAATACCTCTTCCTGCTCCCAGCCTGGTATTGCCTCTGCTCTTTCTCACTCTTTTTGTTCCCACCTCTTGTGCCTGTCTGGCATTTTTTGCCTTGCAATAGGTCAGCTGGGAGTGGCTGTGTCCTGTGTGATGCAGCCCTGCCTGTACCTTTCAGGGGCTGACTTTGTGGCGAAATTCTCACCACAGATACTCAGCATAGGCTCATGTAGGATTGGTTTCTTTAATATTGTTTTATGCAAATTTATTTCAAAGTTGTATGGGTGGGCAATGTATTCGTTGCAAGGGGCTCTGGGGAACAGCTATATTTAAATTAAGCTTTTGATATGATTTAATCTTTGATTTTTGCTACACATTGTAATGCTATAAGTGGGCATATTTTTCTTTTCTGGTGTAACTAGACAGATGGTGTTCCTGTGAAAGTGACACTAGAAAGTGCTTCTACATCTGAAACTGAAGACACAGAGGATTTAGAGGATGTTATCCAGCAGCCTGATTTGGCAAAATCATTAAATAAGACTGATGCAGCACAATATCAACAGTTAGAGGTAAGAAGCGTGTTCAGTGCCTTAAACTGCTTAAAGGCAAATTATATCAATTAAACCATGTTTTATTCCAAAAATTGTAATTAAACTAATAACCAGTTTTGTAGCAGGACTTCAGAATAACTTAATACAACTGCAGTATGTGTAATTTTCTGTTCCAATCTTGAATTAGTGCACAGATCTTTTGATCAGTGTTGTGGCCTGTAGTATTTTCTTTCAAGTATTTCCTTTATAAAAGTAATTTAACGTTATTTCTAAGAGCCAAAATATAGTAATGACAGTTGTGTAAAAATAATTACGAAAATAGCTGGAAGTATTTGAGTTCCATTTTATAATTGAGCCTAGTAAACTTTTTTCATTTGCTTTTTATTGTTCCTTCTACTTCTTCAATACTTAAAAAATTCAGCAGTAGTGAAATGGACTATTTCTGCAAATGACTGGGAAGGTTCTAAAAAAAGAAAGGGATAGAAAAAAGTTATGTATCAGTGGCTCAGTAATGCTGCTGATATAATATATCACTATTACAAAGTAACACCCTCAGACCGAATAACTGAGTTATTTCTGAAGTGTCAGGATTTGAATTCTGTTCAGAGAAACCAATGATTACTTCTGTATATAAGATCTACAGTCAGTCTGCATTTGGTGTTTGCTATCAGAGCACTACACTGGGTGAATGTGCTGGTCATATGTGTAAGTATTGGACTATATACCTGTCTTTGGGTAAGAGGAGTGAAGTTAAGTTTTAAATTGCTGTAGATTTATTAGTATTGGGAATATTTAGGGTGGGATAGAGTTGTGGAAAGCAAAAGGACTGTACAAATACTGTGTAAATAACTACCAACCTTGTCGGCTGATGTATACTTTTCCTTTAGACCTTTTCCTCTCTAGAACTTTTGTTCAGGAAGATTTCAAAGTTTCCATATGTTGCTGGAACTTAAAAGTTCTGTAACAACTTTTACTGTTAGTGTGCAGTGTATTGATATTGCACTGTGTGGAGGCTTCAACACTTTTACCAAGAGCACTGTGTCTGAAATCACAGAATTCCATGTCATGTGCAAATTACTCCAAAAACCTCAATGTAGGAAATACTGTGTTTGCAGGAAGCTTTGATGTATTTATTCTTGGTGTTTGGAGATAGAAGAATATTATATTCGGGATGCACAGCAGAGGCAGGAAGTGTTTTGTGCTTCCGTGAAGGGTTGTCATACTGACCTATTATGTTAGTGTTAGCTGTAGTACTAGATGTAGAGCAGCTATAAGGAAGAGACAATTTGCAATTAATTTGAATTTCCTTGGAGGGAAACCACAAGTTGTCAGCCCACCCCAAAATTTTGATTTTTCTGTACTTTAAAGGTCCAGATTTTCCTGACTTTCTGAATTTGAAAGCCAAGATACTTTTTTTGGCCATGGTTGCTTATCAGATAGCACCAATTAAGCAATCTGCACCTGATTCTATGCCTCACCCATTGTTTCTGTTACCTTGACACAAAGCAGGTTTCACATTATTGCAGAATTAAACTATCAGATTGGCACCACTGAATTGTCTGTTTCCCCTTTGTCGCTTAGTGCCTTTTCTTTTGTTGCTTCAGTCTTCTTCTCTTATGCCTTTTTTCATGTTTGTCTGATCATAAGACTGTCATTCATTAAACAGCTGTTACTGCACATCAGCTTGCAAGGGGAGGTGCTTTGTGGAATCGATCCAACTGAAAAGTATTTGGTGGTAGCAGGTTTTCAGTAAATGGGACAACCTGTTGTGTTAGAAGAATGGTGGGAATGCAGAGTGGGAATACGAAGTTAGTGGAAGTTCTTTAAACTACTAATTTGTCAAAAAAAGCTCTCCAAACATCTCTTGATATGACTAAATGATGCGACTTTCACTCAAGTATGTAAGTCTTAGAATACTTCTCTGCATCCTTCTGCTCAAAAAGGGGCTTTAAGCATACTACTTAATGAAACAAATAGTACTTAGCTGTGTTTTCATTTAAAAAAAAAAAAAGCCTTGGCTAATGAAAGCCTAGTATCTCTAGTATCTCCTTAAATGAAAAATGAGAACTGATAAATATTCTTTTCTTCCACTAGAGGGAATCAAATGTCAAAGTTGATGAACTGTGTAGTTGAGGTAACTCCCATACTTTTAAATTTTAACTAGGGATTTAAATGGTGAACTTCACCCTTAATCTAGTTAACAGGACAACTCTTACTACATCTCACTACTTTGTGAAGTACAAAGAAGTAGAGGTTGCACTGTAACTGTTTTTTTTTTAAGTACAGTGCAGTCAAGTAGAAGAACGTGGCTGATAAGTTACTACACTTTTTAAAATGTAATTTAATTTTTTAAACATCAGTTTTATACCTCTGTCTGGTGCTGAACAGACATACTGTGTATGGAAATTCTGAGGTCTTTTTGGTATTCAGTTTTATTTTAAAGTCTGACAGTGCTGTCTTTCTGGGCTGTAATGTTTGAAGGCTTAGTCTTGTAGCTTGGATATACATTTAACTCTGATATATTTTAATAATTTTTTTCTGCACGGAGACTAGGGCATTGTGTCAACTAGTGAATTTCTTAAAAGTAAATCAAATATTAACATGTACATGTACTTGTAATATAATGGTGACAAATTAGTTTCTTTAAATGTTAGCTTTGATACTGCTTATGAGGAGATGCAACTGCAGTGTTCCATTTTGTTCATAACCATGAAATATTATGTACTTCTATAAATCAAGTTTAAACATTACTGCAAACATCTACATTTCTGATTTTAAAAATCATGATCATTTGATTACTGTCTAAGCCATTGACCTGTGATAATACAAACCAGCCATTTGAAGAAAAAACTCAGTGCTTTCATCTTTAAAATTGTATAAAATCTGTCCACAGCAAAAATACTATAGAACTATGGTTTCTAGAGTTCCTAGCCTGCATATTAGATACTTCAAAATACAAATAATTACACGTATGCATCTGCACTATAAATGGAAAGATAGGAGTTCTTCAGTCTGTGATAGCTGTTACTGATCTTCAAAGCTAGGCTGGGGGATTCCAGGTTACATGTCGAGTTGTCAGTGTAGAACATTATGGTTTCTACTTTCTGTGCTGTGCTTCTGTATCTGTCAGAGTTTTTAGAGCTCCTATTGCTTCCACATGTTCAAAGGTAGATGGCAGTAAGATTGTGGTATTTCTGGATGTTTCTTGTTAGGTATTTGCCCCTGAGCCTTTGCCTGCAGGTTAGATAGTGCTAAATCTGTTTTGCTCAAATATAAGTACGATAAGGATAAGACTGTCTTTCTACTTGCAGCATTTACTTTGTTGATGTTAGTCTAGGGATTTTAGGACTGGGCTTCACTGGAGTAGTGACAGACATATAATTATCACTTGGAGTGGTTGTTGCTAGGAGGGCTATATATAGGGAGTATTCTAGAACCTGCATCTTGGCATCAGTTGCAGAAGTACCTTGCAGCTTAAAACACCATTGCTTTTTAGAAGGTGTATTTTTACTATACATTCTGTTGCACACAAGTCTTCTCAGTTGGTTGCTTATGTGAAGTGCAGTAGTATGTACTTGAATAAGCTTTTGCTAGTAAACTAACTATTTTGGTACTTTTTGAATCTTTAATTCTCTGTAAAACTGGTTGATATGGTGTGTACAAAAATCAGTGTCCTTTTACATATATGTACCTGTATACAAAGTGATAGGGAGTAGTGCTGTATACTGTTAATTCATGTAGTCTAACCTCTGAAAAATAGAATAGGTTGCTAATTTCAACAGTTTCCACTTTTTGAACCAGAAAATTGTTAAGGTGTGCAAGAACAAAAATTCTTCCTTGTTTTTCCTGTTCAGATGCTGTAATTGAAGATGATAATGTTCTGCTGGGATGCAAGAAAATGTGGTTTTGCGAATCCTGACTAGTCTTAATAAAACTGAGATTTACTACTTAAAACCTAATAATTCAAATACAAGTTTAAGCATCTCAGGAATAAGACTAGAACATAGGCCTATTATCTACAGCCATTGGGCTGTAATTTCATGTGATCTGTTGCAATCTTACAGATCTGTTAAGTGAATCACACTTAATTTCTACTTCTCTGTCTTAATATTTTGCATCCTAGAGTTATGTACTGGGAGACCTCCGTCTTGTGTTTTTGAAGAAGATATGTTTGGAACGCCATTTGCTAGTTGTTAAGGTGTTGAGTTTTTTTAATTGCATGTTATCTGCCATTTTGAGATAAACTTCATAATAGTTTGTCTGTGTTTTGGTAGTTGGAGCTGGAAGAATGCATGGAAAAACTAAAGGAAGAACAGAAAGCTAGAATAAAGGCTGAAGAACGATTACTAGAGGTAAAGATACTTAACTATTAATGGTTGACTTCTAAAGGAGGCACTGCTCAGAGAATCCAGTTGCTTAATTAGGAGTAATTATCAATGACCACTAATATAGTAGCTTCCAGAGTTTCAGTTCAAAGTCACGTGGATTGTTTAAAGGGCAGTGATGAAATCTGTGTTTAGTAATGTTTGTTCTACTCATTCTGTTCCAGAGCCTTGAACTCCAGCTCAAGATACCATTTTCATTTTTTCTTTCAAAGTGTTTTATTCATTTTCTGAAACACTTGCGATCTGGGGCATCCTGATACTTGTTTTTCTCAAGAAAGTGATTAAATCTGTTTGCAGTATGTACACATGGATAGTTCTTTGTCTCCCAGCTCACTTACCATGACTTGTGCTGAAAAGCTGTATTGCAACTGTTGTTCAATTTGGTTGATTCTGTACCTTTGATTTTTAAGTTTTGTTTCTGCAGGCAATAACCATATTGGATGATTTTCTGCATGTCAGTTATTGTGAATTGCAGTTCAGCTTTGACAAAACTGAACAACTAATCACAGTTAAATTGCGAGGTCTGTTTCGCCTCTGCTTTTGCTGACCTACAGATATTCTTCTGCATGAATAAGCAGAATTTCTTGTAATATAGTTGAGTGTAAGTTGGTGTAAACAAATGGATTTGGTCCTTACATGTGATTTGGGTGGGGTAGAGAAAGTGGTGATATGCTTTGAAATAGTAGCAACAAGTTGTATGCCACAGTACAGGAGGGAGATATCCACAAAGGACTCTGTGCTTCTCAACGACATATTATAGCCCTCCTGTATGACTGTCCCCATGTTCTTGTAATGTGATGTGCACCAGTGGGTTCTGATGGGTGTCTGTTGTTTAGAACCTTAA
The DNA here is from genome assembly GCA_018697195.1 of Certhia americana. Lineage (NCBI taxonomy): Eukaryota > Metazoa > Chordata > Aves > Passeriformes > Certhiidae > Certhia > Certhia americana. The sequence continues at coordinate 34,225,890 of CM031878.1, forward strand.
ATGCCTTTTAGGCTAAACACCCCCTACAAGAAATCTTTCCCTATCAAGGCTAGGCTAGTTAGACTTAGTGCCTTGTCCCAGTAGATGGAATAAACCAGTTAGCATTAACCTCTGAAATTGTTTATTTTGTTGCTTATTTATCACCTACAGTGCACTACACAATCTATAAATTTTTTTTGTCCTCTCATAAAAAATAGAAGACAGAAAGCCTATGGTAGTACTTGATTGCATAGCTGTAATCTTCAATGAGTGAGTTAATGCTTTCAAACACGAAACCTTGTATATCCTGCAGTTATCATGCAGTTCTCAGTTTCATCATTGACTTGAATAAGGTCAGTGCAGAGAAAAATTGAATCATCTTAAACTTTCAGTTTTGGGATGCACAGTGTAGGGGAGAGATAACAGTAGTATGCATTCCTCCAATACAGAGGGGTGAATGTAGGGAGGACATAGGCCTTCATAAAAATGTTCATTAAGGTTTTTCTACTAGTAAAATAAATTCTTTGGTGTTAGCATGTCAAATAATGCATGCAGAGTAAAACGACATGAAAGCTAAACTTTTCCACTTGTACTCTCTCTGTAACATCCTGTACATACTGAAGAAAGTGCTGAGCCAGTGGTTTGGAGTGCCTGCAGGAATATCTATGATAGCATAGTACTGCAGCTGTGGATAAGCAAACCTGCACAGAGCTCATGTAACAGTGCCCTGAAAATGTGTGGTATAGCAAACTCTGCATCTTGTTACATCAGGTATTTCAGATAGTCCTCTTCTTAAAGCTGCTGTTTAGGCACACAGAGGTGAGATTTGATATTTTGGAGTCTTTTAAACTGAAAATGAAAGAAATTTCTTTTTTTTTTTTTTCCCTGCATAGCTGGAAATTGAAAATGCAAGATTAAGGAGTCTAAATATCTCCCTATCCGAGGTTCTCCATGCACAGTCAGTAACCAGCATGATTTTGGAAGATGAAGGTGTTCTAGGCAGCATTGAGAACTCTTTTCAAAAGTTTCATGCTTTTTTAGACCTCCTTAAAGATGCTGGGTAGGTTGTCACTTTAAGTCTTGCTGTTTTTCCTAAGATCTTTCCAAAATTATCCTTGCAATGAAGTATGTTGCCTGCTACCCCACCAGATTTCTAAGTCTGTACTCTCAGAGGGCAAAGAAAAAATAAATAAGCTATATACCTATTGTTTAGTCTTTCCCTAGTGGCAAAAGCGCAATCTAAACACTGTTCAACTGAGTTCTTATATCTGTCTTTGGGTAAGGCTTGCAAGAAGCCTATTCTAAAAGAACAGAAAGCTTCTATTAAAGCACATTTCCAAGTCTTTAGTGAATAATCTTTGGCTCTTAGCATTCCCACAATAAGAAAGGCTTAAAATGCAGTTGAATCACCTTCAGAAAGTGTCCTGCTACCTTGTGTTCTCCATTCACTGATTGAAATATGGGAATCTACATGGATCAATCTCCAGCCTTTGTATTTCTAGTCTGTATTTATCGTTACTATTATTAGTAGTAGTAACTGATTAGTAAGTAATAATAGTAAGTAATCAGTACTACTATTACTACTAGAGTTATTTTAGAGAATATTGATTAGAGTTTGTATTACCACTGTACCTGCAATTTGTCAGAGGATGGTTTATCTTTCCCATTTTTCAAAGAATTTCAGCTTGAACCCAATTTTTAAAGCTAGTGTGAACAAGCATGGCAGTCACATCCACATGAAGGGAATTATATGAGTAGATGTTGTGGTCTTCTACTCGGTGTATTCAGAAAGATCACAGAAGATTTTATTTGCCCTCCCTAATTGTAGTGATACAACTCAGGACCTAAGTGACAATGGCCTCAAGTTGTGCCAGGTGAGGTTTAGATGGAATATTACAAAAAATTACTTCTCTGAAAGTGTGGTCAGACATTGGAAACAAGCTGCCCAAGCATGTGGTGAAATGGCTACATTTCTGGAAGTTTCCAGACTTGGCTCATCTGGGTGTGGTGCTTAGGGGACATGGTTTAGTGATGAACCTACCAGTGTTAGATTAATGGCAGGACTTTATGATCTTAAGAGGTCTTTTTCAACCTTCATGATTCAATGATTCTAACTTACTTTAAAGTTCACCCTGGGGCTGTGTTCTAATTTTGCAACAATCAGTTTGTAGAGTTGCCATTACTACAGGAGTTTCAAATTTCTCAAGAAGGGAGAAATGCATTTTCACTACAGGAAGACGATTTCTTCATATGGGCCCTATGTCTATTCATAGTCATAAGGAGCTGCTCAGAAAGTTACAGAATCCCAGTCATGAAGAGTGCTCTTCTCAGTAAGCTTCTATATATCATATGCTGTGCTATCAGTTCGTGACTGCAACTTCCCACTTTTTTTTCAAAACCCACATGTGATTGGTTTGGCCAAATTCCAAACTGGCAGGGTGACCCAAGATCATTGTATTTGTGAAGCTTGTCATTGACATGTTAGAGATTATGCACTTTGGAGATGTGCACAAAATTCTGTTTGAATGACAGAGGTTTAATCTTTGTTCTGCCTGACATGGAATCTCATTGCCAGTATGCTGCTCTGAGTTCAGTGCTAACTAGGAGAGCTTCATTCTCAGAATTGCAACACATGTTTTGAATCTGCAGGCTAATTTGTGCGAAGACAGTAAAGTACCTTCAGCTACTTGTTTTCCTCTTGGTTAAGATACTTTGAGCTTCACATATAATAATAGAAAACTATGTACAAAGCTTTAAACAGATTCTACTTCTGATTTTGAATGTTTAGTCTTTCAAAGAGTAGGAGTAGTTTGTGTGATTTTCTATTAAATGTTTATTTTACAGGCTTGGACAACTTGCTGTATTAGCTGGGATAGACCAATCAGATTTTGGTATTTTGGGGCATCCACAAATGAATTCTACTGTCAGTAAGACTATGAACATGGTAAAGGAGAAGTCTTTTGAAGAAGCAAGACAGGAACATACCCAAAATAGCAAAGTAAGTCCTTAGAAGGAATACTAGAGGCGATTCTACTTGATATTCTTTAATGTACTTTTCATCTGTTAATCCCCCTCTGATTCATGAAGTTATTACTGCAACCCTTTGCAGTAGTTGCATTTATGCTTATCATAATAATTCAGTGATTAATGTAAGCTTTTAAAGTGTTTACCACTTGGAGCACAAACTGCAGTATTTTGTAACAAATTACATTTTGGTGGTAATTGTGTTGTTTCCTAGTCTGAAATAGGAAGTTCCAATGGTGGTATGCATCCATTCAAATTGGAAAATACCATGATCAGGTTTTTTAGAAGCATTTAGTAGTGAAGTATAGGGTTTTTAAGAAACCTAGTCTTATGGGGAAGGCTATACAATGTACCTTCTGACAATCATAAATTATCTTATAAGTAGTTGCAGTGTACATGTCCAGTCCTGATATATTTCTCTGTGGCCCTGACATGGGTTTTCAGTCAGCTACAAATCTGTAGTATTTGTAAATATTGCATAAGGTTTTAGGTTCTACTCTGTGAATTAATAGTAAACCTTCTGGATTTTTCAAAGGAGATAGTAAAATTCCTGTAATAAAGAAAGAAAACCAGTCTTTTTAAAAGGCTGTTAGAAATTTAGATACTGGCGTCCTGTATCTATGTCCAACTTAAGTAAAACTGTTGTACTAAGAATCACTCTGCATTCCAGTGTGTTTATTATATCCAATGTCTTCCCCTCTGACTGTTCTAATTTTCTCAAAAACACATGAGCTCCTTAAATGTAATGTTAAAAACTTGGGGGCTGTTTTAACAGTGTGAAGAGAATTTCTAGTTTTGCAGTTTAAAGACTCTTGTTCTTATATCCTAATATTGGTGGTTAGTTTGGCTTCTTGTAGCAGCTGAGTGTTGTGGTATAGAGTGTTGAGACTATACTTTCGTGAACTGCTAGTAAACAAGGAATTGCAGGTGTTTTAGAATGATAGATATGTTTACATTTTGGCTGCTTTTGTGTAACAGACACATCTCTGTAGTATAAATTTCAAGCTAGATGTGGAACTGTAACATGCCTACTCTGTGTCATTATCAACCTATCAATCTTCAGAAACCTGTTTTGAAAGGTGATAAAGATCGTGCAATTGCTACTACCTCTGTGTCTTACCTATATTAGGTAAAGACTATTTTGCTCTGTAGACTCCAGTATATATATGGCAGTTGGAAAACTGGCTTTTTTTTTTTTTTTGCTTTTTTTTTAAAACTTTTTTGTTTCTTTTCTTGCTCTCTTTTTTTTTTTTTTTTCTCTAGTTGCCTCAGTTTCTTCATTGAAATCTTTTGTTTCAGAGCAGATCTGTGGACATTGAACTTCCTCTTCCTGGCACATTTCAATCCCAGATGGTTGTGAATAATGCCTTTTCATCACATAGAGGAGTAAGAGAACTTCAGGCTGCTGGACAGCAGTATCAGCCAGGTTCGTGTAAGGAAAATGAAGGTCAAACAACTAACCAAAATAAAGAGAGTAAGCCTCGAAGTAGTACTCCAGTATTATCTGAGAGGAAAGTCAAACAAAATGAACAAGCAAAAGGACATCACTCAGCAAGACAGTTGGTTACCGGTCTGCATTCATTTGCTGATTCCAGTGTACAAATCAAAAGTGATGATAGCAGAATATCCAGTGGTATTTCTGGTGAAAAAAACAAAAATCATTCCTCTACGAAATACATCCCTGTAGCAAATGAAACAGCAGCTCCAAGTAATGGAGGGAGAGGAGACAAAAGTAGGCTGCAGATAGTAAATGTTAGCTCTGGAACTGATACTGTAGGATCTGGCTCTGCAATACAGGAAAGTATGGAAAGTGTTACCAGCATTTGAAATGCTCCTAAAATGTTTGAGCTGTTCTTTCAGCTTGCAAGATTAGGTTTTGGATGTCTCAGTATAATTAGTGAATTTTTTGTAAAGTTTTGTAGACCTTATGACTTTTTAAAGCATTGCATACTGCTCAGTATTCCTGTTTCACGTTTGCATTCCTTGTCACTAGATTTTTAGTTTTGAAAACATGTGATACACCTAAAACCTATCAGGTTGTTCTACATATAAGGGACTCTTGATATACGGATTTCATTATCACGGATTTTTGAGCAAATAAAGTTACTTTGAGTACAGTTTTTTTCTAGTGTTTATTTTCAGTGTATTTCAGTGGGAGTGCTGAAGTGGGTTTGGGACAAACATCAAATCCTGCATAACACTGTGTGGGTATGACATTCTGAAAATTAGTGGAAGTTTCAGAGTCAAAAATGAGCTTAGAAACTTCCCTATAAGAAACCTTTAAATAGACCATCATCTGTTCTATGACTGCAGATCGCAGAATAGCCCATGCTGGAGGGAGCCTCTGGAGATGTATAGTCACACTCAGATTACTGTGAGGACCTAGAGAAATGTGAGAATGTAGAACTATGAGAATTACCATTGTTTTAAAACTCCTGGCGTCTTGTTCTTGTCCTTGTGCACAGACAACTGGTTTGCAACTTCTGAACTAGAATATACTTAACACATCCAGGAACTAGGCAGGATGATTTAGGCTGAACTGGGGGAAAAAACAGCCTGTAACTATTTTTTAATCAGTCGTCTGCTTATGTGATTTCTGGAACACATAGGATCTGTAGAAATTTCTGACTCCACTTGCTTGACAAATATGAAAAAACTCATGAATCCTCAAATTCAATCCTACAGAGCAAATAGCACAAGATTACCTTAGCTATTGCAATATTGCACAAGCAGTTGCACAATGAAATGTTCTTTGTACAGACTTTGTCATTTCAGAATATTAGAAGGTAATATATTGATCAGTTAATTTTTTTACATATTTTCCCAGCTGCTTGTCTAATTCTTCAGTCATTCTTTGTGATTTTGGTTTGACTGAACAAGTACATGCAGTCTGTATATTCAACAGTAAAAGGCTATCTATTCCCTTTTTAAAATCTAAAATTCTAAAGCTAATCACTTAGAAATGCTGGATAAAAGTGAAGTGCTTTATTTGTGAGGTTAGGAATTAGGAATCTGTTACTTGTCCCTAAAAATACTGTGAAGACCTTAGAACAATTTATGGATTACTTGCCTAAAAGCTGGTGATACTAAATATCTTTCATCTGTAAAATACTTGTTTTCAATATTTGCATTTAGAGTATGAGTTAGATCAAAAATCATCTTTTAAAGCAAAATTGACCAGGCAGTTGGCAATCTGGATGGGCATACTTTTTTTCCCTGGATTAATACTTGGCCTTTTTTTTTCCTGTTAAATCAGAAACTTGCAGGATTCTTCATGTTACTGGTGCTGTGGTATTGCACTCTTAGTGTAAGAATCTGTAGTGCATACTTTATATATAGTTGGATCTGAAATTGGTAGAGACAATGGATTGAAGCTGCTAGGGGACAAGTACTCTTTCTAAGGCTGTCATGAATACATTGGAAGTTTCAAGGTTTTTTCTAAAGATTTAAAGCCTCATTTACAAAAAGTATTTTGCACATACAAACATTTTCTCTATATATTTAACAGTAAAGTATTCTAAAAATAGTAAAAAATATTTTTATTTTAAATTATTAGGAAGTCTGAATAGAAGCTATTTCACTCTCTTGCTGTTAGTTAATGTTTCACATAATTGTCTGTGTTCTTGTTTGACATAAAAGCCTGAAATCAATAGGCCAGCTATTTGCTAGAGAACATGTTACTGTTTACTTATAAAGCTCAGTAATTTTTTCTGTTTTCACTTAGTTTTCCCAAGCCCTATTCTTTACAGTTCGGAACTTTGATCTCTGAGACACAAAATTGCCCCAAACCCTTGTTTGAACCACCTAAGTGTAAGCTTTCTCCAAAATCTGCTCATCTCACCAGCTGCCTCCCGAAACGCTTGCCAGGTTGCTATGTTGTCATCATTATTTGTCTTTTAATAATGACGTCCGTTTGTCAGCTGTGGTACCAGACAGAGAACTCGTGTACCCATGGTCTCCTTGAGCAAGCTGATTCTTTTCCAGCAGTGGTCAATCGAGCATAGCATGAAGTCACAGTGAACCTAATAAAAATTCACTGAAAACTCTGAAACTTTATTGGCACTTTTTCTTTTAATTTGTCTTCTTTTTCCAGTTATGTGTCATAGTAAATACAGCTCTCTTTGCTTTTGTGTTAATTACTCAAATCCATGTTCATCTGCAGGGACTGATCTGTGGCACTTGAAGGGTCAAATTCTCCATCAAATGGTAGAAGTCAGAAGCATTCCTGGAAATCGTGGTTTTGAAAGCTTATATTGCGTGATTTATTGGTAGGAATATTGGTATGATTCCATGATGGAATTTATGGTCTTTGATATAATAAAAACATTAAATCATAATTGCTATTAGCAAAATACTAAAACAAGAGAAATATCAATCCAATACAAACAAAACTGTAATGTGACCCATACCCCATTTCTCTTTATTCTTTCCATCTGCAAAAGCATAATGATCCCTTTTCCACAGCAAAAATTTCATGTTTATACATTCTTTCCAATTTTATATACTTCTTATCAATGCACAGTATGAAGAGGATTTGCTAAAGCTCTTCTAGGTGACAAGGCTTCCAGCAGAGTTGTCCTCTGATCTCGTGGGAGCTGCTACTTTTGACCCTTCTGGTCAGGATGAGACTTCTGTGAACTGAAAGCTCCAATATCTGGTATTTATAGCCAGAGCTCTGAGCTGAGACCAGCACCAGCCTGCCTCATTTGTATTTTTTGTGTTCTAGTTCTTTCTGCCAGGAATTGAAATATATTTTTAACTCCAAAGTTTTAATTTCCTTTGTGGTTTGTGCCACACAATTAGGATTTAAGACTGATCCTGATTGGATGTCGAAGCACTCTCTGTAGTAGTGGGTAGGTGTCCTCACCTGAATCCCCAACCTACACTTTCTGACTGCTTCCACTACCCCCTACTACCTTGGATATCATTTTCCTAGCCAGACTGGAGTTTGAAGTTGCTGCTCTGGGCCTACATAGGTGCTTTAGATGTAATCCTGGAAAAAGTCCATATGAGAAGCCTGTATCTTTTGATCTTATTTCTGTTTGAGACACTAGTAAAAATATTTGAATTTTTAGTCACATCTTTGTTGTTACTAAGCATTTCAGTAGAGGTTTCTATTTAATTATAAGTAATAACCTGAAATAATATAGTTGTTCTGGGTGTTGTGGTGTAAGATATACTTTAAAAATATCTTCATGTTTTGAAGATAATATATCCAGCCTGTGATGTCTGTGAAGTTTGCTCTTCTCTCTTAAGAACTTCGAAAGTTTCTGGAGTCTGAAAGAAAATGTGGTAGGTTTTTCTTAAGCTATCATTGAAGTGAAAGTTACTTTTGCTCTAACTCAAATGTTTCTGTTTACAATTTTTATAAACAAAATAACTTCCTTAAGATGAAAATCTTTTAACTAACCAGATCAGGCTCTGGTCTGTAAATTCTTGTGGTTCCAGGTATCACCTGGCTTGACAGGAAAAGGAACAAATTCAAGTAGTCAGTGATCATTTCTTCAGTGAAATGATTGGTAATGAAAAATGGTATTTTATATGCATCTCAGTATTTGCATAATAAGACACTGATACTTTCTTTTAAAAAGCAGGTTTCTCTACAGATGATTAATGTTGATGGTTAGCTTGGTGAATAGCCATGAGACTAACATAGGGCCAGCATTACAGGAAACACTGGGCAATATAATGTGTTCAAGAGCTGTGCTTTATACAGCTGCGTATGAGAATTGTGAATCTTGTCCAAGACACTTGGAAATAATGGGACATTGTGATGCCCATCTGTTTTCATTCATACTTCATGGCTTGCTTTGTTGAAATTGGTTTACTGCTACTACCTTTAAAGTAAGTTCTGAAAACTGACTTGGGCAGAATGTCTTTTCCTGAAACAGAAAAATCAGAAAAAATTGAATGAGCTAAAAGTATCTTTCCCTCAGTTACAACAAATCAGTTGTGGTACCTCTGTGTTTTCAATGAACCAAGGTATCTGTGGCAGGAATGCTTTAGCATTCAGGGAAATTAGCCTGGGATCTGGCAAACCTCAAGTCAAGTCCAAGATATGCTATCCGTTTATGTGAATGTGGTAAAGTTTCACAGCTCTCCTGTTTTTATTCTCTTCGGTGAAATTCAGATAGCTTTTCGCCTGCAACAGACTTTTTGAGGAAACTGCACAACATGCAGGCACTTCTTGGCTTATAGAAGGCAGCGATCCTCTACAAGGCAAGTATTTCACTCAAAATATTTGCTCTGGGTACTGTAAACCCACCACTTTCAAGATGAATCACAGAAACGGTCTGGTTGGATACAGAGGGTGATCTGCTCGAGCTTCACAGCTTTATCAGGGGCGTGCTAGAATGCATGGCACAGGATTGCACCTGGGTGGTTCTTACGTGTCTCCAGCGAGGAAGACTCCACAACCTCTCTGGACAATGTGTTCTCGTGCATGGTCTTGCACGGTTCTTACATTCAGACGGAATTTCCTGTGCATCAGTTTCTGTCCGTTGCCTCTTGTAATTTCATATGAAATATGAAGGACCTCCTAAAATTCAGTGTAACTGGGAGCAGCTGCTTTTAAGTTCTCACGCTTTTGGAACAAGCATCCCAGCGCTGCTGCAAACACCCACCTGGGGGAAAAGCAGAGGCAGAAAGTTGGACATGTATTCACCGTACGCCTCTATGTGTGTCTGTGTGTCTGTCTGTGTCTGCCCTCACGTCCACCCATCCACCCACCCGTGCGCGGTGCACCCGCCAAGGCTCCCCGCGCCCGGCCACGGCCCGCCCCTCACACCGTCCGGCCCATCCCTCACACCGCCCCTCACACCGCCCCGCACACTGTCCGGCCCATCCCTCACACCGTCCCTCACACTGTCCGGCCCATCCCTCACACCGCCCCGCACACTGTCCGGCCCATCCCTCACACCGCCCCTCACACCGCCCCGCACACCGCCCCTCACACCGCCCCTCACACCGCCCCTCACACCGCCCCTCACACCGCCTCCCGCGGCCGCGCTGCCAATGGGCGGCTGGGACCGGGGTGGAAGGTGCCGGGCACCGGCGGCCGCGGGTTTATAGCGGAGGGGTTGGCGGCGCGTCCGCGGCAGAAGCAGCAGCAGTGACAGGGTTGCAGCGATGGAGGGCGGGCGGCAGGTTGCGAACTTCGGTGCTGGGCCGGCGAAGCTGCCACGCTCTGTGAGTAGGGCTGGGGTGCGGCGGGGCTGGGTGTCCTCGTCCGCCCGCTCCCCTTGGGATTCCGTCTGCAAAGCGAGGGCTGGGGAAACTCTAGAAAATAGCGATTACAGGAATTTACCTGCACATCGCCGAAACCTCCTATCTTCTCCCCTTCTCCAACGAACTGCTGATCGGACTTTCGGAAGCAAGCTCGAGTGTTTTTGAAAAACTCTCGAGGGTTTTGTTGGTTTGGGTTTTTTTGTTTTGGTTTTTGTTTGGGTTTTTTTTTTCTGCTGGATGATATGGCATCTATATAGTTAGTTTTGGGATAGGAAGCAGGACCTAAGCCACAAGGATATCTCAAAATCTCACAAGGAGTGTGAGATCTGTCACTATAGCGTGGTAATTCCCTGAGACACCTTTTCATAAGAAGTTACAGTGAATGTGGTGTACACTCAACCCTCTGGAAAATTGCATCAGCAGCCGTGGATTATCCAGTTGCATATGGAGAGGGGTGGTTTCTGCCGAACTGTACGTACCTGACTTTCAGTTCGAGGATTATCTACTGTGGATTTTTGTTTTCTTTTCTTAGTTCCCTTCATAGTATTCTTCATTATTTCACGTGTTACTTCTGTAAAAAATTCTTTAGATAAAGAGATTTGCTGCAGAACAACTTTTTTGGTTTTTTTTTTTTTGTTTGTTTGGGTTTCTTTCCCCTCCCATCTCTTTTTTTCGAGGAGATGTCCTTTATGTTACAAAGAAATCTGTTGGTCTCTGTCGAGCTCTAGATTCCAAAAAGGGCGCTCACAGGCAGTGCCTCAGTACCTCAGCTCTCTGACAGAGATGGCTAAGCACTGGGTTTAAGGTTTGAGGAGTGCAGGTGGGCACAGCTGAGCTCCCTATTATTAATATATTTATCCTATTATCTATTGAAAATGCAGTGCTCTTGTGTGGACTGTTGTATCACATCGATAGTTTGTTTCTCTCGATTGCGGGCTGATGCTGCCTATAAAGCACTCAGACTCGGTGAAGCAAGAAGATGGAGCAATTCTTTGACTATAACGGGTGTTGTAGATGTCTGTTGTGAGGCATGTGCAGATTTTCGGATGAAGAATGTTACTAACAGAATTAGATTTTATCAAGCACTTAAGCAGCAGTACTCTGATAGCCTATGTGTTCTCCCTTATTTTTTTTTTTTGCCTCCTCCTCTGACATGGATAAATTTGGTTGTAAAACGTGATAGTTAAAAAGTCACAATCTTCTAGTTGACCTTTTGGTAGCCAGCTGTTACAGCTGACAGGCCATGCAGATACCCTGTCAGCAAGGTAGAGTTCTTATTCCTGAAATTGCCCAGAGTGTGCAGTTTCTTGGCAGATCCTAGGGTGCATGCCTGCAGCATTTGTTTGGTGGCTGTTTGTCTCCCTCTTTTCCTGCTTCCTTTAGGAGCAACCAAGAGTGTTCTGGCCTTCAGACAAGAATTTACTGAAATCAGAAGCTGCAGATCCAGTGGTTAGAATTTTATGCTACTTTGTTAATGCTCAAGAGCTAGGGAAGAAGACAGAAAAAAAAAATGGATGGCTGAAGCACTGCTTGGCTAGGACTTTTAGTGGCCTGGTTTTTTCATTGTCTCAAAATTTTTCCTAATTGCTTTCTTAACTCTCAATAAGATAAAGGCTTATATTCAGAATGTGTGGAACTTCCTTTTGTGAAACCAGTCATTGTCATGTTGGCTCAGTTTAAGGTATCCAATTCCCCAAGCTGATCTTGCTATGGTTTCTTCAATACTTTGGTTGTCCTATTTGCACAAGCCAAGTGAAAGGACACAGGATGGAGTGGTGGAAGTGGGTATTTAGGATGCTTGCCTAAAAAGAGCATGTATACAAACTATAGATGCTCTATAAAGGTTAAGAGTTCCATTCAACTACTAGAAATTGTTCACAAATCTGGAAATGTAGCATTTGAAGTAAAATTTAAAGCATGGCCTCCAGAACAAACATATGATTTAAGTTTGCTACCTTATGAAAAGCCTTAAGTTTCTAGATACAGCAAAAGTGTATTGGTGACTATACTTCTGTTAGTCTCACTCGACAAGTGTCAGGTTATTGTGATATGGGGCAGCTGGCATAGGCATATACATTAGAGACTCCAGATAGTGGAAAATTCCCTTAATTTATTTCTGGATTTTTTTCTTTTGATAGGTATTATTAGAAGCACAGAAAGAATTGGTGGACTACAAAGGACTTGGTATAAGTGTTCTTGGTAAGACTTTTTAAAAAATCTACATTTTTCATGATTTCTGATCTTTGTATTTTGAATCCATTTCTAATTCCTGTGTGTCTATATAGATGTGTATAGATACCATGTAGATGTATAGCATCCTTCCCATTAGGAAGACAGTGCTCTCTGCAATAAGGAGGAAGCATCTTCTGTGACATATGGGTAGCTGGCTGGCTTTTCAGCCCCAGTTGCCCCAAAGATTTATGCATCAAGATGGTGAACATTTTATTAGTCTATGAAACTGATCAGTGCCTAAAAGTAGAATGTGCAGCTGTCTCCACACAATTCAGATTAATGTCTAAATTGTACACTTACAAATGGAAGACAGCCTATGGATTTAAAAGGAATTACAGTGTAATTGTTCTTAATGTTTAATTAGTTTTACTGTGTGAATAAGCCTTTCTAAAGGTAAGAGAACAAAACAATCTCCTGTACTTTATTATATCCTTCTTGCAGCACTAGCAGCAGAGAAGGTTCTTAGCAAGAGGAAAAATGAAATCTTTCTAGAGACTATTTTTTTACCTGCAACTGTGATTGTTCCTAGTGGTAATAAGGTCATATAGGGGTGAATGTCAATGCACAGGGTTTGCCAGTATCAGGCAAAGGACAAGACTGCAGGTATAAGTTTTCTGTGGGTATTTAGGAGTATTTATCTACTTAAAGAGGACTAGGAACTGGGAATGACAACCTTCAGGCATTTTGGGTCTGTAGGGTTAAAGGTTTACAGCTTAAGACAAGTTTTTAATCAAATTCATATATTACCATCTTGTTTCATGTTATTTTTTCTCTCTATTCCACCAAAGAAATGAGTCATCGGTCCTCAGATTTCACTAAGATTTTAAATACCACTGAAAATCTCATGCGTGAATTGCTGTAAGTGAATTACTTTATGATTTTTTTTATGTTATGCATGTGCTAGTTGCATCATTAATGTCTAATGTGGATATCTTTTCTTGAAAGCACCTTCTTGGTGGTGTTTTTCATGAGTGGTTACTGTGTAACATAGAGTAATAACCTTGGGGAGGACTCTGATCTTCTGATTGATGCTTTTATTTTTGAATGTAACAAAGGGTTCTTATTAGGTTAAGAGTTTTTTATCTGTCTAGCTGAGTTTGTTTTGAAATTCTGATTTTTATCACCTTTATAGAATTCATGAAGGACATGAACTAAAAGAAACAAGTGCAAACAATAAAAATCAGTTTTCTAGTGGTATGAATGTGATCTAGTGTTGTCCATAAGTCCTATTTTATTAACAAAAGCTCTGTGAATCAGTGATAGAATCACTGATTAAGAGCCCTTTTCCTATTTGTAAAATAACACCGTTCTAAAAAAATTGAAATAAATATATAATGGATTAGAAATACTGTTCTCATAGTAGTTAATAATTCTGGTCATTTCACAGAAACACTTGACCCTCAGTCACAGCCAGAATCATTGGCAAAAGGATGTTAATGAATTATTTGAATATGTAATTTTTGTGATGATATGAGCAACTCTTTATTGTACTTGTGCTGCAGATATACTTTACTGTACTGTTGCACTTTCAAATTGAAGGTTTTCAAAGCTGAGTGCTACTTTAAGTGCTTTGGTATGACGTTCTTAGCCTGACAGAAAAGTCATGAAGCTAGCAATAGATAAAATAGGTAGATTAAATAATAGATAATTCAAATAGATAAAATAGATAAAATTAAAAGCCAGCATTAATTGTGTTGGAGTAACTCTCAAGTTTCTGTGTGCATCTACTCAGAAGTGAGTTTGTTTAACGCAGTGCCAGGGTTGGGGAGGGAAGGCTTGTTTTCAGCAAATTTTCATCCCTAAAATTCATAGGATTTATTCGTAAACATTTGTTTCTCAAGACCAGTGCTGAGATAAGTCAGTGGGACTTGATCTAAGCTCTAGGCAAAGTCTTCTAAAAGGAGAGTGTTCTTCCTCAGTCACAGTTCAATGCATAATATCAAATTGTATCATCCTGTGTCACCTGGGTGTAACATAAATGGTTATTTCTTTTTTGCAGAAATATACCAGACAACTACAAAGTTATTTTCCTTCAAGGAGGTGGATCTGCTCAGTTCAGTGCAGTCCCACTTAACCTTATTGGTTTAAAGGAGGGAAGACAGGCAGATTATGTGGTTACTGGAGGCTGGTCGGCAAAAGCAGCTAAAGAAGCAGAGAAGTATGCCAAAGTAAATATTGTTCATCCCAAACTGGGAGCCTATACAAGTAAGTTGATGATTGTATCTATCCACGTAGATGCTTAGCTTTTTGACTCACTCTAAAAATGGATCCAATGCAGCTGCTGGCTGTTGAATGTTAAATAGAGTTGACTGCCCAGTTGACCCAAAAGAATGTCTGCCACATCTCTCCTTGCTCACCACTGGGAGATTTGTTAAATTTGTTAAGTTTCCACCAGAAAAAAGTGGTGAAATGGGACTGAGCAGATGTCAGAAAATAAGTGGCAAAAATAGGTGTCTAAGTAGGGAAGTGGTCTGGGCTATCTCAGTTTTTTAATATTTAACTGAGTTTTTAAGCAATTCACAGGGGTATTGTGAGGTATTTCAATATCATGTACACTCAGTAATGAGATTGCTCTAAAATTCAGAAGCAGGTCTGAGATTTTAACCTTGCTGACCCAGGATATGGGAGACCTGAATTCTATTACCTGCTTTTAAGGATTCCTAAATTATTCTTTACCAACGATGTGTCACTGAATATACATAAGTAATTCTTGGAGCAAAAGATCTAGTTCTTGGAGATCTAGTTTCTATTCTTACTAGCTTTGCTCACTTTTCTTCCCTCTGGTCCAAATTATAATACTTGAACTAAAAAGAGTGGCAACAAGAAAGACGAAGAATATCCCCATATAAGTTAGTGTATTAACTGGCTAGGGCACTAACTTGGAAAGTAAGTTTATGTTCTGTGAGGCACAGGAAGGAGATGAACCTACGACTTTCCAGTCTAGGCGAGTGTAATTCACCATTGCATAGCTGTAGATAAGAGGAGAGGTAGTAAATAATGATGGAGGCAATAGCACCATCTCCCACCCCTCCCTCCACCTCCCATCAGATCCTGGAGGAGAGAAGAAAGGGAGAGCAACTATTTCTTCTATGCCAAACCTGTTCTGTGCTGTCAGGACATGCCTGTATATTGCCTGTTGACAGAGGAAATCTTAGTTTTGTAAATCAGTTGCAAAGCTTAAAATGGGAGAAAGATAGGTAACCTTGTGTTTGTTCAGCTTGGGCGAGACTTAAACATTTCGGAGATTGCACAGAAACAGAGCTTTAGAGAACTTTGGCAGTGAGAATTGGATGTTTCAATGGTTTCAAAGGCAGCAGGAAGATTCTGGGACTCTGTCTGAATTCCTCTGAAATGCTGTTTTGAACTCCTAGGGCAGTAGTTTGTAGTCTGGAATTGCAAACTGGATGAAAATAATTTGAAAAATAAGAGGTGAAAATCAAAACGTTTTGCAAAATTCATGATGGCTCACCAGAGAATTTTGGGAATGCACTGGTGTATTGGATTTGCAGATACATTATCTTCCTGGCAGCAATGTGATTAATAGTCTATATGGCAAAATTGTTCTTAACTTAAGTTTCATGTTAAGGCAAAATTGCATGCCAAGAAAGTTACTTGTCTCCAGTGACCGCTGGGTTTCTTTTCTGTCTCTTAGGCATTCCTGACCCAAGCACTTGGAATCTTAATCCAAATGCGTCTTATGTGTATTACTGTGCTAATGAAACTGTTCATGGTGTGGAGTTTGACTTTGTACCTGATGTCAAAGGAGCAGTCTTGGTTTGTGATATGTCATCAAACTTCCTGTCCAAACCTGTGGATGTTTCCAAGGTAAATGACTGGACACAGTGGCCAGGCAAAGCCTTTTCAAAATTTAATGCATATAGTGAAAATGAAATTTGATGCATTAAATGCATATAGTGAAATTTGAAATACCTGGATGGCTAGAGATGCTGAGCAGTAAAATTAAGGAAGTTGTGTTTTGTTAATTGAGTATCTGATGATGGATAGCAGTGTTGAAATTTCAGGTTAGAGATTTCAATGTCTGTTTGTTTTCCTTTTTCTCATAAATACATACCTAACTATGCTGAAATTTTTCATGGTAATACCTGCCCAAGATTATTTAGCTACTGTGTGGTCTTCACTGATGAAGAAAATGTCTGCTAAAAGAAAGTAACAGCTAAAATAAATACCTTCTAAATCATATTTAGTCTGTAGATAGTGTACGGTACAGCAGAGTACTGTGAATCAATTTTTTTGATCCTGCCTCTTACATGAAAAATCTGGAACCTCTTTTAAGCTCCTAAAGGTTCCTCTGCCTCATGATTATGGTGTCTGTTTCATAGATAGTACCGAGGAAGAACATAGGCAGTTACTATGTAAAGTATACTATGAGTAGAAGTGTTACTGACTAGTGAAATAGCATGTTTGACCTTTCTTACCTGTGTGTAGCAAAAAAAGGAGTAGTTATTAATGCACTCAACTTGGCCTTTCCTGGCCTGTCTCTTTGAACAGGTGGATTTTATGATGATTGTTCTGAAATACCAGATGGGTTGAAAATATTATGAACTGTGTAGGAATTTGTTTTTAGTAAATTTGCCTGAAGTAGTGTGAAATTGCAACAGGCTGCCTTGAGAATTATTTGCAGCTATTAAATAAACATTTAGCGAACTGTTGTGAAATTTGTTGTGATTATCTTTTTCAGTTGAGTAGCCGTAAGTGCACTTTGAAATCAGAACTGCTAACTCTTCTTTTAACCTACAACTTGCTAATTTTCAACACATTCTCTGTTCTGTTCATCTGACTAGTATGCCTGGGGTATTACTCAGTAATAAGACCTACAAGTGTATGCACATACCAAATTCTTTTCTTCTTCCTTTTAAAGTTTGGTGTGATTTTCGCTGGTGCTCAGAAGAATGTTGGCTGTGCTGGAGTTACTGTTGTAATAGTACGTGAGGACTTGCTGGGATTTGCACTGAAGGAATGCCCTGTTGTACTGGATTACAAAACACAGGCAGCAAATAGCTCATTGTATAACACTCCACCATGCTACAGGTAACTCACCCTGATATGCGTTATCTCTCACTCAGAAAGCTGCCGCACTGCCATCTGCCGCTCTTATCTGGAAGAGCTTCCAAAGTTGGGTATTTGCCCTCAAGCCACTGATACATTGGATTGTTTCCTGTGAAAACATGGGAAGTGTCCAGCCGTGGGACTAGTAGGCTTTGCTTTGCCTAGTGCAACTCAGCCCATAGAGGATGTAGTCTTTTTCAAAGTAAATATTATATGTTATAGCTCCATTGTAGAAATTTCAGGATGCAGTTCAGTTTACATAAGCACAGCTCTAGTCAATTCAGTGGTGATGCTTCTCTCATTGCAAGGAGGTAATTTGGCACTTAGATGAGTTTCTTGATCACTAAATACAGTTTAATGTATTAATTCCGCCTAATGTTGTTCTCAGCATTTGAACTTCCAGATCCCGACTGACTTTCTTTGCTAGAAAATGGTAAATATTATTGTGATTAGAGTTTTAAATAATATAAGATACTACAAGAATATGTATTCTTTTAATCTTTAAAAATATTTCATGGTCTTTCCACATCTTTCACTTCTATTGGTTTTGAAATGAATCTGTAGAAAATTTTTTAAAAATGCATTTTAAAATCTTTTAAAAAGCATTTAGTTGCTTTGCTTTACTCTCTTGTAGTTTTGCATAATTCTTTGACTGCCAAACTCAGGGTTTGGTTTGGCATCCAAAGATAAAATTGATCTAGCTTTATAATCATCGCTAGCAATCAAAATCATAAAATTGCCATGTACCTGATGATTTCATTATGCAAGAAGCTGGTCAGACTACAGCTTGCTTTTCAAAAATTGCTATCTTGTAGCTTCTGATAACTAGTGAAATGGTGCTGTGCTGCTAGAATGTTTAGATGTTGAGTCAATAGTATCAACCTGTTCTTAACCTGAAGAATTTTTTTACCAGTGTCTTTGAAATGATTATTTAAAAAAAGATCTTCAATCTAAGTATCATTTTTTCCAAGAGGTTTTTAAATTTACTTTGAAAATAAGGATTTCCTTTTAATACAGATAATTTGATAATGCAATTTTATACTGGTACTTAGTCTCAGCTATTACAGCTTGTTTGTATGTTCCAGAATTGCAAAGTTAGGTTGCCTAATAATCTCCAACACATATTAAATGTACTGTACAGGCCTAAATTCTATGATTCCTGTATATAAATGCTATAACTTAATTCCATCATTACGATTAGTATCACTTCAAATTTCCTGAATTGAAATATCTCTGAATTTGCTGATTGTCACTGCAGAGTGTACTATTGCAATGGCATAGGAGCAACTATTTTTATCAACAGAACAGTAAATCTTGTAAACATTTGTTTATGCCAGACTTTACAGTGCAGAACTCCTTCCCCCAAGCTGTGTGCAAGGTGTGCAATATATAGTACTGTAATTATTTATTCTTACTGGCAGGGTACACCCGGTAAGAATTAGCAATACAATGTTTCCACATTTTGGTCTGATCAGTGTAGCTTTGTAAGGTAGGCAGTATGTATGTCTTTCTTTTCCAGTGCTTGATGAAACCTCTACTTCATGATCGATGGTCTGACTGCCAAGTCACACATACTGTTTTTGGACTCTGTGTACTTGAATATGCCAGGTTTTAAATCCAGCCATTCATGTTTTCCAAGTACAAAGCTATTTCCATTTGAAAAACGAAAGTTCTACTTAATCTCAGTACTTGGATACAGTGTTGTTCCTCTGATTTAAAAAGCCAAACAAATCAAACTCTACAGTCTTATTTTAGCCTTGCAAACAATTTCTGAAAAGAAAGTGCTGCTTTAGCTGGTACTCAGTATCTGACAGTAGCCTTAACAGAGTAGTGGGCGGTTAAGGGAACTGAAAATAAAGTTGAGCTAACAGTCTTTCTCCTTTCTCATCACTGTCTTGCTGGATTTCACTTCATGCTACAAACTCGCATTGGAGTACACTCCAGAATGTAACAGACTGAAATGTTGGCAGGACACACATCTGTTTGGCTTGGCCCTAACTGCCTGTTCCAGTTTAAAGAACTGGCAAAGCTTCTTAGTTCTCTTTTTCTCTTTTCTTTTTCTTGCACTTGTTAATGGTTTGCTGGCAAACAGGCAGGAAATATTAACTGAATTTGCAAAAGTTACTTCAGCAAGATGTTAAATTAAATTAAGGTGATGCTAATGGCTCTAACCTCATGGCACTACATAGTTGACTCTTTGACCCTAATCTGTTTAGCTAACATTAACAATGAATTTGCTATAAAAATCTCATTTGCAAGCTCTGAAGTGCATTTTGCACTTTTAATTGTTCCAGAAACATTATTTTGATTAATGTAAAAGAAGGATAAAAGGTTTTAGCTGTCTGGGTTTTTTGAATGACTCTAAGGCTGACGTCTAAGAGTTCACTTGTCCCAAAAGTTTTGCTCAAGGAAGTGAGGGCAAGAGGTGAATGTAGCCCTGTATATTTGCCTGTTTGTATAGTAGTCTATACTTCACTTAAATCCTTTACACTGGAGTAGTTGATAGTGTGCTGTCATAAATGTGCAAGATTGTGGTCTCAGAGCTGTAAGGTACTTCCTATAAATGTAACCTTGGTTATTGTGAAGCCTGTCTGAAGTGTTCAGGGATTTGGTATTTGCATCCCCTTAGAAATAAAAAGCTGCAAAATTTAAAACAGCTTCCTGCTAGATAAGTGTTAGGGAAACTTGTAGGGTAATGTTCTCTGAGCACTCCCTTGGAATCAATAATGAAGGGATTCATGAGAATGAACTTGTTGGATATAGGCCATAAAAACTTGAGAGCAGATTTTTATGTAAATTGTTGTAGTCGTGGGAAGTGTCTGAACTTGAACAAGCTGAGTTTTGTAGCAAAAGCACAAAGGCAAAAGGCCTCAAGGATTTTTTTATGTTGCGCTTAGTAACTAGCTTTGAAATTCTTGGTCTCAAGCCATGTGATGCCAGTAGGTTTCCAGATCTCTACTAAGAACTTCACTGGTAACAAATAATAAAGTGTGTTACACCATAATTTGTTTTGCCGAACTTCACTGTTCATGTGGGCAAAACGTTTTTGTAGACAGAAATGAGATTATAGTTCTTATTTTTAACATTTATGAAAATATGGTTAAATTTCTGGCATATTAGTGTTCATGTATTTGAGATTTACTCCTGTATTTTTGCTAGATCAGCTGCCCAGGGCAAATGCCATTAACTTTTTTGCTAAATGTGGCTCCTTCTAGGCAGTAGTGTAGTCCTTCTAGGCAGGACCTGGCAGGCCGTTGTCTAGGCAATGAATTGGCAGTACCTGTGGCATGTCTGGGGATGTCTTTGGGGGCCCTGCAGGGCTGCAGGAAGCATGCAGGACATGTCCTTATGCGGTAAAAAGATTTAAGCTGGGTCCAACAGATTCGTGTGGCATTTGAATTTCAGGATACTTTGTCTGTGTCCAGGAAACATTGTCTTTTTAGAGTGGTCATAACTTGTAAAATAGTCTAGATTTTGATTTGTTAATCTCAAGTGCCCTTAAATCAAACATGGCATTTTGTTATTGAAACATTTCGTAAACTATTAGACAAGCCTTACATTCTTCCTATTTGAATAGTTTCACTGAAAAATGTTCTTTCCTTTTGCAGTATTTATATCATGGGATTGGTACTGGAATGGATAAAGAATAATGGTGGAGCTGCAGCTATGGATAAACTTAGTTTAATCAAGTCACGGATGATTTATGATATTATAGACAAATCTAATGGATTTTATGCGTAAGTTTCTATACTTTTCCCCTTTGCCTCAGTATTTGCTACATAACCAAACATTCATAACTTTTTGAGAATTAATTGTATTTTTGAAGTCACCTTTTCTGAGGACTTGTACAAATACTATTTGTGCAAACCATTCACTTGGTGACTGTCCAAGTATAAGCTTCATTCCAGTAGGAAGTTATTTCAACTTATCTTGTATAGATCAGTAATGAGCCCTACTAAAAATTATATTCTAAACTTAATTGTTGTATTCCTTTTACGAATGCTCTCTCCCCAAAACCCCTCCCCCAGAAACTGTAACCTGTCCTGAGTTACCTGCCCCTTTGAGTCTGACCTATGGCCTTTGGCCAGGTAATCTGACCCCGACCCCAAAGGAGATAAAAACCCCTCTCCCCCCATGTGCCTCCTCCTTGCTTCTCGGGATACCTTCATTGAGAATAAAGCTTTGGAATACATCCTGAGGTAAGGGGCCTCTTTTGAAACTAGTCACCCTATTTTGTAGATTCCCCTCTCCCAAAATCCCCCTAAATCTGAGCTAGCTGCTTGTGGGGGGGGTGGAGGAGAAAGGGGTATCTTCACTTACTAAAACAGGAGTGTGGGAGAAGACCATACAGAAAACAGATATGCAGATTCTGGTTTGTATGCTTACTGAATCTCATGGGGTAATATAGGCCAAAACAGAGAAAATTGCCTGTAAGAAATTGTAGAGACCCCTTTGCATTGTATTTTTCCTACTACCTTCTAGAAATCAGTCTCTGCTTTTTCTCTGTCAAGCAGAGCATTTTATTAACTAATTATGCTAAGTTCTGAAACACTTCCTGAAATAAAATAGAAAGATCAGACCTCAAAATGGAATGCATTTTCTTTATGTACCTTATGCACAGTTTATTTTCTTCAGTTATTTTTTCTGGCTTTCCAAAGGAGACTTAATCCTCTTGACTTTTACATAGAGTTGCAAGGTATTTTTGAGTTCCCAGGACTTACGCATAGTTAAAAGCTGATACTGCAATAATTTTAATATTTGCAGGCTCAGACTACTAATTGATCATGAAACTGAAAAATATTTTCCTTCACCTGTAGTGTAAAAACAACAGTGTGGGGACTGAATTTCTTTTCAAGTCAAAGTTAGGATACAGCAAATTAAATCTGGATTTTAAATTACAGCTGTCTGCAATCATAATTGGTAGGGATAAAGTTTCATCATAATATTTAATACATTCTTCCTATCCATTTAGTTAATGAGAACAGCTTTGCCTGTAGCATCACTATGATTGGGATTGTTATCCCACTCCAGGGAAATCCTGGGGGTTTTTCATAAATGTCAGAAAGCAAATGAAGCCTTGAAAAAACCATTTTATGACAAACAGAAATCTATGTCTGGCAAGTTGGTCTGTAAGGCAGTGAGTGGGAAATGCAATGCAAATTGGATGGTAAATAGTCAGTTGGGAAAGCAGGATGAGCTTCACTGATGGAGCTGTATGCAGCTTCCTAAGCAATACAGTTAGGACTGTGAATTTTTTAATTGTATCTATAACTAAAAGGAAGACTTAATTTGAAGCTGCCTTACCAGCTGTAATGTGGCACTTAATCTGTGGCACACTTCCCTGAGTAAGCCATGTGACAAGCCATTTAGCAAATGGAGCCTTTCTTCCATGAAGCACTCTGTGCCATTTGTAGTTTGTTTTTCAACATCTGTGCACTGAGTTACATCAGATTGCCTAGTAGCAACTGGATATTCTAAAAACTAAAGCATGGCAGCAGTAATTCAGATAAGGAAGTGCTTAGAAGCATAGGCCTTTTTGATAATTATTTTCCTGGTTGAACCTGAAGTAGAAGATTTGCACAGGCAGATGTTATGATGGATCTTTTTTTCTTTTCATCATGGAGACATCTGGACAAAGGAACAAGAGTGGAACTAAAAAGAATCATACTCATTCTTTTCCAAAAAGCATAATAATAGGTGTGAAATTCACATGCAGTTTATGAAAACTCATTTATATTTAATGTCTGCAAGAATCTACATCACAGCCTTAGAAAAAAACATATCTGGTTTCATATCTCTTTATAAGTAGAAACACTAAAAAAGGATATTTAAATCTTCACTTTCTCCCCCATCATTTCTTACCTTCGCAAAGTAGTTGAAGAGAAATTACACATATCTTGAGTTTTCCACTTCAGATTAAATGGGATTTTAATATATTAAGGAACTGTGATGCATCTCATGTAATGGTGTGGCCATGTATGCAGTGCAAGATTTTTTCTAGAGATACCTCTTCTCTACTTCATGATTCCAAGTAATGCTAATTTAGGAGATGGACTGAAATCACTAACAGAAGTTTCTAATGTCTATGAAAACATTCTGTGTTCTTGTACTTCCTTTGGTTCTGTTTAGCTGAGTGTAATTCTGGTACATTGACTAGTTGAGAAGTGATGAAATCTTTGATGAAAAAGAGAAGAAACTGCTTTAGACTTAGTCAAAATTCCCTGTAATTACCTCACCTATCCTAAGTAACTTGTTTTCTTTAATTATTTTTCTTTTATGTTTTTTTTAATTTGGTCTGTATACAAGCCTCATGTCAGTTTCTCTGGCACAATTTTTGAGTATGTTAGGAAGGGTTAATAAGCCTTCCACTTTACTACTTCCATTATTATACTTGGTTAAAAAAGGAAGGTTGCTTCCTTTCACAGAAAGTAATGACAATTTCAATTATGAAGGATTGACTTTGGTTCTAAACATGTGGGATTATTCACTTTCTCAGACTGCATATAGCTGAAATATAAATTTAGCATGAAGTGGGTTAAGCATTATGTTCTTCAACCTTTCTAGATGTCCAGTGGAGAGAAAGAACCGAAGCAGAATGAATGTACCTTTCCGCATTGGCAGTGTCAAGGGCGATGAAGCCCTGGAAAAGAAATTTCTTGAGAAGGCTGTGGAACTTAACATGATATCTCTGAAGGGACATCGGTAAGTATTAATCAAGTGAATCTCTGTCCTGGGCAGAAAAAACGGTTACTACAATGGTACAGCATCAGGCACTGTGCATTGACGTAGCAGCCTTTCTCACACATAAGCTGTTCCTCATGCTGGTTTGGCAACACTTGAGAATAGCAGTCTAGAGATCATAATCAGAGATTGCTGGTGGCTCAGCTACTTCTTAGGTGAAGCGCTGGCTTCAGAGAGCTTTATCCTTAATTCTGCTTTCTTCTGCAAATCTTTCTCTGTGCAGATGCCAAAGAAGATATCTTTTGAGGTCAGATTGTATCAGTGTATAAAGCCTCTCATATGGGCTGTCTACCTTGGTTGCAAGAGTTCTTTCCCATATTCAATAGTGTTTGTGGGATTAGTTTTTTTGATGTCATTGGGCTACAGCTTTGAAGCTGTAAATAAGTAATAAATACTAAGCTTCTTTAAATTGTAAGTCTGCCTTGAAGAATTAAATGTTGCTTCTCATGCACATAAATGTGAATGTTATCATTTTAGAGTAGGAATAGATTTAAATGTCTGTGACTGCAACTAATGTCTTTTTTAGAATATACAAAAATTTTGTGGTTCTTTTTTTTCTCCTCTCCTATTTTCAATTCAGATCTGTGGGAGGAATCCGTGCCTCTTTATATAATGCCGTGACTGTAGAAGATGTTCAGAAGCTTGCAACATTCATGAGGAGCTTCATGCAGATGCATCAGTCATAAATGCCCAAGGGTTAGAGCCATGCTGCACATCTATGAAATAAAAGCTAAAGGGTTTTAGCATTACTGTGGTACTGCACAGCTGTAGCTGGTACTGCACAAGTTTTATTTTCTTTTAGTTTCTGTAGCAAGTTCAATTAACTGAATGGGTCAAAAGCCCAGTCCCACAATGATGTGGCAACTTTGTCTTTGCTGAATGTGAGGATTCCCAGACTGATTGTGATGGATTCCAAAACTGGAGAATGTGTGGTTAAAACACGAATAACATTGTAAGATGCTATGGCTCTCAGTCTGTTTCTTGCTTCTAGTAACAAGTGACTCCAACAATGCCTTCTTTTTGGTAAAATTCAGGAAGCAAAATTTTTCATAAGCTCTCTGTAATTCTTTACAAATACTCTGACTGTATAATGAAGGTAAACTAACCAAGGTCTCTAGGGACATCTAGTTCATTTATGGGGTATATTCCAGCAGTGTACCACCAGTAGTATTTTAGGAGTTAATACCAGAGTTCCTAATTTGAGGATCCGGCCTTCAGACTTCTGCTCCTATGCTAGAAGTACTATTATAAGCATTGCAGGTAATTGTGGTTAAAGTCTGCAGGACTGGGCCTTTCTTCCTATTAACATTTATTAATTTAAAGCTAAGATTCATGAGTTTGATTAAATCAATTTCTAAGTTGTTTTTTATTTCTCTATACATTTTGTATGTTAAACTCCTAGGTTATTAATGTTACATTCTTATTTTCGAGCATGCATATTCGCTGCTGCAAAAAATTTGCTTTTCATTTGTTAGCCTTGTGCCAGACTGGATTGTTGTGTTCTACTCAATGGGCCTGTGGCTCTCCCTGCACTGACTTTGAGCCCAAAGCGCAGCAGACTTCTTTGTCAGATGTTTCTTAAGTGTTTTCCCTCTCTACTTGCTCCAGTATTCGTTCTACATTTTCTTTCTTTCAGTTCTGTAGCCTTTTATATGTGGAACTTTTTCCAACTGGAGTAAATAATTGTCTTCTCTGTCTTTTCCTGACACTGTAGAGTACTTCTGGTCCCACTTTCTCACTTTGTCCTTCTAGCTCATTGCAGACTTTGATACTCTGGGCTGGAGAGGTCACTGTGATTATACAAAGATCTTCAGATCTCCTGTTATAGAACCCTTGAGTTACATTTTTTTCTCAGCTTGTGACTTTACTGCCAATGCCCATATATATTAACCTTAATCTCCTATTTTAACTTGTGTAGAAGCTCTCTGCTACTGTCAGAGTGTTTAGCATTACTACAGCTGGTTTCAGACTAAACTCTTTAGCACACAATGGGGATCTCTTTTTTTTTTTTTTTTTTTTTAATTTTTGTGTAACGACAGTACAGTGGTAACAATTTATTAATGATAATGATGTATTATCCCTTCATTGACAGAACCTCAGAGCAAATCAGTGGAATGTGCTAGGGTTGAGTTACATTCCTATCTGAAAAGTCATCATTTTAAGACTACTGTTTGGAGATTTTTGCCAACTTAGTGTAACTCAAAGTAAGTAAATTATGTGAAAAAAAATAAAATTTAATCATGTCATGATGTGAAGTACCATTGTGTTTGAAACTTTCTTATTTTGTCACTTTCAGGATGAAAATCAAAACTAATGTGTGTTAGAATTTTAGATTCTGGTATATTCCTTTTCCCTAAAAAGAAAGCTTCCCTATTGTAGGTTTTGTTTCTTTCCAAGAAGAGTCTTTCCTATAGGTGCGGACACCAGTTGGCCCAAGGGAACAGGGCTCAGCGTGGTCCCTTGGAGGGATGGGCCCTAGGCAAGGAGAATCTCCCCTGGTTAGATCCTATGTATGCCAGTTCTGCCTCCCCACCCCTTTATTCCTTATAGGTATTTTTCCTAGAATGTTCTCCCTTCCACACTTTCCCATTGGCCCCATTTTGCCGCAGTGTCCTGTCCCCTCTTTCCCCATTCGCTGTTCCTCCCTCCCCAGTCCCCCTATTTAACCCCTGGACTCTCCATTAGTGTCTGTCTTTGCCCGTGAACTCGTTCAAGTTCTGGATTTAATAAACCACCTTGGAACTCCAAGCAAAGACCCTTCCCACCCTTTACTGCCTGCCACATTGCCAGCTACCATGCATGAGTGCTGTGAGTGTTAGTGGTGAGCGTGTGCCAGTGCCACCCAGGGGCTTCTTTAAGGAGACGCTTCTGGGAAGTTGTGGCACTGCTTCCCCCCCACTCTGCTATCTGGGCTCTGAGCAGACTGTGACATATAGGAGCCATGGAAACAAAAGGATTACTATGAATGCATAGAGAACACTTTTTGCCCTGTGAATTATGAATATCTAATTTGGTTTCCATATTAAGCTTTTTAACTTTACAAATTTCTTTTACTGAGTTTTGTGTACTTTCAAGTGTAGCTCTGCCCTATCTCTTTCCAATAAATAGGCAACTTTTCTATTTTATAATAGCCTTGCATTCCTCTTAGCACGTATGCTTTTGTGTGTGTTTACAAAAAAGCTTGCACTGAATTGTGCAGCTGATTCTTGAGTCCAACAAGGTACCTCTTGCTGCTTCTAAATTGTGCCTAGCATTTTGTCAATTATTTTTGACCCAGTAAGGCAAAAATCATGGAGAATTAAAATAGAGTGAAGACTGCATTAAGCTGACAATGGTTTACTGAATATTAAGTGAGAGGCGTACAGAAGTGAGGGGAATACAGAAGCATGTCCTGAATTAATTTTATACTTGAGGTTTGTTTCAGACTAATCCATGCAGCAATTCTGGCCTTCCAAGCTGTTTGTCTGTATTTGTGTTTTTGAGCCCCTGTGGATAGTGAAATACTGATTCCCCCAGATCAGACTGGGAGGAGTAATTTCAGCAAGTTCTTGCTGAGACTCCTGATCTTTTATTCTAATCAGCACTTACAAGTTGGGTCAGTAATTTCAATGTTTGTAAGTAGGGCACTTTAGGTGTGATATGAGTACTCTGGAGACATTAAAAGGTGTTAAAGACAATACTGATATCACCTAAGCTAGTCCATATAGAGAGGGAATCATAAGACAAGCTCTTTTCAATGAACAGTTCTTTCAATTCCTTTTCTAGTGAATCATCTCTGATTCCTAGCTCTTGTGTTTGATTTCATGAAAACATGTTCTAGCATTCTTTGTTGTATAAAAGTCTCTGGCCAGTGTCCTTCCCAGACATGGCCTAAAAAGAGAAAGCTGCTGAGAAAACTGCACACTCCCTCTGTTTCTGCTGTCTGCAGTGAGAGATGCTTTAGCCCAGGTGCCAACTGTCCTTCAGGAAGGTACCATGTCCCAGAGATTCCTGTCAGTTGTCTATGATAAGAACATCCTATGGTAGTTACCATCTGTAAGCCCAGCAAGAATTAAATAAGAATTGGAAGTCTGGATTGCCACATCCTTATTTAACTAGTAATTCTAGTGGAGGGAAATGATTCATACAGCAGTGTGGGGAGTCCTGTTGGACTCATACAGCTATTGTGTCAGCTGATGCTCTATATTTTCATATATTTTCCTTTTTCCATTAAAATTAATCCCATTCTTTTTCTTTTCAACTCATAACTGGCTTAACATTTTTCGATACACCCAGGGATGTTTGGATGTAAAAAGCTTATGCCTATTGCTGACATTCAAGTAAGTGTTTGGAATGAGACGAGAAAAAAAGACATCATATACTCATGTATTAGTAGTTCCATAGGTATGGCACCTTAGAAAGTGTTACTAGGTCTAGCACTGTATTGGTATACATTTAATTTTCACTGTATTTCATTCTCTGTGTTGAAAATAAAATGAGGATGAACCGTTTTGTACTTAATAATGATATACCTAATTAAAAAGTGGAATGTTGCCAGTTTTTACATTAAATCAGTCCATTTAATTGGAAAGATTCCCCATTCCAGTCATCAGTGGGACTCTTGATAATTTAAAACCAGGATTCATGACAATCTGTAATAAATAGCTTTTAGGCTAAAAAAACTAAGAAGTTATAATTACTGATGCATTACTGAATGGTTGGAGGAGAGTGATCAAAGAGATGCAAGGATAGATTTATTTTTTGTAAGTAGCTGAAGAATAAATGTGTATTTGATGTAAGAAACCCAAAAAGCTGTATCGTTTCTGAAATATATGAAAATTGGAATTCTGTCTCCTACCTTCACACTATGCATAAAAGGCAAAAATTGTATCTTTTAGTAAATGGATTAATTACAAAAGGAATGTAAAGAAATCATGTGAGGAAGTGGAAATTTGCTAAACTATTATAAGAGAAATTTCCATTAAACTGCTTAGAATTTTTAATATAACAAACCAATCTGGGTACAATTCTATGTTGTAGTTCCATGATGTAATCTGAAGAGATTTGAGAGATCTATTGCTAAAACTAGGGATGGTAGTAACAAACTGTGTACTGTAAAACTTAGTAAATATTCTTCCGTTGAGTAAGGAGTAGTCTTTGGAATTGAGACAACTGTATTGAAGTTTCAAACTCTGGTACCAGGTTTTGAAGCTTGACAAACCAGACCAAAAGAATTATAAAAGCTGGAAAACTTCTAGGCTGGTAGTGCCCTGACAGTATAGAGTCACACTGGTTTATGGCTTTTCTTTCTTTCCAGGGCAGCCTCATTTATGCTGCTTTTGGGCACATTTTTATTGTGAAGACACACCTCTGGCCTTAGTGTTAGAAGTGTTAATGCTTGACTCAATTGCGATTGTGCTTTGCCTGATGTCACAGCACTGAGTTGTATTGTCAGGTCTAGTCTCAATACTGAAATAGGAGGTTTTGTCTGTGGAGGTATTTCACTGAGCAACATAAACAGTACCTCTTCCTGTTTGGTACATCATGGAAGCTTGTCTTCAATTTCCTTAATTTGTCTGGTGATGTGAAGTAGTTTGGCTCAAGACAGGACATAGCTGTGGTGCTGTGAGGGGTCCTCGGGTATGGCAAGAGAAAGGCTGACAAGACACTGACTGACACACCAGAGCTATGTGCTCTGTGACTTCTGAAGGGAGCATTGGACCAAGTTAGTGGTGAGGTATGGGCAGGGTAAATCTGGGTGACAGCTGGTGAATAGGAAGGATATATAGCAAGGTTTAGAGTTAATTTGTGTAAATTTAAAGGAGAGGAATAGAAGCAGAAGAAAAATATTAAGAATATAGTAAGTACAATGTTAAGTTGTTGTTTTGTCGCCTATTAATGTACCAGTTAGAACCACTTTGAAAAGGTGGCCCTCCGCCTTGCTTCCCTGCCCTCTTCAACCAGG
Organism: Certhia americana; assembly: GCA_018697195.1. NCBI lineage: Eukaryota > Metazoa > Chordata > Aves > Passeriformes > Certhiidae > Certhia > Certhia americana. The sequence continues at coordinate 34,256,104 of CM031878.1, forward strand.
AGGAATACTGGTTATTTTGTGGCTCTATGACTACTACTATCACCATAAGGGCTGTAGCAAAAAACCTGGCTACAATGGGAAGCAAGGCAGAACACACTTCTTATTTGTGTCAGTTAGATGTCAGAACTACACTCTCACTTTCCCTGCACAACCACACAATGTACCCCCAGTGTATCATTTACTTGATCCGTATTGTGGCGATAGCTGCAGATGAACAAAATTATCTATTCAATTACTACTTTACATCTCTGTTACAATCAGAGAAGCACTCCCATTGTGTTCCAGATGCCCACCAGCAGTAATTTTAATTACAGCATTACTTTGAAATCAAATTGCTTGTTTGACAGCACTAGTCAGAATCTTTAACTGGCAATAGAGTGCACATTTCAGTAAATGAAAAATAATCCACTCTATTACCACCAAACCTTTAGCCTTTTCATGCAAGATTCACACATTTTTATGTGTAAAGTAAGCCAGAATATTACTTCCATCCTTACTATATTTGGTACAGCAAAACCAACCAAATCTGGAATTCTGATGGTAGCTTTCTGCCAAGTTTTTACGCCTTGCTGCTGGTTGACAGATGCTCTGAACTGTGCCTGAACAGAAAAAAACCCCAAAATTTTGCCTTTGTGGCCAATGGTGTCCTGGGGTGCACAAGGAAAAGCATTGCCAGCAAGTCAAGGGAGATCATCCTGCTCTTCTACTCAGCCCTGGTGAGACATATTTGGAGTGCTGTGTCTACTTTTGAGCTTCTAAGCACAACAAAGATGTGGAGCTGCTGGAGCAAGTTCGGTGGATGGCAACAAAGTTGATGAGGGGACTGGAGCATCTCTCTTAAAAGGAAAAGCTGAGGGAGCTGGTCCTGTTCAGCCCAGAGAAGAGATGACCGAGAGAGGACCTGATCAATGTCTGAGTGTCTGAGAGGAGGGTGTCAAGAGGGTGGATCCAGGCTCTGCTTGGTGGTGCTGAGCAATAGGGCAAGAGGCAATGGGCACAAATAAATGCACAGGACCTTCCATTTAAATATAAAAAAGAACTTGACTAAGCACTGGAACAGATTGTGCTGAGAGGTTGTGGGGTCTCCTCCACTGGGAAAATTCAAGAATTGTCTGGACACGATTCTCACCTTGTGCTCAAGGATTACCCTGTTTGCGCAGGAAGGCTGAAACAGGACCTACCATAGTGCCTTTCAACCATATCCATTCAGTGATGCATACGTAAGAGAATGCATTCCAAAAGTCAACCACAGATCCTTTATATTTTAAAAGATACCATGTATGGGTGAATATTAGATACCCTTCCTTTATGAAGTTTTAGTTTGTGTTCTGATTGTGTTGATTCCTTTGATTTTATATATACCCTTAAATGTGACTTATTTATCCAATATGGAAATAGTTCCACAGTTATTCCATGGACACTGCTTTGGGAAGACCTTACTGTGGTCTTTCAGTATACAAAGGGAGCTTATAAGAAATACAGAGCAAGACTTTATATGAAGTGTATTCTGAGTCATGGCACCTCTTGAATCTCTTTCCCCATTCACACCTTCAGTCAGTCACACCTTCAGCTGGCTGAAGGTGATGTGCTTCTGATTACAGTATGTTGCAGGTTACTTTGCAGTTCATCACAGAAATAATGATCCCAGAAACCTTGCAGCTGCCCTTTACACTGCTGCCACCACTTTTGGCTCTATCGAGTGGAATACATGAGGATTAATGAATGGAGAACACAATCAGGACTTGGTTGGCCAAGTGGGACACTATAACACTATGTCCCATTCTAGGGTAAAGGAGAGGGAAAAGTAATTTCCATTAGTTGAGGGACAATAAGCATAAAACACATTAAAAATTACAGCTGTGCTGCCTATGACAAAATACGGTGCAGTGTTTTATTACCCTATTACAAAAAACATTATTCAATAATAGGTATTTAAGACAGAGGTAGTTAGGATTCATGCTTGAGACAACATTCTGAGCAAGGGAAGATAAGGGACTCAGAAACTGAGCTGGAAATAGTAGCAAAGATGAGAGTAATTTTTCAACTCTTTCTGAATTGAAGGAAGAAAGTAGGTCTGTTGGCAGTAAGGAAGAAGAAATGACCAGTGTTATGTAACTGGCAAGTTCCCATACTCTGGTGCAGGAGTTGTAAAAGTCCTTACAATGAAGTGCTCAAGCTCCTTCCCTAAACTTGGGCGTGCTATGAATTTTTCAGAAATCACATTGGTGGCTTGGGTCCTCAGAGAGTCTACCCTTTATCGGGAGATAGATCAAAACAGTGTAGGAGATACAAGGCTAGATGTCTGCAGTGTGGGAGCACAGAGACTGATGAAGTGCAAAGGAGAAGGAATGAGTGGGGTGGGTGAGAAATCATGGCTTGGGTACCAGTGCTAGAAAATGCCATTTCTGCTGCTGGTTGTTCAGGCAGATCCTCACAAGTTCAGTGCTCTTGGAGAGGTGCTGCTTTAAAGGCCAAAAAATTAAGTATATTTCTTCACAGAACTGTATTAAGAAGGGGGAATCTGCTATCGGCCAAGGGGTGAGAAACAGACAGGCTTCCTGCCACATGTGTTCCACCAGCCCCTACACAGCTCACATAGCAGCAGGTTGAGGGTTCTTCTGTAGAAAAACCTGCTCTCCAGATGTCTGTCATCTTGCATCCTAATGGAATTTTTGGCAAGAGCTGTGGAGTGAATGACCTGATTATTCTTTTGCTGATACATGGATTTTTATTTTGTTTTTTTAATTCTTTCCTAATCTGTGACAACTGGAGCTAAACTGACCAAAGGGCAGATAGCTCAGCTTGGCAGCTGATGGCCTTTTATGGCTGTGGCTGCTTGTTTTGTGGAGAGGTGGATGAATCTCTGTGTCCTGCATTTAAATGCTGTGATGCCCATCTTGTACTTCTTTTCCTTGGACAATAATTGAGAATATGCCATGAAATCACCCAAAGTCTTGAGACTAAGCATTTGGGCATTGATGTAAGATATCCATAAATATTTCAGTGAAGCAAGGCTCTAGACAAGGCAATGTATTTTATTGGAGTCACTGAAAGTTATTTCAGTTCCTTCTTTGTAACAGACAGCAACAGCCTGGACTATGGTGTCCCTGTCACCTGCAGCCGTACCACTTCTGTCTTATCTGAGGGGTGTGTTTAATGCTACAGATCTGATTTTCTGGAGGTAATGTTGAGTACTGCTGGAAGTGTAACAGTGAATGACAATGGATTTTATTGACATGGTAATAATAGTGGTGTAGATCTTTCTGATGCACCATGTTTTCCAATATACTGCATGATAAAAACTTAGTTTTCTGAAATGTTTAAAACCTTACCTCTAACACCAAATGAGCTGGTTCAGGGGGATTCTTTAATTGGTTGTTAATGAAGTATTTAGTGATAAAAAGTAAAAGGCTGTCTGTCACACAGTTATACCATGCTTCTGTTAGTAGTCCATTAGATCATACTTTGTAATATCTTACTGCACACATCCTTTTAGTTTGGGAATAAGTGGATGTAAATTCAATTTTTATGACTCTTGGAAGTCCAAACCAGTTATCTTCTCATCCTACATATGGCAACTACAAGGCTGAGAGATCAGATTAATCTGTTTTGATTTTATTTCACTTAAAAAATTAAGGTCCCTTCACTTAAAAAATAACAGGTATGTGTAAACTAATTGTACAGTGTAGGACTTGTGACACAAGTTCTGCCTTTCTAAAACTTACCAACAGAGTTACAGGCTACTGAGTTTGCCATAATACCAGTCTGTTGTGTCCCAGAGCAGAGGAGGAAGCTCAAGTGCCAGAGCATGTAGAACTGATCTGTTCTAGGGTTAACTCCTCTTAAAGAGACCAACCTTAGGTTATCCTTCTGTTTTCCTACAACTTCATGAGATAATTATCAGATTCCCTGCATTGCAGGTGCATGGAGCACTGGGACTTTTTTGTGAGTAGGGCAGACATAAGATGAGACTGAACAAGTGTTACATTCAGACTGTGGGATCTATAAAGATCAGAGTGCAGTTTTGTTCTAAGGGGTGCTTTGCAAAGTGCTATCTTTGTGCCATGCTTTTTCCCATGTTAGGGTCTGATTTCTAAGTCCTCTGATTGTCTGCTTTTTGTCACTCAGAAAAGACATTCAGGATTCAGTCAGGTTGAAATATATATTGAGAGTCCTAAGATGTACATGTTGGAGTACAAATGCTGAAGTGGCCATTCCGTCACTGTTATACGGCTCTAGTTTGGTTTCAGAGACCCTTTTTCTCTCCCATTGCTGGAACTGTTGAAATAAACACCTGCTGCAGACAACAACCTAGCCCTCAATTTCACTTTCATGTACTACTTACTCAAGGTATATATGTTTGATATTTTTTATAGAGACTAATTCCTTTCTCAGCTATCAAAGTGAAATGATGGCACTTGATTGCTGAAAGACACAGAGTGACAAATTTCATGCCTGATGACTTTTATTGGAAGGAGAGCTCTCTTGAAAGTGGTGCTGCTCAGCAGGGCTAATTTAGAGTGGCTTTTTCTCACAGATTGATGTAACTCTTGTACTACGTTTGTGGTGCAGCTGTTGCTGATGTTGTGGAAGAGTTGTTCCAATTCCCAAGCAGAAACTGGGGAGTAAGACAGCTCTTTTGGAGAATCTGTACATGTACTATGGTCCCTGACTTCCTGCTGTGGTACCAGACTCAGGAAATCACCTATGTATATCATGGTAATAACAAAATAAAAACGTTACAGGATTTGTCATCAGTTTCAGTCTTGCACTGTTATTCTGTGCAAGAATATATTGTGCACTGCACAAAATAAGCTTCTGAGACAAAGAGAATTCTGACCCAGTAAGGAAATAATATAGTTAGGCTGAAACTGGACTTAAACAAAATTCTGTGCTTCAAAGCACTCTTTGCTTTGTAGAAATAATAAATTTATTTTTACCATCTTTTCTATAGCTAAAAAAGGCAATATTTGGAAGACTTGCCATTTATGCCCTGGTTACACAGTCCTCTGTCAGTTGCTACTGTTGATTTCTAATTCAATACTGTAGTATGCCATAGTCAGTGATATTTAAACGCTCTATAAATATTAATTAGGTGTTCTAATAAATTATCCTGATTGTTCAAAATATTTACTAACTTTATTGTGCCTGTTGCAACACCTCTGACAGAGATGTAGATACACCCTTTAATGAATCCTTAGCCATAAGCAAACTAGACGTTATCTCTATTGTACATACATGGGGTTTTTTTTGTTGGTCTTGAAATCCTCTATAGAAGCCTTATTTTGTTCAATGAAAAATTAAAAGACATAATGTATAGTTATTTGCATTTAGAGCATAAAAATGCCAATATGAGAATAAAAATCCTGATGCAGTGATAATAAATATTTTCAGAATTACAATACTGGTGATTATACAGCACTTAAATTTAAAAGATCACCAGTCTGAATTATAGAGGACACCATCATTGAACTGCCCTGAGCTGAAAGTCTTCAGATGCTTCAGAGGTTTAGGGAGTTTTATAATTAAAAATAATCACTGTTTTCTCCCTCTTCCAATGAATTTAAGATTTTCCCCCCTATCTTCTTTGTTTTGGTTTTTTATTTTAATTACATAAAATTCTGGAGAGTTGTTTGATATAAATGCAATAATGGCTTTTGGAGTTTATGGTGAAACTAGATTACATTTCAAACCTATGCTCTTTGTAGAATTTTGTTACCTCTGACAACCTGTGACAATACAACTTACTGATTAGGTTTATGCAGTGCTTGTAATTATGTCCTTGTCCTGGCAGAAATGTGGCCTTTACATTTCTTGTTACTGTATTTCACTCTGAGTTAGTGTCTGTCTCGGATGCATCTATTTAGAAAATCTGACACCTAGTTATGAAGTGTAATAGCAAAGAAATTCTCTACTCTGCAATCCCAAAGTCTTCTTTTCTGAAATCCCCCTTCAAAGAAACACAATTTTTAGTTTTTGCTTTGTATAACACTTCGTATTGCTAAATAATTAGAGAAAATCTGCCTTAAGTTTTCTTTGAGTCTCCTCATTTCATGAGGTGTTCTAACCATAATATCAGCTACACCTAGTCAATATGTTTGACTTCTTTGATAGACTATAAAGAAGGGATTTTAATTTAACTGCAAATCTCTCTGTGCATTTATGATGTCATAGTAAGAATAATTATCACACATGTAGTGTTCTATTAATTTTTTTACCTTAAAGATTTCAGAAGTATTTTCCTGCACAGTTGTGTTTTTTATACAAATGCCTTAATGATAGCACTTAGATATTATACCAAAAGAAACAGCTTCAGGGCAGAGAAGGAATTATTTCTTTTTTGTATTTGAACACAGGTTTTGCTGTGCGCTGAAAAATCACATCTGTTGAGAAGCACTTTGGTGTCGTGAAGTCAATAAATATACCTTTCACATTGAACTTAACAATCTCCAGCAATGTGAATACTATTTAAAAAAGCAAAACCTGTGTTCAAATACAAGAAGCAGCATGCAAAGTTTTAAAATATCAGAGAAATGTCTTTGTGAACCAGATAATAAGACAGCAAATCACCAAAATGCCAGGAGGCCAATTTGAAATGAGAAGGCTGGTTAGGAACTGGATTGTAATTTGGGCAATAAACCCTGTTTATGATAGTCTTCCAGTCATTAACTGTGTCTGTTGCCAGAGGAAGCTGGGACTATTAACTTCCTCTGACAGAACCAGAGGGAGAAAGCAATAATTTCTTTTACAAGCAGAAGGAAAGGTTCTGCTCAATAAAAAGCAATTAAACATTTCCTATAAAAAAGAATGCTCAGGAGACCTCATTGATAGCCACTGTCAAGTTTCCTTTGGCTCTTTGAAGGATATTCCATGCTATTTGTGTATTTATTACAGCTCTGCAATTGCAAACTTGACTGAAGACAAATTTTGTTGAGGTGAATGATTCTACTGAATGACTAAGGATCTAATGAATTTCTTTCTCATCCCAAGAAGGTAATCTTTGGTATGTTTCAGAGATGAGAACTAGAGAAATATTCCTGTACCCTTATCTTGCTTTGAACAACAAGAGATGACTTTTTAATTATTCTGATAATTTCTTTCTGCCTCTAATTAATTTTGAACTTTTTTTTCTCAGTAGGATATTTGTTGCTTTACTATCTTGAATCAGTTACTTGTTCAGGAAATTAGACTGTATCATTATATACTATATAAAAAAATATTTCCTTTCAATCTTCTGAGGCTACAAAAATATTTTGGTGCTATTATTTCTGTTAAAAGATGTTAATCTTGTGATCCTTGTCTGGATCATAGCATTCTGTGTACCACAAAAAGAAGAGAAAGAGCAGTTCTGTTTGCATGGAGCTCAGAATCGAACAGTAGTGAAAGATGCAAAAATAGCAGATATAGCTTCTGGCTGTAAGAGGAGTAGCCTTGGAAGAGAATGACCTCATTTTCATAACATACTGGTATCACTTAGCTGTATGAGTAATTTTCTCTCAAGGAAAAGGGTAATAAATTATTGCCAACTACTCCTTCAATTTATCATGATCAACATATAACAGTCATATCACTTTATCAGTTCGTAAAAATGTGGTATTTCGTGGGGTTTTATTAGTATCTGGATTGCTGTACAAAACGGCTTTCAGAAGAGAGAGTCTGCATCATTACACTGCTTCCCATCCATCACCAGCTGGCTATCAAAGGATACAGGAGTAAAGCAAACAATGAAAATTACTGCCCACATGCTGGTCCTCTTTCCACCACAGTCGCTGCAATAATTGAAAGCTTGGCTTGACTAACTGCAGCTGAATTTATGCAACATATATTGCCAAACAAAGCACTCATATTACTGCTTATTTCAAAGCTAATTTTCAGTAATGTTACTAGTCAAGACTATTATTGAGTGGTGGGTTAAGTACTTCAACATGTAAGCAAAGTCATCTCTGAAGGCCAAAGCAAAGCCTTCTTGACTCCACATTTTGTCCAAGATCATTCTATGACATTGCATTAGAAAAGGTGTGTGATGGAAGTGTGGGAGCTCTTCCTCACCCTATAGGCAAATTACCCCATCAGTATCTGTGTTCTTGTGACCTGCTTAGCACTCACTCCCTCAGGATGGGTTACAAACTCAACTTACACATTATTGTGGCTGTATTTGCCTTCTGAGTAGTAGAAAATGGCAAAGGAGGAAAGCAAAGATTAAGGGAGATGAAATATATTCAAATATAGGTATGCTATAGAAGATAAGGGCTGAAAAATCTCTGTGAACAGGCTTTATTCTGGCTCTACTATCCTGCCTTTCTCTTTAGCTAGGAAAGAAAAGGTTATAGTGAGATATACTTCAATGTACTCTCTATCCCCCTATTGAAGGGATTTTCAAAGCCATAAAACTAACAACACTATTTCCTTTCTCCTTGAAACAGGAATGGTGATAACATACCAGGGTGATGGGTTACAACTTCAGAGATGTGAGCCATTCTGCAGGAGTCAATGAAGTCCAGGTTTATAGAAAATCAGACCACAGACTGCTGAATAAGAGAGAATTCCAGTGACTGAAAGAATAGAAGGATTTCAAAACTGCTAATATTTTCTATTAGAGCAACTGAGAAAAAATTTTACTCTTCCTTTGGGTCAAAAATGTAAGCATCACGTATCATTTTAGAGTACAATCCCCAGAAAGTCTGAAGTGATTTAATGTAAGCTAAGTAATTCACAATAATTATAAGAGTGTGAAAATTTTATATAATTATTGGCTATATTATACCAAATAATTTGGCATATATACCAATTTATTTATTATTATTTCTGGTGGTAAAAATAAAAGATTATTTGCCAAAAGGTCTTTCTGTTCTCTTTCTGTTCAGAATTCTGTTTCTGTTCATTATCTGGAAGATTTTTGTGACCTCTTGAGTAGGCAGTAGGAACAGAAATGATAGCAAATATATCCAAGCTCTACAAAAGGGCTACAAAAGTAATTTTAATTTAAAAAGGTATTTTTTAATGCTTTAAATACTTTTAGAATTAGATCATCTGGCTCAGCTCATTGGAAAAGAATATACCAGACTTGACTTTGAGGTGTGTGTGTGGCTAAAACACATATGAGTAAAGAAAGGGTTTGGCTTAAGATCTTCATTCTCCTTTCAGAAAGGGATGGATGTATAGCAGCAAGGAGAAATGGAAGACTACAAACCATTGCTGATGGAATATGCTTACAGCAAATAAGAAACATGTAACCTGACAGGTGTCATGCCGTGGGTTTATCCTAGACTTCCATTGGATTGAAATGATGGTTTTCTTAAGAAAATCTTTTTATGACAAAAAAATGGACAGTAGCTGTCCATGTGTACCTTTTTCCTTTTTCCTTTCTTTTATGTTGGAAACATATGGAACATTCTGCTACAAATTTCTAAGGGTTCATACAAAAATGTGTCTATCATTTGGAAACACTTTTTCTACTGCCCTGGAGGTTCAAATATTCAAATATCAGATGCAGTGCCTTCCAAATATATGTGACTTGATTTGGAAATTTGTTCCCTTACAGCAAAATAGAAAGACTGGAAAATGTAAAAACAAAGCAACAAACCACATACTAGTAATTTCACAAAGACAGTTGTCTTGGCTGTTGCAAATATGAGGAAAAGGAAAGTAAAAGAGAAATAAAGGAAAAACAAATGGGTAGATTTCACATAACATGTTTGAGGGTCTTTCCCATGTACCAGTATATGGCTTTTAAAGCAGTCTCACACTACTTAATGAGTGAAACATAGATATGTGTGTGTGCATCAAAAATGTATGATATATCCACCTTAGCTCCATGTAATCCCTCTGGAAATAAAACCAGGCAACTTTACTAAGATATTGCAGAATTTAATAATTGATTAGTTTAAGATTTAATGATATGTTTCATCTATGCATTAATCATTTCTCCCCCTTCTGATGTTAATGCTTTTGAAAGTCATTGCTTGATGACATCATGTAAATTCAGCAGTCTGACAGTTAAAAGAAAGGTTTGTACGTCTTGAATAAGTTTTTGAAAATTAGTATATTGCAAGTATCAAGAAATTTTAGATGCAGTGTCTTAATAGGGAAAAAAAAAGTCAATCATAAATCTCAAAGGGACCACATTGACTTTGGTAAGTTGTTTGCAATTTTTTCTGACCTGATCAGATGTGAATTAGCCTTTATCTGGGAAGTATTTACTTTATCTGAGAAATATTAATGTTGCTTTATGTATGACCTAGATTAAAAAAAAAAAACAAAAACAACTTTTAAAGCAGTGACTGCCAATATTTGAAAGAGATCTTAATTTCTGTCAAATTCGTATTAACAACACTCTGAACACAGGAGGGAGACAAAGACTTGGTTAAGATAGATGCAGAGATGTGTTTAAAAGCTAAGCTTTTGGAAAGAAGTGGGTAGAGTGAATACAGCTGGTGATTTATAAGAATTATGTTTGATTTAAAATAGAATTTTTACCATATGCCATATTGCTCTCTAAATTGCCCCCTAATATTATTTGATGAGAAATAGTTCACCATACTTCTTTTTCATTTAAAATTGCTTCAAATGTGAGAATTTCTTTGCCTATCTCTGGAACTGATATCACAGATAGACTTCCCTTGTCTGTGCCTATAGCTGGTACTGAGGTACTTTTGCCAATAGAAAGATTACATTGAATCACATGAAAGTTATATTGTCTCTGCAGCTTGTACCTCTAATATTTAAAGTAAGATGGACCTAATTTTCTCTTTTTAAAATTTTTTTTAATCAAGCACAATTTGCCATGTGTGTGTACTGTTTTGCAGTACTTTCTTTTGTTAGAGAACTCTTAGCATAGACTTGATATGATAAAGAAACATTTTAAAAACTGTTTTCTTCCAAAACATCTTGGCATAAATAAATCAGCAGACCATGACTGCAAAACTTTTACAGTCTTCTGTGGTTTGTAGTGAGAGCAGAGCTGAGAAAACTTGCTGGATGCTTAATAGCTAGCTGGGAAACCTAAGCCCTCTTTCCCTACAGTAGGAGTCCACCAATTTGCCTGGCTTTGCCAATGTGAGCTAGCCATATCTCTGAAGAAGCCTACCCAGAACTCATTTTCCTTGAACACATGAGGTCTGTCTGCTGAGATTGAAGGTCAGCTCATTTTTCTGATTGCTGATATGGATTCCTGCTTGCTGAGAGGTGAAGTGAGACTGCTTACACTGGCCAGAAAAGAGTCAGAGGATGGACTTTTGGTTACAGTCATATAGTAAAGAAGATAAAATGGACTGGAAGTGAATCCTATCAATTGACTTAGAGATGGTGGAAAAGAGCTGGATATAATAAGGCAACAAAGTGATAATGTGGATGTACTCCTGGATGGTAGGGGTAGTTTTCTGGGTGGACTTTGCCAAGTTGTTTACCCTGTCCTTGTAATACAGCTTTTGTGCTTTTTAAATATCTGCTTATATTTTAAAATGAAAACACCAATTATTCCTTACATTTTAGTATATTAAAAATGTGCAAAAATAATTCCAAGGACTTTAAGGTACCATTAAATTCAGGGGATGATGATTTGGGTAAATTGATCAGTACTATTCTGTACTCTAGATATCAATTCAATTCTAGATGATTTTATATCCTTCTCTTAGATCCATAATCACCCAGCCTTCTTTGTGTTGTTATTAATTGTAACTAGGAAATCAGCATTTCCAAACCTCATCAAAGAGCTGTCTTACTTCCACATGCGAAAGTAATTCACAGTGACAAGGAATAACATAAAGGACTACTCTACTGGACACTTAAAACCTTTTGAAACATGCCTAAACTTCTATGCTGTTAAAAACAAAATGCAAGCCAGAGGTTTAGTGCAAGTAAGGGTTTGGACTACACAGATACAGCATCTCTGTGACTTTCAGATCAACAAAACAAACTAAAAGTAATTTTCTTTAGTGTAGAGAACCTCACAGTACTTTAGCAGAATCATAGAATTATAAAATCACAGAATCATTGAATGGTTTGGCCTGGAAGGGACATAAAGATTGCCTATTTCCAACCCTCCTGCCATAAGCAAGGCTGCTCTGATCCAAGACCCTGAACGCTTCCAGGGATGGGGAATCCACAGCTACTCTGAGTAAGAGAAGCAGCATTGAGAATTGTTCCTTAAGTAAGAACAATATTGATTGTAAAACGATGGTGGATCTGTTGGGCTATTTGATACCTGTTGTTGCTGAAATAGTGCATAATCAGAGCCCATACCTTTAAACATATAGTAAAATGAGCTCTCAAGTAGTCTGGGAATATCTACCTGGGCTATGTGGCAGAGACAGTACTATTCTCTCTACAGTCTGTTTTCTAAAATGAAGCAACTGCTTTGTCAGCTCTGCATTAGATATTTGCTTGCAATAGTGATTAGCATAGCACAATCTGCTGGAATTTTCTACAGCTGGGTTCTGAGCAGCTAAAAAAACTTAGTCATAAACAAGCAGGTAGAACTAAGATAAAGCCATTGCACCAGTGGGAAATTTTAAGGAAAGGTTAACTCTAGACACTTCCTGCCTGCCTGCCTGCCTAGATGAGATGACGATTCTGAGCTCTAGCTGAGACAACACTTGAGAAATGTTTAAACACTCACTTGGGGTGACATTAACACTTCAGTTTCTCCCTTTACAAAGTTTAGGTCTTCTTTTCTCAACTGTAACTGTACCTTTGGTGCCTCGTGCAGGTGTGCTCTCTGCGCTGCTGGGGTACCCTGCCTGCTTGCCTGCAGTTCATGGGGATGACTGATGGTTCAAGTGAGTCATGGAGGTATCTGCCTAGTCTGGGCTTTTGCCTCACAGAAAGGGGAACAAAAGAAATGCTCAGTGAATGGATATCACACTGAGGATGACTGTTACTGATTGTTAAGATTGCTGTCACCATTCATGAATGAATTAAGATTTTGTTTTAGGGCAGCACTACTAATCACGTAGAGTGAAGAGGGGATTAAGAATATTACTTTCTGCTTCATAGCAAAGATACTTCATAATAAAAAGCAGAGAGACATTAAGGATGTCACATCAATATCAGTGATTCCGTTGTGTAAACCCTGACAGCAATATTGCATTATTTAGAAATATATAATACTCCACACAGAGACTGCACACTAAATATGCTTGAGAAAATAAACAAAACAAATGCATAGAGAGATAAACAAGATGAGCAGATCATGTGTTAGCATTGATTCAGTAGTTTTTAGGTTTCAGCTCCCCGGGAAATGAACAAAAATTTACTGATGTTAAACATGAGGCATATAGATTCTTGAAGAGAAAAGACTTGTGAAGACCACATCTTCCAAGAAGGAATAAAAACGGGGACTGTTCTCTAAAAAGGACAAAAAAGGGTAGGGCTCAATTATGGTCTCCAGCTGACAAAACTATGTAACTACACATCTGCTGGGTTTTTTAAGCATGATCACACTCAGAGTTATTATAAAGGTTGAAGTTCTGTGTACTTAAGGGAGCTGGTCACAGATGTTGATTCTAGAATATTTGGTGGGCAAAATAACACAAATAATGACACAAAGGTCATGTCTCTGAAGGCCAGGAAAAACCATGTCAGGTGGATAATCCTGTGGTCCAAATGGTGACAGAGATAATGTAATTAATTTACCCTAATTTTTTAATGCTTTGCTTGTGTCTTCTTGGTATCTGCATATGTTTTCCTGTTCAATAGAAGAGGGAAGGCAAAAATTAAATGAAGACAAGAAAGCTATGCACATAATTTTTAAAAGTAACTTTGTGTGCTTGTGTACAGAGAAAGAAGCAACTTTGAAAGTTGCAAACTGAATGTTACCTGATATTCCCTGGAAGTACTTGTTTTCCTGTACAGGTGGCTGAGTTGTACTGTGAGCCCACTCTAAATGACTGATGCGTCTTTAACATGTTAGAGTAGAAACTTACTAAAAACTGGAAGTTATTGACTGCTGATATATTAGAATCATCTGTAAAATTTTATTATGTTTCTACAGGTACAGCTTTATAATTAAAATATTTTGAAATATTAATTAAGTTTATGTATGGATTACAAGCATTATTTCATAAACTTGCTGGCCATTTTTTCTTAATTTCAATTCTTCTTTATACTATGTATTTCCTTTAGACTAAAAATGACTGAACTAAAGCAATATCATGCAAGAAAATATGGACTCAGTAGGACTGGCCTGAGTGAGATAAAAAAGGAAAAAGGAGCTCTGCAATTACAATTGACAAGTTGGTTTAATATCCAGCAAAAGAAGAACGCAATTCAAGAGCAGCTGGATTAATTAAGTAATATGGCAAAACAAACCATGGGTTATTAACACTTTCAGTATGCCCCAGGACTTAGGGAAGCCTGAGGGCTCAGAGTTCAACTTCTCTCCACACAGGAAGTGCTGATATCTATAAATGAACCTGGGTGTCAAGCCATAAAAATGTATTATATATGAGATACATAATAGAAGTATATATCTGACAGATTTTATACAAAATACAAAAAAGGTATATTTTATCTCATTATTATGTATCTTATATCTCCCTGTATATACAGACTATATAGATAATAGATTGCAGTGATTATGAAACACAGGCTAAAAAATGGGGAAAAAAATCTTGATGTCTAATATAATCAGAAATGAAACAATCTGAGGTAAGAAACCAGTAAGCGGTCTGGTGGAAGTGAGTGAAATAAATGATGTGACCCAGTTTGCTTTTACTGGAAATCTGCTGCTGCCTGGGGCATTATAAAAATCAATCAGACAAGTAAAAATAGAAAGTGAATGGCCAATGGATGGTTTAACAAATTTGTAAAAGTTTCATAGAAAACCTGGAAACCCTGAAAATGATTCTGTGTAAATTCACACAATAAATACTAAAAGAAACACAGATCACATCCTAGAAAATGACACTTTTAGTAGACTGACAGACAGTTTTGAAAGTCCCCTGTAGCCCAGGATGTGCAGGGTAAGAATTCTCACTGTAGTGCAGTGTGAGGAATGGTACAAAAGAGACAGTGCAATGACACTCTGCAGAAGATGGAAAAAACTCACCTGTCATAGTGAAATTGGGTATGGCAAAGTTTTGTTAATTACAGGCCCAAATTTCTTTCCTGATTAGAAGCTGATCTTGCTTGATCTGTTGGAGTGGATCTGAATGACAGATG
Organism: Certhia americana; assembly: GCA_018697195.1. Taxonomy (NCBI): domain Eukaryota; kingdom Metazoa; phylum Chordata; class Aves; order Passeriformes; family Certhiidae; genus Certhia; species Certhia americana. Next base: position 34,271,263 of record CM031878.1, read on the forward strand.
AAGGATCATCAATTTGTGGAAGAACAGCGGATTTGCATTAATTTCTATTGACTGATGAAAGTGAAAAGCAGAACAGTCAGAGGCAGCCTGATACAGGTTTGAGAAAGATGCATCTGTTGATGTGATGGGAATTCTGCTAGTGAGTGTCCAGGAAGTACTCACACTGAGGAAGTCTTGAGGCAAACCTGCAGGGAATGTTTGCCTGTGTGTATAGACCATGAGCACAAGTGATAAGTTTGTTCTTCCTGCCCAGGTAGAACATTCCAATATTGTCTTTCACTGGACAATAAACTATGGATCTGCTTGATTTTTGGATGCATTTAGAAGCAGGTGGGTCATGAATACTCTGGTGGAGGCTACAGCTTTGGAAATACAATCCTTGACAGAATGTGTAAAGGGGAGGATAAAGGTGAGCTTTGGCGAGGGAAACACAGGGTACTGATAAGTGACATTGAGAAAATCTTTTATCAAAGTGCAGGAAAAAATCACCAGAGGCCGGGATTTCAACAACTGTCTTTTTTGTAAAATGAAACGAAAAGCAGAGCTGAAAAGAAAACACAGTATCTGAGCAACAGTAAGTAATGTCTAATGGTGTCCGCAGACAGATGACATGAGCAGAACTGTGGAAAACCTTGTATTTCCTTTCAGAACAATAAAATCCAAACATGACAGAGATTACTAACAGAGATAGGAATCTCTAGGTAATGTTGATGTTTATAAAATACACTTCAATAGAAAATGAATGCAGCTTGAAAACTATCATGTTCCAATCTTGAGAACATATGAAATGAGTAAAGACAGAGAGTCAGTCCTTATATTTTGAGGACAAAAGTTGTACTTAATGGAGAAGAAAGTAGTCAGTCAAAGCAATCAAGGAAAGCATCAGAGCAGGAAATTATCAGGTTATGCTTTGGAGCCAGTGAGTAAAATACCAGTGAAATATCAGCTAATACCAGAAATAAACTTAGCATAGAAGACCAATATAGTAATTTTGCTGATGTAACTGACTTAAATTAGAACATAAGCCTTAATTGCTAGATATTTGTGACTGTTTCTTACTGTACAGTAGTGAAAGTTGTTGTTTACTGCCTTAATAGGCTAAACCAATGTAATTTTGTGTTAAATTACTACACTATACTAAATACTACAATAGGACTAGGTACAGTTCTATTGTCATGAATTTGGTGGCAAAGCTGTGAGAGAAGGTTTGCATCTCTGAAACTAAGCACTAAATCTCAGAGAAACAGAGTGAAAAGAAAGGTAGCAAAAAATGGTGACTGAAGGAGGGGCAAATATAAACAACAGCCCAGTAATTACACTGTAATAGGGAAACATAAAGAACATATCTGTACGTATGTATGCATAGTGGGAATTGTGTTCTTTATAGTCAAGTTACATTCAAGAAGTAATCTACTTATTCAGCCCTAGCTTGATATACATTGCCACTCAGAATATATGAAAAAGCACTTGAAGTTTCAAGATGAAGAACATGCTGCAAATTCTGTTTTCAAATTTAGAAATTCAGCATAGGATTATCTGCTCTTGCACATTTTACGCATTTTAAGCTTTCAGTTCATCTCAAAATAAATGTACCTACATATGCAGTGTAAAACACATACGAAGATGACAGTACAGGGTTTTTTTTATTCTAAATAGTAAAAATGCCAAATGTTTATATATGTTGGCAAAATACCTTATTATAATGGTGCTTATTAATTATGATGCTTAGAAATCAATTTAAAATAATATTTGAGGGCAAACTTTCCTGAACAAGAGTGAGATAGCCATTCCACAAATCAACAATTTCAGTGCCGCTCTCTTTACAGTCAAGTCTCACTTAAGGAAATATTTCTCAACACACACTTTCCCCTAAAAGAGACTGTGAACATAGTGCTGCCATGCTCCTTTCTAAAGCAGCCTGAGAGCACTGCATGGCTGCAACTCTGCCAGAGACAAATGAACATCAAGGTGATTGCATGAATGTACAAGAGTGACTACTCCAACCTATTTAATATTTCATATTAAATTTTATTAAATTGAGAACAACAAATAAAAACAGTATAAGAATGTGCCTTCTTATTTAAAACACAGATGTGTGCTGTGATGTCTAGTTTCTGTATGATGCCATCATGCAAGAAAAATTATCTGCATCATGAAATATTTTATCTCTTGATATACTCAATCTCTACAAATAGAATTTATATGTGTATATATATATATATATATATATATATATGTTTTTATGATTCCTTCTACACAGGATCACCCAGGAAATTATTCCCACATATGTTTGTCAAAGTATGACCAATGGCCAGAAAATGAGAATATCTTATAATGATTTTTAATCAGAGTGTAAGTAGTACCATAAGCAAAGGCTACCCCAGATAAATTTTGGAACAGTTGTAAATGCACTATACATATGCCTTATTCAGGCATTTTTATAGAGGTATTTAATTAGAATCACATGTCTGTCTTGTCATAACACAGAACAAGCACTCAGATTGGTCAGATACCTCTATTTAGCTTCTGAAAAACAGAACTAAAGACTGATGAAGAGTTATAAAACTTAGTATACATTAGCATAAAAGAATTTCACAAATAAATGTATTTACTGCTAATGGATTGCTGCTTCATAGTCAGCACAGTTTCAGATTTGGCACTAGAAAGTAGTTAAATGTCACAAAGCATACAATATGGGACAAACAGTGGGTTTGATTATCTGCATCTGTCCAATCCTCTCCAGTGAAGGCTTCAGAAATATATGCCATTTATAGAATTTCTGTACAATAATGTATACACATATTGTTGATTTGGCACCATACTTCTAGACTTACAGAAAAGCTAAGATGTTAATTGTATTTCACTTGATTTCAAATTAAAATATCCCAATGAGGATTTGTAAACCCAAATCAGAAGTCACGCCACATCTCAACAATGAAGAAACTGGTATTAGCTTGCATGTCATTTTTGGTGCAAAGTTTATGAAGAGCTTCATAATCCAGATCTCTGGGAGCAATTTGTAAACAAGAGAAATGATACAGTGTCTAGATGATCACTGGGAGTAAACACATCAGCCAATCAGTGTGGCTAAGGTCATGTCTGAAATACCATGATTGTCAAAAATTGCAATGGAAGGAATAAGATTTGGTAGTGTTATGTTTTACCTGGCTTCTATTTTTCCTATCTTGGAGGTTGTTGGACCAGTAAGAAAAGTCCTTTGTGTAAAAAGTGGAGATAGAGATGAAGTATATTGGCTCAAATTCCCAGTACTCCTGAGATAAAAAGAACAGAGAAAAGCAAAATGAATGGAAGCAATTAGAAAAATACATCATTAATTTAGTACTACTTCATAATCTGTTGTTTAAGGTCTTAGATCTCCAGCTGCTGGTCAGAGACACAGCCACAGAAATAAGAGAAACAGCTTGCATTTTCTATCATTCTTCTTTTAAATGTGGAAGTCTGGCAGCTGTGGCCATCTAGAATGTTTATCCTAGTGCTTCCTTTTTTTTTTTTACCCTAAGTGCATTGCTAAGGAAGACTCGGTATTTTGGGATTCTGAGATTTGTTCTCCTCTTGCCTAGAGATAGGGCTCTAGCTTTGCTCACCTGTAGGTGACAGTAAAGCTCATAAAGTTTTAGGGTTTCAGTAGTGAAAAAAGTGGTGGGGGCAGAGCAATTTTAAATGTTCAACCAACCAATATGTTTAGGTAGCAATTTGGATTTTAAGACCTTTGGCAGAAGTTCTAATCATGGAAGAGGGGCAGAAAAAAGATCTGTATTACTGACTGCATGCAGCACATATTTGGCTTATTTGAGTAGCAGTATATAAACTCATGTATGCTCACTAACCTGTTCCACTACTTCAAGAAAATTTTCATCTTAACATAAGTCCCAGAAAAAAAAGTCACTGCTTACCAAACATCAAAATTGGTATTAGTAAAGATTGATATTCTTTGCTTTTATTAAATAACATAATCTGAAATAAAAACCCAGACTCTCCATGGGCAAATACCTATATTAAAGATTTTGTCTAAAGGATTTAATTAAGTTGTTTTCGTAAGTATTCTTTCAGAGAGAAGGAGAGAACTTATGATGGGTCAAAGAAGATCTTTGTGGTAAGAAAATTCCATCAGATACTTTATTAATAATGAAGGCTTTCAGAAATTCCAGCAGACAACATAAGGTCAGTCTGTATAGGAAAAAGTTTCCTTTCTAACAGTGACTCATGCATGCACACTTAATATTTTTTGATCCATGTTCCATCACAACCCAAATTTTGAACAAGGATTTTTAAGCCACTCTTAAAAGTAAGCTGCATTAAATTATTATGACTCTTCCAAACCTCTTTCAGAAATCCCGAGGATATCCTAAAATTTCTGGGCAGCACCCCACCCACCTCATTAGAAAGGAGAAGAAATTTTGTGGGGGAAAATGTGCTAGAAGTGCCAGAAAATCTGTATGCAAAGACTGGTCTTAAATAATTAGCAAGTAATAAGAAAAAAAACCATCCCATATGTACAAATGGCAAACTGAGTCATGCCTCAGCAATATGCTTCTTTGCTATTATTGAGCTGCCAGTTCATTTTCAAAGCAGTAATTCGAATGGTGTAAAGGGAGACCCATTTATTTGCTTCCTTTCCCCTCCACCCTCCTCCAGCAAAAGACACAGCATTAGTTAAAAAAACAAATGAAGGAAAATTCCCCAAAGAACCTTAGCAAGGAACAAGAAAAACATCCATTGTAAACAGCGGGTAGGTCTTCTGACAGGCTTTGTTTGCAAATGATAACAATTACAGGTAATTTTTCATTTCAATTGGAAGAACAGGTATTAAAAAAAAAAAGGAGAGCAAGAGAAACAGAGTGAGTGAGATTTCCCAAGTGCCTTATTCCCTCCCAGGTCTACAACCTAACAGGAGTGTAGAGAGCTCGGTAGTTTCTTCTTATTCCATTAAGTGAGATCTAATTGTGTCTCTTCTGTCTGTTGGCAGATGCGGTTTCTACATAACAACAGCCCAGAGACAGAGCTGCCTGATTAATGCCTCCAGCTGTCATATGCCCCATTATCTGTGCATTTGCATAACTTAATGGTTTAGGACAGGGGAGAGAGGATGCTTAATTTAATGTTTAGCAGGCCCTTGATAGCTGAATAATTTAAGAACTGTCAAGGGAGGTCAGTCCTACAGCGATTCAGCAAGACAGCCGTGATTTCTGAATATCATTAAAATCCTTACTTAGGATAATTTGAAGGGGAAAAAAAAAGGGTGGGGGGAGCATGGAAAAACAACAATGCCTGAAAGGAGGCCCTGCTTTTCTGTTAACTATTCTTACCCTGAAGATTTGGAGAAAGACTTGTGGAAAAAAACACATCAATAAATAGCATGGACAAGAGAGAAAGCGGTTAACCCCAGGCAAGCTCTCTCTCCCTCCTTCCCTCCTGCTCCCCCTCTCTCCCCCCCACCTCTCTTCCCTCCCCTTCTTGCCCCATCCCCCAGTCTTCTCATAACTTAAGGATGGAAATACAGAATTTTCTTGAACTCTTCTAAAAGCCCAACATGCTTTGAACACAAAACACTTTCAGTTTCGCTAGACACTAATGAATATTATTAAGCTAATCTTCCATTTGTTTTCTAATTATGTGTCAGAAAGCACTTGCAGTGGCAGCTGAGGCAACTGCCAGGCTGCATTTATTTATCTTCCAATCCTGTGCCTACTGATCGCCTATAGCACAGAGTGATTAGGATCAAATAAAAAGGGATAAAAAAAATCCGATTTTTTTGCAGCTTGATTACTGTTCTTTTCCAAGTTCATTAAGTTCTGCATGACATTTGACTCTATTTTAAGAACTGATAAAATGGAGTTATTTAGGCTTCCCTGCAAGGCATTCTGTTGTAATACAGAAATGAATGAAAGAAGTAATCTACGGCTGGACTGATCCACTGTACTGGCTCTGGTTGAGATGAAGCTAATTTTCCCCACAGCAGCCCTTGCAGTGATGTGCTTTGCACTGGTGGTTAGAAAGGTGTTGAAAACACACCAGTGTTTTAGCTACTGCTGAGCAGCATCGGCATTGCATCAGTGTAGGCTCTCCAACAATTCCCCCCTCATCAGGGAGGATGGGCAAGGTGTTGGGAGAATGCAGCCAGGGCAGCTGACCCAAACTGACCAAAAGGATATTCCATACCATATGGCATTTGCTTAGCAATATAACCTAAGAGAAAGTGGGAAGGGGGAACAGGCATTTGTTATTACTACATTTGTCTTTTAGTGCCACCACTATGCATCTGGAAGACCTGGAAGGTCTTCCTGGAAGGCAACTGGACATTGTCTGCTGATGGGAAATAAAGAGTAAAACTTTGCTTTTCCTTTGCTTCCATGCACAACCTTTGCTTATGCTTTATTAAACAGCCTTTATCTTGACCCACAATTTTTTTTTTCCCATGTTATTTTCTCCCTCATGTTCTACAGAGGACAGGAACAATGGAGAAGCTTGGTGGGCAACTGACATCCATCCGTCCATCCATCCATCCATCCATCCATCCATCCATCCATCCATCCATCCATCCATCCATCCATCCATCCATCCATCCATCCATCCATCCATCCATGCCCTATCTATTTGGTAGCCAAATCAAGGACTTGCTCAATGAGTCATGGAATCATAGAACCTTAGAATAATAGAATGGCTTGGTTTAGAATGGACCTTAAAGTTCATCCAGTTCCAATGCTCCTGCCATGAGCAGGGAGTCCTCCCAATAGACTATGTGGCTCAGTGCTCACCCTGATCTTGAGCACTCACAGGGATGAGGCATCCACATCTTCTTTGGGCAATCTATTCCTATGCCTCATGACCCCCATGGTGAACAAGTGTTTCCTAATATCTGATCAGAACCTACCCACTTTCAGTTTGAATCTGTTTCCCCTTGTCGTGTCAGTGCATGCTCTTGTAAAGAGTCTCTCTCCATCTCTCTTGTAGGCTCCCTTCAGGTACTGGAAGGCTGCAATTGGGTGACTCCAAAGCCTTCTCTCCTCCAGGATGAACAGTCCCAATTCTCTCAGCCCTTCCTCACAGGAGATGTGTTCAATTCCTCAAATCATTTTTGTGTCCCTCCTCAGGACCCTCTCCAACAGGTCCCTGTCCTTCCTGTGCATGTCTCCTCAGAGCTGGCTGCAGCCCTGCAGGTGGGGTCTCACCAGAGCAGAGCAGAGGGGCAGAATCCCCTCCCTGCTGCCCACACTGCTTTGGATGCAGCCCAGGACATGTTTGGCTCTCTGGGCTGGGAGTGCCCATGGCTGGATCATGTCCAGCTTCTCCTCCACCAGCACTCCCAATCCCCCTCCACAGAGCTGCTCTGATCTGTTCATCCCCAGCCTTTGTTGAAACTGATGATTGCTCCAACCCAGGTGCAGCACCTTGCACTTGGTCCTGTTAAACCTCATGAGATTGCCATGGGCGCACGTCTTGATCTTGTCCAGGTCCTTCTGGATGGCATCTTGTCTTTCAGATGTAGCAACACCACCACTCAGCTTGGTATCATCAGCAAATTTGTAGAGAGTGCACTCAATACCTTCATCTAAATCATTAATGAAGACATTACATAACACTGGTACTGGTGCTGTTTTGGTTTGCCCTTTTTATCTTTTATATGTTCTCTATATTCTTCACACATATGTTTGTAGCTCTGTAGACTATTGTATTAGTGGCTAGTTTTCCCAGTAATTTTCTATGGCTTTTCCCTAGACAGAAAGACAAAACAAATTCCAGAGCTCCAAGCCCCAGGAGGTACAAGGCCCCTGTCCTGTCTTGGTTCTTCCTGGGAACCAAAGCCGAGAACAACTCTTGGAGATACATCTTCATAAAAAAAGTAGAGCAACAACCAAGGTGGGGGGGCTTCAGAAAAGGAGCTTGAACTGGGGGGAATTCCACCATCACTTGTCCTCCTAACTAGTGCTTTTTAAAAATTATGCTAATTTGATAAACATATAAAAGCTGTATTCACCCAGTGTGGGCAGGCTTTTGTGGATCTTTCCATAACTGCCCCTGAAGGCCTTCAATAAAGATCCACTATTATATCACCTCCCATGTTAAAATTATCTTGAGTTTCATTTCTAGGTTGGAAAAGCCAATAGAACCAGCATGGACCTGTAAGGGACACTTGTCCCTTATGTCCATCTGGACTCTGAGCCATTGACTAACTACCCTTTGGATGCAACCATTCAAATCTCTTTCCGGCTTAGAGAGAAGGATGTTTTAGGGGACTGTGTCAAAAACTTTACAGAAATTCAGATCAATGACATGTGACCCTTTTCCACTGAAGTAGTTACCCCATTGTAGAAGGCCACTAGGATGGTCAGGCAGGATTTGCTTTTGATGAAGCCTTGACAGCTGTCCTGAATCACCTCCCTGTCGTCCTGGTGCCTTGACAGGACTTCTAGGTGGATCTGTTCCAGGATCTTCCCAGGCACAGAGGGGAAGCTGACCAGTTGGTAGTTCCCAGGGTCCTCCTTTCTATAATTTTTAAATGTTTCCCTTTTATCCAATCCTCTGGGACTTTTTAAGTATCATGGAGAATTACTTGGAAAATATACCAGTGAATTCCATCAAGACTCTGGGATGCAGCTCATGAGATCCCACAGGCTTACATATGCACAGGTTCCTCAGGTCTGATGTAAATGATCCTTATTTACAGTGGGAGGGACTTCACTCCAGGAGACAGATGCTCTGCTTTTTCTGTTGAGTACATTGCATTTGTCTGGCCCTGTCATCCCGTCTCCCAAAACAGAGCTCTGTCCTTCCTGAGATCTGTCACTTTGAAGTCAATAGTTTTAGGATTTAAACAACTTCAAAACACAACAATTAATGCTTCTGTTGAGAGTGCTATTTTATAGATTCTGTGTATCTTAGTGAAATGACATGATTTACATTTACTGGATGAGATTAGTCTGCTTTTCTGCTTGTGGTAAGCAAGCTGACTTTCTAGCCAGCACTTTGGCCCTAAGCACTTATTTTTCCATATGTTTCTGGGCAACCACATACTTACTGGCTTTACCCTTTTTCTTCCATTGCTTTCTGTTCTGCTTTGCGCAGCTCAGTTCACCTGGCCCTAACAGAAACCCCCATGGGTTTTCCTTAGGTTCATTGTGTGTATCCTTCTTGTAACTGGCTTTTTGGCAGAATGTGCCTTGCTTTAGCTAGTCAATTCTATAAATATCTGAACAGCTTATTTGAGTTCTGGTTTAATTCCCATGGAGTATAGGCAATTGCAAATGTGCTGATGGTAAAGAAAGAATCTGTAAAACTACCAGAACCTTATGTCAGTGTGTTTGTACACACAGTCCATATGCATCTCTACATACAAATCTATGTACATACAACTGGGTGAGTTACCACAATTTTTCCCTCTCCATGTTCTTAAATCAACAGCTTAGTGCACCATCTGACATTGGAGCACCTGGTGTTTCTCTGAGATTTAGAAAAAGTTGTAGGGAAAATTGAGTTGGAGGATTACATTGAGTTGAAGGAGAACAATTGCTATGGCTGGTTGGCAGCTGCCCAAGATTTTATAAGGGATTGAATACCTCCTATCTTTGTGCTGTTGAAATTTCCTTCTAAGCCACTTTTGTCTTGACATTTTATAAATATGGAAAAGCAACAATTGTTAGCTGAGTTAATTATTCAGCAGGTTTAGTCTGTAGATAACAACCTGTTTCTTCATCAGGCAGCTACACTTGACAATGACATTTGGTGGGGTGGGGTAGTTAGAGCCGTAACAGGATAGAAGGGAGAAAGAAATCTGCTCTTCTGTTTAGTGGGTTGTTTTTTCTTTTTTATGATCATACACCAAAGTATGCAACACTCAGCAGAACAGGATGAGTGGCATGTTTGTTGGGTGTTGTGGCTTTTGTACATAGAACTGATCCATGGTAGGAAAGTCATGGATTGCTCTAGTACTATGGAGGAAAAAAGAGATGATGCTGGGTTTTTATTGCTTGTTTGTTTAGCCACATTACTATTTCTTTTCCCCAGAAAGCAAGAATTTTTTTTACTCACTGATATTTTTAATTTTTGATTTTCTTTCCAGTTTCTTTGTTTAAAAAGGGGGAACTGAGAAACAAGCCTGCATTGTGGGGCTCAGTTCCTGAGAGGTAAATTTCCATAAGGTTCAGTTTTGGCCACTGCCTTTTTGTAGCTTCCTAGCAGGGAATTGATTAGAAGCAGTGGGAAGTTGAAGTAGAAACTGAAATCTTTCATTTGGTGGAAAATCGTAGTTCTAGGTTAGAGCATTCACTTTTAAACATGAAGTCCTTCTCTGCTGCCCTCACAGTTATTTTGCACATTTTTTTCAGAGACAAATTTGTTATTAATGCTGGAAACCCCCATGACAAGGTTGTCTTTTTCTAGACTTCTGCTAACAGAACAAGAACAAGAAAAAAATGAGAAGGCAAAAAAATCCTTATGCTCACTAACATAAATCATCACAGTAGTTCAAATCAGCACATATGGTATGGTACCATTGCCCATTGCTTTGAGACCCTCTAATGGAAGACCATATGGGCTTCTGCTGCATCAAAACACAAAAGGCCTGTGTTTAGGACTCCACAGTGACCTGGATTCAGAACTTCCTTGCTTTTATTTGTTTGCGCGTCTGTATGAACATTTTTTTCTTCCAGTACGGTGGGGTTCTTTTCTTTTTCTTTTTTTTTTTCTGATTCCTTTGTTCAGTGATAGATTCCAATGGGTTGAGCCAGACAATGCTGTGCCTGTGGTTTTTGCATTTCACGTGATTGCCTTTGCCCAATTTACAGATTTCAGAAATAGTAAGAGAATATTGCAACAGGATGACTACATCAGAATAAATTAATGGAGAGAAAAATATTTCCTTTTTTTATGGTGCATCTTTTTTGAATGACAGAAATTTTTTTGGAATTGTGAAAATTAGGGTGTCATCCTGAGAATTTCCAATGGTTCATGGTCACTGTCCTGCAAATGTCACTCTGTCCTGTGGCTATGCTGAAAAAGATGAAATACAAAATGTTGTTAAAACTGTGGTATCAGGGTCTTATAAATTTGTCTAAAGACTTATACACCATTACAGAATTAGGCATAAAAAATACCCCTGAATCTAAACACTTCCAGCACACTGATACTTGGTACTAAGTATGTTGGCTGTAGGTAGAACATAGGTCTTTGCTTTTGCCACATTCACTGATCCTGAGAATAATCAGCCACAACCTCTTTCCCCTCCCCTTGGAAAACACGCAAATCCTCTATGGATCCCACACTGTTTTCATTCGAAAGATTCTCTTTCTTTTCAGCCATGTGTTCTGGCTAGTCATTTTACTGCCTCCCTTTGCTGTCTTCAGGGTCCCTAAAATTCATTTGACTTACATCCCATCAACAGGCTTTGGGCCTTTAGTTCAGTCCTCAGGTGGAGCAGGGTAGGTGAGATCCTCCATTTCCTGCTCCCTTCTCAGAACAGGCGCAAAGAGTTGGTGGGCCTTTCCAGGACTGTATAGTGGTGTGCAGGTGACAAATGTCTTTGTATAACAATACTCCTCCCTCTCCTTCTCTTAAATTATCTGTTTTGCATGGTTCAAGGCTAAATCTAATCAGGTTTTTGGAAGTATGACAAAAAGTATAGTCACCAAGGGCTATGCACTCACCAAGGACCTTCCAAGCCCAGTGTAAGACAGAGGACAGCAGATGGATGTGCAGGACAGATGGGGACATGGTTATTAACACAATGATAAAGAGTGGTTGGCTGGAGAACAGTTTCCCTTTCTGTTCCCAAAGTGGACAGGTTTTCTCTGGCAGCTGGGGCTAGCTGGTGGGAATGAGAACAGTCAGAGGAGGGCAGATGTCTTCACATTGGTGAGCAGGGAAATAGGGCATAAAACTCCCTTCAAGTGATAGCTCTTCTGCATCCAGGATAGGTTTAAATTGATTTTGCAGACAGGGATTATGAGAAGCACAAGGTTCAAATGGAAGTGTATGTATATGGAAGCAAAAGGGGCTGAAATTAATTTGTGAAAGGCCTCAAACTAGGGCAGAGGGGGGGACTGAGAAAAGTCTGGTATAACTTGCTAGTAATATAAGCATATTTCTGTCAGTTTTCTATAACAAATATTGCTGAGCAAGAACACAAGTTTAGCAATCCAGCAAAGTTAGATTAGATAAAATTATCATCATTCCAGTATCAGGTAACTGTTTATTTTTTAACTGCTTCTTCTGTAAGTGCTATAGCTTTGATGGTCATGCTGCGTGAGTTCAAATTGAATTGCATTACTTGATGTTACTTTATAGTATAAGTAGCAAGTTGTCATGTTCCACTGTGAGGAACCGCAAGTAGTTCTTTTAGAAATAGATGGTCAAGAATGAAATTAAGCCAAATGAGGCAAACATTGATTCTGAGAACCATTTCTTGGTAACAAAAAACCCCAAACCCAACCCAACTCAAACCAAAGCAAACAAACAAAATAAAAAGGAGTTACCCTACTGAAGAGGGCTGGAAAAATCAGAGCAAGAGGAAGAAAAATGGAAGGGAGAGGGAGAGAGGGGACAGGGAAAAGTGGGGCGTTACCAGCGGAGGTCGGGGAGTGCCATCCATGTCCCCGAGGCGCTGCCTGCCGGGGACAGCACCGCGGTGACAGGGCACGAGGTGAGGGGGCTCGGACAGCAGCCCAGGAGCTCGGACAGCGTCTCAGGAGCTCGGACAGCAGCCCAGGAACTCGGACAGCAGCCCAGGAGCTCGGACAGCGGCTCAGGAGCTCGGAGAGCAGCCCAGGATCCCGGGCAGGGGCCGAGGAGGGGCGGTGGGCAGGCTCGGAAGCGGGCAGGGTGGGACACAGGGACAGGGACACAGGGACAGGGACACAGGGACAGGAGCAGGCAGGCGCTGGTCAGGGACACAGGGAGGCAGGACAGACAGGAGGGCGAGCAAGAGCCTGCAAGGGCAGGAGAGCCAAAAGGCAGGACTGCAAAAGCAAGTTCGGAAAGCCTCCAAAGAGTCAAAAGGCAAGGGACAGAACAGCCCCAGAGTTTCTGGTGCAGTTAGTTTTTATGCCCCCGGCTCCTCCCAAAGTCCACCTGCTGACTGGAGACCTCTGTCCCAGCCCAGTGTCCCTGTGCTGACCATGGGTAGAGACCTTTTATCATCTGACTGGAGAGTGTCTATGGGGTACAGTGCCTTCCGTGTTCCCCTGCTGACTGCCTGCCCTGTGCCAGACATGAACTGGTGGCCAGGCAAAGTGTCCCCAGAAACACGGCTTCCCTCCATCTTCTCCTGGCTGCCTCCTGGACATGGCACATGTGCAACCCCTCTCCCATAGATAGTCTGGGTTGAGACAAATAAATTGGCTCCTCACACAAGTTAAGTAGTCAGCATAGCCCTGAGCTCTTGGTTATATTTAGGTAGAGAAAAGGTAGAGATGAGTATTTTTGGTCAATAATTGCTCCAGGTAAATACCTTTTTTTTTTTTTTTTTTTTTTTTTTTTTTTTTTTTTTTTTTAACTTTCCTTTTAGGACTTCTTTCTTCAGTGCTTTGGCACACTTATCAAGGTCCTCTGCTCCTATCTGGTTTTAAGTTTTGGACTAATTCAACTAAGTCTCATAACTTCATGTTATTCTTGATTTTGAAACATGGGCCTGAGAGTTCTGTGAAAGCTGGCAGAATGAAAAGTAATTGCTGATACAGACCTATTCAGGAGCAGAAAGGAACAGGGAATCTGCTTGCTTCTCTTCTGTTCTTCTAAACCAGAAATGTTTCCTTCAAATCTCAAAACTACACTTGGTTTTAGGGAAAAGTTCTGGTCAGCATTTGCTCTTCTAAACCAATTTCAAAACATAAATCCTGTGATAAATGCTTGATCTTCTGCATATAGATTCAAATATTCTTCTTGATTCTGCATTTTTCTGTCACACAGAAAACATGAGAAACGTCACATTCATTTTCTTCCATTCATATGTTTATTGGAAGACAATGCAAACATTCTTCTTTCTAGATGAAAGAATTAAAAATAAAATACTGTTTTCCGTCTGTTTCCAGAGGCAATTAGGATAAGCTAATCATCTGAGCCCTGCATTCTTCACTCATCATAGCATATCTCTTCTCATGTAGCCCATTCCATTCAAAGCAGGCTTTCTAAAAGGACTTTGGATATGTTGCAGATTTACTCCTCTGAAAAATCCTTTAGCCTTTTTCTTAACTAGCCACATATGAATTAAAACCCAGAAAGACTGCAGATGTCCCAGAGAGGTGGCTATTAAGAGCATAGCTGGAACGACCTCAGTGCCCTGAACTGAAATCTAAGGAGACTCAGAGAAAGCTCTTGGCAGAGTGTTATGATTCCCTGTGACCTGGGGAAATCACTTATACTCCCTCTGCTCAAGGCTACTCATTTGCAAAAGAATTTCTCTTTGCTTTAAGGGTCCTGCTCCACTAAAGACAGTGAGTGCTCCTGAGCTGATCAAAGTCAGTCAGATATATGCTGGTAGACTTTAGACTGTCTTGTGCCTTTTGGAGAGCAATGTGCAAAGAATACAACTTTCCTATGCCACCCACTGTACTACATGTAATTTACAGGATCTAAATAAGTATAAGAGAATTATATTTTGTGATGGGACTGACAGTTATGAAGAACAGAGGAAGTTAAAGATAGTCTTTCAAGAGATAGAACAATCTGGTTCAAAGCCCTGGACATTTGAAAATTACCCAGAATGACCTCCGAAGAAAAGCTATTTGCAATATTCTGCTGCCTCAACTGTATCCTGGGATGCCCTGCAGTCTGAGTGAGGGAAGAGAATGGTATTTCGTATATATTCAACTGTTGTTTTTCTTTTGTTAGCATCTTCTGTGGCTGAATGAAAGGACATCTATTTAAAAGGGTTGTTTCCCTTCTGAGGTTTTCATGATAAATGCACAGATTATGGCAAATTGTCTTCTCTCACCAATATGAAATTTTACTTTTAAATGGACTCTAATGTTAATAAAATCTTCATAAACCCTGGCAGTATAACAATAGTGATTTATTGCTCAGCCATCAAAATAAAGAAAATATGTCAAAAATAATTTTCCTAAGGAGCTCTAGCAGAAATCTCTTAAAAATGTTACACAGAAACAGATGCTGTGAAGACTGGGCTAAAATAAGGGCTGGCCAGCTCAGCCTGATGTGGAAGTATCTCTGGTGAAATCACTATTTCTCTGTCTTTAGTTTTATGGATTAAAGCCCATCAAGAATACAATTCTGTCTTAAATCTTGTGGTCTGTGTTATGAGTAGTAGATTTGCAGTTCCCAAGGAATCAGAATAATTAAATGTATTCAAATTTAACATTTAATACCCAATTTTATTACTGAATTCAGAGTTTCTTTTGAGTAGCATATGTGGAAAACTAAGAGAATGGAAATGGAAACCAAGAAAATCCATCTAAAGGTCCAGCCTGTGAAATGACTCCATTTCTCCATTCTGGTTAACAGCCTGTGAGAAGGTGCCTTAAAAGGAAAAAAAAATCTGAGTGTTCATCTTTATACAAGTACATACTGTAATGAAACTCTATAAGCTCTGAGGCGTTCAAGGACTTGTTTTTACTGACCATGTACAATGTTAGTTACATATGTGAATTCCTGTGCTGGCAGCTTCTGTTAACTTTTAATAAAGGTGCAAATGATTTCTTCAGCAGCACCTGCTTGAACAATATTTCATTTGAATTCTATGTGAAATGTGCCAGGAAATATGAGACAGTTCTGTTCCCCACAATAATAAGGATGACAGAAAAGAAAATAGTTTGCCATGTGACCACGGGATCAAACAAACATGTAATGTGTGAATAAGCATGGAGACTGAATATTAAAGTGTCCCTAAAGCTGCTCTTGCTTTGCCAGGCTGATACAGAGAAGTTGGTAGGCAGCTTGAGGAAGGCTGTGTTTTTGTTTGTTTTGTTTCTTGTCTGAGCAGAGGTTAAAAAAATGTGATAAATTCTTTATCTCCTAGACACTGAGGAAAAACTGCTGCTGAATGTCACCCATAATGTTCCAGTTGTATCCTGAGAAGAATGTGGTATGTGCTAATTGTCCTGGAAACCTGGTGATCTGTTTTTCTCTGTGAATGTTAGCTTATAATTTGTGCCCATACTGAATTTTTGAAACATGGTTCACTAAAAAATTAGATGGTTGCCCTGTCACCTCTATCAACACAATTTTCTGTCAACTGTTGAAGTTTGGCCTTGCTTTGCAGACATTAAGAAGCATTAGTACAGGCAGAGCTATTTTGTTCAGTTGAAGAAATTATCCCTCAATTTAACTTGCCCTCAAATTCAGGTCTGTGAATGTACTTCTGATAGGGATGGGAAAATTCTTGGCTTATGCTAACAAGTCTGAGTGAAAAGTTCTGAGTTTAAGGAGTCAAGTACAGAAATTAAGGTCTTGCATGCAATTGTATAGTATCAAATCAAGGTTGAGAATGAAGCCAGATTCTTATATTGCAGAGATACTCTACAGTTTCTCCTGATATGTAGCTTTCCAAAGCACATTCAATAAAAAACATTGCAATTTTGCTTCATCTGCAGAGTAAGAGGGTCTTGAGAGGTCTACATGTAGGTCTAACTGCAAGAAAAGGGTCAGACTGATAATGCTCCTGGCACAATGTAATATACTGCTTTTTGCTTTCTGAAACTGTGCTGCTTATTCCCAATTCTATTAAAAAATCGTTTCATGTGGAGGTATGTAGTGACCAACAAATATGTGGTAGAAGGGGAGATGGGATATATTTCTCCTTTTTTCACTCCTCACTGGCTGCATGCTTGTAGTCACCATGAAGAACAGGACACTGGTTTAAATCAGTGTTCACTTCTCTGCTACCTGCATGTTTATCTATTACAAGGGTGAAAAAACAGTGAGAATAGTGAACATAGTCAGCATTTCATTTAAATGAATTCATTTTTCTGTTGCATTCATGCCTACTACTCATTAACACTGATTAGTGTTAACCTTCCTCTGTCTCCTTCAAACAGGGCACTGTGCATTCACCATCTTTGCTTTTTATTTGTAAATAACTTGTCTAAACTAAAGCAATTTAAAGACTCCTCCTCATTTTTGTCAATAGAAAAGATGTGTGCTGTTATTCACCTTATCAGCCAGTCAAGCAATGCTGTTTCAGAGCCCGATCCAGAGTCCATGGAAAGACTCCTACTGGTTAAGCCTGTTTAAGATCAAGCTCTTAGCAATGGCAGCACTTTAATAAATCACAGTCTTGCAACCTCTTTGATGGGCTGCATACCTCTGTGCTTCCCTATGGCCTGCTAGCTTTAGGGATTTTTTTGTTTTTTAAGGATTTTATTCTACCCAAGCAACCTTGACTTATGTTCTGTACAGCCTCACTGAGCCTAAATAGAATTTTACAGATTGTAAGTCAGACCTGACTCTTATTCTCTGATGTTGTCTTTTTCTGATCCAAAGTTCACCGTCATGCTACCTTGTCTCTTCCCCTCATCTGCTTTCAGAATTTCATTTCTCTTTTATTTCTGTTTCCAGAGCTCTAGCCCCATCACTCAGTTGCTAAATCTCTGTCTCTGTCTATTGGGTTGCCTTCTTCCTCTCAACTGCCAGATCTTTGCTGGTTCCTAGCAATCTTCTTTCCATCATCAAGTGCCATAATGTATTTGCTGCTGTTTAGTGAGCTAACCAAGATGCGTAAGCCCACACTCTTATTTTGTCTCCCAGCATTCCTAGATGGAGAGCAGGATAAGTACAAGC
This sequence comes from Certhia americana, assembly GCA_018697195.1. NCBI lineage: Eukaryota > Metazoa > Chordata > Aves > Passeriformes > Certhiidae > Certhia > Certhia americana. The sequence continues at coordinate 34,289,008 of CM031878.1, forward strand.
CAAACCAGTATTTTCTTCTAAGGAATCTTAAACTCTTAATAGGCATGCCTTTCCAGTTCTCCAAACTAGATAGGCCCATATCCTCTGACAGTAACTTGACAATACTCCATTGACTTCAACAACTTTACTTTGAGTATGCAATTTACACCTTAGTATAAATGTGTTTCACATAAATCACTAGAAATGAGTATGATGTGTGGCAAATTAAATTAAATATCTGATGTCAAATTGCTGCCAGTTCCCAAATTAGTGTTGATTAATATACAATCTTAAACTTGTGTTTGAAGTGAAATTAAACTTACCATTATCTAATGGAAATAGCTCTGTACTATATCTTCATTGACAGTCATGAGTTTAATAATCTAACATACCACTGGATGTCTCTATTGTGCCATATCAATCCAGTTAAAAAAATATATATCAGGCACAAAAACCTATTTACAAAAGAAGGCAGTTTGAACACAGGAATATTTGAAATGATGGGACAGATATTTGAGAAGACTCTCACTGGATATCCTATGAAATGCAGACATTAACTATATGGTACAGTAAAATTCAACTGATTCTTAAAAATAAGGAAGTTCCTTTTACTTCTGTAATTTAGGTAGTACCTGTTCTTCAGAGATATAGAGGTGAGTTAGAGGTATAGAGGTGAGTTGATTGCTTTTGTTTCTTTAAATCAGCTGAATGGCGTTCAGATTTAAACTTTAGTTTTCCTTCTTCAAACACCCTTCTAATGACTTATTCCTTTGCTGTCCCTCTCCATTGACCACAGATGATGGAGATAGTGCTCTGGAAGCTCTAAACGTTAATTAAGTAACAAAAGGCTACATGAGAACCAAGGCAATTTAAAACAGGAAGGATAAAATCACAAAGACAGGAATACCTGACAGTGTCAAATGTATTACATGGGCTAAGTGCTTATGTATGTAAAGGGAAAGGGGATGAACCCTCTGATAGATACCAGCTGGATTTAGTCACCATGGCTACACAAGATTTGTTCTGGCTGTCCCTTCAAGCTGTTTTTCCAGTGAGGAGGCTTACAGGGCTGTGAGGTTTCTGTGGGGCAGGCACCACATTGCTTCTGAGACAGGCTGGCAGCAGTACATTCAGACAGCTGATGAGAATGCTACAGGCATTTTCTCATTCAGACACCTCACCAGGTATAGGAAAGGCTGTGCTTGAAAGAGAGGCTGGTTCTTTTTGCTTGGCATCCTATGCCACTCTCTTGAGGTCTGCTTGTATTCTGTATCAGCATGTGTTAGTTTGCTAAAGGATTCCAAAAGCACTTAGTGAGTAGCATTGTGCAGAGTAGGTGTTCAGATTAAATAGTGACTATGTGACCCAAGTTGTTCCTTCCAGTCTTGTTTTGATTTGAAGTTAAAAAAATGAAGCATCAAAATTAATAATAAACACCACCACACGATTTTCAATTTATCACAAAACTACCCATCTGTCAGAGTATTTATAAGTCATTACCAGTATGAATGCTTTTGCTTATTTGCAGTCCTTCACACAATCACTTCCACTTCTGAAGATGAATCAGGATGTGAAAAATGTTTGAGAACTGGGAGTTATGACAGTCAAATGCTTCTTTGCCATGCCAATAATGACGACTCACTGTCATCTCTAGTATAGCTGCTGGGTATTCATGCAGAAGAGATGCCATGTGTGATGCTAGAAGGCAGTGGTGGCAAATTATTGTGTTGAGCTAGCAAAGTGGGAATTCACAAAGTGTTGTCAGATGCTCGGGAATTATTCTTACCAGGAAAAAAATAATAAATGGGGGCTGGATACTCTTACCTCAGTCTTAATAATCATGACTATAGTTGGTACTTCCATTTGGGTGGCTTTTTGTTTGTTTGTATTTTTAAATTTTTTTAATCCACAAAAATGTTGAAACAGAAAAAGCAATTATCTATAATGCCAGTGAATTCAATTTTACTTCATCCAAATCTTTGGTCTGAGCAGAGCAGATCAGTTTTAAAAAAGACTGCTCTGCCCTTCTGTATCTGTAATAAATTCCTGCATAGCAAAGTTTAAATATGCAGCTTCAGGGAACAAAGGAAGCCACTAAAATATAGATAAATCAACAGCTTTTGTTCAAAGGAACCTTTTCACCTCTTCAATGGCATGGAACTTGCAAGGAAAAAACCAGCATTTTGAATTTTATCCTGCCTTTCATCCAAAGCACTTTGCAAAAGAAAGAAAAAAAGGAATAAATTAGTTCCCCTCATGATACAGTGTTTGCAAATGTTTATATTTCACTTTGAAGGGGGACTTGGCCAAGACAGAATGAGGAACAATGTTTTCTTGAAAGTTTGACATGGGCAACCTGTACTAAGAACCAGGAATAGGACCTGGATTATCATAAAACAAAAGTCCTGTTTGCTGGTTTTTGGAAATTAAATCATGCAGAGGACAAATCTCAAAAGAATCTAGTCTATTGGTTGTGGCAGAGGATGAAAACTCACCAGCTAACTGCAGGTGTTTCCTCATTGATAGTAGAATAAAAGTAAACATGTTAACTCTATTGGAAAACACACTGCTCATGGCTTGAGCTGGGTCAGGTCTCTAACTATGAGTGTAACAACGCCTGATCTCATTGGGGATTTAGTTCTTAGCCTTTGTGTCAATTTAAGACCCATAGAATGCTAATAAATGTGTCCTCTTACCTTGCAAAACCCTTGCAAGGATGACTATATGGATATTAATGGATTTCAGGTACTTAGGTGTATCTGCCAAAATAAACATTGCATATATTTTGCCAAATATCTTTGTCGAGATCCCCTGTACCTTGACTCATATTGTGCATATCAGACACAAAAATTTACTCCTTTTCCTCATCTGTGGCATTTCTATAATATACATTTCTTAATCTTAAATTTATACACATTTTACTTTTCCGGAATAATTAGGTTTGGAATTTCCCTTGGAGAGAATATTTGCTAGTTCAGTAAATTTTCTGACACTCATTCTGAACATCTTCTTGACTCTGTGTCCATTCATACCAGTATATTTTATGCATTGTCTAAATAACTCCATTTATTACTTATGTTTTTTCTAGCTTCAGAATATTTGACATCTCCTTCTATGTCTCCCCACTATACACTGAAATTCACTTAGCCAGGCTATCATGCAGAATTAACTCATATAATGCTGCCTCATTATTCACCTGTGGAACCTTAGTTTTCAGGAAGCTCTGGTGTAAACTCCCCACCTATTTGTCAACATATTTTGGTCTGTGGACTGAATACAATGTGCCAAATATATGAATATATGAGAATTGTACAAGGAAAGGACAGGCCCATTTCAGTTTCATCATGTGGCACCCAAATCCAAGCACTTTCTTCTTTTCACTGCTCTGTATCGTAACTCTACATCGCCACCTCCTACCTCTTCTCCATCTTGCACAGCCAACCCAAAGTATTTCTGCCTGGAGAGTGTATCTACTCTAGTGAATACTTATTCACCCTAGTGAATACTTAAGTCTCTTCATTAGCTTTCATTAAACTCACTGAACTGTTTCCAGTGAATTACTAAAGACACCTTCTTTCATCATCTCATCTGGTTCCATCCTGAACGACTTTAAACAGCTGCTTTCAATCATCCATGCATGTTTTTGTGTGCTTGTGTTGTCCTCAGATTGCAATGACTCATTCTGCTATTCTGCCTATGGAAGTAATGTCTCTTGATCCCTTAATCCATTAGGATTGGCCTGTCTATCTAGAAGAACCCAGGGCTCCCTCTCCAGCTGTGGTGGGATTTGCTTCTGCTGTTGTCAGATCTCTGCTGTGAACCCACGGCATGACTAAGGTGAAAGTAAAGGGTGAACTGCAGCCTGCACCTCTTCCATCAGTGCCAAAGGCTATCTCTGCTGAAGTGTGGCAGTTCCCTGTGCCTCCTGCATTGTCAGGCATTTGGCATGGCCCCCAAGGGCTGTGCCACTCCTCTGAACAGGCTGGAGAGCAGGATGCTTTTTAGATTTTGCAGAGGCACTGATGATCACGAAAGTCTGATTGCAGTCAAAGTGAACTAATGAATGATATTGCCAGAGGATATTGAAGAAGGAGGGGAAGAGAGAGCAGAAATGCCTTTGAGACAGGAGGCTGTCTCAGCAGCAGAATTTTACAACTCTTCTAAAAGGCTTTTAATGATTTGCTTCATGGCCTCATTAAGAGAACAGTGTTAGAGCTTTAGAAAGAGCCCTCTGCAATTCCTGTCCTGGGTGGGTAATGCATGTCACAACATATATCAATAGCAAAGCAAAGGAGTGCAGAACTATGCTGTATGGTTGGACCCCAAAGAAAAGAGCTAGAACATTTCTTCTTTCACCCTCTACTCTGAATCCTTGCAATAATTAGCTGAAGTAAAATGAATATTAGCTTATGCTTAACTGCCTTTCCAGCATGTTACTCTGCATTGACCCAGTAGTGCTAAACCAATTATTTTTTGAACTTTATGGCTTTAAATAATCCACTGCTTTAAAACTCCCTCTCCCCCTCAGCTACTTAACCACAGGCCCGACTGCCCTAAATCCTTTTCTTATACTTTGTAGCTTTTTAAGCAAGCCCCCTCTTTAAGTAGACATAATCCCTTCTCTGTAGAAAACATGAAAGACCTTGAACAAATCAAGATTTCTCCATGGAGAATTCAGCTAATCCTCTGCTTAGCTCCTAACAAGGAAATCCATCTCACCACCAAGCACCCCATTACTAGAACTAATGCCTGACTTGAATAACAAGCACATTATTGTGCTTTAATTGTGGCACTGCTCTGTCACATGGAGAAGTTGGAGAGAAACGTGACTCGGCTCCTCTAGGAAAGACAGGTCACGCCTTTTTGTTGTTGTTCACCTTACTGTGATTTAAAAGCAGATTAAATTAACTATTAATATGAACTGCACACGCTTCAGATTAGATGAAACAGCTGTACTGTAGCTCTCTAGTACACTCTATTATAAAACAAGTGCTGTTACACTGGATTACTATTCTCCTTTACGTTGTCTTCTGACTGTTGTGAAATTTGTATGCCTGGGCTTGAAGGGGTATAATCATGCCTTTGGGGAGAAGGAGGCATCAGGCATTTGGGCACAGAAAATTATGTTAGTGTTAAATCAGAGTGAAAGCAAACTAATCCACAGCATGGATGCATGGTCAGCACTATTTCCTGTAAAGGCTCTCAGCAGCATCAACTGGCTACTGCTGCAACAGTAGAAAGGAGACAAAACATTTTGTGGGAAAATAACTGTATGTATCAAAAAGAAATAGAAGTTGCTGCTCCAGCTCTGGGGTAGGCATGCTAGCTAGCACTGCTGTAGCTGCTCATAGGGTACCATCACAAAATGGAAACAAAAATAGGACACCTGGTACAGATCCCAGCCTGATCTTGGACCTGACCTCGTGGGCCACTGGCATGGGAATAATCATTGCAATTACATCTTGGATCCTTGTTGTCCAACAGCCACAGTTAAATCAGAAATGACCAATACCTTGGGGAGCAGGCTGTGTGCATCTCACTACATGCACTTCATGAGCTTGGGGGGCACATGGCTTCCTCCTCAGGTTGTCCAGGTTTGGGGAGATACACATCCAGGAGCCGGTGTGTGAGGCATGAGGCCTGAACAGGAAATGCACCTCCTGACTCATGCACTCGCGTTAAGCCACGCTACCTCTGATTTAGTCTCTTAATCAGCTCCATGCCATAGAATTAGCGTGCTTCTTCTGCCAGTGTGAAGCTCCTCTAGATGCCCTGAAGCAGTATGGGACTATAGATGAGTCCCCATTTTTTTCTGGATTAGGAAGGACAAATTCATTTGGCAGATCTCTGGGGGAACTCCTGAATTAAACAAGGAAATATCTTTGATGCTGTTTTTCAGAGCTGAGAGAATTAACTGTGAGAATGGCAACTCATTTCTACTCCTGATAAAAGCATATGTGTATTGCTACACAAGAGTGATTGCACCAAGAGAAGAGGAAATGCTGTCTGTTCAAATGTGATGAGAAATTAGGATGAAATACCTTTTTCATTCAGGCACGATTTATCATCTGATGTGGAGCGCACAGGCTGCATGTTTATTCTCTTGGTTTATAATGTGCTTTTTTTAACTAGGTTTTTTTCTTCCCTGTACAACAAACTTAGCTGGTTACTGCTGTACTTACGTCTCTAGATTTTAAAGTATAACACTGAGCGATGGGTGGGATGGGGGAGCAGCAGCATTATATGGATTTAATGTGACATTAGGCAAATACTGAGCAAGATTTTAATTACAGTGGTTATGGCAAATTTTCCTGCTGTGGGAGATGTCAAAAATCCTCCTATATTTAGTAACCTGAATACAAGAACATCATTGCCTGCTCTTCCCATATCAGGCTGCATGTTAAGTGCAGAATAGAAGAGCTAAAGGGTTGTAGTTTAAGGGGAGTTCCACTAGATGATGGTATAAATCTTCATAATGAGAATGATCAAAGTGGTCAGCTTAAAAAGGAGTTCAGGAAAAGCAAAATGCCACACAACTAGAGGCAGTAACAGCCCCTAAACTTGCCCCTACTGCAGTGAGGCTTGCAACAATTGCATGTCATGAAGACCAGCAGTGTCAGCAGCATCACAGTAGGCTGTGGCACCAGGCAGGCAAACTGAATGGAGGAGTAGATTTATTTGATTTTGAATCAAGTAATAATTTGCTTAATTTATTTTGCAAATTAGACTAGGCTAACATGAATTCATTTTTAAATGATTGCTATAAATGAGTGTAATTGTGTAATTATCAGCAAAGTAATTACAGAGCAGAAGAACCATTTACATGAATCTGAAATAAAAAGTCAAACCTGGGTCTTATATTCCCCCAGCTGACAAATGTCAGGATGTTATTGGGGCACAAGTCTCAGTCTATCTGCCTCAGGAGAAGAAAAGATACAGCTCTTTGTACATCTCAGTAGCATCTTCTGTACCTCACACGTACCTTGGATAGGCAGTGGAGGCCTCAATGGGGAGTTTCATGAAGGTCTTGTCAGGCAGGAGGAATCAATTGGGAAGAAGGGCTTATGGGAAAGAATGTATCATCAAGAAAATCTGCTGCGCAGAACAACTTTGAAATATATTAGGAAGGGAGGCAAATGCTTGCCTTGGTCTCTTGGGAGAGTACTAAAGAATATGCCACTTCTGGATGCCAGAGTACTACCCAAATTCTCCACTTTTATCTGGGGGCTAGTGCAGCTCTTCTAGAATATGACTGCTCCTTGCAGCTTGAGGAATGAAAAATCCCAATTCCATTTTCATTTCCATTTCTCACTGCACTGCTTCTAGCTGAGATGGAGTTCATTTTCTTCAGAGCAGCCCAGAAAGTGCTGCTTTTCTGATTTGTGCTGAAAACAATCCTGGTAACACACCAGCGCTTCAGCTACCGGCAAACGGTGCTTGCACTGTGCTGAGGCTTTCTCTGTTTCTCATCCTCCCTGTGCCTTCCAAATGAGCAGCATCCGGGTGGGCAAGTGTCTGGGAGGGGACACAGATGACAGAGCTGACCCCAGCGGAGCCTTGCCCCATGGTGCTCAGCAAGAACAGTTCCAGGAGGGAGGCAGGAGGAGCAACTGGGCTCATGGCCCCTGTGTTCCCAAGCCAGTGTTAGGTGTGCTGAGGCCCGGCTTCCTGGGGAGTGGCCGGACATCCACTTGGAGTCCTTTGTTCTGCTTTGCCTGCATGTGCAGCTTTTGCTTCACAGCTTAATCTGCCTGTGCCTTCATTCATGAGTCTTCTCCCTTTCCTTGTATTTCATTCCCACCTGGCAGAAGAGGGGAGTGAGGGAGTGGTGGGACTGCTGTTTGGCTGATGGCTGGAGCCAACCCAGATAGTTCATGTAGTGGATTTATTACCCTGTAGTTAATTAACTGCTAGCTACGTAATTCTTTTAGTTTATGGTATGAATGAAAGCCACAGTGTGGACAAAGAGTAAGTTAGTGACGAAACAGGAAACAGAACTCAAGAATACTGATCCTGGTATAACCTGTGTGAAGATGATAGTTTGTGTTCTTGTAATAGTTCTGTTCTTTAAATAAGTATATTTCAAAAAGAAATAAGAAATCCACTATCTTGAATTCTAGAACTCTCTGCCATACAAATATCTACTTATCTATAAGGTCTGACCAGTTCAAAGGTACAACAAAGAATATGTTCATCAGATTGTTTCTGAAAACGTTACAGTATAATAGATATTGGTTTAATCACATTAATGCAAAATACTGAAAATCAGAGCTGATTTTATGTAGACAACTTTTCCACACACTTTTTTCAGAGTAGCTGGGAAAAAAGACCATAGCTAGGAGAGGTTTGACTCTGTGCCACACACCATCTGCTTACCCTTTCATTTCAGCTCTGGGTGCTTTTGAAAATGGTGACCTTGATGATTCTTTATACTTGCATAGCTTTATAAAACTGTCTTGTTACATCCTGCGGGGCTGCAACTTCTAAGAATTGAGAGCCAGACAGAATCAGCTGTTATTGTACGTGGAGGTGCTTGTTGTACAGGGCTGATTGGTTATAAATTGGACATTGAGTGCACAGGCCTCCATAAGGCATCTGAGTAATTATGGAGCAATTTGCATCCTTTCACAGATCTACTCAGGAAAGCTGTGAATCTCTAAGCCCAGCTCAATATGCAGAGGTGTGTGTGCAGAAGCTTAAGAAGTGCATAAGCAAAATGAAGTGCTATATTTGGGCTCCTCCTCTCTGGCAGCAATGATTCAAAGCCTCTAAGGTGTCATGGCACTCTCTTTCTTTGTGCATATGAAAATGATCAGCTGAAGTAGAGGACTGTGGTTTCTGTATAGAACTGGGTTGAATCATAGTAGCTGCTGTACTGATTCTGTGTTGGATGTTGGCTGCCCAGCAGAAGCAACTTGACTGCTTATGGAAACCATGGGAAGAAGTCACAACTTGGACCTTTCCCCTCTTCCTCCTTTTTCTGACCCTTCAATATAGCCAAAATTCATCTTTGAGAGATTTGCCATGAGCCTGGAGCCCCAGACAACTGCTCTGACTGATTGCCTTGGTAATCAGCTGTCTCACAGCTGCTTTGTCCTCATTAGTGCAAAACTGAATTTGTTTCACACACTGACCTGCTGGTCGCTCCTTACTGTCACTTATTGAACTTAGCAGTAGCACACTCTATTTTTGTGCTTTATATAATTAAGACCCAAACCAGCAAAGGAAGTGGCAGCTGTCCCATGTTTAGTGTCAGAACTGTGTGCTGCCAGACCCTACCAGACTGAGCAGCAGCACAAGTGATGTGAGGGCACGTGCCAGTGCTTCTGTCAGTGTCAGAGCATGTGGGATGAAATGTCTGCTGGCTGTAGGCAGATAGACAATGTCGTATCTGTTGTAAAGCCTGCATGCCCAGTAAAAACCCATCAGAAAACTGTGGACAAATGTGAAGCAGTGGCATGAGATTTTACTGGTTGGCTACCTTGTAACATTTGGCTGCAGTATTTCTGATTTGGTGCTAGCCAGACCTCCTCTGTTGTCAAACCATGATCTGTGCAGGGGGAGTATTGTTAACTTGACCTCAATAACATAAAAGCAAAACTGAAAGCTTTTTACCCATCTAGGGTAAAAGCTTTTTACCCATCTAGCCAGGTAATGGCTCTTTATTTTTCCATCCCCCAACAACAATTATCATTCTAATATTTCCACAGAGTAATTTCTGTGGTTTTCTTTACCCCATTTGCTGTAGGATTATAAAATTAGTGCCAGGATTTCACTGTGTATGGAGCTTTAATGGTTAGTAGTTCATAGATTTTTATGAACACAGGCAGCAGTCTAAAGTAAAGAGAGAGGAAATTCATGACTTGACATCTGAAGTATTCCCTGACTTTAAAGAAGTTTCAGCTGGCCAAGCAGCCTCATTTCAATAACTCAGAAGAAAGGTGTTAGGAAATCTGGGAGTGGATGAGTTCCCACCAGGGACAGAGCGATGGAGAGCATGAAAGAAAAGAAATCCTTCCTGGTGGAACCGGAGTTGAAGTGCCAAGGGGCTGGAGTCCTAAAAGGGCCAGTGAGGACTTCAGATTGAAGTATATACAGGATGTTTTTGGCCTTGGCAACTCTGAAATACCTACAGCAAGAGTCAGGCTTGGGAGATAAGAGAATAACCTTGGAAGCTGTTGAGAATTTATTTTTCCTGTGTATTTATTTAGAGGGTGGGAATAAAGTCATTCATAATTGCAAGTCATCCAAGAGAAGTAGGTTTCATTGTGTCTGATTCACGAGAAGACAGCAATTTCTTTCCCGGAAGAAACAAAGTATGTCTGAATGTTTGGCCCCAGGGAATCTGACAACTCAGCACCAGCCACGCATCACCTAGGTTTTTGGCAGCATGACTTATCCTTGTCCTCCTGGGGATGACTGCCTTCCAGAGCACACACACTGGCAAGGCAAAGAGTGATGTAGAAGAATGGCAAATGAAAACTGTCCTCCCTGTTAGAGGGCAACAGAAGTGTGTTTCTGTGTAGCAGAGAGAGGTTTAGCTGAACTCTCTTTCAAACTTTCTTGCTCAATTAAAATATTTGATGCATTACAGCTTTGCACTACGCAGTCCGTCAATGATGCTGCTTATGCTCTCTTGCTAGAGATATTCTTTCAATTTCTCTATGGATCCTTTTAAAAAAACTATTCTATTTTCTGTTCATGCTATACAGAAGGTTAACTGTAAACCATTAAACATTTTCTGTGGGGAGGGACTCCACAAAAACCTTATTATGGGACTTTTCCATTTAAAAAAAATCCAAACAAAACAAAACAAACAAAAAAACCAAAACACCCTAATCGTCTGGAACGAGTGATTGCAGAAGTCTCCTAGTGGTGTCTCTGATACTGGTAGTTGTGAAAAGAGAGAAAAAGTTGGTGAACAACCCTTCAGGTATGTGGAAAAACTGAAGATTGACAAGAAAATTGGAAGTAGAAAGGGACATGCACAGCTTCACTATTTTATGGTGCAACAGAAATGCGAGTAACATGTGAGAGCCTGAGAGCAATAGATTGCCTCACTGTTGCATTTTACTCTGAGGTTTGGGGTTTCTGTGCATGTGCCTTTCCCTGGTGCTAGCGTGGTTATCCCCTGTATACCAGCTTGATTAGAGCTACAACTGCTTTTCCATCTACCTCGTCAGTAGCTCGAGGTCATCGAGGAATTAGGGCCTCTAGATTTATAGAGATCTTTGGTAAAGCAGCACATTGTTACAGTAGAGAGTTAAGACATCAAACCTCAGGAGGGATCCAGCCCTTTGAAATGACATGTATCCTTTAGATCTGCATGAATTTCTCTCCAGTAAAAACTGGGTGATTTGTCTGCATTATATTTATAGCATTTTGTATAGCTAGAGTTCTTTCTTCCTTTGCATAAATAACAAATATCTCCTGTACATTTCTTTTTTTCCTCTTTTAAGCTGCAAGTATTGTAGGAGATTTAAAATTTCTGGGTAGATATACTTGCTATAAATGTGTACTGTAGACAGAGAATAATAAGGACTAAATTTTTATAGACCTCTCTCATTAAAAGTCACCTTCAGAAAACACTGCTGCACCTTACTTATAATCAAATGACACCTCATAACCACCTAAGCATTTTTAATATCCCCTAGAATCTATTGTATTATATCAAGGCTCAGACACTGTCTAGGTAGTCAAGGAAAGGAGTATACCATCATATTTAAAAGCAGTTATTGGGACAGCTTTTACAGGCAGTGGGCTAAGACAATTCAGAAACAATTGCTTATGTGATAGTTTGAGGATTTGTCCCTGTCAAACAGTTAATATTGCTTTAATACATGAAGTAGGCTGTATAAGACAGCAATAATGAAAAATGTCAGGAAAGACAATATCAATTGTTATTCAACATCCACATCAAAGATTACTTTTTTGTCAGTAGCTTTCAGAAAATGTATTTTCCATCAGATCTGATTGCGTTCCTCTTTGAAGTGCTCCATCCTCCTGGTAGATTTAATGTGACATCTAGGCACTTTTTAGTCCCTGGGCCTCTGAGGCGATTCAAAGAGGCACAACAAGCCATCACAGGTTTATCCTCAAAGGCCGACACTGTCTGTCTGATTTATTGTAACTTTAAGAATCATCTCCAGCAAAGCATGAGCCTTTCTACCCATCCGCAGCCTCAGACTTTTATCAATTCATTTGTATGCAGCCTGTACATTCTGGAACTGAGAGCCCTATAGCCACTCATGGAAAATGCATTACCTGCTACTAATCCTTTTTATCTTTAAAGTCTGTATTTTTTATGTATAAGTCATTTTGGGTTATCATAAAATATACATAATTCTAGCCCCAAAAAAGACAAAATGAAAAGAGAATATATAATAAGTTATGAGCTTGCCATGTCCTTATCACCAAGGATTCTAAATAAACAGCTCTCCCTATGTAAATACTGCAGGATATAAAACTGTGATTACTTTCAATAGGGAATAGGAATGCTTCCATTTTTGTTCCTCATTTCAAAGCGAAACAGTGAGATGAATCATTTTAAATGTGTTTGGGAGCACCTTTATTTTCCGCTTCATTGCTTTGGGGGCCTGACACTTGTAGGGGTTGCCTGTCAAACTTCTGTCATATACCACAGACATCCAGAAGAACCTTATGGTTTCAACATTTTGCTTCAAATTCACAGTCAACCATAAGTTAATGACAACTGTTTTATTTTTTCCTTTTACTTTCATTTTTTAGGAGGGTCAGGAGGGTGATGATAAAGCAGAATGTCTTCAAAGCATGTGCAGTATCTCATGGCATACTATGCAATGGGGTGAACTGTCTGGAAGGATGGTAAACTTCTGGGAGCAAGAATTTCTCTACATATTTTGAGTCAGTTCACTGCAAATTCAGTGCACTATTTTCTCAAAATAAGGTAGTCCTTGAATAGTCCATTAGATAGAGGAACCATGCAAACTTTTATAATTTTGAATGAAATTTAATCACAGATGGAATTTCTTAAAAATTAAACCTTACTGTCTTCTATCCATATCAGTCCTGTGTCTCATGCATGCAGAATATCATAGATCAGGATTATGAAAAATAACAGGCAGGCACATCAGGCTGTATTTTGATACTTCTGCATATGTATATGTTTACGCACACACAGAGATAGATACTCACACACAGAAGTCTTTGGGTGCATGCAAGCATGTCTGTACACTGCCACTGGAACAGGTTTTACAGGCACTGGGCCAAGACAAGTTAGTTGACCATAGTGAAGGTTTGTGTGTTCTTGCAGCTATGAGGCACCAAAACATAAAAGTGTTTAAATGGCTAAATTTAACTGAAGACACTGAGATTCAGTGTCCTAGCAGGAACTAGAAATACGTATGTTTTTTGCAGGTGTTGTCCCATATATCTCTGGGGCTTACTCTTTCAGTGAGTCTGGTCTCTTTTTCAAACTCATTCTGTACCTCTGAGGAAAAATTAATGTTTAACACTACATGCATACTAACAGACATTCCATTAGCTAATTAAATTAGCTGAGTTACCAAGATAAAATATAAGGGAGAATACAGCTAGGTCTATTTGTTTCACGCTATGCAAGAAACTAACACACAGGGAATGTAAATTCAGATCTATTTTTCAGACTTGGATATAATACTTGTAGACACTTTTAATGAGTAATTTCCCAATCTAATGCACAACATACTAAATTATTAAAGCAGTGTATAAGGACAGTTGCACAACACTGATAAAAACATTGCGGCAAGCAAAGCAACCAGGTATATAACCAGAAACAGACGACCTGTTTTCCTTATAAAGTTACATAAGACTACAGGCATATGATGAAAAGTAAATAATACTCTCTAAGACACTTGTGTATTGGTCCCACTGACTTAATGGGGCTATTCACAGACTGCATGAAGAAGTTTGTCCCTATGCATTTTTAGGATTGAATTCTCCTTGAAAGCTCTTGGCCCTGTGGGACTGAATTCAGCAAAAAGAAAGGGAGCCATTCAGTAACTTGTTGATTTACTGGCAAGTTCATGATGGGAAATGTTGTATCAAGTCCTGCTTTTCTTTCTCAAGGAGTCTCTGCAGAGCATAATTCCTGATTAGACAGTTACTCTTTGCCAGCTGTTCCCTCCATCAGGACCTGATCTCTACTTTTTTATCACAATATGGAATCTGGTGAGAATGGATATATATTTGAGGGCTCCTTTTTTTTTGTCTTCAACTCTGCATGGGAGAAATATATACTAGGAAAAAGATATTACTGATTTTTTCCCCCCTAGAATATATATTTCTTTTTAAAGGTGATAAATACTACATACTGGCACAGTCCATTTATTTCTCAAATCTGATATGTCTTCTGTATTCATTTATGCTCTTTAATAAGCTAATCACTAATTTTTTCTTGCCCAGACTGAGAAGTGCAACTCTAGTGCAAATTAACTATTCCCTCTTATTACCAAAATGATGAATTATAAATAGTTATTCAGTTAAAATAAGCACATTTATTACTAAAAGCTTGGCTTCCAGAATGTATTATCAGTCTTTTAATGGAATAGTGTGCTGGCCTGTTGTTTCTTATCTGTAGTACTTTTTTAATAATATGCTTATCTCTGGGTTGTGTCCAGGCCCTGAAGGTGCACAGTGACACCAAGCAAAGAAAACTTTGCTCTGCAGTTTTACCATGGGGAAACACAAATTGTGGTGATTTACTGTTGCAGTATTTCTAGGGTGCATAGAAGTATGAGGTATTCCTATTACCTACTGGCCCCATTTTTCTATGGAAAAGTGTTTTCTTTTCCATAGAAAGATAATTAAAATTCTGTTCTGTCTACCACTGAAGTGGAAAGATTGTTACCTTCACTGGAAGCTGGATCAAACCACAAGATGGCAAATATATGTTCACCTAGAAACTGCATACCTAATAGAAAGCTGTTTTGTTTTTTAAACACCTCCCAGATGTGGAAGTACCAGTGTATTTACGCTCATAACATTAAAGGACATTACAGAAGCACACTAGGTGGGAACAGCAGTACAAATTCATGGAACCACAGAATCATAGAATGGTTAGGGTTGGAAGGGACCTTAAAGACCATCAAGGTCCATAGGCACATATTCCACTACACCACGTTGCTCAGAGCCCCATTCAATGTGGCCTTGAACACCTCCAGGGATGGGGAATCCATAAACTCTCTGAGAATTAGCACAGCAAAAGTCAAACATGGCTGCCTGTGCAAGTTAATTGTGGGCAAAATAACTTGTCATGACAAGTTTCTTCCACTGGCTCATTAAAGAAACTTGACAGTCCCTTAGAGGAATCTTGTACAAGGGTGAGAGAATAATATAGGTTTTATATAATTTTTTCGCTTGGATTTTAATTCTTGGCATCTGTGCTTTCACTTTTCTCTATTCACAGTACTGCAAACAGGTCTAAATTTTTGCTAGTAATAAGTTAATTTTATAAAGGTACAATTTGTTTAAGGAGTGCTATCATGAATCTTGTAATAAAGCATGCCTGATTTTTCTCACACTAGGCACCGGCTATCAGTTTGTCTGAAACAGGATACATACAGATACCTCTGCTTTTTAACAAGCATAGTAATAATCCTAAAACTGGGAATTAGGATGGAGTTGTGGAACTCAAAAATCTGGGCTCTGGTCAGAGAAGGATTTCCTAGGCATATTAGCAGATAATCTGGTAAATTCAGATAGGCTGGAATCACCATGCATCATCAGGGAAAAATAGGCCATGGGAACATTAAAACATCAAAATCCCCTGGCACATTTAGTGTGACATTTCTGTGCAAACTACTGAAAAGCAAGATGCAGGAAGTCAGACATCAGAGCTAGCAAAGTGTGGTGGGTTAACCCCACGTGAACAGCAGGTACACACCAAAATGGCTCTATCTCTCCTCTCCTCTGCTCCACTGGGCAGGGAAGTGAAAATAAAACTGAAGGCTCCTGGGTTGGGGTAAGAAGAGGGAGAGATCAAACAAATGTGGGACAAAAACTGAATTTATTATCAATCAAGTCAGAGTAGGGTAATAAGAAAACACCCTTTCCCCACTCCTCCCTTCTTCCTGGGCTCAACTTCACTCATGGATTCTTCACCTCCTTCCTCCTAGCAGCACAGGGGGACAGAGAACATTGGCTGTGGTCAGTTCATCACACATTGTCTCTGCTGTTCACTCCTCCTCATTGTCTTTCCTGCTCACATCTGCAGGGGAATCTCAACTCCAGCATGTGGAGTTCCTCCAGCACCTGCTTCTGCACTGACCTGAGTGTCTACGAAGTTGCTCCTTTCACATATTCTCACTCTATTGACTACTGCTGCACAGCAAGTTTTTTCCCCTATCTCAGATATGTTCTTCCAGAGGTTACTACCTCTATCATTGATGGGCTTGGCCTCAGCCTTGGCCAGCAGCAGGTCTGTCCTAGAGCCATCTGCTTTGGCTCTGACGAATGTGGGGGAAGCTTGTGGCAGCTTCTCACAGAAGCCACCCTGTAGCCTCTCCCACTACTAAAACCTTGCCAGGCAAACATGGAAAAAAAGGGTGGTGTTCCCAAAAGTCCAAGGTCAGCATCTACTGTGTTTTCTTTATGATAGGGACATTATATATCCCTTCTCCTCCACGCCTAACTGGAACGAGCTCAGCAAATATTCTTTAAAAAAAAAAAAAAAATTGTTATTACCTGTCTTGGAACCCAGTTGGAGATGAATTGTTTTTTTACATTTTTCTGTTTTATTTTCATTGTTTTGTCTAAAAGACTAAAAATGCTCAGATAAAATCAAAACAATGAAAAAAAAAGGACCATAACATTACATATTCTTCTAGATACCTATATTAATTGGTTTTTCGTGATGAGTATTTCTGTAACCTCTCTCAAAGAAGTGAATCAAAAGAAAAGAATACCACCAGGTCTCAGGATTATGGATTATGAAAGCATAATGTTTTAATGGGATTTTATGACATTTTCAGATTCTAAAATATACCATTTTCGTGACCTGAACTGATCTTCAGTAATCTGCTTTCAATCATCAGTTCTGTCCACTAAGTTGCCACTAAGCAGACACCACAATGTTTTGCAGAATTTGGAGTCTTCTGTGGGAGACATATTATAGCAGGGTTCATGGTACTATCAAGAACCAATATTCATCTGCAAGTAGCCTCTTGTGCTTGCAAAAAATAAACTTTATCACTTGGAAATCCCTCTTACCTGCTAGTTCTGGGAGCCAGCAAAGCCAGTTCCAGCCAGAAAAACAAGATGTGACCCCTCTGAAGAAGCTCTGATTTTGTCAGACCTATGGAAGGAAACTAAAAGAATCTTGCTTTTTTGTCAGACCTATGGAAGGAAACTAAAAGAATCTTGCTTTTTATAGCAAGAAAGACAAGTAATTTCATAGCCCTTTATATTCCAACCAGCTTTAAGGTACAGATTCAAAGGAAAATTCCTCCTAACCTTAGGAAATAATTAATTTCAAATATATCCAAAGGTTTTTGCCAGTCCAAAGTGACATATTTCCATGTTGGCCAAGTCCAGAGTTGAACTTGCAAAAAAAAGGCAAAACACAGGCAAAAAACCCAGGCTGCCTGTGCTGACATGACCATGTGTGGAATACTGAGTTCTGTTCTTGGGCTCCAAAGAGATCAGACTATAAGAATACAGAAGAATGAAATTCTGAAAACTTAATCCAAAAATAATTTGTGGAACTTTCATAAATCTTGTCCAAATATGTTGTAATAATTGTTTTTCTCCAGTGAGTGGCAGGGTGATTCAAAGAGGCCTCTAGGGAGCACAGTGAACAATAGCAGGCAATCGTGTGTGGTGTGGTGTTCACGAAGGCAGGGCAAGCAGGCAGGCTTGCAGGTTTCCTCCTGCTAGTGGGGTTTTTAGTTTGTTGTTTGTTGTGTTTCTTTGTTTGGCTTTTTATGTTAGTAATAGTTTTTACCCAATGAAAAACTGCAGTTAGAAGTATATGTAGCCAAACAGAACCCTCCAAAAATGATGCATCTGTCCAGACCTGCTCCTATGTGTTTGAGTGTTTGAGCTTGCCAGTGGTATTGGGGGACGTTGCAGAAGAAGCCTGCCTGGGGTATGAACAGGTGAATGATCTCCTTTAGCTGGTGGCTCAGCTTAGGAAGTTGACAGACTAAGGACTATTAAGGAAAGTGAAAGGGAAATAAATTGGTGTAGTTCTACCCTTCTATCCTCAAGGGAGGCCCACCATGAGGCAGAGGACTCCCATGCCTCCCACTGTCATGGGTAGACCCACTGGCAATAGGAGGATACCTGGTGGATGAAGAAGAGTGGAAATTGGTCCCTCCTCAGGAAGGTAATTATAGAAATTCCTACCTACCCCCATCACCCAGCCAGGTGCCATTCCAGAATAGGTATGAGGCCCTGGATCCAGAAGGTCAGCCAGCTGCCGCAGAAGAAGATGATCAGCCCAGTGAGGCTCACCTCTGACACTTCACCTGTCAGACAGATTGCCACCACTGGCATTAAAAAGAAAAGAAGGGCAGTCGTAGTGGGTGACTTCCTTCTGAGGAGAACAGAGGGCTCCCTGTGTCGACCAGACCCATCCCTCAGGGAGGTTTGTTGTCTCCCTGAGGCCCAGGTATGGGATATCACTGAGAGACTCCCTGGGCTGATTCAGCCCTCTGATTATTACCCACTGCTGATAGTCCAGGCTGGCAGTTATGAGATTGAAAAAAGGAGTGTCAGGGCAATTAAAAGGGACTTTAGGGCACTGGGTCAGGTGCTTGATAGGGCAGGAGCACAGGTAGTGTTCTGCTCAGCCCCTTTGGTGGCAGAGAAAAATGATGAAAGGAATAGGGGAGCCCACATTGCTAATGAGTGGTTCAAGGGTTGGCATCATCAGCAGAATTTTGGGTTCTTTGATCATGTGGCAACTTTAATGGCACCTGGCCTGCTGGAACTGGATGGCTTCATCTCTCTGTTAAGGGCAGAAGGATTTTAGTTTATGAACTGGTGGAACTCATTGAGAGGATTTCAATCTTGGTTTGAAGGGGGAAGGGGATGCAGCTGGGCAGTCTGGAAGCAGGCCCAAGGGTGGTGAGCCTGAGTCAGGGGTGAAATCAGCAGCCCAGCTGAGATGCATGTATACCTGTGCATGCAACATGGGTAACAAACAAGAAGAGTTGGAAGCCATGGTGCAACAGCAAAGCTATGATGTATTTGCCATCATGGAAACATGGTGGGATGACTCACACAGCTGGAGCACTGCAGTGGATGGCTACAGGCTCTTCAGAAGAGACAGGAAAGGGAGAAGAGGTGGAGTGGTGGCCACGTTTATATTGGGGAGGCTTTTGATGCCATGAGTATTGAAACTAATGATGGTGGAGTTGGATGCCTATGGGTAAAGATTAAGGGGAAAACCAACAAGGCTGACATCCCACTGGAAGTCTGTTACCATCCATCCAAACAGGAAGAAGAAGTGGACAACTTGTTCTATAACCAGCTGGAGGATGTTTCAGGAACACCAGCCCTTGTTCTTGTAGGTGATTTCAACCTGTTGTGAACTTAGTACAGCAGAAAAGAGGCAGTCTGGGAGGTTTTTAGAGTGTGTGGAGGACAACTTTTTGTCACAGCTGGTGAGTGAGCCCACCAGGGGAGGGACTATATTGAACCTGTTGTTTGCAAATAGAGATGGGTTAGTGGGAGATGTGGTTGGAGGCCACTTGGGGCACAGTGATCATGGAATTATAGAATTCTTAATATTTGGTAAAATTAGGAGGAACATCAATAAGACTTTTACACTGCACTTCTGGAGATTTTTGCCTATTTAGGAGACTTATTCAAAGAGTTCCTTGGGAAGCAGCCCTTAAAAGGAGACCAGGAAAGGTGGGAGTGCTTCAAAGCAGAAATCTTGAGGGCACAGGATCAGTCTGTCCCTGTGTGCTGATAGATGAGTTGATGAGGCAAATGTCCATCCTGGATGGGCAAGGAGGTTTTGAAGGAACTTAGGAATAATTATAGGATGTAGCATCTTTGGAAGGAGGGTCAGGTTTCTCAGGAAGTATTTAAGGGGGTTACTAGGGCATGTAAGAAAAAAAAATGGGCAAAGCTCAGTTCTAACCTAATTGGGCAACTTTTGTAGAGATAATAAAAAATGTTTTTACAAACATTTACAAATGGCAAAATGAAAGGTAAGACCAATCTTTGTTCTCTATTGGATGTGGGAGGGAACTTAGTAACTGCAGGTGATGAGAAGGCAGAAGTGCTTAATGCCTTCTTTTCTTCAGTTTTTAGTGGGAAGACAGGTTGTCCTCAGAAGAACTCTGCTGGATTGGTAGATGATGTCAGGGAGCAGAATGGTCCCCTCGTTATCCAAGAGCAGTCAGTCAGAGAACTGCTGAGCTGCTTGAATGTTCATAAATCTGTGGGACCAGATGGGGTCCATCCCAGGATGATGAGGGAACTGGCAGATGAGTTTGCAAAGCCACTCTCCATCATTTACCAACACTCCTGGCTCACTGGGGAGGTTCCAGATGGAAGCTGGCCAGTGCGACACCCATTCACAAAAAGGGTAGGAAGGAGGATCCTGGTAGCTCTAGGCCAGTCGGCCTGACGTCAGTACCTGATAAGGTGATGGAACAGTTTATACTGAGTGTCATCCTACAGCACTTATAGGATGGCCAGGGGATCAGACCCAGCCAGCATGGGTTTGGCAAGGGTGGGTCCTGTTTGACCAACATGGTCTCTTTTGTGACCAGGTGACCCTCCTGGTGGATGTGGGAAAGGCTGTGGATGTTGTGTATTTGGACTCTGGCGAGGCCTTTGACACTGTCACCCACAGCATTCTCCTAGAAAAGCTGTCAGCCCAGGGCTTGGACAGATTATAAATATTAGTGAAGACAACTCCAACACTCTGTTCTGGTTTAGGAACTGTCTGGATGGCTGGGCTCAGAGAGTGGTGGTGAGCAGTGCTGTATCCAGCTGGGGGCCAGGCACCAATGGTGTCCCTCAGGGGTTTGTGCTGCGGCCAGTCCTGGTCAATATTTTTATGGATGGCATGGATTAGGGTATTGAGTCATCCATTGGTAAAATTGCAGGTGACACCAAGCTGGGAGCGTGTGTCGATCTGTTGGAAGGTGGGAGAGCTCTGCAGAGGGACCTGGAATGGTTGGATGGATGGGCAGAGTCCAACAAGATGAAATTTAATAAGTCCAAGTGCCAGGTCCTGCATTTTGGCCACAGTAACCCCCTGCAGTGTTACAGACTGGGGACGGTGTGGCTGGACAGTGTCCAGGCAGAAAGGGACCTGGGGGTGCTGGTGACAGCCAGCTGGACATGAGCCAGTTCTGTGTCCTGGTGGGCAAGAAGGCCAATGGCCCCTGGCCTGGAGGAATGGTGTGGGCAGCAAGAGCAGGGAGGTCATTCTGCCCCTGTCCTGGGCACTGGGGAGTCCACACCTTGAGTGCTGTGTCCAGTTCTGGCCCCTCAGTTCAGGAAGAACATTGAGACACTGGAGTGTGTCCAGAGGAGGCAACGAGGCTGGTGAGAGTCTGGGAACACAAACCCTGTGAGGAATGGCTGAGGGAGCTGGGGGTGTTTATCCTGGAGAAAAGGAGACTCAGAGGTGACCTTATCACTCTCTACAACTCCCTGAAAGGTGGCTATAGTCATGTGAGGGTTGGTCTCTTTCTCCAGGCAGTAACTGACAGAATGAGAGGACACAGTCTCAAGCTATGCAAAGGGAAATTTAAGTTGGAAATGTTTAGGAAAAAATGTTTTACAGAAAGAGTCCTAAAGTACTGGAATGATCTGCCTGGAGAGGTGGTGAAGTCACCATCCCTGGATGTGTTTATAAAATGATTGGATGTGTGCACTCGGTGCCATGATTTAGTTGAAGTGTTAGGGCATGGGTTGGGCTTGATGATCTTGAAGGTCTCTTCCAACCTAGTAATTCTATGTGATTCTGTAATTTACATCTGTTTATACACTTGGATCTATACTGCATTTCTGGACAGAGTTCCAAGTGAGGGACAATGTAAAAATTGCACAAGAGCCTTATGCCTTATCCTTTCTGAGGCACAGGAGCTACCTTTTGACATATGTCCAGGGTTTGTCATGTCCATGGGACTTCCAGGTCTAACTCTATCCCCAGAGACTGACAGTTTTTAGCTCTAGTGTTCTGTAAACCATGTAGGTTTTGTGAACCCTTAGAAAGATGAAGCCTTCAGGGAGCTGATAAACTTGTGCTTCTAGTGATCTTGCATTGTTGGAAAGTCACAACTCTGACTCTAACATGTCATGCACAGCAGCGAAAGTACTAGATTCTCTAGTTAGTTTATTTAATCCATGTGGCAGGTAGGTAATAATGTATTACTAGGCATATAATAATGTATTGCAAACCCCGCCATCCTCTGTACAAAGCTACTTTGTATTTGGTAGTTGGTGGAGAAGCTCTGTAATATGAATTTAGACAAAAAAACGCAGGGGGAAGAGGGGAGGGCTTGAATATCAGAACCCAAGGATGTTTGAGAAGAGGATGGTGCTACTGGCTTGAGAGAAATTTTGGGAGTTAAATATTTTGTCTGGAAGAACAGTGGGAATTTAAGGAGAGAAGCTATGTTGTTAAATGTCTCCTGCATCAAAAAAAGGATTATCTACTTGTAAATGAGCTCTGTTCTATGAAATGGCTGACCACTCATCTTAAGATAGAAACAAACCTACAAGGCTTTACTGAGGCTTTACTTCCTGAGCAAAATGAGTTGAAAAGAATAGATTAATAGTGATAGAGAAACTCTCTCTGATTGTAGCTAACAACAGGTGAGAAAAACAGAAGTGTTGCATGGAGACAGTATCAGAAATACAACCCAGTCTGAGTTGTAGATAAGAAGGAATGCTGTGGTCAGTCTGTGTATTTAATGCTCAGTGGCCTTTGCAGATATGCCTAACCTGAGCTGGAAGATGATGATTTCCTGTGTGTTCTCCATGTTCTCCCTACCCTGTCTTTCCCACTTATGCTTTTGTTTAAGGGCTTTTTTTTTTTAAGGAGAGCGCAATTTTGAGTTAGAGAAAAAAACTCCCCCCTTGGAGACACTTTGGAGGTGACAGCTTAGGTAAACAAAGTATGTTTTTTCCTTCCAAATGATAACTGTTTGTGAATTTCTTTTCC
Source organism: Certhia americana (assembly GCA_018697195.1). Taxonomy (NCBI): domain Eukaryota; kingdom Metazoa; phylum Chordata; class Aves; order Passeriformes; family Certhiidae; genus Certhia; species Certhia americana. The sequence goes on from CM031878.1 coordinate 34,312,142, forward strand.
CCAAGATGAAGTGTGAATTTCTTCCTTGAGCATCTTGGTTTTATGAACTAGGCTTGAATATTTTGAATTTTTTCTTACACTTTTAGCATCAACTGATTTTTTTTTTTGCAAACATGCTGATAATTTTTTAGAATTTCTTTTTCTGCCAAGTGAAGCTTAAATAAACTGCTGTTTTCCAAAATATCCCAAGTCTCATTTATCATAGGATGATCTAATAAAGACAAATATTCAACCTATAATGAAAAGCTAAGTAAAGTTTAAACTCTATTGTATGCAGGGAAGTACATTAAGGCAGATCTAAGAGACAGTTTAATGGATTTTGCTTTAACAGTCAGACCTGGACTTAGTATAAATCAAATACCAACGCATTTCAGCAGAATGTACACCCACTCATTCATTAACACTGTTCAGTGCAGATTATAAATATTAGTGAAGACAACTCCAACACTTGAAGAATCTTTCCTCAGACACAGCAATAACTGAACAATAATGATGACAGTCTTATTTTTATGAATCACCATAACTTATTGATTTGCACCTGGGACTTGAAAGAGGTCTCTCAGCCAGTATGCAACAAGGAATGGTTATAAGCTACTAAAAAGCTAAGGAAAGAAGGAGAGCAGACAGGAAGTGAAGAAAAAGAAAATAAAAGTAGTGGAAAGATGGTGGAAGCAACATTTGGTATCAGATAATTGCAGACATAATCAAGATGTAATGAAAAGGCCCCTAATTTACCAACAAGATGATAAAAGATAAACTAATTACCCTACCTCACATATGTGTTTCTGCATACACATGCTGCTGAGGAAATTTATGATTTATCTTTATTTTTCTTTCCAAAACAAAAAAAAGATGCAACATATGTAAATATTTTATGAATTGCTCATGCATAATAGTCTATGGAGGAGGGGGACTTTGCTGCAGACTGTGATATACAGCTTCAAAACAACTTAAACAGTGTAAGGTTCTGGAAATATGATTAGTATGAAAAAGAGCAGAACTCTCTTGTCTTCTTTTTGTAAAAGGTATTTGCTAGAGACCTTTTTCCTATCTTGGGTCTCAAAATTGGTAGAAAATTGAATACGCTGTACAGATATGAATATAATACTGGCATATATGTCTGTTTTGAAGTAGGAGGTGTTTGTGTATGTGTGTGCATTATTATTAGCTTTTATTCTCTCTTCTATTTAGAAGACAGAAAAGGTCTCAAAAGATAAAAGATAACTAGAATTGTTTAACCATTTTGCTGGTCTCAGCCAGAGCAGAGTTAATTTCTTCTCAGCAGCTGCTAAAATGCTGTGTTTTGAATTCAGAATGAGAATGGTATTGATAACACACTGATGTTTTGGGTTTTGCTAAGCTGTGTTTATCCTGAGTCAATGGCTTATTTTTCCTTGTCTCATGAGGATATACAGAAAAGAAACTGGGAGGGAGCATAGCTGGGACAGGCGGCCCAAACTCCCCAAAAGGAGACATCATATGACATTCTATGACACCACAGAATGTCAGGCCCATTATGCAAACTGGGGAGTTACCCAAGAGGGTGAGAGCTGATCGGGGTTCAGGAACAGGGTCTGGCACCAGTCAGTTGTCAGACTCATTGTGGTGAACAATTGCATTGTGCATCACTTTATTTTTTTTATTTTTTTTTTTTTTAATTATAATTCTTATAATTTATCCTTACTATATTGCATTTTATTTTATTTTCAATTATTAAATTGTTCTTAACATTCAACTTATACTTTGATTTTCCCCCCCATTCCACTGGGGTGTCTGGGGAGACAAGGGGTCTGAGCAAGTCGCTGATTAGTGCTTAATCTCCAGTTGGGCTTAAGCCACGACAACCAGTTATTTTATTATACTGAGTTTGCACTTGTACTTATTGAGCCTCAAATAGCTCGGATGCCACCAAATATAAAGTTCACTTGGAAATTGTGGTATTTTTCAGTTTATAACAACAGCAAACAGATATTTCATGCTAGGAATTCTTCATGCCTTCATTTAATGGTGTAACAATTACTTTCTTTTTCAATACATTTCCTTTTTTAATGATCTAAAATTCTAATGCCTAATAGAGTCTCATCAAGGCCAGATTCTGAATAAGGTTCAGCTGTGCAAAAGAAATTTTGATATTTAGAAGTTCACCATAAAGATCCACAGTGATTGAAGTCTAGAGAGTTTCATTAATAAGGATAATTAAATTATGGCTTTTTTTAGATTTATGTGTCCTGCTGGGAACCCCGAAGTATACACATAAGCTAGTAAAGTAATCCAATGAAACATAGATATTTAGGAGTCTTTAGTATGAGTAAAAGTGTCAAAAATATTATTTTTGTATGCTTCTTAATTGTTTTGTAGTCTCTATTCATAAAACCCTGTGTTGGCAAGTACAATTACAAAATGAACTCAAATATGAAGTGTATCCATATTGATTAGTTTAGTTCAGATTACAACACAGTGGTCATTTATTATCATACAAAATATTCATGCTGTAAATATGCTGAAAAAGAATTATTTCCATGATACTGCAGCAGTGGTTCTCACGTTATACCTCATTGAGATAACAAAGGGAATTAACCCTTGGTGAGATTGCCCTTCCACAAAAGAAAAGAATCTTATGCAGTACTTTTAATAGGGCACCTAGGAAGCACCCTTTTGGCTAGATCTGAAGCAAGTTAACAGTGTAACATAATCCAGAGGTTTTCTGTATGGGAAGATGCAAACAAACAAGAAGATACACCAACTATGAATCTTATTTGCTCTTTTAGCAACTCTAGGACTTCTTCTGGCTAAATCCTGATGCAACAGTCCAGAATAGCAGGAAGATGAACTTTAGTCTGTATCAAGTACTGCTCCATCCCCTCTGAAGCTATCACAGAGGGATCTCCATGGCAGCTGAAGAACAGCAGCCCACTCTTGCTCTGCGGTAACTGCTCATGGAGAGACACCCCACTTGCACAGGTTCAAAGTAACACTTCAAATGCCAATTAAAGCATCTATATTCTACATTGTGTATGGTCCTAATGGTGTAATTGTGGTTGTGTAATTGTGTATCATTACCTGCATGAGGTGAATATTAAAAAAAGTATTAAAAAGGCGATTTTACATCAAATTTATTTGCAAAATGAACATGGTTGGATGTGGAAGCTTTGTTATAAAGTATGTTCATGGAATCAAAGCAAAACCTGAGGGTTATGTGGACATAGGAGCAGAACAGCAGCATTTTGGGTAGGTTCCATGTCTGGGATGTCTTCTCTCATGCAGGAAACTGGGATAAAAATAATAATTAATTGTGGTGCCTTCTTCACATTTCCTATGAACTCCTCTGGGACACAGATAGAAAGATACAATGCAGTAAACTTTCCATTTTCTGTGTCCAGGGTCAAGAACATAATTTGCCTTACTGATGACTTTTTCTGGACAGTAATTAATACTAAGATATTTGAATTAAAAATAAGTATTAAGACAAAGGTGTACAATTTAGCAATCTATGAGAAACGTTTTTGAGTGTGAGCAACAGAAAACATGTTCAGAGTTCCATTACATAAATATGGGTTTTAAGCAAGATGCAAAATAATATACTGTAACCATAATTATTATCTTTGTTTTGTTCTAAGTGTTTTGTATAGTTATTAGAAACTTCTGCTGAAAAGAAATAATGCATATGTACATATGTGGTGGGTTGGCTCCAGCCATCAGCCAAACAGCAGTCCCACCACTCCCTCACTCCCCTCTTCTGCCAGGTGGGAATGAAATACAAGATAAGGGAGAAGACTCATGAATGAAGGCACAGGCAGATTAAGCTGTGAAGCAAAAGCTGCACATGCAGGCAAAGCAGAACAAAGGACTCCAAGTGGATGTCCGGCCACTCCCCAGGAAGCCGGGCCTCAGCACACCTAACACTGGCTTGGGAACACAGGGGCCATGAGCCCAGTTGCTCCTCCTGCCTCCCTCCTGGAACTGTTCTTGCTGAGCACCATGGGGCAAGGCTCCGCTGGGGTCAGCTCTGTCATCTGTGTCCCCTCCCAGACACTTGCCCACCCGGATGCTGCTCATTTGGAAGGCACAGGGAGGATGAGAAACAGAGAAAGCCTCAGCACAGTGCAAGAACCGTTTGCCGGTAGCTGAAGCGCTGGTGTGTTACCAGGATTGTTTTCAGCACAAATCAGAAAAGCAGCACTTTCTGGGCTGCTCTGAAGAAAATGAACTCCATCTCAGCTAGAAGCAGTGCAGTGAGAAATGGAAATGAAAATGGAATTGGGATTTTTCATTCCTCAAGCTGCAAGGAGCAGTCATATTCTAGAAGAGCTGCACTAGCCCCCAGATAAAAGTGGAGAATTTGGGTAGTATTACTCCTGCCACTGGCATCCAGAAGTGGCATATCCTTTCAGATTTTATTTTTTTTTTAATGTTTGACTTTTGCTGTGTATTTGTGTTCCAGCTCCTTTGGAGTTAGGAATAAGAAGTTGGTGTTTACAAAAGCACTGAACTGTCATTATCATGTGTTAACAATGTCCTGTTAGGAGGCTAACATATCTAATACTTCACTTCACAGACAGTGTATTGCATGGTACTATTGCTACAGCAATTCTCAATTGCCTCAGTCAACAGCCTCCAAAGTTGCAAACACAAAAATGGATGTGGTATATTCTATCTGCAAACAGATATGGTGGGAGATAATTACTGATCGGAGAGTAGAGAATTTTATTATACGTATTTATTATTATTTATTGGACTTGCATTATTGACAGTTGATAATTAAAGATAATGATAACCTGATATCAGTCAGTGTTTGGTGGCAGGGACACTGTTTCTTTCATGGATAAAAATCTCAAGTTTTTTTTTGAACCTGAAGTGTAGGACAGCGCAATCCCCAACTAATCACTAGGAGAGATGAAAAAGATATATGTCTCTGCAAAAAACCCTCCCTGTATGAAACATGATGTGCTAAACCTCTCCTACAGACCAGACACTCTGTACCACTTCCTTACTAAATAAAGATCATGAGTATCATGATTATTTCAAATTGATAAACTGACAGAAAATGTTAGTGAGTTGGTTTTGGTTACTCTGTTCTCAGCCAGATATGCTTCATGAGGATTTTCCTACAGGATTCTGAGGAGCATCACCTTGATTATTGTTTTCTCTCAAAATAAAAAGGAATATTGTATTCTAGAAGAAGTCTGAAGATTGTCAAATCAGAGGTCAATGGAAAATTATTCTTTTTCTGATGAATGAGAAGTGGCTCAAAAATATGAATGACAATTCATTAAGCCTATGGAAGAAAATACCTAGAGAGAGAAGAGAAAAAAAAATTATGCTAACAGGATCCTCTACTTCTGGAACTCTTGACTCACCACTCATCAGACTTCTACTCTGAGAATCACATGCTTCCTGTGGATGAATAGAATGAATAGACATAAGGCAGTACCTTAATTCTTATTTTCTTTTCTTTCATTCTGAGTTAAGGCAGGCCATTAGCCTGGGGTTGCTGCTTGCTAGGGAGCAGGGGATCGGTCCCTTAAGATCTTTCTGTAAGATCACACATACAGAACTCCAACAGAAAAAAACCTTTCAGGTCTTTGGGATATTTGTGTGTGGTTTTCGGTTCATACTTGTTGCTGTTAGAAATTACTGTACTATACTATCTTCAGCATTACCTTGCCAATACTTTACCCCAGGTGTTGCTGTGCAAATGGACGCTAATGTTAGTTTGCTTCCTTACATGCTAAGCTTTTAAAAAATCACCAACTGGCAAAGAAAAATTCCACTCATTTCAGAAAAGTACAAGGATTCTGTTGCCAAATGTTTTTTAAAATAAGCAGAAAGTGTCTTATTGCTTGCTCAATGACATTTTTATATTTTATGGAAATAAAGCTTTGAAAGTTTTTTTATTTTGAAGGTTTGCAGAAAAGACTATGGCACAGACAAAAGCAAGATAAACCTGTGCCATACTACTGTCATTGCTTATAGATGGGAGTTGTAGTCAGACACCGGATAATGCTAGAATGTATCCCAAGTTGATTTTCCCATATTTTTTGGGAATAGCAACTGTTTCCATACAGGAGCTATTAAAAAAAAAAAAAAAAGGATGACATTGATCACTGCTGGCTTGGGACAAAAGGTGTAGAAATCCTCTCTTACAACCAGTTCTCTCTAAGTGACACACTTCCCTGATATCTAAAGGGTAATTGCAGCAAAGGTTGATTTTTTAACACATTTGTGTCCATTTAAGCTTCTTTTTTATTACCAATGGGATGAAGACATAATGTTTCATTCACTCTGGATGGTGCTAACACCCTTCCCATGGTTAGGTTCTGTTTGCAGAGCTCATACAAAAAAAAAGTTTTTTGTAATATAACATGCTATCTGTTGTAAGCCTCCATTTTCCCTTTTCTTGAAAAGTTGCTAGGCCAAAGGAACATATTCCAGTTGTTTTGTGCTATGCTGGTTATATAAAGCAGTAGAAGCTTTTGTTTACTTAGGTATTAGACTGTAGAGTGGTTCTTTGTGTGATATGAAATACGTAAGCAGAGAGACCATACCTGGACTAAATACGGCTTCCAAAGTGTACATTATTTCCAGTAACTGCTTTCCATGCATACTGATCGAACATGCTTGGTAAGTTGAGTGTTTTCATTTGAATAGTAAAAAAATCTTGTATCTCTCAGACACCTAGCATTTCTGTAGCAAATAATACAGGGAGTGAACACATTTCCTTGGTATTTTAGGGTGAAGAACAAGTGGAATGGAAATTTTCTGTAGTCCAAATAAAAAGAAGATAAGAAATGGTGGGTTTTTTAGCCCTACCACTATTTCCTTATCTTGGAGTACAGCTCACTGAGATGCAGAGCAGGGAGTACTCTGTTGGGGCTCTTTGAAAGTACTGTCAGCACAATCACCTGTGGGCTTCATGTTTAGAATAAAGGCTCATGAAGAAAGGTGAAGACAAGAAGTGTAATATTAAGCAAATTTTCAGATAGGTTTGCCAGTTTGTGCCAGGTGTGCCATAAGCAGAGGTATCTTCTGCAGCAGAAGCTAGCTGCTGAATGTAACAGGGCATATGTCTTTGCAAATTCACTTTCTCTGCTCCCTAACTTAATTTTTGGGTACATCCAGAACTCCAGAACCTCCAAGTGGGAGGACATGCTTTTATTTTTCTTCTCTTTTGATGTTATTTTGCAGGGGGAATTGGAATCTTTTTCCTTTGCCCCTTTTATCATGAGACTGTTGACAGCAAGCTGTGCCCCCACCAGCATTCCTGCCTGTGCTCCATCAGCTGAACCTATCTGCCTTTGCTTTTTTCTTTACATGTGTGTGTGCATGCTTGTGTGCCTGTGTGTGTGTGCGCTCCTTTCCACCTACACCCAGCTCTCCTGTCAGAGGATACTGTCCTTGAACTTGATCAAAACCCTCACAAGCTATGCCATGAGTTGAGTTGCTTACCTCTGCCTCTGGAGGAGTTTATCTCCCTTGACAAGGTTTTGTCTGGTTTTAGTGGCACGGCTGGTGACAGGCCATGCACGCAACAGCATGTGACCCTGGCTTCTTGCATCTGTGCGGGCAGTCGTCAGAGCTGTCACACAGTCAGAACAAGTTAATTCAGCATGTGGAGAGAGAGGTGCGGTCTGTAATAATATCAGGCCTCTGGAGAGGGTGCTGTCAGGCAGCCTGTACTGGTGGCTGCACCAGCTGCTATCTCCTGCCTATGAGGATGCAAGCTGACAGGCGGCAGGTTTATCCGCCTGGGGCAGGCTGGGGAGCACGCATGTTAATTTTCTGTCTGTGCAACAGAGCTGGTAATATTGCTTACTGTGGTGCTTGAGAAACCACTTTGTGCCTCTCACCTTGGACTATCGTTGGAGGCAACAAGATGAACTTGCTGGGGTGTCCAGAAGACAGTAGTAGGTCGGGGCTCCCTTCTGCTGCAGCTCTTGGGCTGCTTCTCCTCTCAGCTATCTTACTGTGCTCTTCTTGACTTGCATGGTTTACTCTGCACCTGTATATTTCTTTCCCCCTTTGCCAGGAAGTTGTTGCTTGTGGTGGCTAGATGCCTTTTGAAGTTGCAGGGCTATTGATTAAGTTCACTTGTGTTTGTATGTATGCTGCATATATATATATATATATATGCACATATACACACTGTACATATGTACACACATGGAGTTTCTTGAAGGATTTACATCTCTGGATGAGGCAGAGTCAGGCAGAATCTCTGGCTATAAAATGTATGCAATACTGTAATTAAAATGACACCAATACTACTAATAATCTGTGTCAGTCAAATGAAATTTCTGTTCATTGATAGACATGAGAAGCTTTAGATGTGTCTGGTCAAGGACTCTGTGTCTATTCACATCCAGGTGTGATCAAACACCAAGACTTGGTAGCACTGAATTTAGGAGACAGAATCAGCATGTGAAAATGGTGGGATGAACATAAAGAAGGAAGAAAAATCCTCTTGTTTTTATTTACTCCTACACTCTTGACTAAAATACAGGAATTCAGTATGGAAAGTATGACTGCTGCAAAAACAGTAGTAAAAATACTACCAGCCTAACAGGCTTTTGCCTGGTGGGAGTGAGAAGTCTGCAGGAGATACCGTACATATACACATATAGATGGGGGGGCGACCTATGGCTGTTAGATGGGATGTGAGTTGGGGAAAATTCTGATCCTTTCCTGCAGCTGTACTGGCTTTGCTTCTTCTGCCTTCCATAATTGAAACCAGAGAAGTTCTCTAATGAGATAAATAGTGTCTGATCTACATAGCCAAAGAGTGTCTCTTTTATCATAGGCTTTCTGTAGGTTGTGATGTGATTGACTGAACTCAGGAGAAATGTCACTTTTGCTTCACTCTATATTTTTGGCCTGGGTAAGGCTATGGGAAGCGAAAAGAGGAAATCCAAGAGGGGAATCACTCTAAAGTCCATTGGTCTTTCTTTCTGAGTGGTAAAATCAGAAAGAGGATGAAGAATTTCCTTTTAATCTCTTGACTATAGTAACTGTATATGGATAAATTGAATTTGAGATCCATGTGTCTGAAGTCGACTCTAGAATTGTATATTTAGAAACGAAGACAAAATCTAACACTTTAGGAAATGCAGTTTGAGTTGACTCATTACAGCTGAATTCTACTCTGGGCTCAGAACAAAGGGAAGGAAATGTCTTTTCATACCATGTTAATTAAAACTGTGAACTCTTTGCTGTAAAGATGACGTTGAAACTAAAGTTAATATGAATGAGAAAAAAGGGTAGGACACTCATAGCTAACAAGAATATTGAGAATTGCAACAACTATTGATAGTGCATACTTCAGAAGAAATATTAACTTGAAAACTTCCCAGTTCTAATATTAGACAACTGAAGAATAGGACACACATTACTTTTAGTGCTGCTATGAATCAAGAGCAGGATAACACATTACTTGGACTGTGTGTTTTGGACAACACATGCCTCAGATGGGTGAAGACTCTACCTCTGATTTGGAGTGCTGCGACTGGGCTGTGAGTTCTGGCTTATTTCCTGAAAGCACACTCTTAGATTCTTGTCTTTTGGTTGGACACCAGGAGCTTCCCACTGACCTGATTTCCAGGTATTTTGATTCCTACCCTTGAATTCACATTTTAAGGAAACTGTCCAGAGTGAATCCCAGGCCTTTCCTTTCCAAGTGATCCTGGAGTTTTCACCACTCCGTACGTTTGTATATGTATATAGGAAGGGTTTATCCTTAGAGGTCTCCAACACTCAATTTCAATTGTCAACTAATTAGTCAAACATTAGACTGTGCAGTTCTTAAACACCAGCTGTCCAATACAGACAAACATCACTGAAGGCTACAGCACTACTTTTTTTCCCAGTAGCTAGGGACAAAGTATAATTCCAGATTTTTACAGGAAGAGAACATGGGGCAAGAAAACTGGGTTTTGGCACCAGGAGGGAGACAAAGGGAAGCCTCAATCAGGCACTTGCCTCTGCAAATGCTAGTGTAAGAGCAACATCAAAGTCAGCATTTTTAAAAATATGACTCTATGCCACTAAAAATATTTTTTGGTTGTTAGGTTAAATTAGAATTTTATAATTTCTAGCCATTTTCATAAGACTAAAAAAACATGCGCATTAACAAATGAAATACCAATCTCATAGCATGAAAGCTGGATTGGACCCTAACTGTGATTATAAATATTTACAATGAGGAACAGTTTAAAGGACTTCAACTTCTTTTTTGTGTGAGACTTTTTTGAGATTTCATAATAATCTTGTGGTAGATTATGCAGCACAGTGCATTCTTGACCATTTTTTGTATCTTTAGGAAATAGAATATTGAAATAGAGAAAATATTTTTTACTATTTAAAAATAACACTTTGACAATGCCTATTTGTTAAGAGACTTGAAATCTCTTGAAATATCCTAGCTTGTGTTCAGTGGCTTACGTAGTGAGACATAAAAAATCATGCTGTCTGCAACACACATGTAAAATGTACTGGACTTCTGTATGCACTGGGACATCTTATGTTGATGCTTAAACGATGCACATTATATGATCCTTTGATATGTGGTTGATCTCTTGAGTGAAGGCTAGAAAATAAAAATGAGCTCATCATGTGCTGCTTTTCTTTTGAGTAAGGTGAGCTTGGAAGAATAGCAGTATAATGAAGTACTGATTTGCTCTGGTAGTGCTTTCTTTTTTTCGGATAAATTGTTACAATTGTATTAAGTCGGTTTTCCTTGAATTGCTGGTCCTTTCAACAAGGACTGGAGCAGAAATTGCTAGCATTTAAGGTAGGAACTTCATTCTTACACGTTTTTGCTCACTGACTGTAAAGTACTTCTCAGTTTTGTACCTGTCTCTTTACTGTGTCCTGTCTCTTAAAATGTGGTTCAGGTTTGCTTAAAGTCAGTGCATTTTTTTCTTACCTCTCCCACTCTTTGAGGGCACATTCACCTGCATCAGGGATGAGCTGATCAGCTGTGGACAGATGGCAGGTCTGCCTCAGCCTCCTGAGCAGCTTCCTCTGCTGACAGAGATGCCCTGTGTCTCCTCAGCTGAAAGAACAGGAGAGGGCTTGAGAATCATTGAATATTTCATCTGACATGAAGGGAAGAAGTGATTTTACAACTTACTTCTGGTGATTAAATCAAATCAATTCCCTTCACATGTATTTTATTCCTTGCTTGACTACCTCTTGTTTTGGAGTGGCAGCATAGGCTTTATTCTCACCCTCTTTGGCTCTGGCACACAAGCACCATCCCCTTCACCCACTCCTGAGACATATATGGAACTTTAGGTTTTTCTTTCTGAGAGGGGGGAGGTCCTATAATTTTTACTAATCTGGTCTTGCTATCTATCCTATCCTGACTGCTAGAGGTTTAATCAAAGTTGGGTGAAAAGTCAGAGTAGTCTTATTTATTATCTGGGTTGTTTCCTTCCACTACCCCCCCCCCCCCCCCCCCCCCCCCCCCCCCCGTTGTAGCCCCCAGAAATGCAGGAAGCATTGCAAAGGTGTGGTCGAGAGCTGAATAAAAATACTCTGACACTTGCTCGATACTGTCTTGTCAGTGTAGATAAAGTTTCAGCTCATCAAAACACCCCTACAGGCAAGAACAAGACAGCTTTTCTCTCCAATGTGCTGCTGAAAAGGTTTTAACAGAGTGGAAGCCAGTAAATTAACACTGGCTATTACCAGGTTGAGAGGTTTTGTTTCACACTTATTTAATTTTGTAGTCATGTGGTTTGGTCTTTTGGATGGGAGGATGGTGGTAAAATCTTCCACATGACTTATTACTGTGCTACCCATAATCATGTGCAGGATGAATCTACAGAGAGATAGAAAATTTGTTTTAGCTGCACTGTTCACTGCCATTGTTCTTGGTGCTGATTTTATGGATGTAAAAATTCACATTTTATCAGACCAGTGAGGTGTAAGACATGACCCTAGAGGAATCAATCAGCTGGTGCCAATTGCCCAGTACTCTCCTCTTTAGCCTCATGTTGGGGACAATTAAGACTGTTCAGGATAAGAAACATGGCAGTGTCCTTCACAGAAATGTTTCCACTGTGACTCAGGAATCCTTGAATATTTCGATGTCTCTCACCTATGCAAGAGGAATAGATGTTACATCAGGTTATACTGAGTAAAAGGGCAATATATGGGGACAGTCAGAGAATTTATGTTGTTTTAGGTTACCACCCATCTTCACACCCCATCTGCAGAAGAAAATGGCTCTATTCTTACTTATGGAGAGACTAGAAGAAAAAAAATGAAAATTAGGATTGCTATTTCCTTCCCTTATATATAATATTCAATCTTCTCCCACTTATGGGGTTTAAGATCACCATATTGTATGAGATGTGTGGATGGTTCTGGTGGCTTGGTGAGGAATTAGATACAGTGAGGAGAAAATTAAGTTTCCTTAGGAAGCAAAGTTATGTAAAGTCCTGAAGAGGAGGTCTGTGACTCTCAAGTGCCAAAGTGTGAGCCCCTTCAGCAATTATATGCTGGAGTGATAGGAGTAAGGAAAAACAAGAGAAAGAGAAAGTAATGGCTGTCTAGACAGAGTACAGGAGAAAGTATTTAATTTGATCTAGATGTTAGTCTTCCCCTCCAATATCATTCCCATTCTGTTCCAAGAAAATGGGAGAGAAGAATTTTTCTTGTCCTATAATCTTTAGAGGTATAGTGGTTTACATTGGAGTGTGGCTGTTTTCTGGATAGCTAGAGGTTAGTCTTTGGGAATACCATTAATGGGAGAAACTCTGGATAGAGTCAGGTACTTTTGTTACGTATATTTGAAAAGAACATAACACTTCTGTTTACCTCAGTAGGAGCTGCATAGCAAGAGCTTATGGCTCTTTGCTTTACCACTTTCTCACCTTCCTAGCCATTGTTCAGTCCCAAAGTCTGATCTCCGACAGTTTTTTCAGGGTCACATTGCTTTTGCTACTGTGTCTAGTGTTTTGGCTTTCTTGCTCCCTTTGCTCCCTGTTCCTCTGGTCTTTTGGCATCCTTTTTTGACAGACACACAAAACCTTTGAACATAATATCCAGGGAACCACGTTCATCCATGGCATGCCTGGAAGGAAAAAGTCCATTGAGTACAGAGATTCATCAAAATCTCTTCCTTTCTGTTCAACAAAGCGTAAGAGTTTTGTGGTCCAGTTTTATTTCTCAGTTCTCTTTCAGGTGTTACACTGCAGCTCCAGTCAGAATACTTGTTCTGGCTGTTCTGGTTCACCCACTTCTGAAGGCCAGGAAGGGGTGAGGTGGCAGAAGTTCATGCAGTCCACAGAGAGCTTTGAGAAGTCAGGCTGGAAATTGCTGTAGAATGAGAAAGCTGCTACATAGATGAGATGAGGTTCTGGTAGCATGAGCGCAAGGACCACAAGAAAAACAGAGGCCCCTTCCACACCAAACAAATTATCTCAGGAGAGCACAGTGAACATGACCTTGAAATGAGCATATGACTCCATGAAAATTGTGCTGTAAAGGGTAATCATATACTGGCCAGTTTATTGTAAGAAATAACACTTGAAGGGCTGTAGAAGAATTTGTAAAATGATGTTCTGATGAGCCTTGTCTCTTATAAAAGATGCAAGTTTCAGGGAGTTGTTACAGTGGGTAAATTAAAGAAGATTTCCCAATATTGAACAAATATGTCATGTGCCCTTTTCTCCTAGAAGTTTGGCTGATGAATCAGGTTTAATCTGGTATTATCTTTTCTCCTTATAAATGCATCAGTCTGATTTTCTGCCTAAGTATATAATAAATTTCTCTCACTCACTCTTTTTTTTTTCCTTTGTGGATTAAATTAAAAAAAAAGATACTGGTCTGATTGTTTCTAAGAAAAGTACAATAAAGCTGATCATACTTTTTTTATTTTTCTGTATTTTCTGCCTTTGAATTGTATTACTTTGAAAAAGAATAAATGAAGAAAGTGGAAGTTGAAAATTTGTCTGAAATCCTATTGGTGGTTCTGGTATTTGTCAGAGTAGTCCTTGCAATTTGTGCAGGCTGTATTTGTTGTTAAACTAGAGAACAGGAAGTGAATGTCCACTTTTTTTCTTTTACTGTTTAAGCCTAGACAAGATCAGGGGTGGCATCTTTTACAATTTACAGAAGTCTACCTCTCTGTGTGTATTTATGGATTTATTTGGTATAAAGGGATCACTGTAGCACGAGCAGAGATCTAGTCATATTCCCTTTTTCTCTGCTTAGATATCTTGTTTATGGTGCTGAAGGTAGAATAACAAAGCAGAAGTGTTTCTCCGGCTCTGGAAAGCCAGAGAACTTCCTTTATGTGGAAGGAATTTCCAGATTCATACTGTCTGATATTGCACTAAATTTATGTTAATATTGTATTTTAAAGCTGGGCCTGAGAGTTGCTGATGCCTAGCATTTCTGGGAAATTATAAAAAATGTTATACTGGTGCAAAATTACATGTCAAGATGTTGTGGAATCCATAAATTAAATCTTCCTTGACCTGTATTACAATGTTATACAATTTTCATGTACTCTGCACCTGTAATGCATTTGGAACTTTTGTTAAACTTTTCTGACATCTTTGAAAATAAGATAGAAATAATGTAAGCTTCTTGAAATGTACAAAAAAACACAGCTCAATTTTACTCTGGTCAAGTAAATTAATATGAAGAGAAAATATTCAGTGAAACTTTTTCTTTCACCAATTTCTGCTTGGGTTCTCCACCTGGCCACTTCAAGGTAATTTTAACTAACACTTCCCCTTTTTTCTGTATTATCATATGGAGGTAATTGCTTGCTGCTATTAACACATAGTCAATATTTTGAACTCACCTCATTTTCTTAAAAAAAAAAAAAAAGCAATATAATGATGTGCCTTTCAGTTCTTCAACCTTCAAGTCATGAAGTATTTAGCTCATTAGTGGTGTGATTCCCATCTAACTTTAAGGAATGGTTATTGATGCATTAAAGTGGTAGGGGTTAACTTTTCATCACAGAAGCCTATGGAAACTAAATGACTTTCACTTGCATTTTTTTTTTTTTTTTTTGGTAATCTTTGTTGCTCTTATTAGAAAGATATAGAAAGACTTTGTTGTATATATTTGATATACATTAGCTTGGAGCATGAAGTTCAAGAAGTCATATGAGAAGATTATGGAGGGGTTGTTAGCATTCCAGACCAGGGATACACAGATGAAAGGTTCAGGTCACTTCAGCATTTATCTTCAAGATTATTTTCTTAAAAATATAGTCACTGATTTTAAATATGCAGAAAATGGTGCCAAAACTGAACACAGTATTGCTAGTGCCAAATTAGTAGCACCAAAGAAAAAGTATAGTAATTTTCCTCCATCTTCTGGCCAAAGTCCAAATGTAGTCTCTATGAGGTTTGTCTTATTTTGTGGTGAGAGCATATTTTTGGCTCATATTCAGCCTAGTCTCCACTGCAATTCCCTGATACTATCCAAGAGATCAGATTTCAATGATATTTAGGTGTTGTAAGTATATTTTGGATTACTGTTGTCACTAAGGTAAAGTTAGTAAAACCTCACTAGACTTAGATGAGGAAGGATGCTTTTTTTTTGGCTATCCCTTTGCCAGAAACTTTCTTGTTGTAGGTATTTGCTTTATTGTATTTCAGTTAATTCACCTTCACTATAGAAATACTAAGCATTGTAAGTAAAGGCGATATTTATAATCCCTTACAGAAATGTGCCTTAGTAATGTTTTAACAAATAAACATCACTGTAATGGAAGGCAACAATGACATTATGAAATTTAAGCCACAGACAAGGCACATATGAGTTTATGGCAGGTCTACATATGCTGACCATTCACTGCTTAAGTCTTCCAATTAATAAATTGTTTGTTCAATTTACATTCATGTGCATTGCAGCATTTGTGCAATCTGAGCTTTTTCCTGAGGAGGACTAGTCCTCTTACTGTCTGGTTTTGGTTTTGCATTTTGTCAGAGTATTTTTTAAAAAAATGTATTTGGAACTCTTCTTTTATAGGATCGGAACTTTCAGCTTTTTCTGGTTGCTCATAGCCACTCTAGTCTACTTACTCTAAGGCAGAGGCACAAATAATTCTTATCTTTCTGCTTTGGTCCTTTGATTAGTCCCAACAGCTTAAAGGGAATTGCTAAACTGGTAAGATTTGTCTCTGGAAAACTCTTCCACTTTTTACAATTTTCCGGCTTCTGCAGAATTTCATACTATATATCAAGTGCTTGAAAAGAGAGGAGCATCTATGATGATGTAATATCCTATCTGGTCCCAGTCCCCGTAATACCTTGACTGTCCAGTAAATTTAAACAGGGCCTCAACAAGCTCCAGGAAAAACCTGAAGATACTGATAGTTCCCCCAGGATAAATCCTTAATACTATATGAAGGAGTCAGGGAATGGATAGAGAATTTTTCCCCCTTCTTTTTTTTAATCCAGGGATCTCTTGTCTCGAGCAGCTTAAAAAAATCCAACTTGAAAACTATATTAATAATTAAGACCTAGATCCTGAAAAAGACCCGTGGTGAATCAAACCCCTCTTTCTCTCAATAGTTTATATTTGAAATATGTTTCTGGCTGCAAAACGGCAACAGCACAAAAACCTCACTAAGAATAGGAAGTCGCTGCAGGAATGAAACTCCCTTTCTGGCTAACAGGGCTATGTTTTCCTATGCAAATGTAGCAAAGCCCAGAAATTAGCAATGACTGCTAAATTAACACACTTGAAGAGCTTGGCTGGTCCTAATAGGCAGTCAAATGGTCTTGTTACATTGTAATGGTGCCAAGCTAATTGAAGTGATTACTGTTGCTCATGAGCAGCCCTTTTGAAGTAGAAGTCTTTTAAATTATCCATAGACGTTAAATGTCAGACACTATTGTGTAATTATACTTTGTAAACGCTGAATGTCATAAGGCATCACAGGTAATTGAGGTTTACAGAGAAGAGCTTTATCTAAACCTAATTGGGCATCAACTCTTTGTCACTATTTCTAAACCTAATTGGGCATCAAATTTTTGTGCTGGGGACACTCCAACACCTCATTGCAGCCCTCCCTCCATCGTTATCAGGAGGGAAATACATATCACAGCAAATCTGACCTTCCAAGCCAGGACCTCAGTCCAACCTGTACAGTCTGTCAGTCCAAGAAATGGAAATTTTTACATTTCACAGGTGCGGGGCATCACTAGCTGACAGTGATTTCCCAGTTCACCTGTATCCTGGTTTCAGTTGTCATGCTACTAAGCTACTACAGTAGTCAATGGAAGCTTTGAAATACATGAAGAGCAGAACTTGGCTTAGTAATGTGTGCATGTATTTTAAATATTTTTTCATTTACATGTACTTTTATATAATTGTTTCCTATTATTTGTATTCCTAGGAGAAGTTATGATTTATAGCATAGACATCTGTTTTACAGGTGAACCTTTGCCTTTTACTCCTATCATTTAACTTGGACACAGCTATTAAGCCTTCTGAGGATTTCTTTGAGATAGATAGATAGGTGCCTACAGAAGTTTTCGGCTAGGATCATTCACATATTGATTTCATAAGTATGTCTGAATTTTATATCTGGCATCTTGTATGCTTTTTAATAGCCCCCTCCCCCCCTCCCACCCCCTCCCCCCCTCCCACCCCCTCCCCCAAATCTGAGAATGACAGTTATGCAATCTTTACTCTCAGTCCTTCACACATATCTCCAAAAGAATTCTGTTTTATAGACTTAAGACCTCTAACTCTATTCATACAGAGTCTTATCTGAAGTTTACTGGGATCATCAGGTGCTTTGCCCCTGAATTCAGTGCATTTGGTTTTCAAACCTATTAAAACAATCAGTTGTAGTCAATGGTTCACTTGTCAGAAGATGCAGAAGTCCAAAAACTGCTTACCACTGCCACTTTTGCATAATTTTGTTTCACAGTCTGCTTTGCATGTTTTCATCAGATGCTAGTGGGTAGCAAGTGTTGAAAGCACTCATTACAGATAATGATCTTACATCTGCTTTTTATTAGTTCATTTTAATGGTGTGTTGTGACTGGGGAGGAAATTCATGCAGTTGTGGGATGAAACTCACTGTGTTAATGTGTATTTCAGAGTAAAGGTGCAGAGTCTTTCTGAGACAAAAAAATTTGATCTCAGAATCTCAATCCACTTGCAAAGGAAGAGTTCTCACTGGTTACTCTAAATATTTTCACTTTGTTTTGGCATATTATTATGCATTCAGAAACCTCTGAATTTTTATCATACAAAGGATAAAATAGAAAATGTTCACCTTGTTGGAAAAAAGGCATGAAGGTATGTATCTTATAACTTTTTTTGCTTTGATGAATCAAATCTTTTCTTACCTTTTTTTTTAACTTTTTTTTTTTACTTTTTGTTTTTTCTTTTTGGTGGTGGTGGTGTTCTTGAGGTGTTATAATGATATAATTTTTTTTTTTTTAGCTTTTCTGTACAATGTTTTTTTGTTTAGAAACATAAAAGAATGCAAATTTCACTTCTGGACAAATCCACTGCATTAAACTGTCCCATAGAATGTAGCAAAAGTGGAAAATAATAAAAGGAAACACTGTGAAATGTATCAAGTACACATCCAGTTATATTTGAGATCTATCACTTTGATGTTTGATTTAGTCCTATCATCTACGTGTTTGATAGCCTCAGACTTCCTCTTTCTCATATAAAATCATATACATGTCCTTTCCTGCGATGTGCTGAAGATTGTTGTCAAAAAGGCATTTTATTCTCACTTGTCTGCAGCAGTCCTGACATGACTGCTAAAATATCAGAAAATGAAATTAAACCTGATGGCTGTGCTATCCCCAAAGGGCAGAGAACTTGATTTCACTCAAGGCAGAACACACTAATCCACAGCATTAGCAGCTTGCCAAGGCTGTCTAAGTCAGTGCTGGTCTTTGTCAAGAGTGGGAAGAGGGAGAGGTATACATGGAGGTGGTGAGTAGGACAAGTTTGATCAAAAGGAAATCTCTTGTTGCTAACCAAAGAATTCTCCATAAACATATATTTTGCAAAGACCAAAAATAAATTACAGAACAGAACAAATAAGAAAAAAAGAAAGAGAACTAAAAATATTGAATTATTTTATCTGATTTGGGAATTTAACTTCCTTTCAAGATTTTAAATTCAAACAAAGTTAATAGTTGTACAATTGTGTACATCTAGGAGTGATAAATGCTGCAAATATTGGAGACTTTATTACTTTTTTAACGAAGTACTGTTATTGTGAGAAAAAAATACACATAAAAATATATTCTAGTAAAAAATCTTATTAGGGACACACAAGTATTTCCCAAAATAAAGTTGATATCTCAAAATGTTAATTTTGAACAGATAGCACTCCACCCCCAAGAGCTGCAATAACAACAGGGTTGTCATTTGATATATATCCAATATATCCAACACCTTCTGCTGTTAATCTGGAAAGGTCTGGCCCTTTTCAGAAATGCTGCATCTATGCAGGATAGATGTGGAGCACTGTACTTTTTGCAAAGGGCACCATTGTTTTTAGCTACACATGTTAATCTGTCAACAGAATTGAGACAGATAACTCACACCATGACCTTGACAAATTTTCTTTTCTTTCTAATGTTTTGACAATATCTTTTATGTTCTTGGCTCAGTTTTTTGGTTTTAGCATTTTTTAAAGGAGTGCAACCTGCATCACACTTCAGTCCCGTTCCTGTCATCTGACTTACTCAGTCTCTTTATTTACAATAGAATCTGTATTAAATATTCAGTACTAGATATTATATGGGTGACTTGCTCATCCTTTAATGTCAGCTCAAGCAATTCTCTCCTAATTCCCATTGTGAAGTCTAGTGTATGTTCCTATTGTTCATAAAAATACTTTCCGACAGTGAAGTTAATAAAAGTATTATAGAAATATGAAAATTCCATTTATTCTTGAAATAAAGCATTTTACCTTCTGGTCCCCGTCTAATGTTTCCCCTGTATCTCTTGCTCTGTTTCCCACTGTGCCTCACTCTCTGTTTCTCAGGAATTCTCAGAGCACGCCTCATACACACTCTTATTCTCTTCACTAAATTCTTAGATGAAACTGAAAGAAGCTTCTGAAGAAAGACATCCAGAAAATGTGGGTTAGAGGAAGGAAAATTACAATGCAGCTAGCTCTTCTGTATTGAAATATGACCATGAAAGTGAAGAGCCATATTGGAGAAAGGTGATAATGCTGATAGAAACACTGTGCAAGCAAAATATTTGTGTCAAACAGTGTTGAGCAAAATGGCTTCAGGACTTGATGATTTCTTGCAGAACTTCTTGTACGTAACACTCACTCCTATAAGAGCTACATGTACTGCTTGGTCAACATGTGGTAGGGCGGTGGCCAAGTAGTGTTAGTGCTTGTAAACTGCTGTGCTGGCTGGTACAATGGTGTAGCTGTGGTAATGTGTATATAATTTCCCCTCACTGATGCGTAATTTCACAGAGACAGTCTGGAACTTGTCTATTTTTTTTTTTTTTATTTTGCCTGTATAATTTTCTCTTTTATTTGCATTCAATTATTTGTTTTTATTTTATTTACAATTTTATAATGGAATTTTTTTTGACAGATGAATATTTCATAAATGAATTATGTTTAAATGTTTAAAAATGTTTGGTTTGTTCTTTCAGTAAACAGTTTTATCAGCACAATAACACCATCCAGAGAATGTGTCTGGTGGACAGTACACACACCCCTAAGCTCTATTATTATAAAGGCTCCCAGCTATTTTTACAGGGCATGCTACAGTTCTCTGTGTCAGGCTGACCTCTTCTGTAAGAGATATCTAGGCTTCATGAGGTGCAGTCAGACACTGACCTTGCACTGTTCCTTTGGAAATAGCTTCACTTTACTGCCTGCAAAATGATTGCTAGAAATCCCTTTTTTGTTTTTTTAACCCTTTTATCAGTGATACCTTTTTCTTGTCCTCTCACTTTTGCAAAGTACCCTTGACACATGTGAAGTGAAACAATACTGGCTCATCTTTTGGAGACTGCAGATGGTTTTACAGATTTGGATGCTTTCGTCACAAGATACTTGGACCATTTTTGAGGCTCTTGGAGGCAAAGAAGGGTGTCATACCCCAGCAGCAGCAGGTCTGACTTAGCTTAGGCTTTGCAGTCAGCTATATGAAAGATGCTCTTTGATCTCACTGGAGATGTGCTATTGCCCAGTGTGAAAGAGTTGACTTATCTCCCAGAAAATTATGCTGATTGTGTATCTTACCAGCATCTCTTGCCTGAAGTTACATCCAGGGCATTTTAGATCAGTAATGAATGTAACATGTTTCTAGGAATCATTGTACTCTGAGTGAAGTGGTGGTCAATATTCAGATGAAAGTTGTTGATCTTAAAACATCTTTCAAGTAGGAGAGAAGCTGTTTTTTATATCCTGGACATCTGATTCCTATATTGGTTGACATTTCCAAAAGCTGATTCCTAATTTCATGGCAAGCTTTATAATTGATACATAAAATATACTACATTCTGCCATACTCTGCTCTGTAGTAATAGACTGCTTAGGTTTCACTGGTAAATATAAAGCTAAAGCTACACTAAAATTATCAACAGCCTTTCTTGAACATAGGTAAAGTCACAGCATGCTCAAGCACCCTTACCAAGTAAATATTTTGTTATTTGTATATTGTTAATTGATCCCTTCAGTTAGCACTTCATTGCTAATTTAAAAGAAAACAATGTGGGACTTACAAAAATTGATAGGAACCTGGGTATTTAGCTTGACTTAATACCATAAACAAAGACAGGAAGAGAACAGATGGTTTGCATCCATGGTTGACATCCAGCCCAGCTGGGATCAGTTTCTTGTTGAGATGAAAAGAAAATAAGTTGAGGTACAAGCAGGGTAAACCACTGCCATCTGGGTCAATTCTTGTGGTAACTATAAAGCAGCCACCCCATACATCCTTGGTTTATCCTTCCTGTTTCCTCACTTATCAAATATTTATTGTCAACAACGGGCAGTTCTGTTTGCACACATTGCAATTGGATAATGAGATCAGTTAGGTTTACTTCTGTTATTGATGGTGAGGGCTGATGGCATGAATAATTTCCTGTTTTTTAAAATGGGAATTGAATTATTGATGCTTCATTTAGGCAGTGATAAAGGTATTAGTAATGTACTGCCAAAGCTGTAGACTTGTAGTAGCCAAGAAGATACTTGCAGGTAATGGGCCAACTCTACTGTGTATCTGGAGTATAAACTGGAAATCTGTTCCCATGAATACAGTGATTATGGATTTACTGCTTTACAAATACTGTAGAATTTGTCCTGATAACTCTGCAGTTGACATTGTAGCTAGCTTTTTTCTAAAAAGAGACTACAAATCAACAGCCTGAACTAGCAACATTGTTTATCAACTCAGTTGCCCATCACAAAAAAGATGGTTTCAAAAATAAGAAGAGAGAAAACAATAGTAAATGAGGCAAGAAGTCTGCCTTGTTTTGAAAGAGCCTTGAATATCTTCACAGAATTCATCTGAACTTTACAGATTGACTAATTTTAGGCTTGACATTATTTAGGCTTCTGAATTCTTGACAATCACTCTAGTAACACGGTGATTTGAGTTTCTGCAACTCAGGTTCTAGAATTTCTCTTTCTTTCTTTTTCCTTTTTTTTTTTTTTTTCTTTTTTTTTTCTCCATCCAGAACAACTTCAAATTTTAAAAATGTAAGCTACGCAGGAAAGAGTGGCATTTGCATGACATCTTTTGAAAGAGGGTGTGGTCGAGAGAGAAGTAGTGGCTGAGATTCCCTTCTAGCACTATAACATATGATATTAATGTCCCTTGCCAAATGTAAAAGTTGAAGTGAATCCTTCTCTACCCCATTTTCATTTCTTCACTTGCTACTTGCTGTACTCTTCTCTGTCCTATTTCTCAGTTCTTCAGTACACTCAAATTCCCTCCTGCTTTCCTTAGTCCCAGTCATCCCATCAGTGCATGAAGCATAGCAGCATTGAAGTGCCTCCCTGGTACACAAACCTCCCCTGGCTGCAGTGTGAACTAGGTTCTTAGAGAAATGGCAAGATAGTGACTTAGGAAGTTACAATAATACACATTTCCCTCCTCAGATCATAGTTATTAAATTTCAGAAGTGTCATGCATCTCTTAAGTCTTCCTGCCTGCCCTCCATTTTTTCAACCATGGGATGATGGGTATGAGCCATTGCTAAAAGTTTTGTGCTGTGTTTTTCATGATCAAATACAGAATCACATAAAAAGTTAAAAAAAAAATAAAATTTGGTAAAGAAGATCTCAGGCCAATTATTTTTCTACAAAATACTTTATGTGACAACAGCAGCAGCCCCCAAAGGGCAACATGTAACAACAGAGCCTAATTAGAATGATTTCAGTATAATCATTAACTAGCATCTAACACCTACGAGAGTATCTCTGTTTAAACTAAAACATGACCTGCATGGTGGAGAGGCCTTGTAAACTGTCAATGAAATGAAAAATGTGACAGTAAAGGTCAGAGCTGTGCTCATTTGAATTTCAAGCAGGAGGCAGGCTCCTCAGCTAGCATATCCAGGAAGAGTGGTGGCTCTTTCCATGGACTCTCTGCCAACAATAGCTGTTGGAGAAATCCTCCAGGACTAATTACTGGGGCTGCAAAACAAGCACTGTTCTTTTGTCTCTTCTCCTGACCTGGTGAAATGCAAAGGTCCTAATTATATGGTGTCAAAGATGTGGTTTTGTTTTTCACTGTCATGTGAGCAAAGGTCACAAGCTAAGAAAACCAAGTGGCACCTTACATCTCTTTCTATCCACCTGCTGACAGCTTCCTTGGTACCCATGCTAATCACATCACCTTACTGGAGAAAGGGGAGGGAGAGCTTGCTAATAAACTCTCCTTCCGAAGAGAATGATGCTAACACATTGTGCTCCACAGGACCATGGAAATGCAGCTATCAAATCAGTGAAATTTGGTTTGATTTGCAAGTCTCTGGTGAAATTTAAGAAGACACAATTGTAAAACATTTCGTTAAGAAACCACCCAAAAAACAAACAAAAAAATTAAAACATTTTTAAGGAAAGCATTTTAAAAAGCAGGAGAGAAACATAATAAAATAGTGGCAGAAAGGGTATTATTTATTAATTTTGAACCATTGCAAAGAGCTCTGTTAGCAGCATTTATCTCATTAAAAAGGAAAAAAGCATCCAGGAAAGCTAGCACATTTAATTATTTCCCTGTTTCCTTTTGCGACTTTTAAAGTGCTGTATATACAAAGACAGCTTTTAACAGCTATGGGGAATTCACGAAACTATAACATTTAGTACATAAGCCTTGCTATATTGAATATTACTTGTTTTTCTTCCCATCCTCCAAACTTCCTAAGTTTAATAGTGACTGGTCTTAATTTTCCCTTTTCCTCCTCATAGTGGTTTAGGGTTTTTTTTTGTGTCACTTCTTTACTTTTCAAAAATTTCCTTACATACCACTCCTTTATTTTTAGTTTCTCATTGTTCATGTCTTTTTTGTTTTCTCTTGAACTTTGGAACAAAAGTAGTGCTTGTGAAGTGATGTGACAGCTGCAACAGATATCCTTGATGATTTCACATGAAAAAAAAAATCAGTAGTAGATTATGTATAACAAATTTCTTTCCTTCATTATCCCAGTTCTTTGCTGTCAGAGTAGCTCTGGCTTGTCTTCAAATGGCAGGTGACAAATTGTGCATATATTAATTATTCATTTATTTGTGTGTCAGCTAGATAAAGTAAAATAGATTATGTAAATTTTATATATATATATATATATATATATATATATATATATATATATATATGATATTATGTTGTAACCAGGAAACATTTCTGGCATCAGACATCACCCAGCAGTGTGCAGCTGTTTGGTACTTTCAGGTGCACTAAGAACAAAGTGTGAACAGAAGGCAGGCCCTCACTCTTAACTATTGAGTTTAATCACCTGTTCTTTTCCTTTCTGGAGAACTTCTTCCTTTGAACATTGCTGCAGAATGCCTAGTGCTACATCTACATGAGGGGGAGATAGTATAATCTTCCTTGAAGCTAGTGTAAGTCTGCTGAGTTTTGGTGTTGAGGGTCTTGTATTTCTAGCAAAGTAAACAAAAATCAAAACAAAGATATGTGCAGTAACAATTCAAGACTCTTCCCATTCCCTGCTAGTCCATTGTGGTTGGCTGTGAAACCCTCAAAGGCATGTTATAGGTTTGGGTGTAACATCTGTTTGTGACAGATCACTGGGGAGCATGAAAATTTGTGAGTAAAAATTATATTGTATTTTAAAAAAAAAATTTCTGTGCATTTAACCTGCAGCTTTGTAACAGATCTTCAGCTGCTGCATGTCTTGCTGCTTAGAGAAAACATGAGGTTGGTGACATTTTGGTAATTTTACCTAAGTATATTGTTTTCACAAATAATTCATATCCTAAACAACCAACAGCTTCCTGCTTCTGTCTTAATTTTTCTCCTTCCAGTTGTGTTGGAGTACTTCATGGCCATGAAGAAGTGTGACTGAGGTGAATAATGAAGTAGTGGTTGTAACTTCTTATTTGCCTAATGTTGTGGTTTGATGCTGGCTAAGCATCAGTTACTCACAAAGAACTTTCAACTCATTTTCCTCTGCAATAGTTGAGCAGAGGAGGGGAAAAAACCCTCAGAGAGTTCATGAGTTGAGATAAGGATTAGGAGAAAACACTAAGGGAAAAATAGGCTCAAACTTAGAAGGTAAAAATTTATTGTTAACAGAATTAAAAGAGGGTAAAGAGAAATAAAATTTTTAGAGTACTTTTTTCTTTCCAGCCCCTCCCTCTTTCTCACCATTAGTTCAGGGAGAAAAAACATGGGGGTTTTAGTCAGTTTCTGACTTATGAATTTTCTTCAGTTAGGGAAAGAAGGGTCCTTCTCTTGTTGTAATGTGGGGTCTCCTCCCCAGGAGACACTTCTCTGTGAACTTCTCTAATTTGGTTCTCTTCCCATGAGCTACAACCCTGCCCAATCTCGTGCAAATGTGAGTCCTTCTCATGGGCAAAACAGGCTTCCAAAACTGTTGCCTTTCTGTTGCTTGTCTCCATGAGTGCATATGCCTCCTGTTGGCATCTACTCGCTCTGTTGTACGACTGGATCTCTGCATCTCTCATGGACCCAATGAGCTGCAGGAAGACAACTTGACTATTGTCCTTTACCACAGTTTATAGAAGAAAATTTAATTTCTGGTGCTTGGAGCACTTCTTCTCCTTTTATCTTTATTGACCTCAGTGCCGCCATTTTGATTCTCCTCAGGTGTCTTCACCTTTTCATTTTCTCTTACTTTGAAGAAAATTATTGTCTATAGGTTTCTTTGTTCTCAAGTTCTATCAGTTGAAAAGTTCTTAGAGGTTTTGTAGCACTGAAAGGTTGGGGCATCTTTCTCATCTGGGCTCTGCAATGAAGAGTTGCTCGCTATGTTTCTGCTACTGGCCATGTGGCCTGCTAGTGCTGCGTGGGCACCATTGAGCTCCTCTCTTCATCCATCCCTGCCTTTTTGTCCGTGGCATGGCAGGCTGGAAGGGGCCAAGCAGGCACAGCTCACTGCTGGCCATGCTGAGATGGCAGCGGCTGCAAGGCCACAGCAGCCACGTGCCCACCCCAGCACCCCCTCACCCCTTGGAAAAGAACTGCCTGCATTTTTGATTTCCTTCTCAAATATGTCATCACACAGGCGTTACTGACTTCTCTAATTGGGTCAGAAGCATGTCAATTCTCAGAGCCAACTGGAGATTGGCTTTGCTAGGCACGGAGGAAGCTTGTCACAGAAAATCACTTCCGTGGCTGGCTTTTTCTCTCCCCACCAAAACCCAAGTCATGTGAAACCAACGCACCGATTAAATAGCGTCAAATTTTGGTAGTGCCATGTGATTAGAATCTCACCTACTCTAGCCTGTCATTGCCATAATTTATTTTTCTTGGGAGACAGTGAATTTTGTGCTCTTTCATGTGGCTGAACTCTAAATAATCTTTTTGTAGTATACACATTCAGTCTTCTCCTTAAATGTCTACTTCACTGAAAAATTTCCTGCAAGATACAGTCCCTATGTCTCATTAGGGAATAAATATATTTTATAAAATGTGAATTTGTTTCATGTGCTGTTATTGTGAGCAGTATTCCTGAAAAAATTAGCTTTGTTCAAGTAAATGCTGTCTTTGCTTTCTGGTTGTTTTAAGTTAGCAAGACATTTACATGTTGCTTTTGATATCCTAATAATTGCCATTTGCAGTTTATGGATTTATATTAATAATTTTATCTTTACAGAACTTTTTAAAATGCAAAGTGTAGACTAAATAATTAGAAACATATATCTAACAAGAATGTCAGCTTTACATCCCTAATGTTCAGTGTGGCTGGAGTTTTGTGATTGAACCGCTGGTTTTGAGTTTTTGCAAAGATACGGGAGTGTGTGATATAGTTAAAAAGAACCTCGCAGGGGTTCTCTTGCTTGTTGTACCTCTGTAAAGCCTTTTCTGCAGCTCTGCTATGAGTGGAAAGAGGCACTGCAATCCTTTTTTATTTTCTCAGCACAAGGACAGATACATATCCTTCTGACAGACCTGTTGTTTGACTATCATGAGGAAGATTGTCATTGTCTTACACAATTTTTGATGCTTTTGTTTTGCCTTTTTCTTTCTTATAGCAAGCAGAAATAGGAGATTTAATAAGGTAACCTACAATATCTGTGAAATCTATTATTTAATATAAAATCATGTCTTAAAAAATATTCCTGCAGAGTTTTCACAAAGGTCATCACATCTGACTCAGGTGCTGTTAGGAGCATTTCATTGTCTCTCTGCATAGACCCATGATGTTGGGTAATATTGTTTTGTTCTGTTTCAATGTTGCTTGGAAGGCCAGTTTTATGTGCCTCAGATGTCCTTTATGAAGTGTTGGTATAGTTAGCTGTATGAGCCTAGGACTTTTTATATCCCCTACCATTAATAAGACTAGATTTCTCCTTCAACCTTGTCTAAATTTATTAAAAAAATGATGATTCAGAATAGTGGGAAAGAGGTACGGAATACTGATTATTGGAAAAAATGGGATTAAATAAGTATGAAAATCATGAAAAAGCAGAAGGAAGCACAATTTAGGGAAATAGATGATGAATACTGTCTAGTAGTCTATTTTCCTAGATGTGCCTTTTGGTATTGGAGGAAGAGGTCTGCCATACTCTGCTTGTGACTAGGTGTCTGCTGAGTTATCAGCATGAATGCAGCCTGGTACAAGACACCGACTAAACCCACTAGTGTCAAAGGATGAGGACAGTGTCCACAAGCAATAGTGCAGAAATGGAAGTGGATGTTGAAGAAGTGAATCTTGGTGTTGGATGTCCGACCTTTGACTTGCAGAACACACTGCAAGCAGCAGTGATGGCAAGGTCTGGCCTCTGTTTTCTGTAATGCCTGAAAAAGAACAAATTGTCAAAACTCAGTGTGCTTCAGTGTGAAGATCATTATTGTGACTTTAGGAAGAAGAATTCAGCACCGCCAGTGCTGAGACAGAAATCACAATAAGTAGCTTTGGGTACTGACAGTTTTGGCCTATATTGCCATAAGGAAAGTGAGCTTTAAGATATTGTACTGGGGATAATTTTCAGTATTGCAGAAGAGTATCAGTCCATCTAAGTGGGCTAAATTTCTGTTAGAAATATACCACCTACAGTTTGTTAATAAAATGACAACTTGCAAAACATTGTAGCCACACTTCCTTTAATAGTACTTTATAAATTTTTTGCATTTTTTTTTTAAAAAGAAGAATTTCTTTGCTTAAAAAGTAGTACAGAAATAGTGACAGCAGTGTCTGTAATTAACCATATGAAAATATAGATGGAAAAGGATCTGTCCACTCTTTTCCTCATTGTCTTATGTTCCTCACTCCCATGGTATTAACAGATTCTTGCTGTAAAAGAAATTGATTCTTCACTCCCAGGCAGATCATTATAAAAAGGGTTTTAAATCATTTGGTCTTCCCATTTCTGAAATATAGACTTCAGTTTAATATTCTCTCCATTACCAGCAATAAAAAGTCCATAATTTGTGAAAAATGAGCTTTCTCCTCAATATGTTCTCTGATAAGTAACATTTCTACTCATTCACTTGTCGTACACCTGTTAACCTGCCAAACTAGTACTCACTACATCATGAAGATGCTGTATTTATTTCTGTTGCATAGCCACATGAAGATTAAAAATCATGTTAGAGGCTGGCCTCTTGGTTAGTAATAAATTCCGTTTTTTGATTAAGTTGACACTGACATTTAATCATTCATT
Organism: Certhia americana; assembly: GCA_018697195.1. Classification (NCBI taxonomy): domain Eukaryota; kingdom Metazoa; phylum Chordata; class Aves; order Passeriformes; family Certhiidae; genus Certhia; species Certhia americana. The sequence goes on from CM031878.1 coordinate 34,341,447, forward strand.
GAGGGGATGGATGCAGTGTCATGTTGGTATGCCAGACTGCACACACTTTTGTCTTTATACGTCACACTAAAAGGCAGGCAGGTAAGGTGTGTGTGTAAAGAAAAACAGTCTGTCCTGCTGGCAGAGTTGGCCTGTCTATTTTGCCTGTCTAGTTTGCTGGGTATATTCCTGGAAAAACAACCGATGTAGGGCAGTTTGGGATGGAAGACATTTTCTGCAGAAGAGTGAGCAGACTTACAAGAGAGAGCCTGATTGCAGTTCACAAATGAAACTTCTGTGCTTTTAAAACAATATGGCAACATTGGCAGTTAGTGAAGAAGCACATTATAAGTCCCTCTCACATGTAATATTCCCTCTCCTCCGCTCCCCTCCCAGCAGGGAGTCGCTGGGGCAGGGAGGAGGCGATGCCATTGGCCCCTAGCGTGCCACAGCTGAGCCCCAGCCTGGATGATGAGATCCTAGCCAATCCCAGCACAGCTGCACAAGAAACCTCATAAACAGCTCCAGCAGCAAGCTACCAAGAGGCTGTCCCAGCATCTCAAGAGATCACGCAGCTGAGGCCAGAGGTGGCCCTGCAGCCCATGCAGAGGATGGCCTGCATCTGGAAATTAATGCAGCAGAGGCTGGAGCCCAGCCAGATGGACAGAGTGGCTGCTGCTGTGAAATCCTGGCACAGTCCCAGCGTGGCCCAAAATCCATCACCATCATTGCTCTGTCCACCACGCCTGGAAGGGACCACATGGCCCTCTGCAGGCCCTGGGTGAGATATTAACTCTTCTAGTGCACAGATGAGACTGCAGGCCTCAATGCTCTCTTGAGTGAGAGAAAAGGACAGAATGAAGACACATAGAGAAACACATGAAGGCACCAAGGTCAGTCAAGAAAGAGTCAGGTCCCAGATGGAGGGACATTGAGGAGATGCCTTATTCTTAGGCTGAAATTCTCTTGAAAGGCATGGTGATGGACTATAATACACTGAATATCCCTATAAATCATGGAAAAATCATGGGGAGATGGAGTGTTCAAATTGTAGACATGAGCAAAGGCATCAAGGCTGAAGAAGTAGATATTGAAATAGCTGTGATCCCATGAGAAGCTTGAACAGAGAGAGAGAGAAGAGTAATGAAGACACTTTGCCCCCAGGGATGAAGAAGACAATCTCTGTTCCCATAGATGAAGATGATCTCAGACACCGATAAAGAGAACCTTTGCTTTTGAACAGCTCATCCTTAAAATAGTACCCCATAAGCTGACATGGGCTAGAAATGCAGCTGTGGGAAGGCTGTGAAAGGTGGGAGGGAACTCAGAATGAAGATTCCTGGGCATGGAAATTGAAGCCATGAGAGAACTGTTATCTTGTGGGGAGGTCTCCATGGCATGGCAAGAAATGCTCCTCTCCCTAAGTGACCTGAAGAAAGACTATTCTAGAGGTAATAAACTGGCTGAATGGTTTCTGTACATAGTCAGTGGGAAAATAAAGAGGGTGTGGGGGAAGGAGAAGTGTTCTGAAGGTTTTATTCTGATTCTTATTTCCATCCTGTCAATAAAGTTTGCTTTATATCCTTTAAAATTTAAGCCTGCTTTACTCTTCTCCTAATCCTATCTTGCAGAAGAAAATAGACCCATCGCATAAATTTGGTGCATTGGCCAGGAAATCTCAAATTGGCAAACCAAACCCATTACAAGAAATTGGTGTTTCTGCCCGGTTTTTGAACAGAAACCACCACAGTAGAGAATAGCTGTCCACTGATCATTTTAGTATAATTCACATAAATGCAGAAGCAGTCATTTTCATATGCTTGCAAAATATGTATTTGCTTAATGGGAATAAACAGTACATGTGCAAGAGTGGCTGAAGGTGGCATTTATGAATAGGATACTGAAGATGATCTGCGTCAACAGCTGCACAGTATAAAACTGCTCTCTAGGTTTTTTCTGTTCATTGTGCAAAGCGAAATGGAAAGCAGTCAGGAGGGTGTGCTCATCAAGGAACTGATCTGGTTAAAATTATGAGATCACTGGGATTGCCCTTTACCTGTGATCCAACACTGATTTCTATACCATTTATACCATTTTCCTCTTTCCTCTTAACAGAACTTTTTTATGCTATGGAAGACATAGAGTTGGAGGAGTTAAATCTCTCTCTCAAATTTACTCTGAAGATAATATATAAAGATGCATTTCTGTACTATTAAACAAGAACATAGATAACATTATTAGTTTTTTCTAAAATCTTATGACTTAGATCTAGACTTTTAAGATCACAGGTTCATAGAATCATAGAATATTTTGTGTTGGAAAGAATCTTTAAAGGTCATCTAATTCAAACATCCTGCATTGAACAAGGACATTTCCTATTAATTTTCAGACCTCACATGTCCTGGACTTTTATGTCTTAGTTGCTCTAAAGTACATTTCTTTACAATTTGGTTTCTGTTTGATTATAATACTTGTGTTACTCTGCTCTGCTTTGCTACTCTTTGTCTATGTTAGGGTATTTTAAAGTTTGCATGTAAACAACTCTTCATCTAGTCTTTAAAATCATGCTGGATTTAGATTTCTCGTGGGCAACATGGAAATGTGCTGTGAAGCCTCTTTCTGTGTCTACGTAAAACCATTTTTTTGCATTGCCAATGAAAATATTTCCAGTCATTTGTGCTTTCATTCAGGAATCTCCTTCCATAGAAAATCAGCTCTGTCTGTAACTCTTCCACTCTTCATTACTAAGAAAGAAAAGAAAGAAAAGGCTGACTGTCAAAACAGAGTCCTATTTCAATCTTGCCAATCCAAAATCTGTGCTGCCCTCTGAATTTCCATGAATTTCTGTTCTAGGTACTTAAAATTTGCCAAAAATATTATGGAATATCTGTCCAGTGATTAACTGAGTCTGTTTATAGGCAGAAAATCTTTGGAAAGCACACTGAAGATACATAGCAGCAATGTCTATACAAATGATTAATCTGACATTAAGAAGACTTCAAGATGTCTGGAGTTCCCTAGACCAGACTCTTTCTGCCTCATAATTCTGTCTTGGGAGACTGTGAGGAAGGTCTGTATTTTTCTGAGATTCCCACTATTTAGAAGGAATAGCAAGGCAGCTAGCTATATGTTTGAAAAGTCTAGACATGTCCACTTTGCATATGTTCACTGTGAACAAAAGTAAGGGCTTACTGTTCATGTAGGTACAGATCCCCCTGGATTGAATTTATGATGGGAGCCTTAAATAGGTAACGTGTACATACTTCTGTCTGAAAAGTCCTGGGCAAAAGTAGATAATTCATACTTTCCATGGTAACGAGTAGGCTTGGTTTCTTGCTTTTGCCCCAAAGTCTTTTCCTACTTTTTTTAGTTCACTATCTTTTTATTGTATAAACTCATTTTTAAAAAAATTAATCAGCAGGTAGTTTTATCTGTATCTCAGAGTTTTTGGCGTGACCTTGGCATGCATTTTGAGGTATTTTAGGGAAAAATCAGAGACCTATTTCAGTCTAAAATTCTGCTTCCCTGTCTTTTGCTGATCAGCTCTCCTTTTGATCTTTCCATCTCCCTCATCACTATACCTTTCCTTCAATGCCTCTCATTTTCCTTCCTGCTTTTCTACTTCAGGAAGAAAAGACACTTTTCAGACTCTTCACTTCTTGATTTGCCTGATCACTCCTCCATTTCCACTTCCTTGCCTTGGGACTGCATCTGTAAGACCTATTGTTTCAAAGTGCTCTATGGCTTAATTCTTGTCAGCGCCTAATGCTGTCTTATCCTGTGCTCACTTTCAATCTTTGCCTTTATCTCTTTGCTCCAGCAAAGACTAACAGTGACTTCCTATCACCTCTTTTCTCACCAGTGGTTTCTCTTATGGGAGCTATTGTGTGCTAAGATAGATAATTGGAATCAGGGAATGTTTCTCATCCTGTGATTTTGCAGAGCGCCATGTTCACTTTAATAACACAACTTAATAGACACTGTGAATGTCAATATTGTCTATTTATTAAACTGAAAATAACAAAGCTACTGCCAAGTTCCTGCAGTAAACTGCATTGGAAGGCTCTCCCAAGATTTAAATTTTGGTGACCCTTCCTGTGGCATCTTCCGCTAGCAGCTGAGCATGTAGATTGTTCTCTGAACTTCTCCTATTATCTTATGTACTGTTGGAAATACCTTTCTCTTAGCACTTGCTGGAAAGGAGATCTTTCATTAGATGATTAATGAAGAGATGAAACAATGAATCAGAAGGAAGTCAGCATCCTTTAAAGTGCATATAATGGCAGAACTATTGTAAGAAACAACTATTTCCAGATGGTAGATAATTTGTTTCATAAATATCTTTAGAAGTACCTTGGATCTGATGAAGAAATATTCCTGCATTTTCCAGAGCCAATAGGAGGGAAAATGGAGCTTGTCTACTAGGAGGTGTCCCTGGCCATGGCAGAGGAAGTTGGGACTAGATAATCTTTAAGGTTCCAATCCCTTAACATTCTATGATTATTTGATTATCACAATCCATGTCAAAATTCCCAAATAATGTATAAAATTATTTTTATTATAGAGACATACATTGCTTTCTGCAGCTAGAGCCATTAATATCTGGGTACAATATGATCTCTGTTGTAAAACTGACCTAACTGGTGTATTAGCCTTCCTAGAAATCTCTCCCAGATCCAAAAGTTCAATCTTATATCTTGTATTTTCAATAAAAATGGATATTGACCTTTGCCTATGGCAATTAGTATTATCTTTCTGGTTTAAACATTTACCAGGTATACATATGAAACAACAAAAATACCACAGTGAAAACATTTGATTAGCATGTCTTAGAGCTATTTATTTTACATCCTTTCCCTTACTGTCTTCAGTAACAACGTTGATTTTCTGCAGCTAAATAACAGGGGATTTTTTTGGTTTTATTTAAATTGTAAGACTGGAAAAATCCTTGTTTTAGGGATGCTTCAACTAATAGTTTATAATCCAAATATTATATTTATCTCAGTATTTAGTTTCAGCCTATTTAAGTCAAAAAGTTAATTTAAGTTAATTAAGCCCATTTAAGGCCTCAAACGTTAATGAATGTTGTTTACTGTTTGTAGAAACTCCATCATCACTGTTGCTTGGTGTGCAGAAGAGGGATAGTTTGGAGAATTCACCTTTTCAGAGGTTCTTACCAGAAAGGGAGAGTGAGATTTTCATCTTTTGGGCTATTAATTGTTTTACAACATCAATATAATTAAAAAGGGCCTCTGTTGACTGCATTGATTGGAATACCTGCAAATTTCTATTATGAGAGATGGCAGTGTCGAATATACTTGATATTCACCTAGAAAATACTCTGTATTTTGTAGAAATGGTGTTCAAACATTTTTTAAACAAATATACTGGCACCAGTTTCAGCAGAAACTAGTATCAAGGTTCAAAAAAAAGAAAAAAAATCCACATCCTGTCTCAAAACTGAAATTAGATTTCAAAAGTGAAGCAAGACTAAGCAACTTTATATACTTACAAGTATATTGAGAGTGATTGAGAGTGCTGTTCTTTTACTCTAAATATTCGTTTCTTCTTCCACATACTTTTTCCCCCTTGCTGATAAGCTGCTGCAATAAACATCAAGACACAAGATGGCTTGTTTGCTTTTTGATTTAAGCATCTCTAAGAAAGACCTCTTAAAGAAATAGCTTCACTGATTAATTTACCCAACATACCTCTGTGTTTGTAGCACACTTTTTTTGTTCAATCTGAATTTACAAACGTTCTTTCCTCTTTTGAATGAATACTGGAAAAGCAAAAGTATGTGCTTTTGCTACTTTTTAGCTGCTTTATTTCTTTGAACTACCTGTCAAAGATGAAATATTAGTACATTAAACATTACTTCTTTTGTTTTACAGGTGACCTGCTTTTTTTTTTTTTTTTTTTCCCTTTCTCTAATATATTAATTAATAATTGTGCTAAATTTTGCAGTCTGGGAGGGATTAGGAACACTTATAAAAGATGTGAACTCAGTCATTCTTGATAATTCTTGAGGCTTTACCAGGGTACATGTTTTGCAGCTATTCTGTTTTTTGTGGATACAGTAGACATTATCTGGAACAGAACTGCCTTTGGAATCAGTTTGTGTTTATTTTGGTACAATAGAGGCTTCTGATTAGGACAACACACAATTCTCTCTTATTTTCTGAGCTTATTTCTTTGAAGGCATTTTCTTCTTAATTTGGCTTTAACAAGAAGCGTGCTGTGCCAACATTGTTTTGCTCAGCACTGTTGAGCCACTGCTTTCTTCTTCTAATCCTAGAAGTCATAGATAATACAGATACTATCTTTCTGATGATTCAAGATTGTTCTCAACATCACACCCATGAACTTTATGTAGTCTTTTATTTGGTTGTTAGGCCAAGACAAACCATGTCTTGGTTTTTCTTGAGTCAGTTCTCTTTTTTCCTTTGCCACCTTAAGCTGTTATTTTCTTTAATTTATTCATGCCCTTGTTCAAATGAAAATTATGAAAATTCATATGAAATAACATATGTTTTTGTTTTTCTGAGTGTTACCTTTATAGTAAAGAGAGCCTGCTGTTCTCATGATCTTTAGCTGCTCAGTTGTTCTGTGTCTGTATTACAGGGTTTTTCCCTCTCACACCAGTATAAATCACAAGGTGTTGGTGTTGGTAATGCCACAGTCAGGATAAATCTAACACTTTCAGCACTCTTTCTGAATTCTTGACCAGGCTTTTAGCTAATGATATGTCAGCATAAACTGCACAGAAATCAATAGTCGCCTAGATCACCATGGACTGGGCCCAAGGTATTATGTGATTTAAAGCATGTTATTTTTTCTGCAAAAATGATTTTATGTGCTATCGATTGTAGAGTTATGCTGTTGTTTGTCCTCTCTTCTCTTTTGTACTCCTTTTCTAGAGCACTGTTCAAGGACATCATGAACACCCTAAATCTGGAGGGCAAGCTGTAGCTTATGATGTACTTGTGCCAGTAGCAGCATCTGCTGTTTGCTATTTTCTTTGGACTCAGATTTGAGATGGCAGAAATTTGCACATGGTGATCTCTTTGGATATTGGCTTCTGAAAAATGCATCCCTTGGGTTTTGAACACGTGGTTATGTTCTGCCATGTGATGGTTTTCTTTAGAAATGTGGGAGTCCTGCATTTGATCAAGATTTAATTCTGATATGAACCCTGTTCAGTTCTCTCTCTATTTGAGTTTCTCAACAGAGCTCTAGTGACTTCAGCAGAGGCATTGCTATCTTGAATAGTAAGCTAGGACAAGTATCTTTTTCCTTTCTTCTCTTCCTGCCTTCCTGCCTTCCCTCCTTCTTGTGTCCCTGCCTGCCTCCCTCCCTCCCACCCCTCTTTTTCAGCAAGCAAACATCGGTCTGGTTGTGAAGACCTGTGCCAATGAAGTGGAATCAGTGAACCAATCCTAATTTACAGCTGTCTTAAATGTACTCCAGACCTGAGGATAAGGCATAAAAATTCTGTGTTGCAGAGATTTGGAACCTACAAAACACCTAATATTTACTGTGTAATGTGGCCTGTATTCAACCAGGTTATCACAGTGCTCAGGCCAGCAACTTCTGTTAGTTCAAAAGCAATTATTCTCAGTTTAAGGACATGTGAACTTCTCTGACTCCTTCAAGAAACAGAACACATAATGAAGTAAATGAAATAAAGTAGAAAGATAAGAGGAAACAGAAGCTGTGTATGGAATATTAAGAACAAAGAACAGATCCTGTTATGGTTTACACCTCCTCATTTATTTTCAGAAGCATTAGATAGTTATGCAGGGATGTTGGTAATGAAAAATTGCTTTGCGCTGTTCAAAAGAAACAGTAAAAATTAATGTGCATCTCTGCATGCCAAACAAACTTGCCAGCCTCATTGCTCTATCTTCTGCAGGGGTCACTAGGATAAAATGTTTAAATTCTCTGCATACCTCACTTTATTAATTGGACATGTTTTTTACATCAGGATGCCTGTTTCTTTGCCTTCATTTCCTACTTGTTTTCATGCTTCCTCATGCTGGATTACATTATAGACTGAGAACAGATTTATATAAAACCATACTGTGACAGTCACTAAAAGATTGTCTATTGCCTTGGTATGCCTGGGTATATTTTATAAAAGCTACTGAGAAATAGGCAAAAATGGCTTGAGAATAAAAAAATAAGGCCAGACATAAATATAAGTGGAGCATGCTCCTGTAGGCAGCTCCTCAGCCAGGGAAGTTTGAGTGAAAAAATACTAAAGGCTTCCCATCTCTGATTCATACCTTATGAGAGGTCTCTTTAATGATTGTTCTTCTGTGTAGCCAAAGCAATGTTTATTTGCCATTTATTTGTGGTTTAATGCTAATGCATCAGGATGAAAATTGAATGAGGAGTAAAGTTAAATGAGAGGCATGCCCTGACATAGAAACTGTGGGGTTGATGAGTGTCTCAGAAAGCTGAATGAAAGGAAATGTTTTTTCAATAGATCTTGCAAATAACAACAGAAATGAACTGATCACAAATGGGTTTAATGGTACATCTAACTAATTTTGAATTACAGGGGAACTCTTTTGGAAGTGTTTCTCATAGCAGCATTAATACCAAATGAATTAATTGAGATCAGTGTTATTGCAGTGAATAATTGCAAATAAATTAATATAATTACAGGGAAATATAAATGTTAGCAATTTAATTTTTACGTTTAATTCTTCATTGCCAAGATCCTATCTGTTCTCTCCTGCATTTAGGTCTCTCTGCTTACTCTTCCTTATCTCACTGCTTTGGTAGAGTCTGTAATTCTGGTGGTTCACGTGTGAGGTGTATTGTAATTCCCAAGGGGTTTTCCTCATTCGTACATGTCTGTGCGTATATCTCTAGACTTCTAATGTGGTATCAGAAATGTCCTCATAAATCTTAGGGGACTGACTATCAGTGATTTTGCTGAGTTTTACATAGGACAAAGAGACTGTAAAACTTGCCCATGGTTGAATTTGAGTGTGTGAGTAATGGTTTCAGACCAATAGTCTTTTTTTCTATCTACACTCATTTTTGCTGACATAAGTCTAAAGTAACTTGTTCAAGGTCAGAGGAATTACATCAATATAAAATTAGGGTAAATAAGAGAAGAATCAGGTTTCCATGTGTATTTCTCCTGGTAGAGCTCTTAGGATTTGATGGTCGAGTCAGCAAGCTGAGGAATAATTTTCCTTATTTTGTAAATGCAACTAAAAGCCAAACTAAATTTGTTTTGGCTTTTCTAGTTATATTTCCTTCAGTATAAAGTGAATGAATCAGATGAGGAGGATTCCTCCACTGATGTGATTATACAATGCATATTTGTAAATTTGAAGGAAGAATAGAGAAGAAGGATTTTGGAGTCTGATGGAGAATCCTTATTTGATAAAGTAAGGAGAGGACTTTGACCTACGTTACTTGAAAAGCCCTTATAAAAGGTAACAGGATTATTTAAGCTTTAGCTTCCTAAGTATGAGTATTTAAACTTAGTGGAGAAGCTAGCCAGGACTTTTATTCATTTTTCTTAGTGTTTGAGGAAAGAGATGTTGAGATTTCTCTGTGAATGTCATCATTCAAACATCAAGGGAACTTGGTTTTTCAGTCTTTCCCATTAGACATAATTTCGGGAACAGACTTTCTTAGTAGGATCAGGATGCTAGTACTTGGGTGAAATCACTTTAATGAAAGGTGAGTAGAGGAATTCCTGAGTTTAGGAACTAGTATAGTCCAGCATGCAGTATAAAACAAACTGGGAATATTTTATTGTTTTGTCTTGATGATACCTGAGAGCCTGGCCTGTGATGGCTGTGTGCTACTGTGTATCAGAGGATACATGCATACAGCTTTGCAGGGATGGACTGCAGTACGTGCCACCACAGCAGATACCACAAAGGCCATGGTTTTTACTACACTACTGATAGATTTTAGATCTGCACAATGCAGGAAGACTCTCCTGGGTCCCATATTTCAATGAACATTGAAGAATGTTATTTAAACTTTGTCATGGGTTGCAGCACAAAATGTAACCAAAACTGTGTATTCTATCGCCATCTGATCAAACTGGGGTGTGTGGGTGTAGTATAATTGTCTGTCAATGGCGAACTGTCAAAACCCTGCTGGGGCAGTTTTCTTATCTCTTCCACAACCCATCCTCCCTCCAGGGAGAGATCTGCTGCTAATGGGCCATTGAGTCTCACTGATAGAATTACATCATCCCACTGGGAAATGATCCAACCAAGGGGAGGAGGCAAATATTCCTATCTGCATAAAAATCTGGGAGTTGGGACACCAAGGCAGCCTTTTCCACTGGATTCTCAGAGGAAGACCAGGCCCATCTATCACCACTGGACCTTCAGTGAAAAAACCCACTTTTCTACAGGAGCATCACTTCAACAGAGCCACATCTGCCACTGGGACTGCAGCCACCATGGAATGGGACTGCCACCGACACCCTGACCCACAGGGTGTCAGGTTGTATCCTGACTCTGTCAGTGGGTTTGGTTTGTTTGCTTGTTTGTTTTCTCTTTTTCTGTTTTGTAATACTGCATGTGTTTTTGTTTTATTGTTTATTTTAGTTCCCATAATAAAGAACTGTTATTTCTATTCCCATCTCTTTGCCTGAGAGCCCCTTAATTTCAAAATTATAATAATTTGGAGGGAGGGGGTTTAAATTCTCCATTCCAAGGAAGCTCCTGCCTTCTTAGCAGACACCTATCGTTCAAACCACAACAAACTTCCATTCTGCTATAATCCTGAAGAATGCATAATATTTTCTGACTATGAAGCCCTATTGCAAGAGTCAGTTGCGGCTTCAAAGTATTGTTTATGAGTTTGCAGGTGTTTAGTTCCACTAAAACCACTTTATCTGTTTCTGCATTTGTCACCAGTCTTGCTTTATCAGAAGGAAAAACTGGCCATAAGAGAGAGCTGAGAGGCTCTTGATTGAAAAAAAAGAAAGTGCTGAACAAACCCCATGACTTTGATATAGCAGCTTTTGTGAATTCTAGTCCCTGTTTTTTAGCTATACAGGTAATTGGTACCTGGCAGCTCATTCCTGTTGCATTTCTTTGGCTTAGCTTTGTGTTAATTACCTAAATTTACTCATTTAGAGGCAATGCTGCATGTGGTTTGGCAGGCGCATGTTTTCCTAAAGAGACTTTCATGTATGCTTTTCTGCCTGCACTGGAAGCTACATATAGTGTACTGTACTTCAAAATGTTATTGTTTGCTTTTAGTCAGATAAACAAATATTATAATGAAAAGTCCATGAACAAATGGTGACAACAGCAGAGCACTAAACATATGAATTAATTAGCAAGAACAGTCATCTATCCCAGATCTGATGTAATTTTGAAGAGAGAACTTGAAATATTTAAGGCATTCAAAACACCAATTAGGAGGGTGAAAAACACCCATACACTTTAACATCTAAATTACAAATGTAATCTCTCTGTTAGCTACTGGCTTATAAATGAATGATATTAAGACTTACATGCCTACACCTCATCAGTTGCAATAAAAACTCTATTCCTTTGCCAGTTTTCTGATCATATGTTTCTTCCCAGTTCTGAATTTTTTGTCAGGATGGGTCAGGAGCCAGTGGGTGAAGGAAGGATTCCTCTCATTGTCAGTAGCGCAGACCTGTGCATGTTACATTAATATCTAATATCTTGTTTTGGAAAGTGGACCCAGAATCATAAAGTGTCATGGTGAAGCACGAGCATTTCCATTATGTCTATGTTTTCCCCCATTTTTTTTACCGCAATCTTTTCTTTGCTATGACTGCTGTATGCATCTATTCTTACTTTGCTGAGGTTTCAAGGGCACATTTATAAGCCACTTAAAGAGTGAGGTCCTGCTGTGTCTATTGGGGTTCAGGTATCTCAAACAAAGATGTGCCTCTGGCATGTCCATAATTTTATTTGGTTTAAGTAGCAAATAAAATTGCTTAGAGGTTTTAGTTTTCCTTGGTCAGCCTGTGTCTTTATGCATCAGTGTTTTAGCTAGTGGACCTGTGCTGGTACAAAAAATACTCTGTAAATATCAGCTCAGCTGCCAACCTTGGCAGGAGGAGCTCCTGGGGTTTCCAGCGCTCCTGGTGGGTATTGCCAGACTGTGGCTTAGCTACCTACTCAGGAAAGGAGGCAAACTAGATTCCCTATTGCAAACTTTGCCATAACCATATGCAGTTGAACTACAGCTGACAAAGGTATCCTCAGAGGTACTAGGATACAGGAACAGAGCTGCTGCATTTTTTCTTCTTTCATTAGACCAAGGCTAACTACAACTTGCTGCTAAAGAAAACTGTTCAGAGGTGTTCTGCCACCTTATGTATGACCCTAGGAGTTTTTAAAAAAATCTTGTCTCACTTGGTTAAGCAGATCACATCATGGCAGGAGTTCGGTTCTGAATCCAGATGAAGATTAATGTGAGGTTTAACTTCACTGGAAATGAGAATTTTCCCTGTGTGGTGAAAGAGATTTGTAAAATGAGAAAATACTCACAAAAGCAGTGCATTGGCATATTTTCAAATTAAGATCACAGAGAAAATGAATTCAGTGCACTCTGGTTAATTAACTAACTAGAAAGGTATGAGAAATTCTATCTCCAGTGACTAACACAGTCTGCCTTTTGATCTCAGAGCAATAAGAAGGAAGGCAGAGCTATTGAATGTCTTAACAATGTTGATTTTGTATATTCGATGAAAGTTTCCCAGAGTTGCAAATATTTAGGGTAAGAAAATATTCATGTGTAGTCATTTTTCCATGACCACATTTACTCCATTCAGGAGGACTCTCTTTCTCTGTTCTTGCTCCATCTCTAAAATAACCATTTGAGTACCATTTCTTTTGCACAATAGCCATCACCTGTGCTAAAAGGAAAATGGTAGGGTAGGGGTGGCAGGCTCTTCTTAATAAGCTTTCTCTTAAGAAAACTTCAAGTCCATTTTTTTCTTTTCTTTTCTTTCCTTCCCCTCTGCCGCGCCCCCCCCCCCCTTTTTTTTTTTTTTTTTTTTTTTTTCTTTTTTCTTTCTTTCTTTCCCTTCCCAGATACTTTATCAGTATAAAAGAAGATTTCCCCCTTCTCACCGCAATGGGCAATTTCTCCCCAGGGAAGCCTGGCTATGTGCAATAATGGAGGGAAATCCTCATTACAAACATCTGTCACCTTCATGGGACTGAGCACAACTTCTGCAGGGAGATTTCTTGTGTCTTAGCCAAAGCCTGCTTTTACAGGCTTCTGCTATGCCTATGACATCAAAAGGTGTCTGGTGGCTGCCCTGTAACAGAGTTTAGGGATAAAATTCCATCTGGAAATGTAGTAGTTATGTGAGGGAGAAGCATGAAAAGGACGACACAGTTGCACAGGAAAGCGAATAGGCAGCTGGCCTGTGTGAAGAACGAATAGCAGAATGGCTTATATGCATTCATTTAGTGGTCACTTCACTTCTTTCACCCCATTTCTTTTTCTTGCAGGCAGGCAGGGTGTGACCTGATGCTTCCCTGAGATAAGGGAAGAACAGGCAGGGTCATTGTGAAGGAATGAAATGGGGCTGAAAAACAAAGCAGGTCCTAGGAGGGAGAATATTGCCTTGAATGTGATAAGGGGTACATGAGAGGATTTTTTTTTTAAAGAAAGGAAAGGACAGTTAAAAAGACAGAATAATGAACAGAAAAGTGAAAAGAATTCCAGACAATTGTGAAGTAAAAATTATGGTGATTAGTAGAAGTGATATAATGAAGAATACAGAAAATGAAAATGAGTACAGGAAAAGAAAAAAAATGTAGCTTTTTAGGACTGTGTATTTGCTTCTGTTTTATTGGCAGTCATTCCTGAAAGGCTTTAGGAAGGTGATCAGGTCAGATATCTAATTTCTGATGACTATTTCTCTGCTGTGAAGATTGCCTTTAAACAGCTGGCACTGTTTGCTCTTTTGAGTTAGTATCTTAATGACAAAATCACTTATATTCTGGTTGGGTTTTCAGTGTTGATTTTTCTTCCCTTGACAGTTCTAACAAGACTCTAAAATGACATTATGAAAGTGGTGTAGCATGGAATTACTTTAAGATAGAAAACTTCAGACATTGCCAAGTGTAAGGTTATATCTGCTAGTAGGAGCGACTTCAGGGGGTAGATTCTGAATATGATGTTTATAAAACTCTATAATAGATCAAAAATCTAATAAAAATCATTGGAGTTGTTACTTCACAGATCTGTACCGCAAGTCTCATAACTGAATAAAAATGCTTAAAGATATGAAATAAGTGAAGGTCCTACTGTGAAGCTTGCAACCCAGAAAGAAAATACATCTTACAGTTGTTATTCACAGAGCAATAATGATTTTTATGTAGTTCTTTATATTTTTAGGACGCTTGATTTTGAACAATTCTGTTGGCAATATAGAATAGTAGCAGAGTAAAAATAGCTTACTACTCTATAGACAGCCTGTGGCAAAGGGCAAATTTAATGTGAGCATTGTCTTAGTCATTCATCTGTGCCTAAACAAATTCTGATGATCTACCAGAGACTTGGAGCAGTGCCATCCTTGTGTCTGCATCCAAACTTCCTTTTCTTATGCAGAAGAATAAGGGTGGGGTGGTGGCTGGGACAAGTAAAAGAACAGATTCAGGAATTTGTGTTGGAGCTAGTTACCGGGGTCACACATGTTTGGGTTGCGTTAGAAGTTTGGGAGTGCTCTGGGCCTGTCCTCTACTGGTCTTCCCTTGAATCCTCTGTGGAATATGTTTTCTGCATTTCTCCTGGATGAGGAAGATCCTAATCTAAAGTGTTATAATCCACTTTACAAGTCAGGAGAGGCTACTGCTCATGTTATAAATGTAGACGAATCTTGAGAAAGTGTGCCTCAGGCCATTGAAGCTTTTTGTACTGCACTTAATGCAGAGGAGAGATGAGAGGAAGCCATACCAGTGAGATGTAAGTGTTGCTTCTATACCTCTCCATTTCTGGGCTGATAGAGGACTGTTAAAAAATGTTGCCAGGGAATACTCTTCCTCTCACAGCCTTACTTGTAGCAGCACCTGTGAATTTCTTCCAGCAGACAGCCAGTGAAAGGGTGTAGACCCAGTTCTTGATTTCTAAATAGTCCAAGCAATTTTTAATCCCCTGAGTTTAAAGCAAATACTTATTTCATTCAACTTCACTTTGCTACCTCTTATTTGAAGAAATAACCTTCACTTTGTTCCTCATCACTTTTCTGCCCCACAGGACATGGTCCCAAGAAGAATTGACAAACTCCAACATTATCATCACCCTCATATAGCTACAGTAATGTCGAAAGAGTCGAGTGTTGCAACTGCTTTACATACATACACTTTTTATCTCCCATTCCTTTAAATGTTTTATTACAGGAAGCATTGCTCTTTGTTCCCTGGCCCCCTCTCTCCCTTTCCTGAAAAGGAGAAATTATGGCTGTAATAAACAAGGTCTGACTCTCTTCTTCTGAAATCTCTTTTCCACTGAGGAGGTCAGCTTTTCATTACTGAATATTCTTCATTTTGGATATGTGTTTGACTTACATAACTCAAGTCTCATTCTCTCTTACCTCTGCGTATGTGGAGGAAAACTATATAAAAATGGTTGGAGAAGAAAACAAGAGATATTTTTAACCTATCATCTACCAAAATTAAAATCTGTTAACATTTGTATTTGTTACTAAGTAATCCATTAGCAAGCTCTCTCTTTCAGTGATGGCTGTGGTGTTTGTTTTACTCAGAGAAAGTGGTGTGTGGGAAGCAGCCAGAAACAACCATAAGCCAAATGTGAGACTGAAAGAGGATCAAAGTGGTACAAATAGCTCACAGCACAGAGCATGTCCTTTGCAACTGCTAAAGCTCTTGCTTGGAAGAAAAATTATCCCTGTTTGCCCTGATACAAACCCATACATGAGGAAAGAAAGGCTTTGGCTGATGTCCTCTGGAATTCTTAAAAATTTGTTTAATTTTTCTGTGTGTCTGTTACACTATATCAGAAAGTGGGATGACCACTCTTCTCTACCTGCTGTGGATGCTGAGTTATGAAATCACTGCTGTTTGTAAAATGTGGGGAGATATTTAATTGTAAGTATCAAACATTTCCTCAATTGGAAAAATCAAACATCTTGAATAAGTAATTTTGTACTGGGCAAAATGGTCTTAATGGCCTTGGATTTATAGCAAGCTTTAATCTCCTCCCAGGCGGCCACTAATCCTGCAGAAACATTCAATTTTTTCAGCAATTGGTTGTTTTAGTAATGGATATTTCTAATGAGAGTATAGAAACTAATCACAACCTATATATAGCACAAAACACATACTGGTCTACTTCAAGTGGTGAAGTTATTGTTAGCATTCACTGTTTAGAAATGTCATCTGCTTGCAGTCTATTTATTTCTTTAACATCTTTACTTCTTTAACATCACAATGGAAAACACGTTGGATGAGAGCAAAGGAGAACACTTGAAAGCTAACTGAATACATGTTAAATCTGAGGAGGGGTGACAGACTTAGGGATAGAGTATGGTCCAGATCAAGTCAAAGAAACATCTTTACTCCAAACTTACCTGGGGTTTGTGCAAACTGGTCTGAACCCTGTTTGCTTGTTCTCAGGGCTACAAATTCATGAAGATTCTAAAGTGTTTCTGTTGTTCATAACATGCCTGACTTATCTTTGAATAGGAAATTTGTCAAAGAATGATCGAGCATATTGCTGAGTTTTGGCATTTTAGGGAGGAGATAAGGTGTAAATGATGTTGTCAGAAATGCGGTTGTAGTAATTGCCTACAATGAGTTCAGGCTTATTATTCACAACAAGCCAGTATTTTTAGTGACAGCTGCCATCAATACTCATTAAAAACATCAGACCTTTATACTGCTTCTAGAGCAAGGATTAAAAAAATTAAATGAGATAACTTCAATAATCCCCAAACCTGCCACATACTTAGATGCATCCACTTGCATAAACACTCTGAACATTAACTGAAAGCCTTTGACTTCTGATTTTTCTGATGGTATACTGCTTTGCTGATGCTTCTAAAATGAATTAATTGCTACATTTGTTACTATTCTTATTGGAAAAAACATCACTTTTATGAATGACTGCTGCAGAGTCTGTAACATTCCATAAGTATTTCCAGTTTTCAGGTTAATCATAATGAGATTGCATAGGTTCAAATTATGTAATTTTTCAGCTTCCTTGAAAGTCAAGAATGCAACTGCTTGAATAGATTCAGATTATAAACACTATTCATATAACTTTGTATCTTGAAAGTCTCTTTTGGTGCTTAGTTATTAAAATATTATGAAAAATGAAAGAACTCTGATTAAATATGCCTGCATGGATAAATTTACATTAATGAGGATGATTAATTATGAGTTAATACCCTGTTCAGAAAAAGCATTTTAGGTGGCATAATGAACAGGGTATGATGATAATCCGGCAACAGTCCTCTGTTGAGAAAATCAAAAGCCACACACAAAGTGCTATTATGAATTTTTCAGCTATGCTGATAATAATTATGATTCTGAACTTCCACTCAGCTATGCTCTCCTTGCACCACAAGATGTCACTATGCAATCCAGGATGATTGCTGGCTTTTAAATTTTTTTAAGATTTTTAAAGCTAAACTCAGAAACAGGTTTATTTCTTTTTATGCGTTCTCAGGAAGAAAATAAAGCTTGTAAGATAGCCTGTATTGAATACTCATTATACTTTTTAAATAAATTAAAGGGTATAGGACTGCCAGAATTTTGAGAACAATCTCCTTCGTTTAAAAGACAGTGTAAAAATCCTGCCAGCAGTCCTTGTGAAACTGCTGATGATCCATAAGAAATACAGGAGCATGTTTATGGCAATTGTTCCTAAGTGCCATTTTTAAGGGTGTTATTCTGCTGTTCACTCTTCCTGCTCCTCTCTCCACCAGGCAGTGTGGCTTTGTCTCCTACTATCACATATACACATCCAACTAAGTGGAAGTAAAGCATGTAAGAGTATTAAGCTGTCAAAGAATTGCACCAGTTCTAAAAAATAGCAGCAATTTCCTGTACTCCATGCTACAATTAAGCAGTCATAATATGGCATCCTATAGATGCCAGCCCCAGAAAGAATCAGTTAAAAAGAAAACCACTGGCAGTGGAGATCTTACTTTCTGTATTCCTGTCTTAGTAAAAAATTATGTGTGTAAGTCTTTCTTTCTTTGATGTATTTCTCGGCAGGACTGTGATCTTTTACACTTCTGTCATATTTGGTCTGGATTTTTTAAACTTTTTTTTTTTTTTCTGGGAAATTAGATAAGGACATGCTGTCTACACATATGCCTTTTTATGGCTGCTGCCTAAGTAAGTAAAGTGCTGTAACTTCAAGATAAGGCAAACATCACAGCCAGAAAATATTCTCTGGGAAACCCTCGTGCAAATGAACACTTCATCTTACCTCACCTTGGTGGTGGAATGAGAAAGTCACACCTAAAATATGTTTTAAGTGACTCTGCATTCAAAACGTATTTCTATCTTCTGACCTGAGGCTGACTAATGTGCACAGCATGAAAATTTAAGCCAGTCAAAAGTATTTATTTCCAAGCTAAAGATAAATTATAGAATCCTGAGAGCAAGGACCCCTCTATTCAGTTATACATGTCTTTTGCTTAATTCAAATATCTAATGGAAAATTCTATGATAGACCCTTTCACTGATGCTACACATGAGCTGTATCTCTACAGCAAAGGGAACACAGAGATTGACACTGTCATGCTGATTAGATCAGGGAAGAGATAAGGCTCAGCTGTTTCCTTTTAATTCTGTAATATTACCTATACACCCAAGTTTTGTTAGGACCATGATTGTCTACTCTTTCTGTCTTTTACACTTTTATTTATTTTACTGCTTTTATACTATTTTCTTTTGACTTTCATGAGGTAAAATAGTGCCCATGGAGCCTCCAAAATATTCTTGCTGGCATTCTCCTGGCACCATAGCCACAGTGTCCTGGAAGGTTCTCTCCATTCCTTAGTCTAAATTATCCTTGCTCCTGGCCTGACTACACATTGCTATCATGGCTGTACAATATTGGCCTATCCCAATGCATCGTTATTTCACTGTCCAGATTTTCCTAGATGCCATGTGTTGAGACAAAATAGCTCTGTGGTGCAGCTGGGGCACAGACTGTTCTGCCTAGCAGTCAGTCAGTCAGCTGTGTCCAACTCTCCAGACATGCTGCTGTATAGAGTCATAGAATATCCTGAGCTGGAAAGGACCCACAAAGGTCATCAAATCCAACTTCTGGCTTTGCAGATGACAACCCTGAAAGTCACATCATGTGCCAGAGACAGGGTGTGTGTGTGTGGGAGGACATCCTTGAACAGGCCATGGCCTTGCAGAGGTGCCTCACTGGCTGAGGAGGATGGCTGGGCTGTAGGCAGCTGCCAGGTGAACCATGCTGTGCCAGGGCAGAGGCAGTGAGGGAGCTAGGACGGGCATGGTAACTCCAGCTGTGTTAGCTGGAGAGAAGGGAAGTGTTGCCTGCCAGGATTTGAGGTGCTCCTTAGTCCTTGAGAAAAAAGGCTATTATGTTTTCTGCCTGTGGTATGTGTGGTCACATTTTTAGTTGGTGGGACATTAGTCACTAGACATAGAAAGGGAAGAAGACACACTGATGGAAGAAGGCAGCATCAATGTGTTTTTATTGGCATTTTTGGCTCAAAAGGATGGTATTGAAATACTCAGTCTCTCAATGTAACACAGCTGTGTCAGTTACCTCAGCAAGTGGCATCAACAGTGGTGTTTTAAATGCTGTTTATTTCTATTTTTAATGCTACTTTAAGCATTCTTTTTTCAGGGCCTTGCAGTGCCCTGCTCACAGAATTGCTTACCTTATCCTTGAAGGAGGTGACATTGAAAGGCTAACTGACTTTTCCTGCAACACAGTAAGTCAAGGAAGAGTGCCAGGACAGAAGACCCACAAGGGATGGAGAAGGAAACTGGAGAATACTGTCAGTCTTTAACCTCAGGCTTAAGTTATATTTGGACCCACTCTACATATTTGGTTCTGTAAAAGGCAACAACTTATAATTGCATTTACATCTGCAGAACAGATATTTGAGGAAAGAACAAAGATCAGGAAACAGTTGTGGCAGGTCTTGAACGTGGTGAGGGCACAGAGGAGAGCTACAGACCCAAGTACAGAGTAGGAATGTCTTTTTGGACTTCCAGAATAGCATGTTGAGAACAATGCCTTCTTCTTGTGAGAAGAGAAAGAAGCCTTGTACTTACTCTTACTCTTGTACTCCTTGTACTTGTAAGTACTTACTTACTCTTCCTCTAAGTCCTCCTCCTTATGTAGGTTGTAATGAGACTGGAAAAAAGGGTGCTCGTTTTACTTCAAATGAGAATTATAGGGAGTCTGCTTATAATTAATTTGTGGTTGCTGTCAGGCACCCCTGGTAGAACCCTGGCACCCACCAGCAAGGGAAGATCTCTGTGCATCACTCTGCTGCTGAGGCAGGAACTGATGCTTTGCTAAAGTTACTTTTCATGCCAGGGCCAAGGATAAACAGTGTGAATACTTCTGAGCTGCTGAAAATTGCACTTGATATTTGACAGGATGAGAAGGTGCAGTTGAGTGCACATCTCTGTTGATTTATTAGTGGTTTGCACAATGGCAACACCTAAGTACATAGATCCATTACTCCAGGGAATGTACATCAGAGTGCAAAACCAAAAGGATTCCCTGCAATCAGGAAGTCTTCCTGCTACTGTTGTTGGCTCCTCATGGCCTCTGAGACAGAAGAGATTTTTGTCTCTACAAATAAGCACAGCAAGTGTGGGTCCCTTCCAGAATACATTTGAAAACATTCTGATGGTTTTTCAGAAGTTCTTAGGGCATGATAAACTGAAGGGCATATGGCCTCACAGATTTCTGTGATAAAGCGAGGTACAGGGAACTAAATTTCTCTTCAGTCTAAAAGGGTGGAATAGAGAAATGGCACAAATGGTCCTACAGGAAAAAACCCCAAAACAACCCAAAAAACAAAAACAGATCAAGAGATTAAAACAGGAGTAAAATCTAAAACCTAGAAGCTGGTATACTACCTCTTTGGATCTGGAGTCTTTGCGTCTAGAATTTAGACATCTTCTGCTGGTTAGCATTCTGCCTAGACAGCAGCATAGTTCACTAGTAAATGCTTGCAGTGGCAAGACCAGACCAACCACTGCAGTGGTCAAGCCTCAGCTTTGGCAGGCTTCAGCCATGTGGATGTCCCCTCAGCAAATCTGAGGGTGGCTGAGGTGTTTCTTTTTCTGGAATGTAAGCTGTAATTCCTGAGATGAGGTGGATAGTTCTTAGACGGAAACAAGATACAGATACATCTTTAGCCTAGTAAATTTTCTGTGGAACATCTTGGTTCCTCCCTTAAACCTTGTAAGTCACCATCTCTTTGCAATGTTGACAGAGAACAAACTGGTGCTAAGCAGTGTCTTTTCACTAAGATATTATTTTATATATATTTCTGACCTAAGGTTTCTCCAGGTAGTAAAGAGTAGGGAAATATTGAGGTCTGTTAGGTCTTCAGTAAAGAAAAAGATGGTGAACATTAGACCACTTTTGGAATGGCCTTTGAGAGCCACCTAAGGAAACAGCAGAGCCACAGTTAATAGGACCTGTGTTTAGTGTATAGTGCTAATTATTATGAAAATTGGCATAATTGGGCTCATTCAGTAGTAGGAATCTCACATGGAAGTTATTTTACTGTGTGTATGACAAAATTGCAAACTACTGCTCTGAAAAGGTTAGATAGGGAAAAAAGAAAGGTTTTAATATCGTGAAATTATACTAATGGGAAGTTCTCAACCTTGAAGAGGGTTAGGATTTTTAATATGACCATTTAAAAGAATAATACAGCTCTCAGCAAACCTTTCTATTCAGAATGAATTACTTTGCTGGCACCTGATTGACAAAGATGTTTTTTGGTATCAGACACAACACACAGTGCACAAGGACACATATTTTCTCACTGGAGAGCAACAGATTATTGCCTGCACTGCTGCTTTTTAACATCACAAACTAAATGGCTTTTATGTTCTGAAAACAAAAAGCAGGGAATAGAAAGAAAAGCTTTTGAAGAAAAAAATAATTTTCCAATAACCTCCATTAACTGTAGAGGTCATTGAGGCAAAATGAATGGACTACAAATCCACTAAAAGCTACAGTACAAGGTACATTGAGGCTGACAAGCCTTTCACCAAGTAGTTACAAATGGGACTAATTGTTTTAACTTGTTAGCCATTGCCAGAGCCTCTGATCCTTGAGTCAGCTATGGAGGCTATGGCAGAAATCAATAAGGCATTGCACACTGTGAACTGTTAGACCATATGGATTGCCTGAAGGGAATTGCTCAGTTCCCTCTGGTCTGGTAACTGAAAACAGACAGCTGAATCTCCAGAAAAATTGAGAACACCAGCCTGGGGCAATTTGGGCAACGGCAAGGATAAGGGGAGGGAGTAGAAATCCAGCGTGAGAGATTACAGGCTGGACTTCCATGCTGTGGTGAAGCTTGTGGTAGATGTTCAGACGTCATCTGTGTTAAGAAGCTAATGACCTGAAGCTGGCACTTTTGTCTCAGAAGTAACAAAAAGCATGGCAGTACTGTCACTGGTATGAGCAGTCTGATAGCAAACTACATACCAACTACAGCTGCTATGGGAAGGAGACGTCCCCTAAGGCAAAATTCTGAACTGTTGGAGCAATTCCTTCCCATTGGCACATTTTGAAAGGTTCCTGTTATATTGATCAACTGCTTTCAGGTGGAATACTACAAGGTTTCAATTAAATGGAGCATGTTTTTGTAACAATTTTAGACAAGCTACAAATTGTAAGCAAGCTGTGAAAGAGAAATGCTTGCCAACAGACTTTGAAAGACAGAAAGGTGCCATTGCTAGACCTGGTGATCTCCTTGCCATTAGAGTTAGTTGTAGCCTCTATTTCTGTCCAGTGTTGCACAAAACATTGGCATGTGTGCTACACCTCTGTTTTCAAAAGGCATCTCTTGTCTCTTGTGGTCTCTCCACTGCTCTTTACCTGCTCTTTAGCTTTTGTCCTCTCCCTTCCAGAAGTTTAATAATGCAGTGCTATGTTGCAGCTGGCTGACCAACCCTCAGTGTTAATCTTCTAGATTGCTCACTCCATTTTACCTCTCCTTTTTCTGTCCATGACTAGTGGAAATTACTCACATAATTTGTTGCAGTTTTTTGTCTAACTATTGTAGTGGGAAGACCAGTTCCAGAATATTCAATAGCTTGGCAGTCAAAGAACTTCACAGTTTAAGGGAGAATTGAAAATGAAGATGCTTTTCGGACTCAGAAAGTGTGGATGAACATATGCTATGCCAGATCCAGGCTCAAGTTTTAGTAGGGTTATTATCTATTCCGAAGAAGGTGTGCTTATGTGCTTGTCTGCTCACTCATTTTTCTTTTTTTCTTTTTCTCTCTCTCCCTTTCTCTTTCACCCTTTCTTTCTCCCTTTTTCCGCTTCTGTCTCTCTTTCTGTCTCTTTCTCCACACCCCCACCCCCCCCTTTCTCTCTTCCCTTGCCTTTCTTGTTTTTCTCTACAGTTGTGTTTTTATACACAATGGCGTGAAAAATTCAGAAAAAATTTGTGAGTTAAAGACTGTCTTCTACAGGGATAGCCCCAATGATATCTTTCCTGCTGGAAAATGTTCAAATGCAGGAGAGGCAAAAAATGACAAGCTTGTGAATATATTGCTGTTTTCATTTCTCTCTCATACATGGTGCATTTTTCCCAGGTTCTCACTACACTGAAAAAGACTATTGTTATAGTTGCTTGATTGCTTATAGAGAAAAAAGAAGATGACAGCCTTTTAGAGGTCACTAAGGAGCTTTTTCTGAAAAAGACTTTCTAAATGATACAGTAGAAAGCATCTGGTGTGGTTAGAGAATGATGAAGAAAGTAAGTTTCAGCCAGATAGTGTGGCTTGTTTTAGTTTTTAATAGGCTGTGTAGGACATGACTAAATTTTTCAAATTCCTTATTGGATTGGGGATAACATTCTAGCAAACCTATGTGCACCTGGAGAAAAACAGCAAAGTCAAGGTAAGCTGAGAACCATTATCATACATGATTTACAATGAAGTTCCTTAGTGAATGACACCAGAGCCAACTAAGTGGTATTATTGTCACATGTGCCTTATTTTGCATGGGAACTTGACAAGAAGGTTGTTTAGGTGTGATTGGTAATGGCCAATCAATATATTAGGATATTTGCTGTGATGCACATGACTGAAGGGTTTTGCAGTACGAAGTAGGCTGATTGTGCTAAACCCTATCCAGCAGTTTTTTCTGATAGATCATGGTATGACCATGCTTCAAATTGACAGTGTCCAGAAAGGGAAAGTTTTTTTCAAAGGATTTTAGTAATTTGGTCTTTTTTTCTTTCAGTTGTCTTGGGCAGATTTACTCTAGAGTAAAAAGTACAATTATACTGTGCTATGGCAGGTTATTAACTCTAAATAAATCTTCTCATTTATCTAGCTTTACATGGCTTTCAATTTCTGCAACACGTTTATCACAATCTCATCATGAATTGCTGGCAAGCATATGCAAGTTGAGAGCAGAAAAGTCCTTCAAATGTAGAAAAGCCTCCCAATGAGGTCAAGTCAGTCATAAGCGTCTTGGTGCAGAAGCAGTTGATGGTAAACACTAGCTAAATCTATAGAAGAGAAATCAATTCTTTTCACTTACAAACCATATGCCTCCTGCTTTCTTTTGCATAACCACAGTAAGGGCTCAGAAGCAGGGATATCAATAAAACCATTAAGCAGTAATTTTTCTATCTGTGATTCAACACCACTTTGACTGAATACCTAACACAGCTTTTGCAGTACTGGAGAATCCTTTCTGTAAATGTGTTTTTCCATAACTCTCTTAACTTCCTAAACTTTTGAAAACGTGCAGCAAGCATAACATGAAACCTCAAAATAATCTCTCTGCATTTATTCCAATTCTTCATGGTGAGTGACTGACCATTCCATCAGGATGCTCTGACTTCCTGGTTCTCATGTTACACTGACCTATATGAGGGCTTGCTTTCTGTTGCCTTCCACCACTAATTAATTTGGAAAGACTTTGGGCCACTCTCCCTTATGCTTCATCTGACCTTCTGTCTTAAACTCTGACCAAAGCCTTCTTCAGACAACATTTTTCGTGTTCTCTGTGTGTATGTCATGTATCAGAGTCCTGCATGAGAACTCCTGGTTAGCTGTCCAGAAAGTTAGAGGAGATGTTTAATTCTGTATCTTGTGATGAAGACTAAGTTACAGATAAGATATATGAGCTTTCAAGAGTAAATTTACTGGAGAAGGTGGCACAGTGATATAAATGAAGTTCCCATTATGCTTGTTCCTCACTGTGGGAAAATTTGGTGATTTTGTGTTTTCTGATGATAGTAGTGCTGGATTCATTCTTACAGAGCAGGTTGCACCCCTATCTTCATAACATCATTTTTGTTGTCCATTTTATATTATGGCTGTAGAAAATTCTTAATTTAGGATGAAAAAACAGCCCAGAAAATAGCCTAAGACTTATGGAATGGCAAACTTAAGATAGTGAATAGAATTCCAAGTCTCAGTGTTCATGTGGAAAAAGACTTTTAATTCATGTAGTTGAGGTCTCCAAGTGACCTTTTACTCTGCTTAGTCCCTTTACTCTGGTTAACATGAAGGTGTAGTGTTTTCAATCAGGTAGAGCTTTTCAAGACTGTTGCTGTTTCAGCTGTGGCTGTCAAACAAGGAAATAATGAATTTGTGTATTCATATTGTATTATCTGAGATCAAGAACAACATTTTAGCCAATCATGGAGAGAAAATGTATTTTGTAAAATAGGAGGATACGGACTGAGCTTATGATAAATTAAAGTATTTTCCCCAATACAGTGTAAAGGAACACCAAGGTGTGCTGAAGAATAATACAAGGGATTGAGAGCAAGGGCATCAAGATCTATTGTCAAAGAAAATAAACAGTTCTTGTTGATATATTGCCACACAGGTGCACATCAGTGCACTCTGGAATCAGGGTATACCTGTCACTACTTAACCAAATCCAGCAGTGCATTCAAACAGGAGAGGTTCCACCATCTATAATAGCTGGGATGAATAAGTTAGCACAAAAAACTGTCACTGGCTGAGATAATTTCAAATTTAGTGACTTCCAGCCATATAATTCTGGATAAAAAAAAAAAAAAAAGCTGAAAAATGTGCAATTTTAAAAACAGATCCATGAATTACTAAATTACAAACTTGGGAACAATACAGTAATTCCTCATGAGGGTATTGCACTTTGTCTCTTACAGAACAATGATAAAAAATCATGCACTGCTTCTAAGGCTCATCATAAAGACAATGATCAAGGGTCTGTTTTAAACGTACTTGTTCAGACTTATTCACGGTTTAATGCATTGTGACCCAGTTAATTCCTCTTAGTTAAAAGAGTTAGGAGTTTCACACATTTGTCAAAGCAGTCCCCTTACTATTACTAAAATATAGAGACATTTAAACCTGCCAGATTCACCTTTTTCAGGTTTCTTATTACAGCTTTGGAAGGGTGAAGGTATCTTTGTGTGAATTGAATTCAAGGCTCCATGTCTCGGAGTGTCCTTGGAGTATATCCCATCTTTATATTAATGGATAAATGTCAAATAAAGATGCTATTGACATAAGTACATTTTATTCTCCAAACCGTGTGTTTCGTTGTGGAAATATTTCAGCCAATATTATATAATTTTATTTAGTAGCAGAATCTTAGAGATCAGTTCTTTCTCTTTGGCCTCTCTCCCTCCAGGATTATAACTTTTAGGGCAGTGTAGTTTTGTTTGTTCATTTGTTCTGTTAAAGTGCATTCAGCGTTATTATCCCACTTTTGTGGAAGAAGGCAGATTAAATGTGTTTTCACTTAGACTTGAAACACAGGAATTTGAGATGGCCTTTAGTTGTTATGGGAGTTTGTTTAACAAGGCTGTCCCTGAAAAATTTGTTTCAGTATGGTTACTGGTAGATTTATGTTCACCCAGTTATTTCTTAGCATCAGACTAGCAGAGTGTTCAATAGTTTGGATACTGGTATCTAATCTACGGGTTAAAGTGTAATAAAGAAGTATTCAGGTGTAAGCCTAAAACCTTGTGTGGAGTTTATGCCTAATTTCATTCCATTTTGAAAAGTCCAATGAAAAAATTAAGACATTCTTAGAAGTATGGGAAATTTCTGTTGGGTGATTTTTATCTTTTTATCATACATGTCAGTAATCAGAGAGTACATTTGGTAAGAACAATGTTTGTTTTCAAAGTTATCTGAAAGGGAAATGGCTTAGAGCATGGTCAATGGGAATTCTTTCACTCATGGCTAATCAGTCTAATCCTGTGTTATGAAATTTGGAAGACTTGAATTAGTTCAGTTCATCCCAGACTGCAAAGTTTTGTGAAAACAATGAGTGATTGGCAGCAGCTTCATGAAAAAAGATGGGGAGAATATATTACTGCACTGCTTGCTCCTTGGCAAGATAATATATAGGCAGATTGATGAAAACACATTGATTGCTTAAACTTATTTTGAGGAAACTGGCCAAGGGGTTCCAGCACTGTGTTCAGTTCAGTAGCTTGAAAAATAAAAAATAGGCATCTTGATATAATCATGGTTCCTATGTTATTATTTTCATCTAATGCCTGGAAATAATGTTTTGGCATATCATCCTATTAGCCTGTATGTTCTTCTTACTAACTCATCTCATCTTGTCCTGGAATTAAAATCAAGAATGTAAAGCATTAATTATATTAGAATTCTCTACCAACATGCTTAATTGTCACTCTGTGGTGTTTCTAAGAAAGTAACCTTGAAAACATGCTTTTTATTCAGCATGAGGCTGAATACCATATCTCCTCTCTTTTTAAGGAAGGCTCTCACCCAAGATTCATAGATACAGGTCAGATAGCCACCTCCTTTTGATGAATGGACACAGAGCTTCCAAGATTTTGAAGGCTATAATTCCTGTGAAATTCCTTTCAGAATGTGGAACAAACTGTTGGCTCAACAAATATTAAAAGTAAATAAAGGGGGCCATATTTTATTGCTGGATCAGCATATTGCCTTTCCATGAATTAGCTTAAAATTTTGCTTTTATATGATGTTCCAATCTAAAAAATCACAGAAATTTCAGAAATTTTGCAATAGATTTCTGGCATTTGCATTTCTTCCAGTGTTAACATAGAGTAAATGTACCTGGAGCAACACCCTATGGAAGGGTTAAAATTACTTTGGGATGAATTGGGGGTGTTGATTTGTATTTGCCATATATATCTTTATTTCAAGTCCAGAGTTCCTGCAATACTCAATTATTTTTCTCTACATCTTTAAATGGAGTGCAGAATCTTTTAAGTTTAATTAGTTTCCCTGGAGGCTTGCAGAGTAATGGTATAGTTACTAAAGGAGAGCAACTTCCAATTGAGGGTAGCTTCTGAACAATGACACATGTAGTTGCATACATCCACTTTCAGGGCTGAGTTAGTTCAATGAGCCATTGTTTATATTTGGAGATGGATGTTCTGTGGGGTTAATTGACTTGAAGAGTGCCAAGTCAACTTATCTTTGAGTTTGTTATCAGTGGGTTTAACATTTTTACTATTGACTTGCAATGGAGAAACTGAAGTACAAGTCAAAGATCTGACAGCTTGAGTTTTTTATGAAAATGCACACCAGGCATCATCCCCTCTCCCCCCGCCCCTCACACTCCCCCCTTTTCCCCCAGTTGCGCTCAAATTCAACTTCTCAATGGTTTTGAAGTTAATATCTTGGCCTTTGAAGTACTTGGCCTTTCAAATTTGCTAAGCAGTATGGAGCCTGAATAGAGAATCACTTTTCATCTTTCAGATATGAACTGTAGAAGAGGCTTTGACTTGGTCCCCATTGCTTGCAACAACTCTATGCAATGCTAGGCTTGGGGAAGAGTGGCTGGAAAGTTGTCCAGCCGCTAAGCTGATCAGAGGCATTTGCCAAAGAGATGAACATGAGCTAGTAGTGTGCCTAGGTGGATGGGAAGGCAAATAACATCCTGGGTGATATCAGAAATAGTGTGGCCAGCAGACTAGGGAAGGGATTGTTCCCAGGCCCCTGTACTCAGCACTGGTGAGGCCACACCTCAAATCCTGTGTCCCGTTTTGGGCCTGTCGCTCGCTACAGGACAGACACTGAGGTGCTGGAGCATGTTCGGAAAAGGGCAAACGAGATGGTGAAGGTTCTAGAGCACAAGTCCTATGAGGAGTAGCTGGGTATTTAATCTGGAGAAAAGGAGGCTCAGGGCCAACCTTGCTGCTCCCTAGAACTGCCTGAAAGAGGTGTAGTGAGGTGGTAGTCAGTCTGCTACATAAAAAGTGATAGCACTGTGGGATCAGTCTCAAGTTGTGCCAGGAGAGGTTTAGATTGGATATCAAGGAAAAGTTACTCATGAAAAAGATTGCCAAGCACTCTGACACTGCCCAGGAAGTAGAGTGGCAATCCCTGAAGGTATTTAGAAGACAGATACATATGGCTCTTGGGGGCATGGTTTAGTTGAGGGCCTAGCAGCACTGGGTTAATGGCTGGATTTGATCATTGTAAAGGTCTTCTCCAATAAAAAGCATTCTATGATTTTATGATTCTAACCTTCTATGAGTCATGTATGTTAACCTGGATTCTTCTGCTGTTATGTGTTGGCACTAATGTTGTCCTTGCAGCTGGTGTGTGATCTTCAAGCAGAACATAATTGCAAAGCACCATCAGCAGGGCATCCCTGAAATAATAGTTGGGGAAATGTATACATGTAAATAATTTGTGTGTTTTCATATTAACTTCTCTGATCTGTTTGTTAGTACATGTGTGTGTAGACAATTTCCTTTAGGAATCTATTTTACAAAGTTTACTGGATGAGGAAGTAGTCTGCGTAGAACTATGGTAAAGAAAAAGCATATTGTGAATGGTGAAGAAGGATGGCTTCACCTGTTATCTTGATAATCCAACTATTTGGGAAGATATGCGAAGGAGCTCTTATAAAGTTACTTGCTATATTTTAGATATGAATTATTGTTGTGGTCTGTCATACAGGGAAAAACTTAAAAGAAGAAATTAAACCCCAACAATAAATAAAAAAGGCTTACCTAGAATGTGTTTTATTTTCCAATAACTTCTGCTGAGAAGCATAAAGCTCCTTCGAGATTCTCATTTTTTAGCACAAATTCCCACTAGACCAACAAACAATGTGTTTCTATAATTTTCATCTTTTTCTTCCTGGGAGTTATTAATTATACATTTTTTAATTATTTTTTTTCTCTATCCCCCATCTTAAGTGGTTCTGCTACTTATTTCACATCAATTATTCCATATAAAAATGCCAGTTTTCCTAAACATAGATTTGTTATTCTGCCTGTCTTAACAAGCAGTAAAACAAGATGAAATTAAATGCTGTCTCTTGATGTCTACTCTTAAGCATTTCATAGCCAAAATCAGATCTTGCAAAATATTTGGGTCTCAAATGCTCTTATTTTTGAACACAATTTAGATACCTAACTACCCTTGGTGACTAGGGTTTTTGGCTATAAAAGGCAAAGACAAATCCCTACCTCCATATCTAGACATCTAAAGGAATAACCTGATTTTCAGGAACACAGCCATTTTCAATAGGACTAAAAGACACTTGCTCCTTCTGAGAAGCACAAAATCCTATGAAGCTTAAGTAAAGGTTGACTTTGACTTATTTGCACATTGCCTCTCCTCTAAGAAGGACACAATGCATTTTCTCCTCTCTGAAAAGTGCACCTGAAATAGCCTAGAGAAAACGGTGTTTTCTGCAATACTAAAATGGCCATTTGGGGAACGAGACTTCTCGTTCTCCTGTTTGTTCTCGTGAACAAACAGAACTATTCTAATCTCTCTCGTTTGTTCTCGTGAACAAACAGAACTATTCTAAAAATGAGTTACTAAAGTGGTTTTAAAAGCAAGAAACACAATAATGCAAAAATTGGATGTAGAAAGTTGTAGTTAATTTAATGTCACCTTTCTGGAGAAGTTCCCACTGACTCGAAAATTAAATCGGTAATCCCCATTTTTAGAAAAGGGGAATACACCCTCAGGATCCACAGGCTGGTCAGTCTCACTTTTGTGTGCAGCAAGATAATGAAGCATATCCTCCTAGAAACTATGCTTAGCCACACGAAAAATAAGGAGGTGCCCACCGACAGTGAACATGGCTGAACATGGCTTCGCTAAGAGCAAATTGCACTTTACAAATGTGGTGGCCCTCTATAATGGGGCTACAGTGTTGGTGGATAACGAAAAAGCAGCTGACACCATTTACTTGGAGTTATGCAAAGCTTTTTATAATTTCCTACACAATTTTATCATGGAATTGGCCAGCTCTTTCTGGATTGGGAATTGGCTGGGTGGTCATTCTTAAAGGGTTGTGGTCAATGTCTCAATGTTCAAGTGCAGAGCAGTGGGGACATTGCTCCCCCCTGGGGATATTGGGGGGGCTGCTATTGGGACCAGAGCTATTTAACAGCTTTGTGGGTGACAGGGACAGTGGGACGGAGTGCACCTTCAGCAGCTGTGCTGACAACACCAAGCTGTGTGGTGTCAACATGCTGGAAGGCAGGGATGGCATCCAGTGGGATTGTGACAGGCTTGAGAGGGAGACCCATGTGAAACTCATGAAGTTCAATGAGGCCAAGAGGAAGATCAGGGCAATCCCAAGCACACATAAAAGAGTAATCCAGTGCAAGGAGCAGTTACCATGGCTCAGTTTAACACTGGCTGCTAATATCAAGAATTGCCCTTTAATACTTAACTGTTCTCTTGGGGCAGATTTAAGCTGTAGTATTATGCTAATGTACATAAGTAGCATCTTCTTCATGCAAACAAAAAAATCCTAAACCCACCACAACCAACTTTGAAGAAATTCTTAGTAGTTTTAAAATTCCATGACTTTGGTCAAAGGGCTGAGAAACCAGGTATTAAGGATTTCAGGCCTGTCAGAAGCTTCTTCCAATAAGAGGGCTTCTGTCATTCACAGTTGGGCACGTTCAAGTTTTCCTGCATTACTTACCTTCATGCTGACAGCTTGAGCGTCTCAGGGGAAGGTGGGATTTTCTTTCCCCCTTTTTTCCTTTCAAAGTGTTTTGAGTGTCAGAGGGAGCTGAGGAGCAATGTGAAGAAGTGAGAATGAGATGGGTTTTTTGGTGTTTCAACTACTGTCTATTAAATTTCAAACAAAATATTGGCAATTTGTTAAGCTCTTCCTCCCTAACTAATATTTAAAAGCATTCAATTAAGGCTGTATAATGTGTTCAATGAGTTAAACCACCCCATGATATTAGAAAAATATTACATATATAAATAAAATACATCAAAGCATTAAAAAGCTATTACACACTCCGAACATAAAATGGCAGAGTAATGATGGATCCTGCCATGCAGCAAACATATTCAAAAATATTATCTTCCTGGTAATGAAATGCCATCCGTTTCATTTTAAGCTAAATACATTAGACATATCAGTGGAGTCTGTGCTGACACAGCAGCGAGTTGAAATTGAAAATCTGAAATTATATATATGATTGGACACAGTGTTAAAGTAATTTATAGGAAAAACCACAAATGTGCTGGGTCTGCACCTTTTCGTGAACTCATTTTAGAGAATCAGATAGAGGAAAACTCTACCATTTCTAATGTGCAGTAGAATGGCAGCTCGCCAGGACCCCAATATATTCAGTATGAGGGGCAGAAAGGAGAGAAAGAAAGAGAGAGGCTAGTGAGACTTGATTCAAATTACAACAATTCTGCATAAGCCATCAAGAAAATGGCATTCATTTTCATTGCTCTGACCTAATATGATATAGCAGCTGTAGGAACTATATTAGCTATCAAGACAAGAGGGAGATAACGGGAAACATTTAGAGAGGAACATCAGGATAGGGCTAATTTCATCTCAGCTGCAGATGCTTTGCATGCTTTGCCATGGAGAGCAAAGTGGCAGCAGGAATCATTATGACAATCACCTGATACTCAAAGTTTAGGCTGAATTCAGTTTCTGCTGACGGGAATGGAGCCTCGATTATTACAAACACACACACACATACATGCACACACACCCCTCTCCTTAACGTGCACTGACAATTTTCCACTTTCTCATGAGTCTTTCAGTTTTGCTGGCTGTCTCGTCTTCAGTCAGCTAAAGAAAACCAAAGAAACAACAAGCATCAGAAATGGTTTGTCCTTGGAATAGCTCTGTAAGCCTTACTTTCAAATATCTTTTACCCTATTTCTTGTAGTTCTTCCCTGAATTCAGAATGATTTTCATTTGGTCTGTGAAAATAATTGAAGAGGCAGTAATCTGCTATTAATATTTGGATTCAGTCCTAGAATTATGATTACAGTTGCCAATGTAATGATTTATAGCTTTATATTTATTTATTGCTTGTTAATCAGAAATAAGGTAATTGGTGTGATGCAAAATATAGACAGATGTTTTCGCAGAGCACTTACTTGCTAAGCAGATCAGACAAACAAGTTATTTTGGGATTTATATTAACATCTTACTTTAGCTCCAAAAAATATCCTAGATTTGTCTGATTTTTAAGAGCACCATTGTTCTGATTAGGCTTGGAGTGACTAAGTTGAGGCCTTCTATTACCTGAAGGGAGTCTGCAGGAAAAATTGATTAAGACGTTTTCCAAAGACTTGTAGTGACAGGACAAGGTGGGAATGACTTCAAACTGAGAGTAGGTTTACTTTACAGGTTAGGAAAAACTTCTTCAATGTAAGGGTGGTGAGGCTCTGGAACAGGTTGCCCAGAGAAGCTGGTATGCCCCATCCCTGGAAGTGTTCAGGGACAGGTTAGATGGTGTTTAGAACAACCTGTGAAAGATGCCCTTACTCATGGCAAGGGGTTTGGAGCTAGTTGACCTTTAAGTTCCCTGTCAACTCAAGCCTTCCATGGTTCTGTAATTCTATGATTTTCTTCAGAGATCATAGCATTCAGAAAACATGAAAAGAAGTGATGCTTGGGTCTTTGAAATATGATTTATATAGGTCGATTGCACCACTGCTCTTCTGCACAGCAGTAAAAAAGTTCTGAACTTTGACAGCAAATTATAAACAGTATATCTTTTTTGCTCTGGATGTATGTGGTTTGTTTCTAATGCCAGTGAACATTATCTTCCTTTTTTTTTTTTTTTTAGATCTGAATATTATAAAGAGGGTTTTGTCTTGTTGATGGAACATCTACAATGTTTGTAGAAGCAACCCACAGCAGAAACTGGTAAATCATTATCTGCTCGTCTGAAAGCTGTGTCCAAATATTTATTGCACCTAGGGAAAGAATACTGTGTACATTGCTATTGCATTTTTACTACCTTGCCCTCACGCATAGTTCTTTGGTGTTAGACAAATCCATTTTGCTCTGGGCAAGTCAGAGAAGATTTACCACACCACCCTTCTGGAAGCTCCAGAAGAAGCCAGAAATGGTCTGTAACACATTTGTCCCTTAGCTATAAATCACATTCTGCTTCACAGCTCCTGTCTGATGACTTCACTTCTAGTTCCACATTGTGTCAGGTTCCCTATTCACAATGTTGGGACGTGGCTTTTGATCCCAAGGGGTTCTCACTCATGTTGGATCCCAGGGGCATATTTCTAGTTTGAGTTTGATGTCTTTAGAGATCTGCTTTAGAGTGTTCCTGTGCACTTTTTCAATCTTCTCAAGGAAGACACCACGGCAGTTTTCCTTTTAGAAGCCTCTCTGATATTGATACAATGAGAAAAAAATAGCTTCATCTTAAAAGGCCACTAGCTTTCTGAGTGTTTGTTAGTTTTCTATTGTGGGGTTGGTTTTTTTTTTTTTTTTTCAGTTTGTCCCATGGAAAAATTTCATGCTCCAAATGGGAAATTTTGACATTTTTGAGTACAACTCTCTACCCTGGGTATCTTTGCTAAGCCTTCAGAATGGCTGATGTTGACTGGAGCCTTTCCTAATTTCACAAGGCTGCATTGTGGGCAGTCCTCTCCTGAAGAAGCTATGAAATAGAGACAGGCTACATAAATGAAGTGAGCACATATCTGGGAGCTACAGTGTAGGGCAACAGTTCAGCACTTCCCTGTGTATGTTTCTATTACTGCTTAAAATATTTCTTTTGTTACATTCCATTTGTTACATTATGTCAGTGCTGAAGGTATTTTGAAATAAAATATTCAAAGAACAAGAAGGAATTGTATCTGTCTCTCTTGGTTTTGTTTGTCCCAGAATATTTAAGAAATGGGAGGACTCCTACTCACTGCTACATTTACATTATTCAGTGTTCATGATAATAAAATGAGCACCACTGCTTTCAGCACCGGATATATCATCTGATATATGTAGGAAGAAGGACTGAAAACACAGTGTTTCTTCCTGGTAATTAAACTTACTAAACAGAATTAGTTCAGTATAGCTGATGCTCAAGGAGATCAAAATTAATGAATGATTACAAATCTGTAATCAGCATTTTACAACCTACATATGTGCTGGTGGATTTGTATACACAAGATTCAAGGACACAACTATGAATTTTTGCTCTTTAAGGATCATTGAATGGGCTTTCTGCTGGGAAATGGGAAGTCTCCTAGTCTCTCTGTCAACCTGGTGATGGGTCATGATTTTTTGTTTATTCTGCTACTATTATTATATTTCATGTGTGACTTGGCCTGCAGGCTTAAAGGGAAGCATGGTATTTCATTCCAAACAAATTCATTGCATTCACTGTGATGTAAAACTGAAGCTAACGTTGTTCTAACAATCAGGAATTTTAACAAAATACAGCTCAAATCAGTACAATGAGTAGGGATGATGACTTGCAAAATTAGATGTTTTGGCAAATTAGTTAGCAAGTTACAGAACTGAACATTACTAGTCCTCAATGGGATGTCAACAACCCTATGAACGGGGAAGTAGAAATATGCTAAGATGGTCTGCTGCAATCCCACAGTAGGGTATTATCAGGAAAAGGGCAGGGACCATTGCTGATGAGACACCTGGATAGACTTAATATCTGATAACCATTATTAGCTCACTACCTTTCTTTTATTAAATAACTGTTTCATTGGATACTTTAATTACACTGTAACTAGCAAAGTTATTCAGACTGCAGACAATTGACAGGCGTTTTTGAAAATGATGCTAAGCTGTACTAAATTAATCTTATAAATGTGCCCAGACTATTTTTATGTCTGAAGATAAAATAAGAAAGCTAGTAAAATATTTGGACACCCTAAAACAACTACATACACTTGAGAATTGGAACAAGCTTTCAATTTTGTATCTTTTCCTGAGATTTGTTTTTGATGTCCAGGCATGATTTTAGAGGAGATATTTAGAGCCTCTGCCAAAATACTGGGTCAGATCCTTATCTCCAGTATACTATCATAAATCTGGAGTGTCTTGTTGATTTCAAGGAATTTACTGCAGGTTCACACCAGTGTGTGTGGCTCAGAATGTTGGGGGTCTACTGGTATGGATAGTGTTCCATTTAGATGAAAGTGTCATCACAAGGTTGTGTGACTTTCCTGTTGTAAGTCAGAATATTTGTGCTATTTGCTAATTAGTATTTCTCTTTGTAAGGGCTGGTTATGTTACTGGTGCTCTAGTAGCTACCCATGTTTGCTCCAGTTTTGCACTCAGTTTTACCAGAGGTGCTCTCAGGTAACTGTATTCATATTGGACCAACATTTTGCCTTAAATCTGAACATGAGATCAGAGATTAACCAAGCTAATTATTATTAACAGAGTTAGTTACTGTTAGTATAGGAATTATTATTAACAGCTTCACAGTAACAAAAATGAGCATAGACTTTGCCCTCCAAAAATGTGATAGTTGGAACAACAGGCAAGTCCCTACATCCATGGGACAGGCTGTCTTTTCTCACAGACTGCATGTCACAAAACAGAAATGCAGTTAACTGTTTGCAACTTTCCTGTATTTTCCTTTAAAGCTTCTCATATGCTTGATATTTCAAGTTCTGACACTTAGGCAGTAAATGAGATAAGCAATCTTATGTAGCAAGATTTAGACAGAGACAAGTCCCTTTCCTAAAGATGTAGTATTAGTAATAGGAATAGGGGTTAGGGTTGTTAATCTGGCTGTAATGGGGGTGCCACAGCAAGGGAAAAAAAAATCAAAATCAAAAAACTCTAGGTCATTCTCTTTATCTGGTGGTATGTAACATCAGAAGCCATGAGGGGTTTTTTTTTAACTCCTGAGCTGATGCTCAGTGCACTGGAAAAAAATTCTATTTCTTTGTCTCATTTAATAGGCTGCAGAAACCCTAAATGTCTTGTCTAGAAATGTCTGATAAGAAGAGGGTGTTTTTCTGCAACTAAATGAATAGAATTACCATGAACAAACCCAGATGTTATCAGTGACAAATCTAGATAAAGACATGATACAGGGCTTTCCCTATGTTTTATGGCAATTTGCATCATTTATGGCAGACCCATAATGATGCAAGTAGCCATCAAGTAGGATATTTCAGGCCATTGAAATATCATAAAACTGCAGGAGAAATAAATTATCATCCCAGAGCTTTGTACTCAAATGGCTGTTGTGAAGAGTGAACATAAACCAGTCACAATGGTTCCACAAGTTTCCTGGGCACCATGCCAGCCAGAAATTATTTCATTACAGCAATTCTCTGTTGCTACCAAAAAAGTAGACAAAAGACAAGCTCATGTATTATATTGATCAGATTGAATCAAAAAGCTTATATGATCTGGGATTTATAAAGAGTGAGAAAAGGAAAGAGAAAATAAAAGTGATATTATTGAACACAGAACTACCATTTTGTAATTTTTTTGTTATTACTTGTTTTTTTTATTTCAGTAAGACTTTAAAACCTTTTTATCAAGGTCTGAAATGAATGTATTTGACCAAGTGAGAGAACAGATAATGTCCTTTTCACAGAATAAACATTTTACACTTACTTGTAAGAGTCCAGTTTGACTCTACACTATAATCTCTGATTTTATCACTATCAGTGTATTTCTTCTACTCATTACGGAGTTCAGATATAATTTAAAAGTTATATGAATTACAATTAATTACAATTATGTTTTTTTATGTTTATTTTTATTGTAATCCAAAATGGATAAGTTTGACATAAAATATGTTCAAATATATCTATTTATTCTGTCTGCTAATTGATAGTCTACTCTTTCCTTTCCTTTCCTGCTCTTCTTCACCCAGGAACCTGATTCTTTTGTGGGTGCTACATGTCCTCTGCTCCAGGCAAAAATGACACAGATCACATTGTTCTCTTAGCTGTTTTTAAATTTTGCAGAGAAGGTAGTTTGATTGTTTCATTAACTGCTTAGGAACCTTTCATTTTTTACAATTCATCAGTACGTTTTACACGCACAGACACATATGGTGTTACAGCCATATAAAAGAAATCACGTTATTCTTTCCTGTGTCCTTCAGAACCCCCATGTTCTACAAGAATATAAAGTCTGTGTGTACTTTGGTACCCATTTATTTGAAGTTATTCAAAAGTCCTCTGCACATAGTCCTAGGCAATTGATCAAGCTGTCCTGCTTGAGCAAGGTGGTGATCCAGTTACCTCCAGAGATCCCTTCCAATCACAAGCATTCTGTGATCATGCGGTTTTAATATTTGTTCATCAGGAACCTACCTCAAAGATGGTTAACAGAATGGTTCCATAAATGGGAAAATACATAAATAGCAAGCAGTGGCAAGAGTGGAGGGACAGATCTTGGAGCAGGCCATCCTGTCAGCTTGGGTATGACTCATGTACCAAATGTTTGAAACAAATATATTTCTCGAACATTCATCTCTCTGCTGACTGATAATAATCTGTTGTTTTCAGCTGTGAAAAATATAGAGTGTAAAAAATCCAGAGTTCCCCAAGCACTGAGATGCTGCCTCCTAATTGTTTATCTTGGCTCTGGTGCATGTAATGGTCTATGGATAAAGCCAGCAGAGCAAGAAAAGTCAACCTATGCCATACCGATCATATGCAGCAGCATGAGGGGTCACCTAGCCTTACTGTGTCCCATTTTCCCTTCCCAGGCATGGAGCTGGCTTTCTCTCCAGCACACCAGGCTAAGAAATTCCTATGCTACATAGGTAACTAGGAAACCTTGAGAATCTTGAAGTGCCTTGGAGGTGGCAGGTGTCTGGCTGCTGTTCTCACAGCACAGGAGGACACCGCGTCCTGCAGGGTTGAGAAGTCTGCAAAACAGCAGAGCACTGCTGCACTGCTATGAAAGGCTAAACTGTGAAGCTAAGTACAACCTGTCCAACAAGGTTTTTTTGCTGTCCAACAAGAATTTTTTGTCTGTGATTTTGAAAAGCAAAATTGTCATTAAAGAGTAGCAAAAAGAATCTGGTGTAGTCTCTTTCTGTCCTCAACTTTAATGCACTGAAAGAAGGACTTTAAAATAATTTTATTTTTACTCTTCCTTTCATAATGTAGAAGTAATTTGACTATTTATTTATTTATTTTTATTTATGACCATTCTTATAACCTTATCTTTGTGAAATTATCACAGATTTTGTTTTTCTTGGGAAAACAAATTTTCTTGAGAGTTTGAAAGAGCACTTGTGAGGGTTTTATATTCTCTACAAGGATGCTTCAATTTGATGGTATATCTGAGATGGCTTGATTATTAATATCAAGAGAAGAATTGAATTACAGACATATAATTGTCATATTGATAAATGATAAACCATTTTTTTTCCTCAGAAAATACTTAATTGCCTAGCAGAATTAAATGCTGGAGGCTATTATAAAGGCAAAGATTTTAGAGACGTTAAGAAAACTTAGATACAAGCCAAACCCCATCATCCATAAGAGAAACATAACTGAATTTTCGTATGTATGTCATATATTGCCTAATTTAATTAGAAAATGCCTGAGCAGTTTAGAAACTATAGTGACACAGAAGCAAATGAAAGGCAGTTTTCCGTAATTCTATATAACCTTGTGTTTTGTCCTGAAACAATGTCTCTTACTTCTGTAAAGACCTCTTTCCGGATGAGATGCAGACTACCAGGAACTTATTAGGGCTGTTCCACATTGCATCTTTCCTCTATATATATCCCTGTAATTTTTTCTGTGAGAAAAAGTTTTTTTGATTCGTGGTGCTAGTAACAGGGATTAAATTTTCTCTTTAGTGGCATTAATTATGTCCAAGGCTACAATTTCAAACTGGTTTTTAACATTTACATTTCTTGTGCTGTACTTGTGTGTAGTCACCTGTGTTCTTAAGTGTCAGAGATTTCAGACACTACCTAGACATTAATTTTTGTGTCTAACTGGTAGGTTAGGACTGGTAGCATAGTCTCCATCATTAAATTCAAATTAAATGAACAGCAAGTACAAATTGAAGATAAGTCAGGGTAGTCACCTTTTCTCATGCTGGTGCATGCTGTTTCCTGTTTCTGACAAAAAGTGTTATGCTCTCCTTGAAGCACTTTCTTATTCTGGACAGCCTTATAGGGTATATGTTATTATTTCACAATTTTTCTTTTTATCATTGTTATTCCTTCATATACTCCCTAATAATACAAAGTTTCAGCTGTGTTTTCAGAATATGTAAGTTCAAACCTCTTCAATTAATTAACATTTTAAGACATCCTGAATCACTTGTTTTTAGGTACATTCAATGTTTATGGACTTCTCAGGCAAAGGGCAAATTGGTCAAGTAAAGAGACAGGACTGAAAAAGTTCTTTCACACAGGTAGCAAGAAAGAAGATATACTCTACCTAAGATTAGCATCTTGTAGAACTGTCGTGAAGGAAATTATTTTAAGAGTGAAAGATGACCTTTGGTATCCAATTTAAGACCAGAAAAGGAGTCAAAATGGGAGGAGAGGATGGAGGAATCTATGTTATTGTCTGTAATAGTAAATGAAACCTCTGTTAACCTTGATGGTAATTTGCCGTTTTGATTTTGTTAGTGATAGCAAGTTGATGTCACGAAAATGGAGAAAAGCAAGGCAGGAGATATCATCACTATCTCTGCAGACCAAACTTTTCATTTCAAGTCACAATATGACCCAAACCAGAAAGGAGACCTGGATCCAGGATTGCCAGTGCCTACTGGTCTCCTCTAATAACTCTTTTTTCTTGAGTGATGGAGTATCTCCATTCAGTGCACAAGCACAAGACATCAGAGAGTGCATGCAGCTGGCATTCCTTCATCCCTCCCTGAACAACCTCAGGAAGGAAGCAATAAAATGTTTATGGTATGTGAGCTTTCTTACTGGGCCTTCTGGGTTTCCCTGAACCTAATAGGCTGTTGACAAAAGGAATCTCTGCTAACGGAACACATTGCTTATTTCAAATAAACACAGATCTGGCTGAGATCTCTCTTTTTGAATGTTCACCTTTTCCTGTTATAT
The DNA here is from genome assembly GCA_018697195.1 of Certhia americana. Lineage (NCBI taxonomy): Eukaryota > Metazoa > Chordata > Aves > Passeriformes > Certhiidae > Certhia > Certhia americana. The sequence goes on from CM031878.1 coordinate 34,382,917, forward strand.
GCAGAGCTTCTGAATGATAAAGAGATTAAGTTTTAGGAAAAATGTAATACACCTAAAGACATAAAACACATAAAGACATAAAACATAAGACATCCTTGTACTGTATCCCTGAAATACCATAGTTCAGTAGTATTTTTCAATCTACATGGAATGAACCATGCAGAATTCATTGTGGCCTGCATTTTGAACCAAGACTCTATCTGTCTTCTAGTTTTACTGAGATCCTCTCAATTGTCTCCTTTAGTTTCAAAGACAAGACCTTTGTTTATAATTCTGTGTTCTTAACCCTATCTTATTGAGTGAAATAATATCTTGGTGTACTTCTAAGCAAGAGACAAGAATTAACTAATTTCATAATTCAGCACTAATTTGTTACAAACATCTTTATTCTGTGGTAAATATCAGACATCATGACTGAAATCAGGACCATATTTTATTTAACACTGTGCAAGTTTTAAAGGCAATCTCTGCTTGTAAGAACTTCATGGAGTTTTCATGGATATGAATTAAGAGGCAACTTCTAGAGCTGATAATCTATCCTAGGCAGAAGTGACATAAATTGTTGATGTCCTGCTGTTTTTGTGGCAGTGGATTGTCTATGCTCAGGCTTCGTTTACAAGAAAATTCTGTCTGTTTTAAAAGCCAGTTTGAGTCCCTAGAGTTCCGACATGACTTACTTTCTGCTTTTAAAACCCCTTATATTTTCGTATATAGGGACATTTTTTGAGTAGTTGTGTGGAAGACGTAAACACTTTTGATCCTTGATTTCCACAGATTTCCTCTCTGGTCTAAAATGATATTGCTCCTATGGCATGGTATAGGTAACATTTGGTAAAATATGGTAACATTTAACATTCAGTTATGAACCAAACTGTATTTAACATTCAGGTAATCTTTTTCTTTCTAACAGAGTTTGTGACTCATAAAATTAAAATAGCGCCCAGAGTGATAGTTTTATTATTATTATTATTATTACTATTATTACTATTATTTATTAATTACTATTTTAGACCTCTGTTATTTCAAAAAAATTCACAACAGCTTACTGCATCGCTGCAGACAGTTTTACAAGCAAAGGTGCTTGCTTGTCTGTTCCTTGCATTCTGTTAAAGATTTCTTATTCCTTCAGACTGTGCTACAAGGACCATTTCACTGTCCCCTTTGGCTTCTGCATCTTGCTTCCAGCATGAACAGACAGGTAATAACCATTCAGCAGGGCCATTACCTCTTCTAAAGACTATTATCAAAATGGTCATTATACATAATGGAGATTATTACAGGCAACTTGAGATTTTTTTAGATACATCACTACAATAATAGGTGGCCCTTTTTAGACTTATATATTGGTGGGAATAATAACAGGGCATGAAACACATGGCAAATGCTGCTTTTTATCAAAACTTTTTCAGTCTTTAATGTCTTTTCTTCTGGATTCTTGTGATATTTACAAAACTTCTGTGAACACCACCTGTTGAGAAGTTTATCAAACTGTAAGTGCACCAATGAAGAGTTACAAGTTTCAAAGATAGGGGAGGTGTATTTTCTTCTTAAAAAGCTATGAAAAAAGAGAGAGAAAAAAGGAGAATGAGAGGGAAAAAAAAGGAATATTATAATACAGCAGCTTTCCAGGTGGGTATATAATCACCAAAACAGCAAACCCTCAGTTTTTAGACAATCTCAAGCTGATCCTCTATAGGAAAAAGAGACCATATGAAACCAGTACTCTTGTTTTCACAGTAGCATTTGTTTTACAATTTATAGTATTTCTTTTTCATTTCAAGTTTGAAAAGCAAAATCTTAGCTAATCCTAGGATTATCTGCAGGGGGACTCAAATCTAAACCTTGAAGAGAGATGTCTTTTCATTCCTGTAATTTTTACTTACTATCCTCATCAGTTACAAGCATATTGTTTACAACACTACTTCCATATAATCTGACCTACTGCAAAAAGAAATGCCAAACAAACCAAATTCGGTTAATTTTTTGGGTTTAGCATAGATTTCCCAAATAAATAGGCTGGGTGGTGAAGGTGAAAAGGTGGTGATACTTTTTTCCAGATTGTTCATGATTCTTCTCCAGAGGAAACTGGTGTTATTTATACCCATCCTTTGATTTTTCTGTGTTAGCAGGCATAGCTCCAGTGTGCCAGGTTTATTTGTAACTATGTCTCTGTTCCTCTCAATTCTACCCAGTCTTTAAATCACAGTTCAAAGTAACCCTGTGCTAGTAAGAACTGTGTTGATATGGGATTTTCCTTGTCTTGATTATCCCTGCTTCATGTTGATTATATGCCTTTCTTCTTTTCTTTTTTTTTTTTTTTTTTTTTTTTTTTCCTTCTCTTTCTTTTGGGATATAAGCTCTACTACTCTGCTTCTGATAATGGCATTTTTATCATTTCAAGGAAGTTCCCCATTGCACTGCTCATCTCACAGGTTTTGTTTTTTGAAGTGTTGCATCCTTGTCGAAGTCTCACTGTGTCTTTCTGACACAGCCCTGGCAAACAGGAGAGCAGTGACGTTTTCAATGTGTACGAACAGGCAGTGGCAGAAGACCTTAGGCAGTAATAACTGCAGCCAAATAGGCGACCAGAAGACAGATTCTGTCCTGCAGTATGTTTTCCAGGGTCCTGTTTAACAATGGAGGTATTTTTTTCACTCCTTCAGGGCTCTTTAATGCCCAGCTTTTATAGCCATCCTGTAACTGACCTGTAACAATAAGGTTTCTAAGCATTACCATCCTCTGGTAGAACCAACAGTTCTTTTTCTTCTCAGCTATCCTCCAAACACATGATGATTGTTATGTATACGGCACTCATTGATTGCTGGTGTTCAGGAGCTCAGGTCTTTTCTGACCTATTAAAATCTCACCATTTGTGGCATCCTGTTACCCAGGACATTTGATGCTAGTAAGTTACTGTGCCAAGTGGCAGCAACTGACCAAAACCAGCTGTTTTGCTCAAAATACCACTGAAAACAGAAGTCTGAAGATAAACAGGAAACATTCCTGTTTTGGGACAGGCTGCTTTAAATCACCAGAATCTCTGAGTCACCAGACAAGATGATAGCATATGCCAAAAGTAATATTTCAGTCATATAATATTATTATTGGTTATGAATTCATACTTTTCCTCCCCAATATATGTAAGTGTCAGATATGACAGATTTGGGCCTCATTCATATCTAGTGCTGAGGAACTCTCTGCAAGAAATCAATGGCATGAAACTTATATGAAATTCAGTTGAGCGCTCTCTGAGACCTATGCTTGTAGGTACAGGGAATTAAGTCGTTGTGGCAGCTTGGAAATCCTTTACTGTCCCATCACGAAAAACCTTTTGATTTTAACAAGGACTTGGTCCGGATGTGTGGTTTCTCTCAAGTGAAAGAAATAATTGTGAACAATTAGCAATATTTGTGCTGATTTAGGTTACCCGAGAGGGATTGCCGTGCTTAAAATCACATCCCGGAACCAGCTGCGCTACTGCTATGTCACTTTGCCGTATTTACAGCAGCAAAATGGGTGAGTGGAACTGGAGAAGTAATAGGCGGTTTCTTGATAACGTTAACATTATAGTGAGACCTTTTTTACTGGTGCCAGAGCCTCTGAGGGATTTAACTGCATGAAATCCAGAAATTGTCACTTCATTTGGCACTGTCATTTCCACAGTGGCTTGTAGGATTTTTTGAAAGAGAGAAAAGAAGTATACAGAGGGAATGGATTTTAAATAGAAAAAAAAAGATTGCTTATTAATATTATTTTTTTTCCTAATCTTAGCTATTCAATTGATTTGCCAGTTTGGATCTGCAGGAAAAAGCACTTAACTGGTTTGACTGCCAAGTCCCACTGCCCCTTACACAGTGGTTAAGTTAGGAGCTGTAAATGCTTAGCTATATGTGAATTAGTTTGCAGCATCTTTTGACTCTGAGGGAACAAAAAGGTGGAGGGGGGGGAAGGGGGGAAATGGGAAGGGAGAGAGAGAGAGAGAGAGAAAGCCTGCCAGCTATTTGTGAAGTAAATGTTCCCATTTCTTTTAAAACACAATAGCAAGTGTAATTTTGTCACATGCATCTGTTGCTATCACCTCTCACTTTGTGCTGAAGTGCTCACCAGAGCATTTACAGAAGTGATTCTTCCTCCCACCCCTGACATCTGCCACCGAAAATGCTGCATTATTCATCAGCGTGCTAATGGCAGGTGATGAGATCTTTTCACGCTACATCCCTCTCAGTAGGTGTTTATTACTCTGTTCACCAGCAGCCCTGCTATTACTGCGGGGCCAGAAGAACTCTACATACTCGCTTGACAGGTAATGGGAAACGTGCTCTGCTCACTTGGCTCACAAGTGCAGATGAAGGTTATTACTAGGGCAGCTGCAATATCGCTGGGTGCAAAGAAGACGGTCACTTTAAGTGAACAGCTTAATTCTGGAAATCCATACAAATAATGTCAGCACCGTGATAATCCATCTTCTTTACCTTCTATCATTTCAGCAGTCATCACACTGTAATAATTTTCTCCTGGTTCACCTGTGGTCTCTATGAATAACAGAGTGGGGTAAAAAAAAGAGGAAAGAAAAGAAGATGAGTTTGGCTTAGTGTCTGATGATCACAGTGGTGAGGAATTTGTCTCTGTCTAGTAGCAAGATGCTGTCATGTGTGTGTGCACAAGTGTTTGTGTCTTGTGGAGGGGAGAATCTTGCAAGCAGCACTGAATGTTTTGAATTTTATAAAAACAGCCTGACAAGAAAGGCAAGCCTCTACTGATTTGTTTGAAGACTTGTGACAAAAATTAGGGAAAATAAACATTCCTGAGCACTGGGAAAATTGAAGGAGGAGAAATTATTTTTACTCCAGAGAACTCATATCACTAATAAGCCTTCCCCAGTTGTCTCCCTTCTAGGTTTCTCACTTAGACACATCTTGCCATCCTGAGAAATCCATAAAACCTCTCAACCCACATGAGGAATAGGCAAACTTTTTTCATAATTTAAAGGTGCAGTTTTCATTTTATTTAAGGGGCAGAATTTTTTCAATCTAGTGTTTTCTTTACTAAAACAAAAGGTGTGCTGGGTCTGCAGAAATGAATGTTGTTCATTCCACTGTTACTGGAATGTATCCTCCCAAAAATGTAAGCTAGGGAGATTTAGAGACAGGCGTGATTTGTTGCAATTCTAGAAGTATTACAATTGCTAATCTGCACCTGTTTCCATATTAGTAGAGTCTAAAGTAATTAAAACAAGAACTGTGAAAGATTTTTTTTTTTTGTCAGACTTTTGTCTTTAAAGTCCTGTTTTTTGTTTCCATGTAATAACTGTGGAGTTGCTTGTTATGCCTAGCAGAGGAGAAATGCCTTTTAGGGAGAGAACTAAAAGGGAAGGAAAAAATCCCCTAATTTCTGGTACCTGTTCTGTTTTCAGTGTATCTGCATTTTTAGCAAGTTCATTAGTTTTTATCTGTTGAGTTTCTGTACCAGTCTAACCTATCAAACTTTTAGATGGTTGTTACAGATTAACACATGTATTACTTGCAAGTTTAAATGTGTCACAAAATGGAGGCAAAATGAAAATGTGATGCACCCAGCAAGACTTGTTAGAGCCATTAATAATTACCTACAGAAGTAACTGGGAAGGGGGCGGATGAAGTAGTCTTGGGACAGACAAGGTCTCCTTTGCAGGACTTGGCTTTCACCTCTGACTGAGGAGTGGTTTGTGCTGGGGGTGGGGGCTGGATGTTTGCAGAATTAGAGCTGCAGAGTGTTGCTCCTTGGCTGGAGTTTAGGCATGGAAAATAGAGATGATTGCAGAAATGCAAAGCATTGTCTGTGGAAATATTTAGCTTGCCTTACTTACTAAAATACTGATTTCATTAAGGTATTGCTCTTCGTTTTAGTGGTGATAAAAAGATGAGCTGCAACTTACTGCTGACCATAATTTCTTTTTCAGTAAATGCATTTATTCCTATGTAGCTGAAGGGTTTAGTAAGGTGGTGACAGACTGAATGCAGAAGACAAATCATTCTTCAAAGATTTAATAGTCATTAAGTTCACAACAAGATGAAAACATGGGTGTTTTTGCCATAATTGGGAATGACTAACTTTGGTTTTTTCATATGTTCATAATGTCTTCAAAAGAAATTGCTATGTGCAAGGAAGAGACAACATCTGTCTCGTGGCTTTCTTATTACTAAACACATGTAATTTAACATGATGTCATCATTGCCATTGAAATGTAATTGCGATATAAATGTAAGTCTTTGTTGGGGTTCAGTAGTTGTTTGAGACTAATTACATTTAGGAAATCACACTGCATTATATTAATATTAATAAAACCCCAGTAAAAATCAATGTTTGTGTTAGAAACACATCTGTGTTGCATAATGCTGAACTTGAGAAGAAAATAATAATTCTTCTTACCCATACTTCCTCCTCAAACTGGAATAAAAACCACTTTGACCTGTGAAAGCACTCTGACAGTTTTCTCTGAGCACATAAAACAGAGATAATAAATGAGTAGGGCAGTAAACAGCAAAGAAAACTCTAAAATGATAAATATTAATGTTATAATATTATTGACCAAGAAGAAGTGACCTACAAAGAGTTATGAAAACACACATAGAGAAAAATAGGTTTCTAATTAATATAGAATTCCATTCCATTTCCATAAGGAAGGGATTCCACAGTCTTATATCCAGTCTTGTTAGGATGACATCCAAGATCACAAGGGAAAGTTTATCATCTGTCTTATGAAATACACAGTAGGAGAAAGATGGGAGTGTTTCTTTCATATACAACTTGATATTGCAGAGTTCAGCTTATCTATTTGTACTCCTTTCAGAATGAAGTATAAATAGGTGATGGAGATGCAGTCAACATCATCATCCTGCAGCTGAACCATTCCTCTCATTCTTTTTCAGTTATCAGTGCTTAGGTGAAGGCGAGCTGTGACATCTTCCTATTCATAAGAGTGGTATCATTCCCTTTTCAGTCTTGTATCAGAAATTTTTACCAAATATTTTCTGTGAATGCATGGCAGCTATAACTAGCTAAAGGAATTGTGGATAAAATTTTAATGAAAATTCTTGTCTTTAATATAATGCAAAAAGAATAAAACTCTCAAAATTTGGCATAATTTAATGAGTTTTTTTTTCTTTTTCGAATTATGTGTTTTGTTAATGGTCCAAGGGTAGAACAGAATTTGCTGATGTTATAAAACAATCCACCAAAAATCATATATCTACAAAAAAAAAGTATTTTTCATAATTTCAAATGAAATTTTGAATTATTTGAATTTTATTGTGTTTGTTTTATTTTTCAGAACTCTCCAGGCCCCCAGAACTATCAGAAATTCCCACAAAACTGGGAATTTAATTGTTGCTCATCCTCACTGTTGAGTGACCATGGCCAGTGGGATATAATGAGAGAGAGGTATAAGCTTGAAAAAAATCATTCCTCATTGCTCTAATATCTGGTTGTTTTATTGTTCATATTGACCATCACTGTAGAATACAGAAGCCACTGAAATAGTCACAATTGTTGTTGGGCTAACTATATTTTGCCTGGCCATTTGAATTGCTCAGAGTTACTGTGACTTGAGTCATTCTCTTTCTCCAGCTATGCTTGTTGCATGTAGGTAACCTAAATCACTGGTGTGTTCCCAACAATTCTTTATTCTTATGTACATTTTTGAATAGCAACAGATTATACACACAGTTCATTTTTATAGAAACTGAAAGTGATTTTTGAGAGATTTGGCTGATCACAGAATGATAACAAGGGAGGACTGACAGGAAGCACTGGTCTAGGACTCTTATAATGAAGGAAGGACTGGAGGCAAGGAATACTGAAAACAGAAAGTAACTCAAACAGGAAAATCACCACTTCTTGTGCAACAGAAATAACTTCATGCAAAATGACTGAAGTCCAAGTTCTGAGGAGGAGGAGAAGTTTGGTCTCTCTTATGTAGCATAATGAAACATGTAAAACTCTTCCCTTTTAGCTTGACACATTGGATAGCAAGATTTTTGCTGGTTTATTTGTTTTATATTATGTGATTTATGGTCTGTAGCCATGTTGGCAAGTAACTTTTTGTTTAAAAAACCTTTTTAACTGTATGAAGGGAAGATTGGGTACATGAACTCTGTAATCAATACGGTGGACGCCAGGTGTGAACTATATGCAGTATTTGAAAAGGAGGTCTTTTTGGATTTGAGTTTCACATGTTGTTTTGTGGCTTGTCTAATGGAAGTTATTAAACCGCCCACGT
>CM031878.1:34392473-34424166 GCA_018697195.1 Certhia americana
ATTATTATTATTATTATTATTATTATTATTATTATTATTATTATTATATATTCCTAGAATTTTTTTACTGTGACGAGTATGAACTTTGGAGAAGCAGGCTCAAAGTGGCTGTCAAGAAGACTTTTTTTCCCAAAGTAAAAGGTGCTGACAGACTAAAGAACTATGTCATGAAAAATTTATAACCAAATTTCCCACAACAGAAAAGGGGCAAAACCACCTGACATATTAAATGCCAAATCTTCATGCATATCTGCTTCAGTACGAATTCAATGGCAGAATAACTTTCAAAATGTTTTATGGTCCAAAGCAGCTATAAAGTGGCTGCATTTGTCATTTTAGTAAACTAAAATCAGAATTATACTAATATTCAGTGGGGTGACAGCAATATATTATCTTGTCAAGCAGGAGATCTGATTTTACAGGAATACATAGTAAGTTAGAGAGGAGCTGTAAGAAGGATGCATTTAATTACATAAATAATAATAAGAGTAATGACAAACTATAAAACTAGTTTTACACTTTAGAAAATACATAATAATATGTGGATATACATATTTATTTTCATACAAGACTGTATGTAAGCTTTCTGGCAAATACCAATGCATATTCTAAGCTAATGTCTCATCTTTCACATACCTTTGGGTCTTATTTGTATAAATGTATTTTTCAGATTAAAATAAACCGTAAAATACTTTTCAAATTAAAGTAAGCTATAAACTGATGGGTTCAGTATTGGATGCAACATAGAAGGATAAGAATTTGGATGTGCTTATTGATCTTATGTTAAGTGTGAGTCATTAATATGATCTGTCAGTAAAACCAGCTAATCTGATTTAGGGTATATCAAACAACATATTTTCAGTAAAAGTGGTAGTGATACTGTTGCAGAAATTATTGGTGACAGCAGTAACCACATCCTATTCTGGTTACTCAGAGAGGTGTACTCAAACTGGAATGGGTGCAGAAATGGGCAGCTGAGAGGTTTAGGAAATGCCTCATATAAAGAAGACCACCAAATAGCTTAGGTTGGTAGACACAACCCTCTATTTATAATTATTAATGCTTTACAAATATGAGAAAATATTTTTGCAGAGAATACTGCTGGTAAAAGAACTGAAGGAATTCAGCAAACTTGCATTTTTCCTAACATGAGAAAACTGACGTAAGTATAGCTTGGGTATAACGAACACACAAATCTTTCGGGAAAAAACCCCAATTCTTTAGCTTGTCCTGGTAGGGTTCAATAAATATATGGAAGGACATTATGTTGTGGCATCTTGTAGGATTTATCAAGCTTCCTCCAGTTTCAACTTCTGGTGGGTGTTCTCAAGAAAGGATATAAGAAAAATCAGTTAATTGAAAGGTCAGTAGATTATCCCAAAATAGTTGGTGCTTCCAAGTGCAACATCTTCCCAAATTTTGATGACTGTTCGATCAATCTTTTCAGTAGGCATAAACACTTAAGATTCATGTCAATGACAATTAAAAAAAAAATTCTCCTAAGATAAACATGTTCAAAATTCTTTTTTCAAACAATAATAAGTTATAATACTGGGTGCTTGTATCTTAAGTCATGGACTAAAAACTGTATTTATGTAAACAAAAAATAACCACTTGCAGGTTTTGATCCCATGAGCATGTGTACAAACTCTTTCAGTAAGCTTGCAAGTGGATTTGTACAGGTACTGGATTTTTTGCTTTTGATTTAATTGTTGCAAATTACAATGATATTAATATTTTTGAGTTCTCCTCAAAAAAGAACAATTTCAAAGAAAAATGTTCAGTTTTTGTCTTTACTTTAAAAGATTTATTTGGTTTATAATAATAAAAATTAAAATCAGTAGCAAAAGTCTTTTTGCAATAAAAAGTTCTGACAGCTCTAACATAGAACAAATGTCAGCCCTCAGTCTAATAATTATTTCTTAAAGAAAGTTTTCAACATTCATATATTGTCGCAGAAGACTTTATATGATACAAAAGAAAATTCTCTGGCAGGAAAATATTCTCCTGGTAAATTTTTCTCCAGCTTTAATAGTGTTTTAACTGACTAATGAGGAGTAACAGTGAAATGATTACACATAAAATTCTGTCAACTGTGCTAACTGCACCCATCCCCCCATACTAAAAAAACAGAAAAATTGAACTGTTCTGAATTTCTTCCAGATATTTAAACTCTGTTCTTATTTATAAGTTGTAGGTTACAAGAGGAAAGGATGGTTTTAAGTTTAGATTATCTTTTCAACAGAACTATTAAACACTAATTGCTGAATGTGTTATTAGGTTTAGGCAGGAAGCAGCAATCCTGTTGAAGATTTCTAGCCCTTTATGTAACATGACAGGGGAATATTAAAACTTTCTAAAACTGCTTAGTTCCTTCTTGCCTCCATATGATCGTATATAACTTCTGCAAATTATTCCAAAGCAAGACATATGCATTTTCTGTCTTTAGATTATAAAGTTAGTTTTCTTTTTCCATAAGATGCAGTAGTATGCAAAATATGTTTCGCATTCCACAGAGTATTGGTAGAGTCATTCCTTCTCAAACAGAAAATAAAATCCCAGTGACAATCCTCTTATAAAATAGAAAACAAAATAAAGCAGGGAATGAACTACTGCATTTTTATTGGTATATGTGAACCTATTCCGTGATACATCCATAATGTAATCCCAGATGCCCCCTCTGCTCATTAGTTCACTGGCTTCTTGTAGTTACCATAACAGCTGGAATTCTTCAGGACATATTTTTTTTTTTTTTTTTTTTTTTTTTTCCTTTCCCTCAGGCTTTGTTGATCAGCTAACAAGAGCCTTTCATGTGAAGAGTGGGACTGGACAAAAGCATGGTTAGTCCTACAGAAGAACAACATCACCATATTAAGGCTGACTATTCTGTGACTAAAACATGAATGTTTATGTAATATAAACAACAGACTCTTCACATAGACATTTCTCTTGTTTTGAAATCTAGCATTCTTGAATGTAAGTTTGAATATTGAAAGCTGGTTAGATTTTCCTCTAGGAGAAAGAAACTTTTTTTTTTGCTGTATTGCTGGACAACACCACACAGTCAAATAAAATGCAAAATAGTTTAAGGTAACTTCATATGCAAACATGTCCTATTGATTTAAAAATGAGCTGGAAAAATACGGAGTAGATATTTAAAATGCGCATAGCGCATGAAATTACCTCACATTATGGGTAATACTTGCCTTGTAGCAATTATGTCACTTATGCTTACACTAATTAAATGTTGATGTGTGAGCACTAAGTTGCAATGATGTTGTTAACTGATGTACATAAATATTCCCTTTAAACTGTAATTGCACTTTTGCCATAACTAAAAGAATATATGCTCAACTGGGTGTATATGGTTCCATTAAGTTAAGGAATGAATTACAAACTTCGATCTGTCATTAAATACCATGCCTGGGTTCTATCTTTAAACTTAAAAGTGAAAAAATCCTTTTGTCTTGGAGTTTAGAATATGCAATACTGTCATAAGAGCTTACATATTACTCATTTGAAAGGGTAGCAGTCATATGCAGAGTAAGACAGTTCAGACCACAAGTGCTGAATGTCCCAAACCTGAAGAGATGCAATGTAACTTAATTCACAATTTTTCTTCACTTCATGTCTCTCTAAAGAACAGAGCTGATACTGGGAAAAACTGTAGTGTTCTACTCATCTGGTTAATGGAAGATTTATGATGGCCTAAAGTTAATGTTGTTTCACTTTTAACACTAGAAATCCAGTGCTTGCTCTAAAACTGAGAAGTGTGGCCCAGAATGATCTTTTTAACAAGTGCAGCTTCAGAGCTATGAAGCTGCAGAGCGATGCGGTCATAGGAGTCACATCTCAGGTCACTGCAAGCCTGATAATAACTAGTTTTGCAAAGCAGTTAGATAACTTTTTAAAAAATGTACACCTTTGTGAGCTATGAATAAAAACAGTACTACTGTTCTTTATTGTGCATACAACAACATATGTTGACTTGCACTAAGCAGAAAGTGAGCAAAAAAAAGTAATGCTCTTGTAGTTAGAGGCAGTGCCAGCTGGGGTAACAACTGCTATCCATTAATCCACAGTGATGTTAAGAAAACCAATGCTACCTGAAAGTAAAAGGAAGATGTTTTTATGTTCGGTGTGGGAATTGTATGAAATTCAAGCACTGTGTCCAGTAAAAGATAGGGCTTGTTCTGTTCAGTTTGTGAAAATGTCTTAATTTTGTTAGCATCTTTACAGTATCCTTCTGCAAAAAATGTCCAACACACACCTAGACAAGACCATAATACATTGGGTGAGCAATTTACTGATATTTTAGGCTCAAAGTGTTATAGTAAGCTGAGTTAAATCAGGCTAGTCACCACTTAACAGCTGGGTTCTCCAGAGTTCAATTTTAGGGCCAATGCTCTTAAATGTTTTTGTAAATGTTCTGGGTGCTGGAACCAAATGTCACTAAATTTGAAAATGCTGCTAAACTAGGAGGAGCTATGGACACCTTGGAGGGTAGAGAGGCTTCACAGAGACATCTGGATAGGCTAGAATGCTGGGCAACATAGGATTCTCTGCTAGGACAGGGTAATCTTAGCTATGTGGGAAAACTGGGGGATCGGAGGCTAGAGGCAGCACTGCCGAAAGAAATCTAGGGCTTTGGGTCAATGAAAATGAGTGCATTGTCTGTCCTGGCAGCCAGGAGAGAAAGCCATGTCCTGGGGGCATCAGGCATGGCATCACCAGCTGGACAAGGGAGGTGCTGTTCCTCACTACTTGGTGCTGCTGCATTCCCACCTCAAGCCCTGCATGTGGCCATAGGTACCTCAGTGTAAGAAGGACAGCAGACTGTTAGGGTGTATTCAGAGGAGGGGGGCCAAGGTGATGAAAGGTCTGGAGGGCAAGAATTCAAAGGAGCGGCTGAGGTTACTTGGCTGGTTCAGCTTGGAGAAGACTACAGGCTACAGCTTCCTCAAGGGGTGCAGCAGAGCAGGAGCTGCTGATCTCCTCTCTCTGATGAGCAGGAATAGAACAAGAGGAAATGGAATGAATTTGTGTCAGAGGAAGTTCAGATGGCTATTATGAAAATGTATTGCCTTCCCTCCAAAACCAGAGAAGACGAAACAGAATGAGTCACTCTCAAAAGAAAGTGACTGATGTCACGGATACAGTTAAGAATGCATAAAAGCTTTCAAAAGGTGCATGATCAAAGTTGTTACATACACAGCAGAAGAGACATTGAATTCAAGAGAGTAGCCAGTGCAAGTCCTAAGTCCATCAGGGATATTGTGTCCTCAGAGTCTTGTGTGAATATGTTTCGAAGCTCATAGCAGATGCATAGCAGCTAAAAGTCTGTTCTACCAGGAACTGAAACCTATGGTGGATATGTTTGGAGGACCGGAAAGATCAAAAAATCTGTGCACACCGTACATAAATTACTTGAAAATAATATTGTAATTCACAGTAAAAAGACTCAAAGGTTTTACAGATTCAGAGAACATGAGTAAACCTAAAGTGCTTATGTTTCTATATTTGCCAGGTCTCTATTCTGATCTAGAAAATGAGTCTTTAAACTTTCTGAGGTTTTAGGCTTGGATGATTAGGACATTGCCTTTAATAATGTTGAAGAAATTTAACACTGGACTTATTTAAAAAATCAATCAACAAAACCAAAAAAATCCACTCAATCTTTACCAAGAAAGTCAACAAAGATTTTCTGTTGTCTGAGTTTTGATAAATCATCCTGCTTGGCCCTGATTTATCCTGCCTGCCTCTCTCACTTTAACAGGAGGTCTTTCCATGATGAAAAGCTCAATTATTCCAATAAACTGCAAAGATTTGCAGAAACTTGAAAATGGATTAAAAGTAAATCTCTTTTTCTCGGTGGAAGAGAGAAGTTAACATGGGAGAAAATAAACCTAGGAATGAACAGAAAAGAAACTTCATGGTGCAACATCCTGCTGCTGCAAACAACTGAGCAGCCTGACCAGCATAAGCACAACACTGAACTTCCAGGCTTTCCTCCTGATGGCTGAATAATCCTTTTTATATTTTTACTTGGTCCAGTGTACTGGTCCAGTTCTGTTTCTGGGTGAAACCTTTTTTTGACTTTTTTTCCTGAGTGTGCTCAGAAGATGGTAAGGCAGCTGCAGCTGCTCTCTGAATTTTCCTTCAGAGAATCCATATCAAAGTTTAGGTTGAACTGCATAGAGCACAGAGTAGCAAAAGTCCAGGAACAACATGTAAAATGTTTACTCATTGTGAGGAGTGGTCTGCATCTTCTCTGGATTGGTTCAGAAAGGGATGATGAATGTCAGAGCTCAGCAGAGGAGAAACAGGTCATAGTGCTCTTCTTCATGGACTAAGCTACTTGTGTCCACAGAACAACTTATTGTCTGGCTATATAAACAAAAATAGAGTGGATAGAGTCATGGCTAAACCTACCACATTCCTTACCCCCTGCTTCATTATTCTACTTTAAAGGTGGCATCTCAACTGGAAAGCAGGTTTCTATGGGAAAAAATTATTCACATAAGAGTCATCATGATTTAGCTAAAGTTTAATTATCTCCCTATAAAAGCAAATTCTTTTCTAAATAAATAAGAAAACACTTAGTTTTAAAGTTCTGGTCAGTGAGAATGGGTCACTTCATGCAGGAGGAGAAGCTGATCAAAGCTAGCTAAGTTAAAGACAGTGTTTTGCAAGCCTGCCAGTCATGAATGTTTGATGTATTTGTGTAGTAACCTGCGTCTGGTTTCCACTGTTATCCAGGGTGAGTGCTAGGATATCTGTTGTTGTGTATCTCATATCACAGCAAACGACAAAAAAATATGATTAAACTTTTGAAGCTGTCCTAGCTGCTACTAAATGCATGAAATATAAATTGCAAAATGCCAAGCACTTTCCCTGCCCCTGCCAAACAATCTTGTCAGGCATAATGAGATTTCTGTTCACACTCTGTAACCTCATGTAACCTGGACTGATTGGATTTGTATTATCCCTATGAATGCTGTGTGGACCTTTCATTGGCCTTTTTGCCCTGAGGTGACTTGAAAACACTTGATAGGCTGCTTCCCAAATCTTTTGAGGTTACTCTTTAGTCACCCAGGCACTTGAGCAGCCCTAGTACAGGGGAAACCTCAGACTGCTTCTAACTCACTGCAGTGGCCTGGATCTATGCTCCAGCTGCTTATTCCATAGCATTCCTTCTGAAATGGAGAATTCCTTCAGGCAGTAAGGAGAAGCAATGTGTAAGACCTTATTACACATTTCATTTCAGGCTCCTTCATGTTATGTATGGTGCACAAAGAGAAAGAAACAAAAATGCACCTTTTGCTTCCTATACCTGAAGTTTATCAACTTCTCTTTCACACTGGTTTTGACCAATAAAATAGATAAAGATTTCCCTTTACTTATTTGTCTCTTCTAAAGACCATTTAGAAATTAAATAAATAAAGAAGTAAAGGTCTGTTTTGTTGGGTTAAAGTACTAACTAAGCCTCTACAAATTCAGCAAGATCCAAGATCGCAAGATGATGCCTCTAAACAAGCACTGGTCAACATTAAGGAATTTAGCAGCAGCTGATAAAAGACCTCTGAGATGGTATACAGTGATGTTGAATGACAAAGAATTATTTTTGAAAGTTTCTAACCATTATATTTTCCAAAATTGAAAACAGTAAATATTGAAATGCTGTAAAGCAATGGGCAAAGGATCTTTCTTTGATGCCAGAGAAAAGCGATGAGAAGGATCTTTGTGATTACAAGAGATGACTTTTCTGATACAGCTACACATGGGCCATTCAGATGTGTGTTGATTAGATGCCTTTTTTGTCTTTCAATAAGAACTCAATTACCCAAGCATTAGAAACTCCAGCCCCAAAGGAACTTTTGGGATAGGGAGGATACTTTTTTTTTTTTTTTTTTTTCCTGTTTTCTTGAGAGTTTTTATTTTACAAATGGAAATGGTTTGGTAGTTTAATTTTGAACAAGGTATTCTTGTAATTTTTTCTTTCTTCTGGTTATCAAGGTGAGACACAGAGAACTAACCAACATCTTTGTGTCCTCTCAGTGTTTGTGTTGGGCTTGCTCAGCAAAGGACTGAATAGTCTGGTGAGATCATTCCTGTGTTCTATTCTGTATGTGACACCTCTGCTTCCTCTGTTGAGAAATTGTATAGTGACACTCCCTTTTCAGCTTGTCATGCTAGGTTACAACAGGATGTCAATGGCAATATTCCTTCATGCAAACATTAAAGCCTCACAAACTATGTTTCCTCTCACTCTTTTTTTTTCACTTCTGTCCCTTTTTTGCTTAGAAAGAGAGTGGATGAATTGTGAGAGGTCATAAAAAGAGATCCAGTAAAACTAATGAAGAGTTATATTTATTTCCTTGGCTCTTATGCCAGCAAAAATTTGGCATCTTAAAAAATTTCCGAAGACTAATAGAGTGTTGGTAATCTGGTTAGAAAAATTAACCATATTGGGCAGAAAATCAAGCTACTCACTGTCTGAAATGAAAATAAAACTGTATTATACCTGGCCATTAAAAACGTTTTCAGATAACTTTTAGTGAGTGAGCAGGATTTTAAACATTTAACACTTGAACTGCCTCAGAGATCAGGAGGTTTTTGGGTGAAATATTAAGGACATATTTCTCAAAGACACATCAGTAAAATTTGAAGTTAATCTTCTGCCCATTGGCTGTGGCATCAGGATGCTGTTTTGAGGAATAACTCACCATGACTTACAAAGAATCAGAAATCTGCCACATTTTTCTGCAGTGATCAAGAAATATTTGTGAAATGCTTTGTTAGTCCTTCCCTTGGTTGTTCACTGGTCACTGTTTCTATGGTACTGCTCAATACTCAGTGGAAAAAAGAGTCTAAATCAAAGAAAATATATGGCAGCATGGGTAAGTACAGTATCACATCCTTTGGTCATCTCCTCCTCTAAAGTATTGATAACAGTGAAATTACAACAGTAATTGCTGCTCAATGTTACCAAAATTTCTATGCGTTTTCTGTGTTTCGATTAATTAGAAATATAAAGTGAAGTGATGAATTTCTTGTACATTCAGAAGAGGCTCTACACTGTCTTATTCTTTTGTTGTAGTCTTTGCTGTCTTTTTCCCCTGAAGGTATTTATTTTAATATTCTGAATTGTGGCTTTTATCATTCATTTTTTTTGACATAAAGCTATGCTCAACTGACACGAATGAGCCTATAAACTTTGTTCATGCTGTCACATTTTCCTGCTCTCATCAGAGAAAAGTGAGTAATCTCCAGTGAATAATTTGTTAAATTTAGCCTCTTTTTCTCTCAAACTATACAAGTTCCTCAAATGCTTCTATTATTAGACAATGTGGCACAAACACTCTGAGCTGTATTCCATTTAGTGAATATGAATATTCAAAATCTGAGCTATTTAGTTTGGTAGAAAGAGGTCACAAAAAGGACAATATAGTACTTATTATTATTTTTCAAAACCATCTTAGTCAGTTAAAAGCTTAAGTTGTCATTGTGGTTGTTATGGTGAAGACTGAAATTAAATTTATTTTCTAAGCATTGTTTATGTGCTATTAACATTCTTAAAGTAATTGCTTTGATGACTTTACACCCTGAGTTTCCTGAACATAACACTGGTAGTTGCAGCTTGTATATCTAACAAAGCTTATCCAGCTTTTTTGAGTTTCTCATTTGTACTTTTTTTGGTTTGTGTGGAAGCCTGATTTCCAGCACATGATGTATGGAGATTTGGGATATTCTTATTCCAAGACTCATATTAAAGCATGGTAATGATGATTATTTTATGACAATGTTGTAAAACTATATAAAAAGTAAACACAAAGTGTGAAGGCAGCCTAGCACAGTGGGGAGATACACATTTTAAAAAAATGCTTTTATTCAGAAAAGGAGATTGCTGCATTTCAGCTTATGCTTGCTTCTTTATCTGTCTCAAGAAATGATTACCTGGAAAACGAAGACTTGAAGAAAACTATTCCACAACTGCTCAACTTGTCATATTTGTAGGAACTGAGATCTAGGATTTACTGTGCCTATTTGAATAAATACAATTGTTGTCTCAGTTGCTCTATTTAGTGAGCAAAATGAATGCTGTGTTTGCAGAACTACTTGATTTTTTCTGCACCAAAAAAAAGGAAATCATATTCCTACACTTTTCATCTATTAGACTTCTGTAAGATATTCTGAAAGTTACAACTCTGAAAATTCTTCCCAGCTTTCTTTCTTGGCACTTTAGTGCAGGAATATACACAAGTGCATAGACATACTTCATTATGAGGAAGATCAAAAATACTTAGTATTGCTTTTCAACTTGTTTAATCTGGAAGGGAAAAGAAAAAAACACCCAAACCAGCCAACCAAAAGCCATGAAAACCAGTATCACTTGAAGTTCTAAACCATCTGCAGAAGAACTGAAGACAAAATCTAATTTGGGAACGAAAACAATAGCCCAGCAGAATTGCATCTCCACCAATGCACACAGTGTAGGTAAAAACCAGAAAGAGCTGGAGTGCAGCAGGAAATCTATGACATAATTACCACCATGGAAACATAATGGGATGACTTCCATGACTAGAGTGCTGCACTCTGTTGCTACAAGTTCTTCACAAGGGACAGGCAAGGAGGGAGAGGTCTTGGGGTGTCTCTGTCCATTGGGAAGTGTTTCAACTCTACAGTGCTCAAGCCTAGGGATAATGAGGTTGAATGTCTTTTGTGTAATAATCAAAGAGAAGGTTGGCAAGGCAAGTATTTTTAGAAAGGACAGGTCAGGGAGGTGAAGTGGTGGAATTGTGCTTTATGTGAGAGAGCAACTGGACTGTATCAAACTCAGTCCAGGGACAGACGAGGAGTTGAGAGCTTACAGGTAGGTATTAAGGAACAGGGTAAAATGGTTCACACTGCTGTGGGTGTTTACGACACGCCACCTGATTAGGAAGAGGAAATTTACAAGGATTTCTATAGGCATCTAGAAGTAGCCCTGAAACCACAGGACCTAATTCTGGGGGACTTTAATCACCCTGGTATTTGTTGCCAGGACAACACAACTTGGCAGTCACAGTCCAGGAAGTTCCTACAGATTATTGATAATAGTTTTTGATGTAAGTGGTATAGAAGCCACTATAGGCTTCTATATATAGAAGGTATAGGAAGGAAAGATGTGTTGCTGAACCTTCTACTAACAAACCAGGAGAAACTGGCTGAAGACATGAATATTGGTGGCAGCCTTGGCTGCAGTGACTACCAGATGCCGGAGCTCAGGATCCTGCGTGGAGGAAGCAAAGCAGTAAGCAGGACTAGGTCCCTAAACTCCCGGACAGCTAACTTAGACCTTTTCAAAGACATGTTTAGAGGAATCCTACGGTATAGGGCTCTAGATGAAAAGAGGGTCCAAGAGAGCTGGACAGCTGGAAGGGCATCATCAGCAGTACGTAAGCACCAAAAGGAAAATTATGGAAAATGTAGGGCTGCTGCTGAATCAGAGATGTGCTCTGGTACCAGAAGATGCAGAGAAAGAAAGCTGGAGGAAGAAAGACTCTCCCTGGGCTATAGAGGGCTTGGTTAGAAATTGACCAGGAAAACTTAACGTCCATAAATCCTTAAATCCATGGGCTCTGATGGGATGTATCCAGAGGTGTTGATGGAGTTTACAGATGTTGCTACATTCTTCACCATCTGTGAAAAATTGTGGAGAAGAGGAGAGGTTCCTGGTGACTGGAGGAAGGCAAATTTTACTCCCATCTTCAAAAATGGTAAGAGGGAGGACCCAGGAAACTGCTAGCCAGCCAGCGTGCCTCACCTCAGTTCCTGGAAAAGTGATGGAATAGATCATTCTGGAGACCATCAAAAAGCATATAGAAGACAAAAAGGTCATCAGGACCACAGGAGTGGTCAGAATGGATTCTCTAGGGGAAATCATGCTTCACTAATCTGGTGGACTTCTATGATTGCAAGGCAGGATGGGTCTACAAGGGAAAAGCAATATATGTTGTCTATCTTGACTTCAGCAAGGCTTTTGATGCTGTCTCCCATAGGTAGCTCCTCATAGGTAAGTTCAGGAAATGAGGGTTAGAGGAATAGACGGTGAGGTGGATCAAGAACTGTCTGAACGGCAGAGCTCAGAGAGTCATGATCAGTGGAGGAGAGTCCAGCAGAAAGCCTGCAGTCAGTGGTATTCCCAAGGGAACAATACATTTGTACAATATTAGTACTTTTTGTTTCTACTTGAAATATATAGACCAATATAAGTAGGGCCCTATTTGCTTTCTTTCTTAGCTGGATATAAATACAACAGGAATTGTGCTCATTCATAAATAAAGTTATTTCCACTCTTTGATTACTGCAATATTGTAAGCAGAAGTTTCTACTAATCAGCTTGCCATTCTGATACTGAATTTTCTCCAGACCTTGTGCACAATGCTATGTAGGTATATGCTGGAGGGAACTTCCCAGCCTGGTTGCTGATGAGTGCAGAGGCCTTGACATGAAGGGGAAAATGATCTATTTGTGAAAGTCTGTTGACTGGAGATATTCAGGGATTGAAGCTGTAAAAGTTCTGCAGCTTAGGGAGAAGTAGAGTGGGCCTAGCTCGCCTGGAAAGCAGCACACTAGATTTCTCTCAGGTGTGGGGGGATTCCTAGTGTCAATGACGGCCAGCTCTACAAAGCAGTTGCTAGTCATCCTGCCTGTACTGGAGAATCTGTGTGGAGCCCCAATGTTTTTGTGAATACCAGCTCCTTGGGCAGGGCGTTCCAGCTGGAGTGGAGAACCTGCTGCTCTGTGTTCTCTTGGCACTGTTGGCTGTGGGGTGATAGAAAAAGGGCAGATGACAAATCTTATTGTCAGCAGAGAGAAGGAGGGGAAAGATATCCCACTGATACTTGAACCGCCAGGTAGCTGCTGTGTATCTAGTGCATGACTCCACAGACAAATGCAAGTTATGGGCTTTTTTCATTTGCTGTGTGAGTCTGGAGAACACATCTTGTGCAGGTCTTAGCATCATTCCTCTTTGTCAGCTCATATTGCCCTGTCCGTTTGAAAAGCTGATATTAATTTCAAAATTAGTTTTTGCAACTACATTTATCTCCAGGTCCTTCTGGTGTTCTAAATATTTTTTAATTCTTGTTTTAAACTGTGTTGTTGTTCTGTTTCATGCACCAGTTTGAATGACCTATACAAAATCAGGTGAAGCTAGTTAAAATGAGGAAAACCATAAAGCTAGCTGCAGAAGGAAATACTTTCAAGTGTACAAAGAAAAGAAAATGGAAGCGTAATTCTCTCTAGTCTCTTTTAATTCTATATACCTTTGGTGTTATTTGTAACAGTAGGAGTTGAAAAGCATGTAGACAGAGTGTGATCATTAAGCTCATGGTGACTCAAATGAAGGGTCTTGAACCCCTTAAAGAGTCTTGAATATGACCAGGTAAAAGATGCAGACAAAGAATTAGAAAAAGAAAGATGAAAAACTGAAAAAAATTTAGGAAATAGGACAAGTCTCTGGAGGCCAGAGAAATAACTAATGCAATGCTCCAATTACTTTTGAAAAGGATCTAAAAGAATTGCAGGAAATTAGACCAGTCAGTTTGACATCGATTTTTTAAGTCTCAGAAGTATTTTTAAAGGATCACATGTGGATACATTCAAAAGCACAACTTGAGAAAAGACAGTAAGTGTGGCATAAGAATAGGGTAATGAGGTTTAAGTAATTTGTTTATATGAATTTACACATATCTGTTTTAAAAATATTATCACGTGAAAGAGTTGGAGAGCAATAAACAATATGAAACACTGCAACTATCTGAAAAAACTTCCCTTTGATTTTAGAACTAAGGTATGAAGTCCTCAGAACAGAGGAGAATACAGCAAGTAGAACTGACAACTGAATAAGGCAAACAGAAGAATAGATGTCTTATCTTTGGCCCTTGCAGGAGTTGTTCCAATTCACAAGTCATCAATACCAGAAAGCTCTGACAGGCACCTGATACAATTTCAGAAGCTTGTGGGGATCTTGTGTGAAGCATTTGCCCTTTTGTCAGGTCCCAGGGTACCAGAAAAATGGAAAATTTTTGTTTTAAAGGTATGAGAAAAAATTCCCACTAGAGAAAAAATTGTGCATCAAAAACATGTCTTTTGATATTAAAAGCATTCAGCTTAATGTGTGGGTGATGCATATGGTTGGTGGAGCATGGAGAGGAGAACTGAAGGAATTGGAAGCAGTAGAGAAACAAGTGCATAAGAAAGGATGAATCTGAATATGTGAATGATGTAATTATTTGGTATTTGCATAAAAAGAATATGTGGTCTTACAGAACTTTTGGAAGCAATGCCCAGGTCTTAATAGGCATGGCTGAGAGCAGGGAAGAAGGGCATAATCAGAGGAATCATTTCAGTGAAGTGTAAGACCCCCTGTAGGGATTACAATGAGACACATATGTCTGATATAAAATTCACTCCTGTATTGCTGAGAGCAATGAAGAGAAGGTTTGTCTGCTTTTAGATGCTGATGGATTAGAAGCCATAGGACTCCGTAGGAAGATGAGAAAACAATTCTTTCACATGCATAGATAGTATGCTCTTCAGGTAAAATTCAAGTCGCAAAACTGGGATGAAGATCTGCATTTTAAACATTCCAAAGCTTCACTATGTAGATAGAAAACACAGAAATTCAGAATTCAGGTCGGATTTTTCAAACTCAACCAAGAATGAATCTTTCTCTAAGAGCTGAGGAGCACACAGGACTATAGTGATGACAAATACCATACACTAGTAAGTGTAAGTAGACGTTCATATTAACCTTCTGCAGCATATTTAATCAGAATGATTAGCTCTTTCTCTTTTGATAGAATCATAGAATGGCTTGAGTTTGAAGGGTCCTTAAAAACTAGCTTGTTCCAATCTCCCTGGCACTAGACCAGAGTCGCATCCAAGTTGTCCTTGAACACTTTCAAAAATGTGGATGCGCAACCTCTCTGAGCAATCAGTGCTAGTGCTGTAACACACTCACAGAAAAAAATTTTTTCCTAATATCTAATCTAAACCTGCTGTTTTTCCATTTGAAAACATTCCCCCTTTTCCTGACACTACATGCTCTTGTAAAGGGTCTCCTTACGTTCTTGTGGGTATGTACTTCAGGTATGGAAGGCTGCAATTAGGTCACCCCAAACTCCAGGATGAACAATCCCAATTCTCTCAGTCTCTCCTCACAGGAGAGATGATCCATTCCTCTAATTGTTTTTATGTCTCTCCTGTGGACTCACTCCATGTCCTTCCTGTTCTGAGGACCCCAGAGCTGGATGCAGGGTTCCAGGTGGGGTCTCACCAGAGCAGAGCAGAGCAGAGCAGAGCAGAGCAGAGCAGAGCAGAGCAGAGCAGAGCAGAGGGTCTGAATCCCCTCCCTGGCCCTGCTGCCCAAGCTTCTTTGGATGCAGCCCAGGACACGTTTGACTTTCTGGGCTGGGAATGATATTGCTGGGTCAAGCCTCTCACCCACTGATACCCCCAAGTCCTTCTGAGCAGGACTGCTCTCCATCTGATCATCTCCTCCCTGTGTTGGTACCTGAAACTTCCCCAACACAGATGCAGCACTTTGCACTTGGTCTTGTTAAACCCCATGAAGTTCCCATGGGCTCACTTCTTGATCTTGTCCAGCTCTCTCTGAATGGCATTCAGTCCTTCAGGTGTGACAACTGTACTGCTCTGTTTGGTGTCTTCTGCACTTTTGCTGAGGGTGCATTGATCCCTTTGTCTCTGTAGGTAATGAAGATGATTAATAACAGTGGTCCTAGTATGGAGCCTGAGGGTCTTGTCACTGATTTCCATCAGGACTGTGAACCATTGATGATTACTGTCTACATGTGACTGTCTAGCCACTTTCTTATCCTTACAAGAATATGCCTTTATTCTTACCCATCAAATCGATCCCTCTACAGTTAAGAGAGAAGGATGTTGTGGAAGGCCATATTAACGGTTTTACAGAAGTCCAGATATGACATCTTCTCTTGTCAATTGATGTAATCACTCCATCACAGAAGACCACTGTGTTGATCGGGCAGGACTTGCCCTTGGTGGAGCAGCACTGACTGTCTCTGATCACTTCCCTGTCCTCCCTGTGCCTTTGCACAGCTTCTAGGAGGATCTGTTCCATGATTTCCCAGGCATGGAGGGGAGGCTGACAGGGTGATAGTTCCCACGATCTTCCTTTCTACCCTTTATAAAGATGGGTACAATGTTTACCTTTTTCCAGTCGCCTGTGACTTTGCTGTCCCAGTCCCCATCCTGCTTTACATCCACTCAAGAGTCATGGGAAGAGGAGTTGCTATGGAGGACTGAGGCAAAAATATTGTTAAATACCTTGGCATTCTCATCATCTGTTTTTCCAAGTTTACAAGTATTGTTGTCCTGCATATGAAATGGTTAAAGTATTCTGAGCTATATATGCACTTTAATCTAATAGACTGCTTTAATCTAATTAAAGTATTGTTGTCCTGCATATGAAATGGTTAAAGTATTCTGAGCTATATATGCACTTTAATCTAATAGACTGCTTTAATCTAATTAACAACCTGAGCTGGACATATTAATAAAAGAGGGACAGAAGAAGAGAATCTTGTCCCCAAGAAGAGAGAAGCCCACACTGGACCAAGTTTACAGGCAGGGGCTGTGATAGCTTGGAGGATCCCTGTTGGAGCAGTCTCTCCTTGAAGGACTGAATTCTGTGGAAGAGACCCACATTAGCACAGTTCATGAGAAACGGCAGTGTGTGGAAGGACTCACAATGGAAAAGTTAATAGAGGTCTGTGTGCCGTGGGAGGGACCCCATGCTGGAGCAGGGGAACATTGTGAAGAGTCCTACCCCTGAGGAGGAAGGAGTGGCAGACACAATGTGTGATGAACTGACCACAACTTCCATTCCCCAACCCCCTGAGGCAAAGAATTTGGGAGCCACCTTGAGTCCAGGAAGAAGGGATGCATTGAAGGAAGGCATTTTAAGATTTGGTTATATTTCTTATTATCCAACTCAAACTTGATTGGTAATAGACTTATTTCCCCATGTTGAGTCCTTTTTGTCCATGAGTGATGTTTTCCTGTCCTTATCTTGACTTATGAGCCTTTCATTATATTTTCTCCTGCCTGTGCTGCTCAAGAGAGGAATGACAGAGTCACTTTGGTGGTTACCTGGTGCCCAGCCAAGGTGAACCTACCACAGTGCCTGATGCAGTGTAACCATTTTCTGTAGCTATCTGTCTGTCTCTCTTTTCCCTGAAAAAAACCCTGTGATTTAAGGGCATATTTTTTCCTTTATTTGCCTCAGCTGAAATAATAGCTATCTGGTTATAGTAGCTAATCTAATGAGATTAGGCCATGCTTTTTTGTACATTTACAGATGTCTCCAGTCTCAAATGCCTGGAACCTCCTCTAATAATTTTAGCTGCTCTGTGCTGATGTTCTCTGCTTATACAAAGTGTGATGAACTACACGATAAAAGGATGCCTGGAAAGAGAATAGGACTGACTTCTGTGCCATGTAAAGTTTCACAAAATCTAGTGCTACACTTCTGAAAAAAACAGACACTGACATGAGCTTGAAAGATTTCTGAATTGGCATTGTTCATACTGTCAATTTTTGCCAAATCTCTCTATGTGAAAGTAGTGGACAGCAGGCCCTCTTGACCCTGCCACTGGGACCTGTAACCACTTAAAATCCTATATCTAACCAGAGTGACAAAATAAGAGAAGCTGACTATAACCAAGTTATATTTTAACCAGTTACAGCTCAAAATTTAATATTAATCAGTGATATTCATGCCATGTTTTTCTATGGTTCTCCCAGATGACTGAAGGTATGGGAAACCCTGAATAGCTGGGTTGTATGCTAGTGGCAAACTGGAATTCATAGCTTTCTGGGCTGAGAGGGCTGAGAGGAGTTCAAGCTGTGCTGCACACTGAGCCCTCCTGAGCCAACCTGTATTTGTTGGGCTCAAGCCCAACTACAAAGTTCCAAGTTCTCTTGCATACAACATCACTCTTGGTCAATGGTTGTTGTACTGCTGCCATCTCCACAAATAGCAAGTTACTTCCTGGGGGAGCATCTGCTCCTTCCCTTTGCTGGCCAGAAGCAGAGCAGAAGACTCTGCTGTAGCCACACATGACCCAGGAGGAGGAAGGCAGTTGATGAGAATTGTCATTCCCTGCATGGTAGATTCCTCACAGTCTACTGCCTTCTGGTGTAAAATCATGTCCGAAAGAGAAATTCAGTCAAAGCTTTACAGATTTTGCAAATCCTAGAGAAACAAACCAAACTCTGTCTACCTATTTACTTACTTTTCTCATCTGGTTATCATGACTAGATTCTTTGTTGATATCTCTCTCTGCAATACAGATCAGTGATCTGCTTGTTCCCTTATGTACTGTGTGGGTTCTGAAAACTCTTGTTTTATTCTCTAGGGATTACCAGAAAATCATTAAGTATATTATTACTTCTTAAAGTTAAATAATTATTATCTTAGCCTGATGGTCAGATTAGAAAAAGGAAAATGAGAATTTGAATGAACAACTGATTGATGCTTCTGGAAGCAGAAAAAGAAAAAGCATGAAGAGAAAGTAGTCCACCTAAAGTACTTTACTTTAGGTACATACACTCAGGTTGGGAGAAGGGTTAAAAAAAAAGTTTTTCTCATGATCACATGTTGCATCCATAATTTCCAAGGCCAATTCTTCACCATCTGGTTCTCTGCACAGTAATGTTTCATGATATGATTTGAATTCATAATAAAATCTGTTGTACCACACAGGAGATCTGCCTCAGTTCATGAGCCTGTATGTATTTTGGAGACTCAAGTAAAAGGTATCTCAGTTTCACCCTTATGCTGGAGACCCATACACTTGAATACCACCCTAAGGGCATTTTGTACCCTTGTTCTTTCTTCCTGTTTCCGTCTTCTCAGGGCTGACCTGTTGGTGTGGTAGGAAAGTCAGCTTGTTATTCAGACATGGTACGACAGGGACACTAGTGTGCATTGCACTAAACCTGCATACCTGGTATTGCTGTAGTTCTTGCCTAAGAACTGCCTGACAGATGTGGAGTCAAGCACATGGCTCTGCATTTCTAAATTAGTGACAAAGGTCCCTGCTGAATTTCAGTCTGACCTGAGAGCTTGAGAGCAACCATATGGCTGCCCTCCTCGGCCGAGGTTAGTGCCTTTGGATTCAGTTGACTCTTCAGATTTGAGTAGTCTAATTAAATCTGCCCACTTCTCCACACAGATAATTATCAGCCTTTCTATTACTCATGTTACTGCACAACATCCCCTCTCAATGACTTTATTCATTTCAGACAGGGACAGCAGGTGCCAGATGGCAAACTGATGCTGTGTGATACTTGGTATTTCTATCACTTGGTGCTTAGAGTTTCACCTTGCTTCTGTGCATTAGCCTGATGGGGATGATTGCTTTGGTTTGCTTTAATAAGCTGTGGAGCATGGAAAGTGATAGTGTGCCATTTATTTGGAGGAGCAGTTTAAAGGCAATGAACATTGTTACCATCTATAGAAAAAGGGACTGGCTGTAGCCTCTTAGAGTTGCAAGGAAAAGAACAGCTTTCAGTTTCAAGGAGTATATTAAGTGCTCTTTAGGTTAGGCTGCAATTTAGTAAAGCAACCCTGACTGCAGGTTCAATTATAAAGGCCACATTTTTCCTCAGAAGGAAGTTCAACACAAATAGGCAGCATTCACTGCTTACTGATGGTAGTAGCGGCTCTATAGGAAGCCACAGTGGCCACTAGAAGGTGCATTGTGCATTTATTTTAAGCATGCCTTGCAACCAAAGACAATGGGTGGGGGTAAGTCTGTTTTCCTTCTGAAACTGTAAATTACATGAATAAAAAGAAAAAGAAAGAAATTGAAACATGAACAGACGAAGACTTTGTTTATTTATTACCAGGAGAGACCCATTACAATTCAGCGCTGTGTTTCCATGGCATCCCAGAGGCATAAACAGAAAATACAGGCTAATGCATTCAGTTAGACTGAGATTTTAAAGTCTAATGCACAATCTAAATATATATCACATATGCCCACTATTTATTTATCTATTCTGTATATTGCAGTGAGATGGAGAACTCGCTAACTATTCCAGGGCTCTAATCCATTTATACATGTATCTCCTGCAGATGTCCAGTACTCACGGTGGATATATGTAGGCAGTGTTAATTTGTTGCCTTTCAGATTCCTCTCATTTCTCTCCACTTTATTCTTGGCTTTGTTACTATTCTCATATCTGTAAGTATCTCTCTAGTATTTCTGGTTAGGAAGCCCAAAGCAAGTTCAAAGATCCAGCCCTTCAGGACTGGATTCTGCTTAATCCCTTCTTCCTGGTGGGCTAAACATCCCTGCCTGTTGGTTGAGTGCTTCAATTTGTGACTACAAATACCAAGACTTGTACCATTTCTGTCTTGTTGGTTTATAAACATCCTTTCTAAAGCTGAACAAAATGTCTCAGCAGATTATTCTTTCACCTTGCAACTCATAGTTTAGCTTCAGTGCATAACAATTATAAAAGCTCATCTCAACCAAAATGTTATAAATGGTGTGAAGCTGACAGCACCTCCCCTTCCATCAGATTTCCACCTGCTTATGTGGAGTATGAGAAGAGCTTCTTCATAAGCTGCTAGAAGTTTGGAAAGGTATGCTAGAGTAAATGATTACCTTGAAGGGAGAATTTTAGACTGCATTACCTGTGCAATATCTTCTGGTTTGTGAAACTGCCTCCCAAGGGATGTGGTGTAGGCCCCTTTGGCGCTTGAGTCCTTTAAAATGCTACTAGAAAGAGTCCTGTTGAATGCCACATAAGGCACTCTCTGGATTTGTCTGTTGTCCTGAAATGCTTTTTAAAGGGGCTGTTCATTTGAATAAGGGGCTTGGTTCATATCCATTATCTGCAAGCATTTAGAGAGTTTTTGGCTTTTGGTAAATATTTGTCAATGAAAAGGGGTTTACTAATCCCACAAATTTAGCAACAAAACATATCTTCGTGACATTATTTCACTCCTTGTAAAATCTTGCAGCTATTATTCAGAAAGCAGTGGCATAATTAATCTGCAGGTTGCATGAAAGAACAAGGCACAATCTCTAAGTAGGCCACCATATAAATGTAATTTTTCCATGTCAATAACTTCCCTTGCATCTTGGCATCACAGTAACTTGCTGTACTGGGCTATCAGATTTGAGACTGAGGGAAATTCAGTACACTCTAAATACCTGTTCAGATTAAGGCTTTCTTCCTCCTCTAAGCCTGAAGGCCCTGGGATCCTTAGCCCTGAGATTAGTCTCTGAGAGTGTGATGTGATCCATAGGTGCCAGGTGAACCGATGGGAGAATGGGAAGGTTTCTGGTGGACTTCTGCCTGTCTTTTGGTAAGAGGTTGCCAATCATTAAACAAGCAGCAGCTTTGAATGAAAGGTCATTGTGCTAGAAATATCACAGCCACTAATATTTAATGGCACCCCTCTTAACCACTGATTTACTGGTGCTATGGTAATTATGGAAGAACAGTTGGAGGTATTTTGTATATAGTTATTTTTTCTGTTGCAAAAGGAAACTTAAGTTCTTGGGAAAACATAGCTTTGGTAGGAGGGAAATAACCCAGGATGCTTTTCCAGGTAGCCTCTTTCTTGTGAGATCCATACCTTCAGGATGGACAATGGAACAAAAATGGAGAATGATTACACAAAAGAGAAAAAAGAGAGGTAGATGGTCATGGAGACTAACCCTATAGTCTAAAAGATTTTTGTTTAAATCCTTGGCAAAGAAACATAGAAGTACATTTGTAAATGGTTTTTATAAGCATTCTTTTTTTATATTAGAGGAAAAACTGGGAATAAACTCAAAGGAAGAGTAGGCCAAAAAATTAGAAAAGAGCAAGTGGCAGGGTAGGAGGGAACACAAATGAAGGAATAGCATTGTAAAAGGAGTTTTGTAAAAGAGACAAAGAGGAGCCAAAAGAGGCAAAAATCATCCATACTCTCAAACAGATCTTGCAATTCTTCTTCACCTTCTCTTCTGTTTATGTATAACAGCATCATAATAGAAACTACTCTGACCAGAGCTGATCTGACTTGGTAATGGTTTATTTAAACAAACTTTATTTTACATAAATGATTAATTGTTGTAAATAATAAAATAATTAAATAAACATTCCATTATACATACTATTGATTTGAAAAATATTTCTTTAGGATATCTTCAGAAGACTTTTTTGTCCTTTTAGGAGCTAGAACCTTAGGAGAAAACATTGCAACATAAAGCATAGCTTGCAAATGGTAAAAAAAAGATAGCTCCTTCTGCAGCAGAATGCTACAGAAAAAAACTATGCTTGATAAAATTTAGAAACCGGTTTATAACCCAGACTGACTTTATGATTTGTTTTTTAGGTGCAAACTGTCTTCTTAAGCTAACAGGATTTTGCTTTGCTCATCTCTTGCATAATCTACTGCTGGATCAAGTGTGCTCTCATAAACATCCAAGACAATTCTACTGAAATCGATTCCATCTGTGTAACTCATGTTGCAAGGTTAAAGTTACACGGTAAAAATAGCACAAAAAGGGATATTGTACAATGACTTCCACTGAGATTTGTAACTGCAAGTGAGAACTGAGTTTAGTATTCTCTTTCTGGACAGAGTTGTCAAAGACATCTCAGGAGAGAATGCAGGAGCTTAAAACTAAACCTATTGAGTTTTCGTGCAAAGGAAATGGAAGAGCTTCAAAAACAAGTTTCAGAGGAGTAGCCAAGTTGCATCAGCATTTCCCTCTGGGCTCTCTGAAGTCTGATAAGGCTACATACTGCCTTGTTGAAAGGTGAATACTCTCACAGGACCAACAGGGATGTTTTCTGGTTCCATGTTTACTGCCAAGGCTCTAGAATTAGGAGATGCTAACTTGAGCTATTTAATACTTCTAACATAGCTATTGTTAGAAGTTACTGTTGCCACTATTAATATTACAGATAATGAAAATATTATCAGTTTGCCATGGATTTAATATTTGGGAATGAAATAAGACCTGGAAGAACTTCTACGCAAGAGCAGAGGGAGGAATATCTGGATCTGGAGAACAAATTTAGGTTGGGTACGAGATGGAGTCTAAGCTCAGGTTAAGTGCCTACGGGTCTTGCACTGGAAATTGCTGGGTTTGAATGGGCTACTGCTAGTGGCCACAGATCTTGCCTGCCATTTGCTTCACATCTGCCACTGAGAAACTGGGTCTTCAGGGAAAATCTCAGCAGGCCCAGTTCTGTGGGTGCTGATAACCTCTTTTCATCCCTGGGCACACCCATTGCTGTCTGAATAAAAAGTTCCTGGGTTATACTGCCTCATGTAAGACAGATGCAATTTTGCTGATAATTGTGAATTTTGTATTTGTGCATGTTGCATTGGGTAAACTGCGTGAAGCCTTGAAGTAGATCTGGCTGCAATATTGCAATACTTTTTTTTACTTTAAAATACTAAAGTATTTGAGAAGGTCAATTTAACTTTGATATGCAGAAGTGAAAATGACAGTGACCCTATGACTTAATTTCTAGCTTCAAATGTTCTGGTCCAGGTTTCACTAAAAATCAGCTAGACATTTACATTTAAGGAAATAATTTTAAATAAGTTTTAATTTATTCAAAGTCAAAGTCACAATTTAAGCACCTGGAATAGAGTCCAGATATGAACACATCACAAATTTTTGATACAAAGATACTTTTTACATTATTTTAATGACTTTTTTTGAATGAATGGGCAACAGAGAAGGAGATCAAAAGGTTTCATGTCTTTATACTCTCTAAATTGTGATGACTATGACATTTTCACTGTCTTTCAAAGAAAAATGAATTATTACTACTCCTTGCCTATTGAAACAGCCTATATAGATTGGTTATTGTTTCAAATTATACATGTTATGCACTGTTGAATACTTAAACACTTGAGGAGTAATATACAAGATAATAGAAATACTTGAGTTTTAAACTTCAGCTTTTTTCTCCAGAGATCATTTTATGTCACTTCTTGCTATAAAACATAACATAACATAACATAACATAACATAACATAACATAACATAACATAACATAACCATTTATGCCCCAAATCAGATGTTTAGATCAGATAAATGAAGGACAATTATACAATATATTTAGATTAAAGAGGACATGAAATTATCCAAGAATCTTGTGTCCTAGTTTTGCATTTCTCTTGTGCTCATATACAAGATCAGAAAGAGATATGAATGGGTGCTGATTCTCTGACTTTTTATATTTGCATTAATTCTGGCTGGGACAGTGTTAAATTTCTTCTCAATAATTAACATGGAACTGTGTTTTGGGTTTCTGCTTGTTTTGGTTTGAGAGACAGGTGTCTGCTAAGGAAGGCAGGAGCCTCCCTTGGAATGGAGAATGTAAATGTCAACCCCCTCCCTTCAAATTATTATAATTTTGAATTTCAGGGGCTGTCAGGCAGAGATGATAACAGGACTAGCAGTTGTTTGCTGGTATGTACAATAGAGCAGACAGTGCCCAGCAGGTGCGGCGTTATCCCCAAAGAGAACAGGAGCCCGGTCCCAGCCTGCCCGGCCGCGGGCACTGCCCCTGGGTGCAGTTCCGGGCACGGCCGGCAGGGGCGCTGCGGGCTCACGGCCGGCAGGGCGGCGCCGTGACTCCCCCGCGCCTGCAGGGGGCGCTGTGGGGCGGGCCCGGGCAGCAGGCGGTGATGGCGGCTGGGCCCGGGCGGGAAGGGATGGGAGAGAGGCTGGATTGACAAACCTCCTGGGACAGCTGGATCCNNNNGGAAGGGATGGGAGAGAGGCTGGATTGACAAACCTCCTGGGACAGCTGATCCTGGTTCCTCAGCAGGAAGGGATGGGAGAGAGGCCTGGATTCACAAACCCGTTGGCACAGCCGATCCCGGTGCCCCAGCAGGATCCCCGGGAGCATCAGGCTGGGCTGGCAGGATGTCTCGGCAGGCAGGGGTGTGGGGCTGCAGTGCAGTGAAAGCTCAGAGCACTGCTGAAGAAAGAACGGGGATGGGGCAGCGGCAGCTCAGCTCCCAGCAGGGCAGGGAAAGGAGAGCTCAGGATCCTGGGCAGATGGGGATGGGTCCCTCTTTTAGTGAGGTGGGTGTTAATAAGGTCCCAGTTCAGTGGCTCTCAGAAGCAGAGGCTCACCCCACAGCAGAAGAATCAGTAAATTCCCTTCCCAAGCAGCAGCTCTGAAGCTGAGAGAGAGCCAGCAGCTGCCCCAGACCTGTCCTTTACCTGACCAATTCTTGAGGTATCTTCCCACTCATAGAGAAACTGCCAGATAACAGACGTGAAATGCCCTCCTCCCTTGAGCTTGGTCACTTGTTAGTGTTTCTTAGCAACTTGTGGGAAAAAATTCTACAAGGAAAAAGAAAAGAAACCTTAATGCCCAACCGTGCTGGAAACAGTGTTGATAACTTGGGAATGTTTACATACTCCTGAGCAGTGTTTGCACAACATGAATGTCTCTTCTGTTCCTCATTCTGCCAGCAAGTAGGCTGGGGGTGCATATGTTGTTTTGAAGTGATGGTGCTGGGACAGCTGACCCCAACTAAGGTATTCCATGTACCCTGCGATGCTATGCTCAGCAGAGACAGCTGAGGGGGGGATGATGATAGGGACTGCTGATTGTCAGGGACAGGATGGACATGGATCAGTAGCTTGTGAGCAATTTTTTTCTCTTGCATCGTTTGTTTCTCTAGGTTTTGTTTTCTTTCCTTCTCTTTCCCCTACCCTCCTTGCTCCCCCTCCCTTTTAGGAAAGTTATTAATCTGTCTTTATCTCAACTCGAGAGCATTTGCACTTTTATCCTTCTGTATCTTTTCCCATCACATGGAAGGGAAGTGTGGCTGTGTAGTGCTCAGCTGTCTACTGGGGTTAAACTGCAACAGCAGCCTATGTATGGCATCTCATTGCTCAGCCCTTTATTGAGTGAATAAGCTGGTTCCATATTGTCAGAGACTGAAATAGTTCATGCCTCAAACATTGCTATAAAGTTTTGCTCATTATAACAAAAACTGTATAAAGAAGCTATAACCAAAGAAGCCTCCCTGAAGATGCCTCACTGGACTTTGGACTGTAAGTTAACCTGCTAAGATTAAATAATGGGAAAACCCATTCCTTAATCATCTCAGGCTAGGAAAAAATAAACAAGGCTGAAGGAGACGAATGCATCCACAAGAAAGCCAAACACAACAGAGATTCTTCCCCGCAGGCCACATCTATGGGATATTCACATGCGAGGCAGCTGACAGGGTGCCTTAATCCATCAAAGGACCTGAAGTGCTCCCAGAGTCATTCCTGAAGCTTTGCACAACAGGACTGTACATGATGCAACAAACCCAGAATCTGTTGTAAGAGACAGTGTCAAACTCCCCCCTCTCCCCAGGGAGGTGCTTGGAATTTCCTACCTAGCCTGAGTGTGTATTAACCCATCAGATTCTGTGATTTTTGGGGGAATCTTCACCACCAAGAAGATCAGCTGGAGAGGACCAGTGGAACATTACTGGGATCCTTGGAGCAATGATATTTTCCTTATTCTCTCCCTGTAAGTCTCTTTCTGTTCCCCCCACTCCCCCATATTTCTAATTTCTCTTTCTCTCTTTCATATTTGCTATCAAATAAACCCCATATTATTGTCAATGGCATACGGTCTCTTTTGCAGCTTAATTTGGGCAGGGCCGTTTCTAAGAGCTTTAGTAATCAGATCATGACACCTATGGGACATTGTGATGACTCTCAGAGAGACTAACAAAGATTAGATTTCACCATGTTTCCCTCTGTCTACTTGCAGGGGTTATACTGTCATTTATATACTATCAAGCATCATATCATCATAGAATTACAGAATATACTGAGCTGGAAGGGACCCAATAGGGTTCTCAAGTTCAGCTCTTAGCTCTGCACAGGACAACCCCAAGTGTCACACCATGTGCCTAAGAGCATCATCCAAATAATTCTTGAACGCTGTCAGGCTGAGATTTTGATTCAAGACAAGGTCAAACACATGAGTTAGTCAATGCTGGGCTTATGTCAGTCATACAAATCCAGGAGCAACTATGGGAAAGATGCAGAGACAGCGTTGAATCTCAAAATAACCTCTTAATTTTCATACATTGAAAAGAAATATAAAAATTCTAATCGTTCTTGTTGTCCTCATAGAGAATCCCTAATCGGTGTTTGTTGCCCAGGTTAAGCTTCAGCTGATGTTTAGTGGTGTAGCTTTACTGATGACATTAGAGTTTGATTGGTTCACATCTGTAGAAAGGTCAGTACTCTCTACAGTGATCAGTGCAATATTAAGTTTGGCTTAAGAGATGTTTGTTTCCTCTCAGTTCACAATGGAAATTTTAGTTCAGAGATTAAAAGAAAGAAAAAGAAGGGAATTATGTCAAAACATGAATGGGTAAAAACCCCAATGTTTTTGTGCCTAATGGCACTTGCAAACTGTGGAACATTTCAGCTATTCTATAATTCCTTGTTTATATCACCTTGGGTTTTTTAATTGCACATTTATGCATTACATTAACATTTCATATGCTGCACACTGCATTTCATGGTGACACCAAAATTTAAATCCTACTACACTAAGCTATGGATCAGACAACAAAGAATAGAGTTATAGGAGCATTCCTAAAATGCTCCATCATTAGGCAGCAACATGAGGAGCTCTTTTTATTTTGGTAAATGTGTTCATAAAATATTTCTCACTTTCACTGTTTACCACATTAATTTTGTATTTTATATAAAAAATTTAAACCCAAGCAAATATTTTAAATTAAATGACATCTGTGAAGTGCTTGAAAGGTGCCACTTGACAGTTTGCTGTTGACTTGTTGGGTAAGTAATAGCATTGGCAGCAGACTGAGTTTATCTACCCCTTGGAATATGGCGCTGCAGGACACTAAATTTGGGGTCATGAAATGAGACGGCAGGAAAGGAGCTCTGTGGCAGGATTCCCTTCTCCCACACCAACCCCTCAGCTGGTCCATATGGAAGAGGTAGCCCAGGCCAGGACAAATGACTGAGATGGGGTTATTTCTGGCGCCAAGAGGGTGGAGACCTCTGCTAAGCACAAATATCTTGTTCTAGAGAGCATATGTGAAGAGAGACAAAAATAAAATATCATTGACCAAAGACACTGCTTTACTCTATAAAAGCTACACAAATTATCATAGCCTCCTACACACTCCCTGGAAATGTGCATGGCTTCCCCACAAACTCTGGACACATCTCCATGGATACTTTTCTGGAAATTGAGAGGAAGGGTCCTACATATGCCCTATCAGAAACTGGATGGTAAGATACATTGAATCCTAATCTATACTATTTCTTTGCTAGTTGTAGTATAAGAACCTCAATTGTGCTGTTTTTTTATCCATTCTTTGTTTATTCTGCATAGTAAGTCATCTGTAAAGTCTTATGTCTGTTAAATTTGTCTATCAAATAATTAATTCATTTTGTAACAGACCTAATTGGCTCTTATTAATTTGCAACAAGAGTGGGTTTTGGGGTGTTTGCCACCTCTGTAACTAAATACTGTCTACTGCCAGAAGCCTAGACAAAGAAAAACTTGTTTAAAACTCCCCTCTCCCAAGGGCTCAGGTTCCATCCGAAACTCCAGACATTATATCCTCAGATCTGTCATATCCTCAGCACGGACTGTGTCACCTCATGGAAAGAGAAGAAGCTTGAACGTGGTCTGTTGCTGCTTTGTTTTTCATGGTTTGCTGGTAACACTTGAGGAAAACATACCCTGTTTTTCCTTGGTACCTTTTTTTAAACATAAGTGCAGTTCGTGTCTGTTTATGACCAAAGAGAGGAATGAGGCCTATGATTAGGCTAGCTGGAAGATAATGGCTGATACTGTGTCAGAGAACCGACCATCTTGCACAAAAGATCTGGGCACTCTCCTCCTTAGGCTGGTCAAATCCAAGGGCACACAAAGAGCAACCAGAATGTGTGCAGTGGCAGCCTGTGTGTTCAATATGCCTCTTCCTTTCTTCGTGAGCCTTTTTTGCCATTTGGGCAGTACTGTGCACTCTACTGCTGTGCAGGGAATCTCGGTGGAGAGATGGGGGGTGAAAGGGCAGTGGGAGAGAGGATAAAGATGGAGAACACTAAGAAGGTGATGACAAAGGAGGAGGAACAGGGGAAGCTGAATGCTGCCCAGACCTCCTTGGATGGTCAACCGAAGCAGGAAGGGCTGCGAAGTCACAACCTATTACCCAGTGTTACAGATTAAAACCATTTCCTGACATGCTTATTATTTACTCGCTCAACAAGGAATCACCCAAAGAAAAAACCAATGTTTTTTATCTTGAACCTGAAACTGTGCATTAACTATAATGCAGTGGAACTCTTATAGGCTATCTTGGGTGTCTCCCATCAAAATGGTGAAAACCAGGAACATTTCTTTGACGCTGGTGAATTGTGGCTACCATTGTCTAAATTTCTGTCTCAGATGAGCTAAGGTTTAGGGTTTCTAGTCTAAAAAATGTGGCAATCTTTTATATGAAGAATGTTAAGTTATTGATTTTGGTGTTCAGAGGGCAGAATTTTCAGTTGTTTTTGTGTAGCTGAATTTTAATTAATTTTTTGTATTTTTTTGTCTTCATTATTTTCAACCCATATATATAAAGATCTCATTTCTCTTCATTTTAACATACAGTTTTCGGCTTTTAAAAAGGTTCCATACTTACAGAGCACAGTTAATAATCAAAAGAACTTGCTTCTGTGCAAGGTCAGAGAATGTTTCCAGTGCTCCCGTCACTAAGTAATCAGAACTTGAGGAAATCCCTCCATTGCATTCCCAGTGTTTTGCCCTAATACTATATGCCAACCCAGGTTGGTTCAGTACATTCAATATGAAAAGAAATGTTTCTTTAAAGCTTTTGTTTTAAAGCTGGGAACCTGGGACACAGCAGATTATTTGTTAATTGTGTTATAGTGAGAGTTGTATGTAGTTTGTTTTGATATTTTGTTTTTTAGTTTATTAAGAGGTTTTTTTTATTTTGTGTTTTATATGAAGGTGTGTTTGTGAGAATTATTAATATAATACATTTAAGATTATATGGTGTTAAATTATATATGTTGAAGGTGTTTCTTAAAAGTTGTTTGAATTATGAAGATTTTAGTTTATTGTTTTTGATTGTTTTGATTAGATTTTTGATTGTATTATGTTTTAATTGTTTCATTTTGGATTTTGATTCTGTGTTTTGTAATTTATTGGTATGGTAATGTTTTTTGTGTTAGTTAAATAGAATTTTTTTTAAAATTTATTTTTGTTTAATTTGTTATTATAGTTTGTGTTATTTGATGGGAACCTGCTGTGCCCCTTCATGTCATTTGTATATCATCACTTGATACTGGTACATATCAGATTTCTAACAGCAGAAGTGTCTTGTAGGGTATCACTGCCTGCACATCCAGTTCCTGCGGGTTTTGAAATTATAATAACATTTTTCCTCTGTGGGAGAAATGGTCTAACCTTGTGAACTCTACAAGCCTAAGCAGACAAGTACTTTCACTTACTACAGGCTTGCTAACTTTACAAGGAGACCAGGTGTCTGTGGTGCAGGCAAAATAATAACCATGATGCAAGAGGATGAAAAATTACCCTAGCCCAAATAAACCATGCAGCAATTATTAAGCAGTTTTCCAAATGAGATTTCTGAGGTGCTTCTAGCTTTGTCCTATGTCAGGCTATGTCGTTTCATATAATACTGCCAGTTCCTTATTTTCGCTTTTTATCCTTGAGGAAAGATTGTTCACAAGGATTACTCTGCTTTATTGTCCAGAAATATCAGCTATGATTAATACTCTGCCTTGTACAGTACATCATATCTTCCCTTTGGGGCAGCAAGTGCAGTGTCCTTTCATACACCTTTGCATCCTGACAAACAGGTTCAGCTATATTGTGTTTACACAAGGACATATTTTCTGATGTCTACTGTCTGCACGCATCCTCAGATTGGACTGCAGTATCTAGGGCTTGAGATAAATCCAAGTTAAGCAATACATGCCTATATGGGTATTGAAAACTGAAATTTTAGACACTCTGTTGCATTATCCTGACTTGAAGTTCGCTACAAAGTGAAAATAAAATATGAAAAAAATAAGATCAGGGTCTGAGTTCACAAGATCTATATAGAAGATTGTTGCTAAAGAATGGCTTAGAAATATTCTGCATTTGGTGAATTAAATGCAAAGAAACAACAGTTTTTTAGCACAGGGTTAAAAAGTATGTTCTTTTACTGAGGATATAAAGCAGGATTAACCACCACTAGCAAAGTGAGAAAATTCTTTACTTTCTGCTAATTCATGGGCTCCTTTCATTTTAATTCTTCAGACTATATTAAATACTTTCTTTCCTTATTAAGTGATACAATGTGTATGAATGAGACCAAAACCTAAAAAAATTAATGACCTTTTTTTTTTTTTTCCCAGAAATAAAACCAAAAAAGTACTCTTTTAGGAATTAAACTGTTCCAGGGAAGTGAAGATATTTCACATGAGAAAAGATGGGGTGGAAGGGGTGTTAGGAAGGAAAAGAAGGAAGGGGTGTAAGGAAGGAAAAGAAGGAGCGAAAGAAAGAAAGAAAGAAAGAAAGAAAGAAAGAAAGAAAGAAAGAA
>CM031878.1:34424176-34562811 GCA_018697195.1 Certhia americana
AGAAAGAAAGAAAGAAAGAAAGAAAGAAAGAAAGAAAGAAAGAAAGAGAGGAAATAAATAAATAAGCAAACAAATAAATAAAAATAAAAGAAGAGAAAGGAAAAAGGAAGGAAGGGAAAGAATGGACATTAAATGTGCGTAGGATATGTGCTTGTATGTATGGATGCTGGGAGGAAAGGATTGAAACAGAAAGATTTGGCAAGAAGGGAATATTTTAATAGTTTCCTCATGAAGCCCTTTGATACATCAGGGTGAGCAGCAGACCCCACCCCCAACCTGCTCCTATCCCAGGGCCCTAGGATGAACTAACCCTAATAGAGCCTGTGTCCCTGTGTGTCTCTGCTGCCCAGTATTGTTAGCAAGGTAGTGAAATAAATCTACTCTTTGTATTTCTTTGTATATGCTGTAGCTTAGTGGTTGCCCTGGTTACCTGTATGTGTTGATTCATAACATGAGCAACTTCAGTTACAAAAGGTAAGACTATATGTCTCCCATGCTCATTTAATTTCATGATGGTCTGCGCTCAGCTCTGCTGTTTGGGGAATTATTTCATATAACCTAGGTTGTGTGTGAAACAGCATGTGTCACAAATCCATCAGGTCAGTGTAGAGAACTCACTGGGCTCTTAAATGTTGTTCACTAAGGTCTTCTTACACAACTACTCCTTGTAAATCTGAATGCTTGTACTTCAGCAGCTGCCATTTTTACCTGTCTACTTTGACTAATTACCTTGAAAATAGTTTCTGACTCAGAAGACCTGTGGTACACAACTTTTACAAGGAGGCTGCACGTACATCAACATTCCCATGTTTGCTCACCATCTTTGGCCTCAGTTTCAGAGAAAACCTTTTTCCTTAACTCATGGTAAGAATCTATGTAGAAGTGCAAAGAAGCTTTCCATAGCTATTTATATTACCTTTCTATACTTCTTTTTTATTGTAGTCTGAGTAATGATGACAAAGCATAAGATGTTTTTTCTCTTAATGACCCCACTTGATCAGAGACTTCTGCCAGTTGTGCTCATCTGTTTCTGCTCCTTGCCTGAGGGACTTTAAAACGCTTTTTTTGGTCTTCTCTAGCTTTGTATCTTCAGCTTTGTATCACTTTGGATCCCACATCTGTCCGAGTTTAACCAACCAAATCTTTAGGTCATGATTATGTTACTGTCAGTTTGCCTATCTGTTCTGCAAAGTACATTTAATGGAAAAGCTGAATTACTTCTTCCATACATGAATAAATATTTATATAGATATATTTATAATATTATTTATATTTTATGTATTCTATATCTAAACAAGGCAGAAGATGGGATGAAGAAATTTGGAAGCTCATAGAGCATTACATTGATTAAAGACCTGCAAATGTTCTATAGTCATGCTTTATGAGCAGGTAATTGGCCAATTGTTCAGTTGTGCACCTTAATGTGAAAATGCATTCATAGAAATTTTATGTTTAAATATTTAAAAATTAATAATGATACCAGGGTATTTTTTGTTTTTAAATGCCGAGGTGTATTTGTTGTAGTTTATTATAGCTTGTTTACAATACTTTTTCTGGAAAACAAACTTTTTTATACAGCTTAAGTTGCTTCTCTTTATTTCTAGAGTTGTATTGACTTAATTTTCAAATGACCAAAACTCCTTTTAAATGCATGAAATAAATTAACACAAAAAATAACCAACTAACCAAAAAGCAAAAAAGAATTCTGATTTACTCCTCAATTAAGGATTTGTTTGCCCAGGCAAAGCCTGGAATAAATTTTTAAAGTTGAGATATGAACTGCTGAAAGTTTACTTTTTGTATTGGAAATGTTGACAGACCTTTAGCTGCAGTGATGTTCATGAAAGCAAATAAAAAATAAAACCAGCAATACAAATCTCTAACTCTTTTAAATCATGTGTGTTTCTCTGTCCTCCAGAAGTGATGATTCACACATTGTAGCAGCTACAATGATATGATTAAAATATAAAACTCAATAAACCTAGAAAATAAAAGATTCATTTTTCAAACAATATCAGTGGGAGAAAGTCTCCTAATGCCTCAATTTCCTTTTTCATTCAATAACAAGAGCTAATTGCCTCGTGCAAATTATGAAGAGTTGTTCCTGTTCCTTGACCAATGTGTTCTGTGCCTTGCTGAGCAGACTGAAAGGTTAAATCAAACACATTGGACAGCATGGGATTTGATGGCATTTTATGTGGCCATCTGAGAACAGAATTGCTCATGATGCATGTAGCTTACTACCAGTTTGGTTTGACTGCACCAGCTGAAGGAGGAAGCCTTCTGGCCACCTTATATACTTCCCCTGAGCACAGGACTGAAAGAAATCTCAAGCAATTCTTGCATGAAGTTCAGCAGGAACTGTCTCTTCCTGGTGACTCAGCTCCTTTGAAGAGCAGCAGAGAAACAGAGATCTGTAATGAATATATACAGGATCAGGGATCTGAGAAGCACTAGTCTAGAAGTGTCCATCTCTAGGAGATGCCTTGGAGGACTGTAGTCCTTGTGCCACTTA
Organism: Certhia americana; assembly: GCA_018697195.1. Lineage (NCBI taxonomy): Eukaryota > Metazoa > Chordata > Aves > Passeriformes > Certhiidae > Certhia > Certhia americana. Next base: position 34,426,692 of record CM031878.1, read on the forward strand.
CTACGTCCTGCTGTGTACCAGTATGGCAAACAGGATACTGGGCTGACTGTCTGCCCTCATCACAGCTTCAGGAAAAATGATTTCAATTACAAGACCTACACTATACTTTCCTTCATGTATACTCTTCCTTCTTGAAAACACTGAGGGGAGATTAAGAAGTTTTGTGCCATTTGCCTTTGTAATTTCCATTTTTTCCAATATTTTCCATCTGATTCTGCAAATTCCAAATTCTGTGAGTGTTTATCTTGACAGACTTATTTCCCTTCAGTTTAGAAGATTATGAATTCCTTGCTGTGATATGGAAAATAAACCTGCTTGTACTGAATTTAGTAAACTTCATTCTTACCACTTTTCTTTACGTCTTTCATTTCCATTATATATGCAAAAGGCTTAGCTACTCAAAACGTCTTTACAGGTAATTTTCTTCTCATAATAGCCAAATCAGCAGCAAAAGCACTTCATGGTTTAAATGTACTGACTGAAGAACTCTGGCTGTAGAAATATTACAATACAGTAACTTCATCAAAAAAGCTCAGGATTTTCACATAAGCAGAACTTTCTATCTCTGCAGTTATGCTGTAAAAGTGGGCAAGACATGCTTTCTGGCTCTGCACTATCTAGTGCCCTTGACCTAGTGATGATATTGATTTTCCACTACTGTCCTTATTTATATTGGTCCATGAGGATAAACCATGCTAGTGGTCTCTTTCAGCTATTATTTGTAATCCATATGATAACTGTGTGAGATGCCTTAGGTTTTACCTTTTATATTTTTTAGATTCTGTGATGTTTTAGTGGGTAGTTTTAGGTTTCATATTAAGTGCTACAAAGCTCTCTTCACAAAGCAGATAGACAAAACAATTTCTTCTCTAGCTTGATACCAAGGACAACTTTTGGGCCTAAGAACAAAAACAACAGTGAAGTGAGAAGAAAAAACAAGTAGGATGGAGCTTCATAACCTGAAGCTATGGTTGGACAATTGATTCTAATATGCTAATGGACCAGAACTTATAAAAATGTGAGACCTTGTGGCCTGGGTGTCCATTTGGTGACCATTTTGGATGCATCTTGTGTGTGGTCCAGCTAGACCCTTGTGTGGCCCAGGTGTACCCATTGAGGCCTTTTAACAAATACCTGCTTTATCCTTTTAATCTGTCTAGTCTCTGTTACAGGTCAACCTCCAGAAGGCATCATGTGGATGAAGTTGTTTAAAGAACAGAATTCGAATAAATGTTCATGTGCAGGTAGCAATAGACACCCAAGGAGAAGGGGATATATGTACATCTCTTCTGCAGTGCTGAGGAAATAATTTCAGTACATTTCGCAGTCTCTTCATCTCTTTGTGTATTTAGGAATATATTTTCATTTGTGCTAAGTCTCCTTTATACTTTGACAAGGAGTAGAGGGACATTTAAATGAGTACATACTCTATGAATAGAGGTGAAAAGGATCTTATCATAAATAAGGATTAGACTTTTAGGGTAGTGTTTAATTCAGTGTGAGAAGATGCTACATAAGACAGAGAGCTATACAAATATAGGCTCTGTTATCTATGTAACTGACAAAGCTGATGGCAGAAATTGGGCCATTTTGAATGTTCAGTTACTGTGCAATCACTGATCAGGTGAACAAAACTCGCATAGTTTCCAGTAACATTAAAAGTAATAAACTACGGTGTGTCAGAAACCTGGCTACTATAAATGGCCATCTCTCTCTATTGAAGCCAAATATACTTAATAGCTCATTTAAGAATGAAACTTACCCAGACTTTCTAGTATTTATAGAAAAGGTCTATTAGGAGCAGCACCCTGATGACTTGGATGTAGGGATTGAGTGGACCCTCAGCAAATTTTCAGATGACACCAAGCTGGGTGAGAGTGTTGATCTCCTTGAGGATAGGGGATTTCTACAGACAGACCTTGACAAGCTCAATCAGTGGGCTGAGGAACCGCTGCCTGAGTTTTCACAGGGCAAAGTGATGGGTCCTGCACTTGGGTCACAATCACCCCATGCAGTGTTACAGGACTGGGGAGGAGTGGCTGGAGAGCTTTTGATAGAAAGGGTCTTGGGTGCTGGTTGACAGCTGGCTCAGTATGTCCAGGTGGCCAAGAAGCCCTATTGCATCCTGGCCTGTATCAGTAATAGTGTGGCCAGCAGGACCAGGGCAGTGATTGTCCATTTTTATTCGGCACTTGTGATGCCACACCTTGAATCCTGTGTTCAGTTCTTAAAAAGGACTTTGAGATGCTGGAGAGTGTCCAGAGAAGGGCAGCCAGGCTCCTGGAAGAACTAGAAAGCATGTCTTATCAGCAATGAGGGATTTGGGTTTGTTTAGTCTGGAGAAGAGGAGGCTTGGGGGGACCTCATGGCTCTCTGCAACTCCCTGAAGGGAGGGTGTAGTGAGGAGGGGCTGGTCTCTGCTGTGCCTGCAGGGACAAAATCAGTGGAAATGGCCTTAGGCTGAGACTAAGGTGAGGTACAGATTAGATATAAAGAACAATTTTTTCACTGTTAGGGTGGTCAGGCATTGGTGGCTGCCCATGGATGTGGTGGAGTCACCATCCCTGGAGGTGTTCAAGACAAGTCTGGATCTGTCACTGGGTGATGTGGTTTAGTGGTTAAGGGTTGCTGTGGTAATACTGGGTGGATGGTTGGACTCAGTGATATTGAAGGTCTCTTCCACCCTTGATGATTCTGTGATTCTATGATTCTCTGATTTTTGAGGGCAGTACCTCACGGAGCAGCAATATGCTGAAGTGCAGGGTCCTTTTTGTGGCTATTGTGTGCCAGTTATGTTTTTTTTTTAGCCTAATGAAATACACTGTGGTAGCCTCCGCTCTGAAGAAGCCACACTTTAAAAGTAAATGAGATTTTAAGACCTCTGTAGATGAAATTTACAGCAGTGGGCATTTATGAAATTCAAGTAAGCTGCAAATGGCTAAATAAGACCTTACTGTACTTCTGCATGGTGAGATGCCTATGACAGTAGGAGCTTCTGATGCCAAAACAATCTAGCAGTATTTTCATTGGATTAATTGTTTCTGTCTCTACTTACTCTTAATAACGAGCAATACTGTTCTGCTTCTTGGATGCCAGCAAATGCCTGTGAATGGTCCTTTACTGTGCTGTGTAGGGAGGTGAGCTTGTTCAGGGGCAGTTCAGTTACAACCTCTTAATTATCACGTTTAATTTGATTTGTAATAGCCCTTATGTAGGCTCTGAGTATGTTAAATAGAAATTAAATGTAACGTTCCCTATAACATATACAAGTATGTTTCTAGATTGAGATGTGGATGCATGATGTTGATGCTGTATGAAGCATGCATTCCTCAGAAATTCAGAAATATTTTGGAGTCCAGGAATTAGAGTTTCCTGGCATTTCTAGCATCCCAATAGTGTTGCAAATCTTGGCCCTATGTGTAACAATAATTTTTCTGAGGAAGAACCAAATCTTTATGGTGATTAGGAAAATTTTATACTTGTATTCAGAGCAAAAAGCCCTATTGTGCACATGTGTTCTTTGGCACCTTTTGTTTTAATGAACAATTCTTCTGACTACACATATGCTTGCAGTTGTTGATTAGTTGAATATTGGCAGCTTTTTATAAGATTTTTTGGTAGTCATGCAAGTGCTGGGATTTTCCTTTCTGGCACCAGTATGAAGTGCACACTGCCAATATGCTTAACTTCATGTGTGTCTGTTTTGCATTGAAATGATGAGTCTTAATTTTTAAGTATCGATGACTGCTTAGATGTGCCATACAGTGTAACAACACTTTAATTGTCTGTTTTATCCATTATGTTGTGTTTTCCATTTTCTCTAGAGACCTCTAATATGCTCTCTGCCTTCAGAAACAAATGATTTTGTGGACAGCAAATTAAGAAAACATTGATTCTATATTTTTAACCAAAAATATACTTTATTATATATATTTTAAAATATCTATATAATTTTATTACTAACATGGCAAAAATTCCTCTTGCCCTCAACATTGGCACAGGTTAATGGATTGACTTGAGCCTGTCTGGATGCAAGGCACTTATCAAGCCACTCTCTCCCCTTCATGGCTGGACAGGGGAAGGAAAATATAACAAAAGTTTGATCAGTTGAGACAGGGATAGAGAGAGGCAACTCATCAAACACCATCACAGGAATACCAGGCTGGAATTAGAGATATTAAATGAATTTATTACTCAAAAAATTGGACCAGGATGAGAAGTAAAAAGAGACCTTAAAATAACTTTCTTGCCTCTCTCCCCGCCTCCCCCCCCCATCCCTTTCTTCCCAGATCTACCTCCTCACCTCAGAGATGTAGAGAGACAAGGAATGGGGGCTATGGTCAGTTCATCACATGTTGTTTCTCCCACTGTTCAGGAAGGGGAGTCCTTCCCCTGCTCCAGCATGGGGTCCCTCCCACATGAGACAGTCCTCCAGGAACTTCTCCAGTGTGAGTCCATCCCATGGGCAACAGTCCTCCACAAACTGCTGCAATGTGGGTCACTCTTCCATGGGGTGCAGTTCTTCAAGGACAGGCTGTTCCAGCTTGGGTTCCCCATGGGATCACAAGTCCTACCAGGAAATCTGCTCTGGTGTGGGCTCCTCTGTCCCCAGGTCTGTGATCCCTGCCAGGAGCCTGTTCCAGCACAGGCCTCCCACAGGGTCACAGCCTCTTCTCAGGCACCCACCTGCTCTAGTGTGGGTCTCCTCCATGGGCACAGCTGCTTCTCCACAGTCTTCACTACAGCCTGCAGGGGAACGTCAGCTTCAGCAGCTGGAGCACCTCCTTCCCCTCCTTCTGCACTGACTTTGGTGTCTGCAGAGTTGTTCCCCTCACGTATACTCATCCTGCTCTCCTTTGGCTGCAACTACAACTGCCCAAGACCTTTTTTTAGTTCTTCTTAAATATGTTATCACAGAGATACTGGCCTAGCCTTGGCCAGCAGTAAGTATCTCTTTGAGCCATCTTGGTTTTGGTGCTAAAAGATATGGAGGAAGCTTCCAGCAGCTTCTCACAGAAGCCACCCCTGTAGTTCTGCCCTGCTACTGAAGCTCGTCTGTGCAAACCCAATATAGTTAACTACCTACATTTACATGTTTTAGTGGGGAAATTCCACAGAACATATCCAGTGTCTTGTCAAATGTGCAGTCAGTCATTTTATATCGTTCTGTCTATAGAAAATCTCTCCAGAAAGTCTCCCCCTCCAATGCTAATCTGTGCATTTTAATAAAGGATTCACATATGTGATACATGCATGACTCCTCTGTGATAACCTGAAGTTTGCTAATCTTATGTTACAGGGGTGAAATGACATTGAAAATGAGATACTTTAGAAGTATGTTTATTGTGACTTGAAACCAGAATCAGAAAACTGACCCATTTAGCTGCCAATAAATACTTTTTTTTATTCCCCAACACTGCACTATATCAGTATCTCTAATTCTCACTGATACTTATTAAATGACTGAAATCAAATTTAACAGTGGCAGTTCCTGATGTTAACAGACAGGTGCTGCTACATTCCTGCTGCTTAGCAATCAGCTACATGCTGCAATGTTAAATTCAGATCTCTTAAACACAGGGTTTAATTCTGTTATTATTTACCTTTCTTTTTCCACTTCCCTTTCTTATTTTGTCCATTCCCAACACCCTTCATACAGATTTCCTGCTATGTTTTTTTTTTTTTTTTGACATGTCTTTCCTTCTTGAGCTGGTCAAGAAAACTGCTTAATGAAATCTCCTCTTAACAGCTATGTTTTGATTGCTGAGAAGTAAAACCACTAAGCTAAATGAATGATCCATTTATCTATTTATTTTAGCATCCTACTGTTCTGTTCATAAATAAAAGGGGAAAGGAAATGTTTATAGAAGACAAGTGTGGGTGAATGAGCTCCATTGATAGGAAAATACATGACAGTGAATGTAAGAACAAGATAGCTGATGTTGAATGATTATGGAGTGAATGAAGCATAATAAGGAGTTATAATGCAGAAGACTAGGAACAACAAAAGAGACTTCATTAGTCATCAGATTGGTGCTTTTATGTGGTGTTTGTATTCTTTCCATCTTTTACATATTTTAATTTAATTTCTTTGAAGCAACAGCTCTTGAGTTTTGATACCTGAGAAACAGCCCATGATTTGAGACCTAAGGTCTCAAGTTCCTTAACTCTAAAAAGATATGAGAATTCCATCCAAAAAGGCATCACTGCCCTATATGAAACTGAAAGTGTAGAGGACTCCATATGCTTTAAGCAGTCTTACCTCATACTGCTTTTTATTATTGTCTTTTTATTATTGATTCCTTCCTGTCCAAAGGAAGGGATCTTTTGGCTGCTGTTGTAACTCTGAAAGCTATATTTTGGTTTTAAATTATCTTTTAAAGCATTGATAAGACAGGTGCAAAAGAATTCAGAGAGGGAGCTGTGGCTGGCAGATCCCATTCAATCCTGAAAAAATGCAATTCTTACTAATTCCTCACCTCTAATCAGAATCAGTGTAACAGCAGGTTAACTCTCTAACACCATGGGTGTTTATTTTACTTCTCGGTTTATTACAGCACTTGTAGATGTTTTCTGTTATACATTTGCAGAGTTTTACTTTGATCTGTTCTACCCTAGGGACTTCTGAAATAATTTGAGAAACATCCATCTCTCTCAAAGAAAGCATTTCAGGACCAACACGTTGAGATTCACTCAGGAGTTAATAAAACGTATGTCTATATTTGCATTTATAATGCACTGGGTCTGTGTGCCAATATTAGGTAACAGCATGTATAACTAATTAGATATATGCTTAAAGCCCAGCTGGAGAAAATGTTGATATATGTATGTTAATGTTATACTCTAAAATCACCATTTCCATCAGTTATGTCAAATCCAGTGATTCCTTTTTTTCCCTTTGTAGGAAAGGTTACTTGGGTTGCTGGTGACAAAAATGATGAAACTTCTCTTCAATGCATAGAGAGACAGATTTTGATTCATTTCTGGAATGTCCTTTGACTCATGGAAGACACTTGCTGAAGCCAAAAGTACTTATCTCAGGGATGGCTCTTGCCTCTTGCTGAGGTATTGGATAATGCCTTCAGAAGACAGGCTGACAGTATCATCATCTTGGCTGCATTTACCACAAATTCACTAGGACACCTCCATCCATGAGGAGAGTCTGATAAAAGAGCTTTTATTCTCTCTTACTCCTGAAACAGAGCAAATTAATTGAATGTGGTTTCACCTAGTCTGCAATTTCTTTCATTGTCTCAGTCAATGTCTCCTCCCAGGAGAATATGGCTGCAATTTGCCATCCCTCATTTGCATCCCTGTGTTGCTAATGTGAAGTCAAATAGTCTAAGACTTAAAATCGAGGATGTGCCCCACACCTACCCTTAGCTGTCTTAAGCCTGGAGACCCTGGTCATATGTAGATCCTGTTAGGTTTTATATCTAAAAACCCTAGATTTGTACAAATGCAAAGAAAAGCAGGTGTGGGCTGTGATGTACTTGTGAATTGTCACCTGGACATACATGGACAGTGCTGGTCATATGGTAGTGCTGTGCCTAGTGTGAGTTGAGCATAGTTTCATTACATGCTGTGTGCCTCATTTGAACCCAAATATTTCCTACAGAATATTTTACTTTTTTTTTCATTAAACATCAAGTCAAAACATTAACACTAATAAGAGAAAAAGCAACTATTCCCAGTTTCCAATGAATCCTGAATTTAGAGATGCTTTTTAATCAGAAAACCTTGAAAAGCCAGACATGAAAATGAGCATCATCCTCACCAGACTAACAAATGTGTGAAATTTCATAGCAATCCATTCTCACAGTTTCATTATGCAGAGGATTAATGTTTAATGCTGGCAGGCTGCAGGTCCACACTAATAAGAAAAGCTACAAAAGGCTATTGTACCGAGGATGAAAATTTCATCAAACATTCCAAGAACATCTAAAAGGTTTACAGAGTAAAAAGTTAGCTAGAAGGTTCTATTTGTGTTCAAGCAATTTCCTTGATATAAAATGAGATTTTAATCATACTATAGTTTCACAGTGTCCATATTGTTACTTTTTTCATCTTTCATCGTCTTTGACCTTGATCACACAGATTTAAAAATTTGAATTTTCTTTGACCTGTTTCATCCCTGCATAATGCAAAGCAGCTTATTTTTGTTTTCTTCCTTATTAGATAGAAATGAACATCCAGGTTGTGTTTAACAATATTGTGATATTGATTGAGACAGCAGACAGTCTGATAAATATATAAATATTACTGATGACTGTAACTTTTTAAAGTAAAAAAATACGCTTTTCATATTTCTGTGGAAATCAGTTGCAGACATCTCCAGAAGTTTGCCACCATATAAGCAAACCCCACCACCTCCCCTCCAAAATCTAAAACAGTTTGAAACTGATTGGAAGAAGATTCTTTTAGAACAGATATTTCCATGAAACTGTTGTTAATAGCTTTTTTTTTCCAAATTGATTTTCTTATTCTTAATTTATATGACAATATTATAAAGAGCTGAGATGAAAAATCTTCTCTACAGAGATTTTCAGTTGAGTTCAATATGACCTGAATTTCACTTAAGATGAACAGCTTCCTACTCAATGCTAACAAAATACCATATTCTTAATCTATAATAATTTGAAAAATAGTGTGAATGTATTAGAAGGAATGAAGAATGAAATTTAGAAGGAAACAATCTTTCTGCTCACAAGAAAAAAAAGTTGTCAAAGTAACTAATTTGAACAGCAACAAAAAAATTTATTATTAAGTTCTGATGAAGTAATCTAGTTGGTTTTTGTGGAGTTATGAAGGCTCCTCCATCTAATTTTCAGGATATAACAGAAAAGATTAGCTGAGAGTTTCACCTGTGTAAGGCTTCAGAAATAGTATTGGAAGGACAATCCCAGGAAAAATATTTTAAACTTGATGGTTACCCACTCAGTGCTGCCATCTTTCAGTATGAAAGTCTAGAGTCTTTCTTAATGGATTCTAGAGTCTAGGATGGATTTCCAGCGTATGCTTTTTTTCTGTTCCACAGTCAATGATAGCCACATTGTTTTTCTAAACTTATTTTATTGTCCTTTTGCAAAGTTTAGTTATCCCATCTGGAACTAAATCTCTGGAACCCAAAGGTCAGTTGTCTGGGTTGAGGAGGGTTTTGCAATGCCTTCTTTCCTGGATCAGCTGAGACTCCCTGAACTGTTGTGATGAATTCTTATTACTTATGTGGTCAGTGGTTCTGCGTGACAGCTCCCACAAATGCACAATTCATCCATTGCTATTGATTATCTTAAGTTATCTAGAACAGAAACATGCACAAATAGGCAGGAGAAAAGGTCATCCTACATTATTATTTCTGCATCAGCAGGTTATTTCTGCATCTGCAGGACACATTTTTGAAATTCACTAGGGTCTCCTTTAATTACAGTTTGGTCAGATATGCAGTGGGAGGTGTCTGGATGGCTGGAGTCTCTACCCAGGATAATAATCAACACATGTAAGTGTATAAATACTGAGCATCAGCTGGCCTATGCACAGTTGATGGGGGAATCTTCCAGATTCCAAAATTTTCCTGAAGAATACTATAGCATCTAGTCAAACATTTTCACAGAATCACAGAATATGTGGAGTTGGAAGGCACCCACAGGGATCACTGGGCTCAACTCCTGGCCCTGCACAGGACACCCCCAAGGGTCACACCATGTGCCTGAGAGCACTGTCCAAATGCTGCTTGAGCTCCTTGTCACAAAAGCAGCTGGAAGTGGAGTCCATCACCATGCCTTACATCTGTTGCTCTCACACCTTTGCAGTAACTGACTGAAGTGCTCCTGGATGACCTGGGGGCTTGAGACAGCACGCAAGCACAACCCTGACATCCAGTTAGAACAGACCTGTTCCTGAAATCTTTGTATGTTTGTGCATGGAAGTCAGCAAGAATGTAGTATGAAATGTCAAGAACTCTCCAAGATACGAGAAAAGACTACACTCCAACTCCATCTGTCATTACTTTCAGCAAATCTAGTCCCATAAAAAAAATTGAAATTTATGTATGAATATCCGTACATTGCTCATCATGTTTATTTTTAATGTGTTGTCAAAGTATTCTTTTAAGAAAGAACAGGAAAAAAATGAGGAGTAAATAAAATATCTCAGAAAAATAGACAGAAAGAAGAGAAACATTGAGAACAAGTAGTAGCTTGAATCACTGCTGAGAGAGGTTTGTCTGAGAGAAGGTTTTTATCTTTCTGTCTGAAAGGCTTTGCATAGAGAGGAGAGCAATGCTCTTCCTTGCTGGATTCCTTGATATTCAGAGAAACAGAAGCTTATTTTTTTACCCACAGTAATTAATAACTTTAATCAATACAGGAAGACTTCTTTTAAAAAAAATCTACTGCTATATCTAGATATTAGATATGGCACAAAAAGTTGAACAGAACTAAATATGACCATAGGTGATAAACTGATGGAACACTGTGGTGAGCATTACTGCTACTTTGGGAACAGCTAGAGTCACAAATGAGTTTTAAGAAGTTAATTTGTCCTTTCAGTTTCAAAAAAAGGGCAGCATCTCATTCAGTAGCTGTTTTACTCTGATAAGATAACGAAGATGATCACTAACCAGGATTGTGCCTTATGAATGATGGAGAAAATACATGCTTCTGTAACTGTGATTATCTTTTCTAAAATCCAATGTCAAAAGCTAATAAGGAATCCCTGACTTCTTCACTTTGTTGCTTTTTGAAAACAGCACTGTTAGTGCTTTTCTTTGACAACATCTCCACATCCCACCTCCCCAGCCCCCCCAATTTTATACTCGTACACTCATTCAAAATCACCTGGTTATGACTGAAAATTTTTCTTGATGAAGTAAGTAGTTTGGGTTTTTTGTGGTTTGTTTTTGTTTGTTTGTTTGTTTTGGTGTTTTGATTTGTTTTATTTTTTAATTTTTAATTTATGAAAAAATGCTTGGCAAAAACGTAAGTGGAAAAAAGAGAACCCCACTAGAAATATTTAAAACCATTGCTGACACTTTGGCTATATTCATGCTACTATCTCTGAGCTTCTTAACAGCAGTAATGGTCCTTTGTTGGTGTAATGTGTGCATTGAAATCTCCATTAAAATGAAGTCTGTCATGCACCATACCAAATATCAATTTAATTAAGTCAGTGTGCTAACTTCTATTTTCCCTTGCTGGGATGCCTTGGTTTATTCTCAGTATAATTTAGTTTATTTCCTTGCATTGTTTCCCCTCCTCAGAATGCATAGTTCCTGTTCATTTGCAACAACTAGATATTTAAAAGCTCTTGCAGGCAGAGGACTGACAGAAAAGAAAAAAAATGAAGCTGCTTTTTAGTATAAAATTAGATCACAATTGTAGAAATTTGAATTGAGCTTGGTATTAATTTTAGTGCCTAAGAGCCTAGAAAAACCATAGTTTTCTGGAAATGAATGGTTCAATCGTACCTAGATGTTCAGCTTAGAGGTGGTGGTAACTTTTTCTATGATTATCATGGGTGATGGCATTCAAGTATATGGATCATTCTCACCTCCCCTCTTGAAAAGGAACTTAAACCTATAGTATTGTCTTCACAATAGTCCTCCCCTGTAGGGCTTTTGTCACTGTTAAGTATACACTATGAGAGATATTTATAATAAAGACTGACTAAGCCTGAAAGTAGGGATAAGATAGAGAAGATGGGAGGCATAACACTCAATTATAAAGCATTGCATAAAAAGAAAAAGTTGATAACCTTTCATTTGAAAACAAAAAAGCTCTAGTGCTGAGTGCAATATATTTTATGGATAAAATTTGTCACTATAGTTACGATACAAAGACATTAAATACGCTGTGGCTGAGAAGTGTTATCTAGCAAAGTCTGAACTGGAGATAGAGGACACTCTCAGCTTCTTCAATACCTTAGAATAATTCACTAATGGATACTCTTTACCCAAAGACATCCCAGTCTGAATTTTCATTTCAAACCTAAATAGACCCCATATACTTTTGTGTTCAGTTAAGAAAAAGGCAACAAAAATAGTAAGAAGGGTAAAATGAAGTGGCAGGATTCTTCTCAGGAGGTGTTATCTCTCAACCGTAAGTTTTAAGATTGTATTTGTACTGTATGTGTGTTCTACTTGTTCAAATATATGTGGTTGTGTAACCCCTTTGTGTAACAGTCATATTGATATTTCAGAATACTTTCAGAATCAGCTGTTAGAGTTAATGTTGGAGTTTCAGGTGATGTGTCCTGTCATACTCATTTCTACAGAAATGTATATTGTGCCAACATTACTATAGCAGCATCACCAACAAGGTTTTCCTGTGAAAGAGATAGGGGCTCCCACACTGTAATGTACCAATGCACATAGAACATGTGTGTTCATTTATTCCTGCTGAAGTGGATTTCCTAACTGTGGATTTGGAGAATTTTGTGTATTGTATTTTATTCAGAGAATATACACAAGACAGAGAATCAAGATTTATTGTAGAAATATAATCTGACTTTTAGCCTGGAAGAAATATTCCTGACAGATAAAAATGTAATTAATTTTAAATAAAAATTATGTGTTGAGATTTACCAATTTTATGAAAAGGCTTTCATTTTTATTTTCAACATTAGAGTTTTCCATAGGGCTCAGCCATTCATTCGCATCTCTGCAGTTGTCTATCTGACATACTACTTTTCAGCCTTTTATTGGAACAGGGTATAATGCTCTCAGTTCTGTTTAAGGATGGTATTAAATTTAAAATTTTTTGTTTACTTAATTTCCCATTATTTTTTCTTTATAAAGGACTCTGTTAATTTCTTACTGTTCAGAGAATCTAATTTTTTTCTTTTAATGTGATTTGGGTTATTTTCAGTTTATTATTATCTTTGTGCAAACATCAAAAAATTTTTAGGAAGTCTTAAAAAAAAAAGTTTTCTTTGCTATCTTATTAAGGATTCATGTTACTTGTCTTAGTAAAATTCCTGGTCTGGATGGAGACCTGTGTACCCACTGTAATTCTGAAATGAAAACATTAGTCCAATCTGTGAAAAGAAAAAAAAAAAAAAAAAGCAGCTCAACCCTTGCAATCATGAGATTTCCTCTCCTTTTTAGTCAGCTATACATTTTAAATTCTCATACTTTCCCAGTTGTAGAAAGGTAAATTGTGGGCAAAGGCCACTAGACATTCTGATGGCAAACTCTGAAAGCTGACTTCTAGAATCCCTTAAGACTGGGATGAAAGTGGGACCTTTTAAATGCACCAAGTACTCACAATAGCTTTATTACCGCATTGCTACTTCGTAGATTGTACGAAGGCCTGGAGACTAATTTCAGCAACAGCCACAATTTACTAGCTATAGTAGCCCTCAGATGAATAGTTTCTTGTAAAATCAGTGGCAGCTTTATCCTGCTGGAGCACAAATAAATCAGCTCTTATTATTCCACATTCATTTAATCCTGGGACATTAGTCAGTGAGACCTTTCTGCAGCCTAATAAACAGCAGCAGCAGCAGTTTTTCTTTATGAGAGTAGTTGTTCATCCTAAATTAGAGCCGACATTAGGGGAAGACAGAAACTTTTGCAGCATGATTTAAAGATATACAATATGAGACTATAACAGTGTGTGGAAACTGCACCCATGTGTATAAATATAGCAGGGTCATAATTTTGCTATATATGGGTTACTTTAGAACATGTAGGTTATTTTATCTTGAAAACATGATTTTGTTGTGGCAAGTAATATTCATATTGTCTAGTTGTTTCAGTGGATTTAGCAGTGGATACTAATAGTGAATTTTTTTTTACTATGTACGGGAGTGGGAGTAAAGACACCTATTCAAAAAAATTAAATAACAGAACATTATTTTTTCCCTCTTAAACCCCATAACCAAAAAAAATCTCTGCATTTATATTTACAAAAAGTATTTTGCTTTACAATGTTCAATATTTTTTGTGAAATGGGCAGCATCTGGATTTTTCAATGTACACTCTCCTAGTGACTGCAATACGTGAAAAATAATGGATGTTGTTCTTTCTAATGGCTTTTGTTTTTAATTATTTTGACAATACTTTTTTAATGGATATCAGTGTTGGTCTATCCTATAATTTACAATATAAAAATTCGCAAATCAGTTTTCTAAGAAAGGAACCCATTTACCTGAAATCTGTAAAAGAGCTTCCAACCTCTTCACAATATCTGCAAGGACATTCTAGGGCTTTACCTGTTGCTAACTGCAGTTTCAGTTAAATTTTTTTGGAACAGGTGTTTGCTTGAATGATAATTTCAGAGTGAAATTACAGAGTTGTGGAGTGACTCAGGGTGACATGGCTTCGTATGAGTTCCTTTGAATTAGGACTTTTGACAAATGTTAGCATTTAATTTTTTTTCTGGTAAGTGCACTATGTCTATAGTACTGTAACAGCATGCAAATGACTATTATTGTTATTTATTGGATCTGACTAATAGCCCCTTACTAAGAACCTTCCAGTTGAAAAATGGTGTCTCTTAAAGTACTTATTTTATGTCAGTTTGGATCCTTAAGTAGGAAAAATAGAGCATGAGTCTTTGCCTGTTGGAAGTGCTTTATATACATCATAAGTTCCTCTGCTTTTAGCTGACAGTTATTCTGTTATTACATAAACTAGATATTATATGTGCATAAACATATATGCAGACCCACAGGCAAAGGGATGCATGCACATATCTCCAATGTTATCATAAGTTAGAATTTTAACAATACTGTAAGTGTATTTTTATTTCTTCAAGTTCTCCATGTAGTCTGGATGATTTTTTCCATTTTTAAAATGGAATTTGCTGCAGGTCTTAACTTGGTTTTATTCTGTTACATTATTGATATAAAATAAAGAGTGAACTGCTACCCTCCGCAGTCACTATTATCTTGCTGCCTTGTGATGTAGTCTATTTATTAGTTAATTAATTTATTTTTAATGTCCTTGTAGGGTCTTCTTTCTTTTGTACCACTGATAAAGAACAATAATTAAATCAAATCTAATATGAACACTGCTTTTTGGGTTAGTTTTCTGTTTGTGACTGAGTCTTTCTAGGAATTATATAATTGCTGCCAAATATCTGTATGAGTCTTTTAATGAAAATTACAGCTTTCATGCTTGCCAACAGTGCCACGAAGACAGAGTACATGGAGCAAAACCATAATTTAGTACTTCCAAACATTTCTACCAAACAGAAAGCATAACTAATGTCTCTATTTCTATACTGTTGACATACAATATGGAGAGGTGTTGACATAAAATATCTGCTGTCCAAAATACTAGCAGCTACCAGGCTACTACTCTCATGCAGTCAACATTTTCCAGGATTTTAATTTTCCCTTCCTTTTCATACACCGTCAACCTTGTAAAAGACCAGAAAAAGACATGATATTTTCACTTACGAATATTCTTTGAATAATCTCAAGTCAACAAAGAAAGAAATGTGACAGCTCTGTCTTTTAGTAAACCCACCTACAGTCCACTTTTGGTGCTTATATTCAAGATTTGTTCTTGCTGCCTCAAAAATATTTTTTCCTCTTTCACAAGAGATGTCCCACATATGTGCTGCCTGTAGAGTATGTTTGACTGGAAGCTCAAAAATCATGACAGAAAACTGAGGGTTTCTTCTCTAGACCAACACCGCTGGTTTTTGCAAAGGTGCTGAGGGCAGAACTCCCCCAGTCTTTTTGGAAAACTGAGCAACCTTTTAGTATCACTCAGTCTACTATGGACTACTCAGTCTACTCCAGTCCAAGACAAGTACTATATCTGACTACATTCAGTTAATGTACTCAGGGTTGGTTTGTGTAAAAAAGTGCCCCTGAATTTAAAGGATCTGGTTTGAAATTAATGTGGCTATGCACATGTACTCTTCTGTTCATAGCTCAAATACAGCCCTTTAAACTGCAAGTTTAAGTCCTTTTGAATATGTCTCCTGGCATATCTTAACATGGGCTGCTTAGTGACAAGGGAACTGCTTTCCTGGAGTAGCTGATGTGCTGAAGAATCAATGGTGCTTGATGTCCTCCTGGATGTAGCAGGAAACAGGTTAGCAACCTAATGCAGAAATTGTTATCTAGTATTGCAGTGCATGTTTGAAACACATAGACTGAGTAATAGACTGAGGAAAACATCCTCACATTCTCTAGGGAGAAGGTGTGGAGAAATGTCCTCGTACTGTTGAAAAAAAATTGGCCCTGCATTTTGTGACCCCCAAAAATTTTAAAGATATAGCACCATTTACTTTACTGACCTGCAATACCTGGATCAGTATCTAACATTGCCTTTAACAGGTATTTTCTGAAGTGGCTAGTAGCAACCTCCATTGGAAACAGAAAACATAGGTAGACTGATGGGCTGGCCACAATCGAGAAATGGACTTCAGTCCACCAATGCCAAGAGGGAAAATTGGAAAATGCTTTTGAGGTTTTTTTTCCCTTACATTCCCTCCATCACATTTTAATTCTGTCTGTAGAAAAGAACAGTGTCTTATGACATCCAGGGTTAAATTTCCAGCATGGTATGAGGATTAGTTGCATTCTCCTCCCCATACAAGTAATGAGTTGTTCAGCTCAATGCCTGCATACTGTGCTGAACATTTACCCCCAGGGTCTCAAGTATCAGCAAGAAGGGAGGGAGAGTGCTCTGTAGACTTCTTCATGTCGAGATATCCCAGGACAGGATAACGGAAAATAGCAAATATTGCTTCTAATAGAGAGTAAAGCTCAGGACTGAAATGGCAGAGGGATTGCAGTTAAGGATTAAGTCACGTTGACAGAGTGGGGACAGAGTAGACAGAACATACTGTGCTCTGCTCCAGCCACTCTCAAGTTGTGACCCTCCATTCCTGTCTGTTGGTCAAGGGCAAAAATGCCTGATGTCATGGTAGAGTAAACAAATTAGGTGAGCCCAGTTTTCAACACTCATTTACATAGGAATTACTCACCAGGGAACCCTCTATGGGCAAAGCAAGGCTCTGATTTGCACACTCAGATTTTGCCTTCATATTCTGCATTGGCTCATCACATGCAAATGTATGCATTCAGTTGCAGGAACCAAGGTTTGGAAATCATTCCTCTGGTTTCAAGGAAGAAAAAGAGAGAATAATAATCACACCACCACTACCCTCCCCCGCTCCCCTTCACCCCCCAGCCTATTGTCAACAAATTTCAATTCATCACTGTTGATTTTGCTGAAACCTACTTTGGAATGTTACAGCTTGGATTGATGTTATCCAATGCCATTTATATCAGGGTTTCACTGTGCAATACAGAGTATTCAGGGAAGTCACTGCAGGCTGCTGGTGCCCATGATTGCCTCTGACATGTACAGCTGAAAGGACTCTTATTCAAAGAATGATCTTCTTTTTTAGACTGTATTGAGTTGGGACTGATTTTGATAGCCAGTTTCAGTCAAGAATCATAAAGTTATTGCACATTTAAGACCGTCAGTATGAGAATCATTCTCTGTCTCTCTCTCCCTCCCCCTCTCACTGTTCTTTCCCCTCCCTTTCTCTCTCTCATCATTTCACAGGACTGCAAGGTTACAGAAAGGTCTAATCAATTGTCAAACTCTCCTTTATCTCTGAGAAGGTGGTAAAAAATCTAACTGCCCTGCTGTAGGGGGTTCTTCTGACTACACAGCACCCTTTTTCACATACAATGCTACCATGATTAATGTCCTCCCACCTCAGACCTTGTTAAAACCTGTTCTTTAAAGCAGGCTGGTGCACCACAGTGAGAGCAAGAGCAAGGTTGCATAAATCAACGTGTTCTCACAGCCCCCAGGATATCCATTATAGATGCCAGCTGGATGACTGGAAGATAGAGAAAAATGAATATTGTATCCTGTGGCCTTTTGCCTCTAATGACCACTTTTCAACATTTTTGAAGGCATGATTAAATTTTGATAACTGGGGAAGTCACTCTGAGCAGGCTGAAATAGAGATAAATTGACTGAGGGTCTGACATCCCAGTGGAGAGCAGGCAACTAATTAGTGTGTGAATCTCACTCTGAAAGAGATGTAAAAGGGAAGCTAGTTTAATCAGAGGAGCTGCTGAGGCACAGGAATAGTCAGGGATAATAGCGGCCTAGGTAGAAATCACAGGCTCAATGAGCAGCTTTTTCTGTCTGCTTGATTGGCAGCCGCTGACCTAGTGTCCAAAACCTTTGAACTCTTAACAACAGTAACAGCCTTGTCAAGGCAATTTGCTTGCAGCTTTCTGTGACCAGTTATTTCAGTGGTGGACTGGGACACCCTATTTGAAAGGACACTTTGCTCCTCTGCTGCAGTGGAAGCTGGGCAGAACACTCTTATTATTTTTGATGACTTTACTTTTGAACCCTTTATCTTTCCCCCCTACCCCTTGCCACCCCCCCCAGGTCCTCCCTTCCCCAATGCACTCCACAGTGTATACATCCCCTCTCCCTGGGGTCCTTGCTATATGGATGAAGTGTCAGATCAATTTAGTTGTTGATTGCAGCAGGAGAAATGGGGGTAGGGAGCAGGAAAGACCCCCACTGGCTAGTGTAACACTGTGATTTTATTGCAGTAACAGAGCCTCCTTGGTGCCTGAACGGGTGTTTTTGGACATACGAAATACTAGAGTATTTGGAATTCCTTTTACTGGGTTTAGAGGAATTAAAGACAACATATTTAATCCCTTTAATGAGCTGCTCAGATAGGACCTTCTTTAGCTGAAAATGAAGGATAGTATGCCTGTGCAAGAGGCAACTAATAAATTTTCTTTCCTGTAGTTCTTCCTATTTACCCAGCATACACATGCAGAATTTTGTTTGTGGTAGGAACAGTGTTCTGAACCAAACTGGAATTCAGGGAAATAAAAATAATCTCCTGAAGCTGCATTAGCTGGTAGCTTTCTTTCTTTTTTTTTTTCTCCCTGTAGGGGAGGAGGGTAGCTGAAGAGAGAGTAAGATTATCAATAGAGCAGAAAGCTTGCTGTCTTATTCCATTTGGTAGTGTGAATTAGTGTTGCTCTGAATTATTTTTTTGCCTGGGGCAGGCTAGTTTCTCTTTTTAAACTGATCAGTCCCCCTGGGTCTTGTATTATACTGAGGACCAGGATACCTGATGTGACTAGGTTTTGATGTGACAGCATACCATTTTTGCAAAGCCTTCAGCTAGGATTTTCAAAACCCACGATTTTTTACATGAAGATGAGGACCAGTTGTAACTTGCTCTACATAATTAGGCATCTGCTGTATATTAATGCTTTATTAGTAGGTGGTTTATTCTAGTGGTAGCTTGGGGGCATGGCTACTTGATTAAGATAAGCTCAGCTGCCAGTTGATAACATGCTGGCTGCCTCATGGCCCTTGTGTGTGTCCATGCTCTTACCTGCAGTATGTGGCTGGAACTGTCTTTACGCTCACACATCTTTCCACTAAACAGCATATAGATTGCCAAGATAGGACAAGTCCTGACCCTTCAAGACTTCTTCCTGCCACTTCTTCCTGAATGGAGGAGGTTTTCTTTACCAAAGAAATTATGGAAACCGTTTGAACCCACTTACTGGCACTGTAAATAAAGTATATATTTCTGTAACTCTGTTCTCTTATTATGGAGTTATACACTGGGGGGCACATGAACACCCATTTCTCAAATAGTCTTAAAATCTGGAGTAACAACTTGGAGGCCCTATCGGAAATATGTGTTTGTATAACTTCCTTGACATATCACAAACTTTTTAGGGAGATAGGGAAAAAACTTGATCAGTGTCTAATTTTGGATTGCTGGGAAAGCCCTGTGGAAGTCAAGGCATGCAGGCATTTTGCAAAGCCATGGTAAAAGTGCTGAGTTCTGACCTCCTCTGTCACTACTATCACTTCTCAAAACAAATAGGGAAAATAAGTGTTTTGCCTAAGGCCACAAGATCAGGTGCAAGGCAAATGGTAATGGTATGTTAGCTTTCATTCCTAATCAGTTTAGGAATATTAGAAAGAAATAAAGGAATCTTCAAATTGCTAGCTAAACGGGGAGGAAGGAATTTGACAATTGTTCTTGTTAGTTACGAGGCTTGAGATAAAAGCCTGATGACTCTTTTTTGATCTTCTGTAAAAGAGTAACTTACACAAGTCTATGGGACCCAATGAGATGCACTCCAGAGTCCTGAGGAACTTGCTAATGTAGCTCCCAAGTCACTCTCCAAGGTATTTGAAAAGTCACAGCAATTGGTTGAAGTCCTAAGGAACTGGAAAAAGGGGAGAAATTTGGGACCCTGAGAACTGTCAGGTTCACCACTGTGCATGGGAAGGTCATAAAACAGATCATCCTAGAAACTATATTAAGGCACATGGAGGACAGGGAGGTGATCCGGGACAGCAAGCTTCACCAAAGACAAATACTGCCTGACTCACCCAATGGCCTTCCACAGCAGCGTGACAGTATCAGTGGGCAAGAGAAGGTCTACAGGTGACATTTATCTGGACTTGTGAGAAAACTTTGACAAAGGCCCCACAATATACTTCATACTAAATTGGATAGAGATGAATTTGATGGATAAGAAAGTAGTTAGTCATATCTAGAAGGTAGAGGTCAATGTCTGAGTCGTGATTGACATCAGTGACAAGTGGTGTCCTTTTGGGGTGCCAGGGGACCAGTCTTATTTAATATCTTCATTAATTACATGGAAAAAGGGGTCAAGTTAACCTTAGCAAATTTGCTGATGAAACCAAGTTGAATGATGTGGTTGAGATATTGAAGAATGGGATGCCATCCAGAGAAACCTGAACAAGCTTGAGGAGTGACCTCATGGAAATCTGATGAAGTTTAATAAGACCAAGTGCAAGGTACTGCATCAGGGTTGGGGCTATCCCTGGTACCAAAACAGATTCTGGGATGAACAGGTCCTCCCAAGAAGGATTGGGGGTGCTGCTGGCTGAGAGGCTGGACATGACCCAGCAATGACACACCCAGCCCAGAGAGCCAAACGTGTCCTGGGCTGCACCCAGCAGTGTGAACAGCAGGACCAGGAAGGGGATTCTGCCCCTCTGCTCTGCTTGGGTGAGACCCCACCTGCAGGGCTACAGCCAGCTCTGGGTCCCGGGAGGGACATGGTCCTGTTGGAGAGAGTCCAGAGAAGAGTCTACAAGACAATCAGAGGGATGGAGCAGCTCTCCTGTGAGGAAGGGCTGAGAGAATTAGGACTGTTCATCTTGAAGAAGTGAAAGCTTTGAGGTGACCCAATTGTGGCCTTCCAGTACCTGAAGGGAGCCTACAAAAAAGATGGAGAGAGACTTTTTACAGGAGCTTGTAGTGACAGGACAAGTTCAAATTCAGGCTTCAAATTGAAATAGAATAGTTTTAGATTAGTGAAGAAATTTTTCCTGTGAGGCACTGGAACAGGTTGTTAGGGAAGTTGTGGATGCGTCATCCCTGGAAGTTTTCAAGGCCGGTATGGATGGGGCTCTGAGCAACCTGGTCTATTGAATATGTTCCTGTCCATATCAGGAGGGATGGAAAAAGTTGATCTTCAAGGTCTCTTCCAACCCAGACCAATCTGTGAGTTTGTGATTCTATGACATACACTATTTCAGAATTGATAGCAACAGCCACAGCACTGAAATTTTAAAAATAATAAATAATTCCACCACAACCAGAACAACAATAATCTGTAATGGAAGTTGGTTTTGCATCAGTACAGTGGCTGCGATGAAAAAGAAGAGACTGGCATGACATTAAATATGGGAATCTTATACATATATTGCTCATAATCAAACCAAGTATTAACAGATAAGCAATGCAGCTGAAGCACCTTAAGGAGAGATGATTCTGGTTGTATGTATTTGTGCATATTCCTTACACAGAGTGAAAATAGACTGAAACAGACATATACCTACAGCAACAATGATTTCAGGGGGAAACAATGTTTTAGAAGCAGAGATGATTGCAACTGTTTTAATATCAGTGGAACATACTAAAAATAAGACTTTCAATTAATGACCATTTTTTTCTACCAGTTTTCTCTGCATGATTTCTGACTTTGGTGTTGATTTGTGGCAAAATGGTTCTGAAGGTAAGAGTAATAAACTGAGACACAATTTGTGTAGGCCAGGGAACAGTGATGAGTTAATTGCTACTTTAGTGAAAAGGCTGCATCCATTATGTTAAATTATCAAAAATAACACCCACTGTAATTTATCAGAATTTTAGCCATTACTCCATTTAAAAAAAAATGCATGAGCAAGTCTAACCTTACAATGTTTGGGATAATAAAAGTCAGCAGAGGTAGCTTGAAGTACAGTACAGTGGTGGTAGAGATAGGAGCAGATATTTGTCAGTCTTGCCAGTACTTTGAGCTTTAGTTCTGGTGGCTGGAACACTGAGAAGCTTTGTGTTCTTTCGATGGAAGGGTAAATGGAGGAATTGTCATGGGTAGGGATGAGGCTTTGAGGATAAGAACTTCAGTCCTGACTCTCCCATGCTCTTAATAGTTCTGTTGTTTTTTTTTTTTTTTTTTTTTTTTTTTTTTTTTTTTTTTTTTTTTTTTCTGATGCATAATATTTACAACTCAAAGGTTAAGGCCCTGTGAGGCAGTACAGGTTGCTCAAGCCAGGTAACTGCAAACTTAAGCTTTGCCAGAGTGTGGGTGATCTTTGTCTGTGTGTTTATGTCCTTTAGACCACATCTAGCCAAACTCTGAAAGCTGCAGCCTTTACTAATACAGTGTTTTTTCAGAAAGTCATTTATGGGTATCTGGATATTTGAGATATTGCAAGTGATCTTTCTGCATGATATCCCAGACACACGGGTGAGTCTTGAGAGATGCTTTCAGCAGAGGAGGAAAACAACAGATTAACCTGATTTTCACTCCTTTGAAACCTCTTCTTTGACTAAATGAAATGAGAGCAGTAACACATGCCAGTCTTGCTGCTCCCATGACCAGCACAATCTGAGGAATTTACTCTGATTAATTTTAGGAAAATGGCCTCAGAAGGCAGGAAACTGAGGCATGCAGAAAATTGCCAAAGATGTAAAGACTTAGGAAATAAATAAGAGGCCAAAATTTTTAAAGTCAGATGTAGCTGTACAAAGAGCCTTAAACTTTGATTTCACCGTGTGTCTGTGTTACCATGCAAATATCCCACAATTGCCTTACTCATGCTTTAAGAAAGGATAGGAAAATAGAAACACTAAGAAAAAAGATATGACAGGAAATGGCATTTCTATCTAGATCTTTTACAATATTATAAAACAGAATTTTAAAAAAAAGTTTTGCAGTGACTGCATCTCCCTTGTCCAGGTATGTGTTTCCAGAGCGTAAGTATTTACTTACATGCATGTGTATATAGACATGTGTTAAAGTCCACGGGTATATTCACATGGAGATACAAAATTGAAGCAATTAATTACATTTAATAGCAATCTATAAAATGAAGTGCCTTAAAAGGCTCATTGCAAATCCTGCCATAATAGCAATTCAATTAGAAGATATTGTATTTTTCCTAACCCTGCATGCAAAATCTAGTGAAAGCATTTCTGAAATTGGGAAAAATCGTTCTAAACATCATCAGAAATTAATGGTTTATTCAAATCATAACAGTGCCTTTCAAGTCTTTGACAGGAAAATGATGAATATTTACAGATATGCTTTCATTATATACTGTTATTTTGAAGAAAGATGTTCAGACTACCTGTGGAGTTTTAAAAATACCATCATAAATTCAAATCTAAAATAATTGGCACATATGTTTCTCAAAAAAGTAAAACTAAGACCTTCAAGTGTTTTTTGACATCTCTTTTGCAAACACCTTAAAGCAATCTGAGTTAGTCTCAGTTCCTCACTTCTGTATTAATACAGAGAAATGATGAAACACTATTTCCTCCATAACAAATCCTAACTTGGAATATTTTCTTAACTGAAACTTGTGTGAGAATTACTTCAGCTTCTGAATCCTGTTTTCTTGGAGATTTACAGCTACATAGTCTCCGAACTGTATTTGCTGAATTTACTGAGTTAACTCTTCTGTGTGCTAGGCCAACACATTTTTGCAAATGTGATGCTCAATCACCAGGAAGAAAATAGAAGACCTCTTTTAAAATGCTGCAGGGATGAAGATAATTACAGAGCAGAGCTCTTAAACATTTTTCACTGAGTGAATTACATACTAGTTCAAAAACACAGAGCTAAAGCACAGGGAAATATAGTGTTGGAAATGTTGTTCAGAGGAAGAAATGCAACAATAATTGGCATTAAAAAAAAAAAAAAAGTGATCCAGTACACATCTACAACATCTCTAGCACTTGATGAGTGCCTAGTCAAATTTGTGATGTAAATTATGTTTTTATGTGGCACATTCACACATATGACCAAAAAATATTCAATAAGTGACTATATCCTTCCAGTCTTTAAAGATAAAGTCCTTGTGAACAGCTTTAAAACTGAAAAATCAGTGTTGTACCCTGGCTCCAGGCCTTGATCCATACTTGGGGGATTATGTGGCACAGGACTTTTGCAGTCAGATGAGGGTTTTAGTTCAAAAATGCACCTGAGCTATAGTATGCTGGGTAAAACGTTGAATGGTGACTTACATCAGTTGGGCGAGTTTCTGAAAAGGGATCACACTCTTGTGGCATGAGGGAGCATAAACTACTATAGCCTATGTAAAATTGTTATTTGCAGAGTTGATATGTCCTCAGTTGCCAAGTACGTGATGCACTTTGCCAGACAGTACTGGTAAAGAATAAGGTATAACTTGCAAAATTTGAATTTAGCAATATATTTTCTGGTTGGCAATGAGGAGATATTTGGCAGAGGACGAGATCTTGCTTTTTGATTTCAGCTGGAAATACAGATGTTCAATTCATGCAACAACACTTTCTCAAAGATAACAGTCAGCTAGGGTGATGGTCATGAAATTAATGCTCTTCAAAATAGAGAACTGAAAGTTACTTCATGTTCCCAGTTTTTTTCCATCTTGTAATAGTAACAGAGTAATAATGATTTATTAATACTCTGCAACTGGTGTTGTAATAACATTGTTTTATAAGCATATGTGTTAAAATCCACAATTCCAACAGCCAAGAAGTAATTTCTCTTTCTTTTTTTTTTTAATTTTGGCATCATGAAACCACAACTGATTATCCTATAGTCACAGTATTAATCTTTTGCTGCCCTTTAAGAGTAATTTTTGTTCTCTTAACTTCTTATTTAAGTCTTGATAAAAGCAGCTGTCAGAAAAAAAAAATACCCTATATTTTATGCTTCATGAGGAAATAAGAAAGGACATTTCAAGGCAAAAACAACATAACCATTTCTTCTGTGGCTAAACAGGGTAAGTTTTGATATTTTCTGTTCTGAGAACCATTAAAATATAAAAGCAGATTAAACCCAAGTTGCAAATACTGATAGACGGGAAATTTTACAGGTTGCTTTACAGAGGGTTGCCTCTCAAGGGTAAACCCTGAAATGCTGAGCAAAATAATTAGTGGAGTTTCCTTGATCTTGGAAATATGGCAGGAGAGAGAGAGAGGAATCTGGGCGTGCAAAGTCCTTTTGCCTCCATTGAGGGTGTTGTTACTTCTTCTAACCTTAGCTTTCCTTAGAAAACAGACAGCTTGATAGTACTGGAGTGGAAGTATTCTTAGATCTAATGATTGAATGAAGACAATTTTAAGCAATTATAATTAAATTCAGAAAGCAGAAAGGAAGATCAAATATCTGTGATGCAAGGCACAAAAAAATGGGGTTTACACAGGTGATATGAGAATACGAGATATTGGAAGGACATGAAATTTCTTCACATCTAAGGCTGGTTGATCTAGGTAGCATAATTAAAAATTACAGCTGGCAAGTGGGACAGCAAGTGATACAGCTTTTGGCATAGGTCACATAATTAAACATTACAACTGGAAAGGGGGACAGCAAGGGGATACTGCTTTTGGCATAGAGCTGTGGTGGATATTATTGGTAGCCCTACATAGTTTCGACTGCTAGAGAATAATATTAATACATTTGAAGTAAAAAATAGGTGCAATCTAATTGTGTCTCTTGAATTCTCAGTCATTTGTAGGTGTATTTCTATTAAAGAAATCCTGGGGTTGGGAGATGATGATGTCCATACTACAAGACTACTTATCAATCACTGTTCACTAGGTCATTATGTAGATGCTTAACTGACAAACAATACTGGGAGTGGTTGGCTTCTGAGTTTGATTTAAAATCCTATGCACTACACTCAAAATGTATTTTGACTTTTTACAATATATCATAGAATGTTTGGATTGCAGTGAGCCTTAAAACCTTCCAACCCCCTGCCAAAGGCAGGGTCATTTTCCACTAAATCAGGTTGCTCAGAGCCTCATTCAAACCAGTATCAAATATTTCCAGGGATGGGGCATCCACAAACCTCACAGTAAAGAATTTCTTCCTAATGTATAAATAAATCTTACATCTTTCAGTTGAAGTCATTCCCCCCTTATCATGTCACTACACGCTCTTGTAAAAATTCTCTCTCCATCTTTCTTGTAGGCTCCCTTCAGGTACTGGAAGGCTGCAATTGGGTCACCCCAAATCCTTCTCTTCTCCAGGATGAACAGTCCCAATTTCCTCAGCCTTTTCTCACAGGAGAGGTGGTCCTTCCCTCTAATTATTTTTGTGGCTTCTTCTGGACTCTCTCCAACAGGTCCATGTCCTTCCTGTGCTGGGACCCCAGAGCTGGCTGCAGCCCTGCAGGTGGGGTCTCCCCCAAGCAGAGCAGAGGGGCAGAATCCCCTCCCTGGCCGTGCTGCCCACACTGCTTTGGATGCAGCCCAGGAAACATTTGGCTTTCTGGGCTGGGAGTTCCCATGGCTGGGTCTTGTCCAGCCTCTCAGCCAGCAGCACCCCCAAGTCCTTCTCCCTAGGGCTGCTCTGCATCTGTTCATCCCAGAATCTGTGTTGGTACCAGGGGTTTCCCTGACCTTGCACTTGGTCTTGAAATCTCATGAGATTTCCATGGGTGCATTCCTCAAGCTTGTCCAGGTCTCTCTGGATGGCATCCTGTCTCTTGGCTGTGGTAACCGCGCACTCAACTTGGTGTCATCAGCAAATTTGCTGAGGGTGGACTTGGTCTTTTCACCTCTGTCATTAATGAAAATGTAAAATAACACTGGTCCCAATATGGCCTCTTTAGGGACATCACTTGATGTCCCTTGGGATGCTAAGCCATTGACCATTACCCTCTGGATGCATCTCTCCAACCAGTTTGTTATTCATTTAACAGTCCACTCATCAAATCTATCTCTTTCTAGTTTAGAGAGTAGGTTGTTGTAGAGTGAAGATGATTTGGTTCACTTAAGCGTTGGACTTGATGATTGCTGTGGATCCCCTCTAAGAATATTCTGTGATTCTGTGACTTCTCTATCTGTGTTTGCTATGCTGCATCAGGTGAAGATGAACAATGAAGTTTAAGCAGTATGACTACTCAGCAATGTACTGGAGATGGTACGCACTCTGCCTCTCACAGCCACATAAAAACCAGTTTCCTTCTAGCCAGCTGTTCCAAAAGGAAGAAACAGAAGAAAGTAAAATGCTGTTTCTCCAAAAAAAATTGCACTTGTCTCATGCCTCCTCAAAAAAGAAAACAAAGTATTTTTTCCACAGGACTGAGAATTACTCATCTCTGAGGGGGTGGGGTGGGGTGGGGGGAGAGGCACAGAAAAAAATAGAGACACAGCCAATATAATTGACTTCTTATTTTCAAGTGCCAGGTAACTCTTGAGCTGTTTTAATGATTCCTTAATGCATTTCATGTATGACCCTTGTTACTGCAGGATTTTGTACTTACCTTGTGAAAGGTTCATGGTTTGCTCCTAAAATAACTTCATGCTTTAGACAGTTTTGGGGCAGTTATTCACATTGTCTGACTTCCTCCTGAGTACAAGACAGACAAAATCTACACAGGTTAAAATTTCGATATTCATTCAATTAACAGTCCTGGGTTAAAGAATGTTTTATTGTCTCTGAGAATGAGCGATCCATGGTTGGAGTTACTTAATTATTAAAATGAGAGTGTCATAAAGTCATATATGGTTGGGTTTTTAGCTTGGAATTATTTGCAAAGTTTGAGGAAAAGCCCTTCTTACATATCTGAGTTTTAGTGAGTTTTACACCACTAAATATAAGGCAACACAAAACATAACCAATGACATTTCACTGACTTATTGATGCTGTTGACGGTATCTCTTTCTTTTTTTTAAATTAATGTGGTAGTAGTGGACTTGTAGCAGTCTTTCTCAGAACTCTGCTTTTTACTCCATCTTATTTCTTTATATTTTTCAGCATGTGAAGATGGAAAAGAAACAGTGGGTCATCTGGCCTTATATTTGCTACCACTAGACTTCAAATCTTCTGTTACAGGACTGTGGACATTGCAGTTCACAAGAACAGGCCGAAGAAGGGAAGGAAGTAGCAAAACATCTACTTTCTGTTGCAGAGACTATTTCTTTTGCTGAAAATGTCAGATATGACTTTTTTTTTTTCTATTTCTGCTGTTCTGTTATCACTTTATCTCTTTACTGTTGAAGGAAGAGTATCCTTAACAAAAGGGGAGTTTTCAGCAAGAAAAATATCCTCAGAACATTATTCCTCTATTGAGAAAACAAAGTCAAATAATCCCTGATAACAGCTTTTACTTTGACTGCCACCAATGATAAGAGGAGAATAAATAAACACTGCCAGCAGACTGTCAAAGGGGCAGGAATGTATTACATAAAGGTGACTAGATGGTGTGACCATGTCTAATTCAATACACAAAATATAATTATAGACAAAAAACTTAGCAGTAGAATGTGTTGTAAAAGAGTGAACATCTAAATGTATGAAAGTCTGTATACTCTCAGTGTATGAGAATACACTCAGTCATACCAGCTACCTGTGATAGCTGTTCCAGGAAGTTATCTTGAAAAGCAGCAAGCACTACCCAAGAGTTCAGCACATATATTGAGCAAACATGAAAAGAGATCCCCATTTATTGCTTTATTCCCTACTAAAGACAGTAGTTCTAGTGTGACCATGAAACCTAATCGTGAGACAAACTAGAAAAAGAACCCCACTTTTGACACTTACTGACCTCCTCTCTTATCAAAGAACAAGTGTCATATCAAGACTCCTTGCAGCTCCCAAGATGACAATAGCTATGCTGCAACACTTTGAAAATACCACAGCCGAATAAAGTCACTCAACAACTATAGGACTGCTATCACCCAGCTGCACACAGGGAGAAATGTGGTACCATGGTTTAACTCCAGCTGGTAATTAAGTACTGTGGAACTGCCTGATCATTTCCTGCACATCCCCACAATGGGAAGAAGAGTATGAAAAGAAAGATAAGCCTCATGGTTTGAGATAAGAACAACTGAATAATTGAGACAAACCAACCAAACACAATAATAATAATAATAATGATAAAACAGTAATGATGAAAATAATGATAATCATCATCGTTATCATAATCTTCAACATGATGTAACAGAATCCAAGAGAAAAAGTGATACACAAAAAAATTGCTCACAACCCAGTGAATGATGCAGAGCATGTCCCCAAATATCAGTCAGCCACCTACCAGGCAACTCATCGTGTTTACATACCACACATGAGTTTCCATGGTATGGAATATCCCTTTGGCAAATTCAGGTCACCTGTCTTGGCTGTTCCCTTACAGGTTTCTGTGCTGCTCTTACCAGCAGAGCATGAGACAGCAAAAAGTCTTTGACTTAAGGAAAGCACTACTTAGCAACAAAATATCAGTACTATGAACATTATGCTCATACTAAGTCCAAAACCCATAACTGTACTAGGAAGAAAATGAACTCTATCCCAGATGAAACCAGGTCATGGGGACAGTAAGACAAATTCTAGTGGTCTTGAGTAATGAGTCAAAGTAGCAGTTGTATCTTCATTATATGCACATTTAATTCCTGAGATCCCAATGCCTATATAGCAATATGTAAGATATATACCAATATATAAGATATATTCATATAAAAGCCACACACACACACACACATATATATATACATACATTACACATACATATAAATATCCTTTTGGCCAAAAACACTGTGAAGCTTTGGGGAATAAGATTTCTGTATAAGTGATACCTTTTAAAAAGCAGGTAGAAGTTTGTAAAAGACCCTCTGATCTACTGGAAGTAACTGACAAGCTATTTTGTTTGAATAATACATCAAGGTCGAAAACTAAATTCATGCTGATTATTCATGTGGATGCTTCCCAGGGTGATGAAACCCCTCAAACTCTGAGATGTGCCATTTCAATTGTGGTTGCCATGGGTATTATAATTTTACTAGGCAAGTGAAAATAGAAGAGTCACCTCCAAAAACATCAAAGGTAAATGAGTAAAGAGAGCTATGTCAGAAAATGCTGGTCCTCTAGGCATCATGTATCTGCTTAAATGGACATTTGTATTATCCATCTACCCATATAGAGCATCATGGGTTCATGGGCAGAACTTTCTCTATAATGGAAATTGTCCCCCTGTCACTCTTGATAAACTATGACTCCTGTAAGAACTGCCAATTCTGAACAGATAAATAATTTTTTTAACCTAATATAGAAACCTTGCATCCAGAGATCCAGGGTCTTTTCCAATCTGAGCTGGTGTGTGATGGATTTTTCTATGAGACTGTAGGGGTGCTGACCAGCCACCTTCCATGTGTACCCATGAAGCAGAAGCAGCACAGCATGAAAATTCAGATAACATTTCAACACCTCCTCAGCATGACTGAAAAGATTGTTGACTCAAATCCTTTGGTGCTGAGCTTTCCAGATTCCTTCTAATATTGCTTATAAAGATTGTGATGGATGAGAGCTTAAGCACTGTGGGAAGACGCCACTGGGATCAAGAGTCTCTAGCTCTATGTTAGACCTTTGGTAGGTATACTTAGACCTGTTTATCATGGTTTACATTGTTTCCCTATCTTTTCTTGAGGTCAGACATTTGTATTTATGACTGAAGGAATTATTTGGTTTTTTACATATGTTTTTCTCCAGAAGCTCTATTATGTTAAATGATATGTCTCTGGTGATCTTCAGATTGCATACGTACCATCTTTGAGTACCCAGTTACTTGAATTTGGTTTATAAATCTCTTGCCCTTTCCTGAAATACTGGAAACAAAAGGGTAATCCTAGTGGGACACCAATGATTTGGCTGTACCAGGTGCTTCCCTGTTGTCAATACACCCAAGAATGCATAGCTTTTGCAATTGCAAAATTATTGAATATATAAAGTTATCTGGTCTGATACCCTGCTCTAGGCAAAAGCAGCTTTGAGGACAGTTCAGGTGGCTCCAGTTGTCCACTCTAATTTGGGATATCTCTGTGGACATTCCAGTTGATTTGAGCAACCTGTTCTGATGTTTAACCATCCTCACTGTAACCTTTTTTCTCGTATCTAATCAGAAATTCCCTTGATACAGATTTGTTTGTGTCTTCTTGTCCTTTCATTATGTACCCCTGAAGAAATTCCAGCTCTACCAAAGCAGTCAAAATCATCAGTTATCTGATTTCTCCCTGTTCTTCTTTGGAAGCCTGAAAATAAAAGATAGCTATGTTTCTTCCGGTCTGCACTGAAGTTTGTCCTTGCCTCATGACAACCTACGCAATGACACTGCTGACAACTGAAACTGTTGGACTGAATCTTTATTACTGTGTCAGTTTCTGCATTGCTAGATGGAGCCATGTGAGCCCTGTATCT
Source organism: Certhia americana (assembly GCA_018697195.1). Lineage (NCBI taxonomy): Eukaryota > Metazoa > Chordata > Aves > Passeriformes > Certhiidae > Certhia > Certhia americana. Next base: position 34,458,408 of record CM031878.1, read on the forward strand.
CTAGGTGTCCTTCTCTTCCAGTCTTTGGTGGGGGGAGTTGTGTGTGGGCATCTTTATCTGCAGCTGTCATTCTGTCTACTTGTTTACTGTGTTCTGTTTTGGGCTACTCTCTACAAGAAAGGCATCTAGGTGTTGGAGTGTGTCCAGAGAGGGACAGTGAAGCTGGTGAAAGTACTAGACTGCAAGTCTTATGGGAAGCAGGAGTTGTTTGGCCTGAGAAAAGAGGAAAGGTTGGAGAAGACATTATTGCTACCTCTCTAACTACCTGAAAGTAAATTGTAGTGAGGGGGAGGTCAGTCTTTTAACACGCAGTAAGCAGAGAGGGTATTGCATGATGTTGCACCAGGACTTTAGATTGGATAAGGAAAAATTTTCTCATTTAAAGGCATGTCAAGCATTGAATCAGACTTCCCAGGAAAGTGATTGAGTCCCTAACACTGAAGGCATTTAATAACTGTGTAGATGAGGCACCTAGGAACACAGTTTAGTAGTGGCCCTGGCAGAATTAGGTTAATGGTTGGAGTCGATGATCTTAAAAATATTTTCCAATGTAAATAATTCTACAATTATATTTATTATGAAGTGATAAGGAAAGTGTGCTCATTTGCATAAATGAAACAAGTAGAAGGTAGAGTAATACAAGTAGAAATAACTATATGAAATCTCATATGAACATGAACATTTTTCTTCTGAAAGTAAGATAATTTCATACCAAGCTTCCTGGATGCCTGAGTAATTCAATCACTTTTAATGTTTCAAAGTTTATTTTGTTCATTCCTCATTTTTAAACTTCCTTAAAAAAATTCTAACATGCTCAGTTTTAACTGAACATCTTCAGAACTATTATGTAATGAGTAGCTCAATTTATTTTCTCACCAGTGTTACCATATGCTAAGCATATGCAGCAAACTTGGTTTATAATCCTGTAATTTTCTGTGAATTAAGATTATCTGAATGCGAAGAATACATACCATGTTTTAATTTCTTATTTTCATCAATTCTATTAGAATTTTACTTTGTATTAAAAAGCACAATGGCTCCCCACCCCTTCTCCCCCCCCCACCCCCTGCCAGATTCCTAGCATTCTTAATTTCATATACAGCAAATTCTGGATGTTTCTAGTCTACTTCTTCAAATAAATATATTCCACTTTCCATAACTATTTGTCTTCTGAAAAAAAGGGTGATTGGAAAATGGAGCTCTATTGGCCTTTATTCAGTTTAAAAAACTGCTAAAAATATATGTTTTGGTTCTAAAAGTGTAAGGAGTCTCAGCAGCTACAGATGAGGCGTTCCATGCCAAGCATTCTCTGACATTTTTCCTGTATGGGGTATCATATAAGTAGAAATAAAAAGTAAAATTCAAATAAGGTATTGTTTTCCTCACTGAGATAATCAGATGTGTTATGGTTTAATATAAGCTAGGGTTTGGTTTGCTTGTTTGTTTTTGTTTGTGGTTTTTTTTCTGTGTCAATGGTCTAATAAAGTAAATGAAAAGAGCCTGCCCTTGATTGTTTTAGGATTCTGGTACAAAACATCTAAATGGAATAAAATGTTCACACTTGAATTAATATTTTACATGGAAGTGCAATAGTAGAACATTATCTGCTGCTGGTCTCCACGACATTCAGCGTAGTTGAGTGGTAGACAAAAATATTTAATAAAACGTGGTACTTTTTTTGTCAGCTACTGCAGAGAGCTTGCACGCTCACTTTTTGGGCCAGCCATTGTCTGTTCTTGTGTGCAGTTTGCTTCTCTTGTGGCAAGGCTGAGGCTCAGCAGCAAGCAGCATTCCTCAGAAGCAGCACCACCCTTCATGCAGTAGGGAGGCAGTGCAGCTACCCATGCTGCATCTTTTCTGTGGGCAGCGAGTTTTGAAAGCCATCAATCAGCTGTTTGCAAACTTTAAATGAGAAAAGGAGATGAAGAAAGGCAGAAGTAGTGAAAGAACACCAGGCCTTATAGCATGAATGTCAAAGGACTGTTGATTAGCAATTATACAGACAAGATATTGTTACAGTAAAGAGGAATTGTAATCTCTGATATACTGTGCAAATCAAAGCCTTCCAGTGACATAAAAACAAGACTAATACTGACACTGACAAACACTGACAACTTCCTGGCTTTCCAGCTTCATCGACATCCTTCTATCTGTTTATTTGTCAGAAGTAAACAGGAATTTTCTGAACAGGACTTTCCGAGCAAACAGGAATCCTCCTGTTTCCTTAGGGGCAATTCAGTTCCCCTTAAACTTGCAGAATTCTGAAGTGGCTGCTAAGAGTACTCTTGTTGTTCTGCAAGTTGTACTAAGAAAAAATTAAAACTGACTATTACGGTGGCATAGATTGAGATTTTTCAATAGCTTCAGCCACTGATAAGGACAAGTGAAAACATAGGACACAAGCCTTTTGCAGAAAACATTCTTTTTTTTGATTGAATACCTTTTGAAATTGCCCTCATTATAGTGCAAGGTAACATGCAGTGCAGTTGTCTCTCAAAGTGACCCTGCTAGAGATTGCCACTTGTGAGAAAATCCATTCAAAAGTGGAGGCTGGATGAAATTGTCTAGTAGGTCAAATGGCACTAGTTAGAGAAATGAAGAGAGGTGCTTCAGTCCAACAATTCTCTGGGAAGTTAAGCAACAATAACAAATTCCATGAATACAAATGAACAAAGAACAGAGAAATGAAAAGCTGCCAGAGGTGGAGGAGAAAGATATCCAAATGCTTCCTCCTTCCAGGCTCCACTGAGTAGAAGCAGCTCTTCAGTCATTGAAGACTGATGAAATCTCAGAAAATAAAAATGCCATGTGGTCTGGAAACACCTACTTGGAGACCTTTAAAAAGTTGCTTTCATCTGTGGTGTCCCTGGATTATCTCACTATTGTCAAGGTTGTCCTGCAGCCCACAAGTACAGCTTTTGAATCACCTGTCAACAGTGAAGTCTGGCTGGTACAGTATGGGTGTCAAGAAGAAGCCCTGTTCTCTCTGATCTGTCAAAGCCCAGTGAAAGACTCAGCTCAACCTATGCACAAGAAAAAAATAGATGGAGAAAACACAGGGCTCTAGCATTATTGACTCTAGTCACTCATGAATGGACAGTCATTTTGGTGTGCCTTCACAATCTGCAGAGATCAATGTGTTCAACAATCAGCTCTCCCCTAAGCACATGGCAGTTTTCCTCATTGACCTATGATGAGGACAAGGCACAGCAGAAAGGCTATTTGCAGTAGTCAGGCAGGTGAATAGGTAGGGGAGATACACTGGTTTGAAACAGGTTTCTTTTCTGGGATTTCCTCTGACGACTTTCTGCTCATCATTTTTCATTTCAGAATACAAGGACCAATCAGTCATCTGTGTGCTTTTCCTTTTTGCTGAACAGTACTTGGAAGTTAACACTCACTGCAGGTTACAGAGTGAAACAAAAAATGGAAACTGTATGCTGCAGGTTATTTACAGATTGCTGCTGAGCAAATTTAATCACAGACCTCTGTAACTCCATCACCATTTCCCATGATGAGTACATCACAGACTTAAATTTTGTAAAGGAGGTGGAAAATAGACATAATACACGTGTAACAGTAACAGACTATTCTGCTGTGATGGGAAGAGGCATTGTATTAGGGCCAATATATTACATCAACTTTTGCATTGTAGCTGAAACTCTTAATGGCCATTAAAATTCCACTGGCAATTCACTGAGAAGGTAAGCGAGCCCCCTCAAAGAAGCTTTCATTTTTAGACCTATTGAGAGGGCAGGAAACACCACAATAATCTTGCTTAGTTGCCTCCTCATGAATTCTTTTCATGCAGGAAACATTTAAAAAACAGCAATATATATCTTGGAGTTCAGTGCAAGTGCTTGTGTGTTCTACAGATCATAAAATGATTTCTAATTATGAAAATCGATTATCTGAGAGTTTCAGTTTACTTCCACTTCTTTTGGAACTGAATTTACCTTCAGGTTTGCATAACAACATCTGTGATTCCATCTATGACAACTCCTTTTTAATCAAGAGAAGTGAATTAATAGTGATCAGAAAACCTGGAAAACAAGTATAATATGGCTGAGGGACAACCATTGCTGGTTGCAGTTTGTGCTTGTAAAGGTCCCAGTACATACATGTATCTTTTTCAGTTTGCTGGAGCAATAAAGCACAACAGTAATTGGACTCAAACAACCTAGTTTAGTCTTTGATCTTCCAGCTAAATCTGAAAATGCTTTTAGAAATAAACACATAATTATTGCTATCTCCTGTTCTCTGCTTTCACAGTATCTCATCTTTCAAAACCCCAATGCTGTTGCTCTGTCTATACTATGTTTGCATGAGACGTGGTAAGGGACTGCAGGTGAGATGCTGCCAGAACTTTCCCCCACGTCCAACAGAGCCAATGCCAGCAAGCTCTGAGCTGGACCTGTCACTGGCCAAGGCTGAGCCCATAAGTGACAGAGGTAGCAGTTCTAGGATAATGCATTTAAGAAGGTGGAGAAAACCTGCAGTGGAGCAGCAGCCAGAGAGAGGAGGGAGAATATATATATGAAAGATACCACCCTGCAGACACCCTGATTGCTGAAGAAGGAGTGGAAGAAAGCCCTCCATATGCTAGAGCAGAGATTCCCCTGCAGCCTGGTCTGAAGACCAGTATTAGCAGATGGTCCCTCTGCAGCCTGTGATGTACACAGTGGAGCACAAACCTGCAGCCCATGAAGGACCTCAGATCAAAGCAGGTGACTACCTGAAGGAGGGTTTGACTTCGTAGAGAGAAGAGACTGACAGGACCTGTGAATCCATGGAAAGAGGAGCATGTGTTTACTGGTGGAACTTGTGAGCACTTTGAGGTACTCATTCTGGAGCAGCCTGTTCCTGAAAGACTGCATCCCATGGACAGGACTGCTGGAGAAGTTCATGAAGACCTGCAGCACATGGGAAGGAGAAAGAGCCATGGCAGCAACGTTAATGGAGCAACAATGGAGTAACTGCCTCCTGTGGGAGGAACTGCATGATGGAGCAGGGCAAGAGCATGAAAAGGAAGGAGCAGCAGAGACAGTGTATGATGAACCCTCATTTCCCATCCCCTTGTGCTGTTGGAGGGTGTGAGGTAGAGAAAATCATGAATGAAGTTGAATCAGAAGGAAAGGAGGAATGGTGAGAAGATGTTTTAAGATTTGGTTATATTTCCCATTTCCCTACTTTATTTGTTTTGGTAATAAAGAAACTAACTTCCCTGAGTCAAGTCTCTTTTTCAGGCAGTGACAGTAACTAGCGAGAGAGCTCTCTGTGTCCTTTCCTCAACACATAAGCCTTTGGCTGTATTTACTCTTCCCTTCCCTGTGGAGGAGAGGAAGAATAGAGTTGCTTGCGTGGGTAACTGGGATCCAGCCAGAGTCAACCCAGCACTCTGTACTTCTGTGAACAGTTTTGGTTTTCTAGGTGTTTCTACCTAAAATATACCATTACATTAAGGCCACATTACATTACATTTACCACCACTGGCTACACATAAATATCCTATGCTTTATGTGCTTCGTCCATTTCTTTTTCAGTCTTTCCACCTGAATCACAGAATCAAAGAAGAGTTAGGGTTGCAAGAGACCTCTGGAGATCATTCAGTCCAACTGCCCTGCTAAGACAGGATCACCTAGAGCAGGTTATACAGGAGAGTGTCCACTCTGTGCTTTTACAGGCCTTTGTCTCCTATTGTATTTGTCTTCTCTCTTGCTTGTTTCTCTACATCTCCCCATGCTTGCAAAACATTCTGATTTAAGCCAAAAGTACCTTTTGTGGCTTTCATACCTTGAGTTTTCTATTAAACTTTCATATTCTGACTTGCCTCATTTTTATTATCTTCTTACCCAAAGAAGAAATCTTGTAGGTTTCAACAGGAAAAGTAAACATTTCCATGGGTTTTCAGGCAAGAAACTCACCTTTAAGGATAACTATTTAGGCTCAGGTAACTAATCCATAAGATCCCAGATACGCTCTAGGATTTTTTATTTTATTTCATTGTATGGTTTATAACTCTCAGTGTGGAAATTGCCTGAGCAGCTGGAGTAGAAGTTTCAGTAATTGTTCTGTGGAATTTTGTCTCTTTCCAGGTCAGGACTACTGAAAATGGCCATCACAACCTACTACATTTCAGACAATCTGGTCATTACGAGTTGGAAGTTCTCATGTTGTTATTAAAGACTAGTCTAGCTGCCAAAAGTACTTTTACTTATTCTTTTCCTCTGAAGTTAAAATGAGACCATCTATCAGTCTGTCAGTTTATGTGAAAACCAGAATAAAACCTAATCTGGAAAACTCCACATATAGCTTCCTAAATGTCAGCCATGTGGGTTATGATGACTAATTTCTAAGAAAGGGCTTCTGATGCCCTGTGTGACTTGTAGCAGCAGGAATGGTGACCGAAAATTTGTACCAAATGTGAGTCTGAAAGAATAATTGTGGACCAAAAATTCCTTGTTCCCATAAATTATATTGAATTAGAAAATTATATTAGTTTAGGCATCCAGTGTGTTTCCTTTTGACTTCATTTTAATATTTGTTTTGGTGTCATAGCCCTCAAACTTTTACATTATGAGCACTATTAAATACAGGGAAAAAGAATTCTCTGAAAAGGTACAACTATTTTAAGTCCACCTATTTTATTTCTACAGACCACTTCAGCAGGACTTAACCAGTGCTATCTCTAGATCTAAATATAAGAAAGAAATAAATCTATGAATTACAAAAAGGGTTTTATGTTGTTGGTGTTTGCCACTTTATGCCTTCTTTCCAGTCTAGTTCTCCATCAACTACAAAGAATTTCAGATAGCGGTAGGATACCATATCCATCTGGAAATAGATAAAGGCTTTGAAGTAGCTTAAGGTACATCTGGCAGTAGTATCAGGTATCTAACTTATTGACAGATACTGTACTTGGCACACAACACCATGATTATCCACTCAAATAAGGCAGCAGGCAGAACCTGGTAAAATTCCTCCAGTGTTACCCTTATACAGCACTGACTTATGTGATATCTTGCTATAGGGGCATCTTATTTGTCTTTTTGGGTTACATTATTTTGAGCGTCTCCTTTTGCATTTTTGCCATAGTGATTGTACTGCTGTCTATAATGGACTTCTTTAGGGAAGAACACCATGCATGCTCATATGAGAAGGTGAGGAGTCCCATTAGTGATGGGCAAGTCAAATGCTTACATCAATCCAGCCACCATTTTGGGTATTGCTGGATAACAGAAATCCTTTCCTACTGGAACATCAGGATTTCAGATTTTCCATGTTAAGAACACAAACATATAACTGACCCCTAAGATACAGAGATACCAGTCTCATCTTTTGATACCCATAGCAATCAATGATTATTTATTTCAGCTGAATATGTCCTCACTAGCAATCTTTGTTGCCAGTTTCTGAATTTCCTCCAGAAATAAATTGAAGCCACGATCTAACTTTGTAGTAACAAGGATTCTCCAACTGCACCTTCAACACTCTCATAGCACTTAAAGTGGTCAAGGCCATCCTAGCCTCTAAATTAACCTTAAGCATTTATTTTAACATTCTCTTTCTCCTAGTATTCCCAGAGATACTTAAGTGTAAACAGGCTTCTTAGCAGAAGTACTGGAGAGAGCCTGAGCTAACTGTTCTACAGAAGACACACTGGGACTTCAGTGAACCACGATCTCTGGTCTTCTATATTACTAACAGACTGAAAATTCCTCACTGAGGGGTCTTAAAAGTTTTATCAAGCTAAATTTAGTAATTTTTATGGGTAAAATCTGTAAGTCTTGCAGTGCAATACTTCTACACAGCCTTCAGTTTATCCTGAAAATTCCTCAGCTAAAAAGTGCCATTTAGTTCACAATAGAATTGTAATTGTAAATCCGTTTGTTGTTTTGTGTTGCTTTTTTTTTTTTTTTTTTTTTCCTCAGAGAGAGAGTGAGATAATTCCAGCTATGTGCAATTGGGGAAGCAAGTAAGGTAATTTTATTTTTATACAGGAACACATAGAGAGAAAATCCAGAATTGCTAGCATAAGAAAGAATAAAACTTTATTTATATACTAAATATTGTCTCTTCTGAAGGCCTGCTTTGCAATAAACACTATCTACTTTAAGATAGTAAAGTGATTTTTAGGAAATAAATAGTTGAAAAGCTACCTAAAAACATCATAGATCTGTCCATAACAGTTTTGAGGTGAAAAATTATAATAATTTTGTTGCTATGTGTACCTAGGAAAGAGGAAAACACTTTTTTTTCATGCCCTACATCATAATATTATGTATTAAGGCTCATTTTATCTCCTATTATTCACTAGGTGTTTCAGATGTATCATTTCTTGATAAACTGGTAATAAAGAAATCTATGTAGAAAGAAGTGTCCTTTAATTTTTCTTGATATCTCTTCATGGTTTTATGTACCTTATAGTTTTTTTTTTCCTATTGTTATGGAAAAAATGTAAACTTAAGAAGGGGTTCCATCAATCCATGAAAAACAAGTTTTTCATCCTGACTCCCTGTGTCAGTAAGTTGCTGATTTTCTGCAATCCACAAATGAGGAGTTACCTTGCCCATCACCTGGAAAACATACACACAAGAAAAAAACCCAAAAAGTCAGCCAATCTCTGGGAGATGAGATTTAATACACATTTTAAAGTACATACATATGCATGTAACTGGCATAATATGTTTGATTATAGTTTTTTTTTTTCTTGAAAACAGTACCTGTATATAGGAGAAGTGTAGTTACTGTAATTTGAAAACAACAAAAATTTTATATGATTAGATAAAACAGTTAATAATTAATAATTAAGTTAATAATTATTATTATAGTACACCTAACTGTTACTAAGATAGTAGAATGAAAATTTATTTACTTACACTGTATTAAAAACCAGGGTTCCTATAAAAATGTAATTCAACTTGGTGTGTTATTAATCAGGTTTTTTGTTGGCCTAAGCTGAGAATCCTCGCTGGAATTTTGTACTTTTGTGTACCATTACTGATTATTCTTTAACTCTGTGCTGGAGCGCTTATGCATTGAAATTTCACTGAGAGTCCCTTTGCACGCACATCAGTCCATAAAGGTACAGCTTTGGGTTTACTGTATAGGTAAGATCAAAGTCGGTCTCAAAATATATCTCAGTAAATAGAGAAATATACCAGCTCCATAAAGGTGATTTCCAAATATTTTCATTAAAACATAGTCAAAGGTAGCCTGAGACAGTATTATATCCTGCTGCTTAATATTAGCTCCAAAGCTACTATGTCTCTAGTAGTTTATTTGTCTTTTTCTTTGACATCTCTCTCTCCCTGTACTAAAAAGCCAGGGCATGCTCTGGTTTTGGCCCCAGTTACAAGTTCATGGCAATACATCCACAATGGGATGGCTACCTCCTTCTATTTTCTCTGAGGACAGGTTGGGCTCACCTATACTTGTATTCAAAGCAATCCCTGCCTCACATTGTCACACCTGGAAGTTATTTGGGAAGTGAATGTTCTTGAGGCTGCAGGGAGGTGCCAACCATTAAATATTATGGATAAAATTTCTTCTTTAACAGTAGCCTAAGTACCCAAGTTGGATCATTGACTCTGCTGCTGACTGCTACACAGTCCCTTTCTCCAGTGGTACAAAAAGTTGAGATTCAAGGACATTCTCTATAAAAGAAACCATGGACCTGTTTTCTGAATTCCTAGTGGTGTTTTGCATCCACTTTGCAATGTGGCACATACCGGAATCATGTAGTACATTTATAAGATTAGATTTGTGTTTGGTTTACATTTCTTCCTTCCACTGCTATCTTTTTATGCATATCAATTACATTGTGGGTCATGAAATTTGGTAGAAATTGAATGTAACATGTTATTCAGGGAAATAAGATGAACCGAAATTCTTTCAGACAAGTTTATAGTACTTGGAAGTGTGCATAGCAATGTTTTTAATTAATTGTTCATTTCAAAGGAGATAGGCAAGGTAACATTTCAAAAGCTGAGGAAGTATTTCAAGTACATTAGGCTATAATGACAGCTCCTTTTAATACTAGAGCTTTTGAAATTAATCAGTGAGCTAAAATTTAGCGATTTTAGTAGAGGTATGAAAAAGTGGCTATCACCAGAAGAATATAATAAAACATCCATTAGCTGTAGTCCACACTGAGTCTTTATGCAAGAAAGAATCTGAAATGACTTCAGAAAGTTTTGACTAAAAACTGCCAGATTTGATCTACAGGCAGCATAACTTTCAGTGAATAACAGAAATGTCAGCTTGTGGCTCAAAAATAGATTTACATATATTTTGACTACTTTGTAGGTATGTGCAGGTGTACAGCAGTGGATATTAAAAACAGCAGGAAAATAGATACAGATTAAAAGTAGGGACATTTTTCATGAAGTAACAGGCTGTATTCTCACTTTCTTTCAGTAGTGGATATCTCCAGCCTTTACTGGTGTTTCACTGACAGACAAGTATTCTCAATTCAGAGCACACAAGTTTTACAAAGAAATTCAAGAGAGATTCAAGGTAAATGAAAGCTCATTCCTCCTCTTTCTTACTTGTGGGAAATTTTAATCCAGTTTGCAATGACAACAGTCTGATTTCCTAGAACAAGTCACTTTTCTACTCATTTTCTTGGAAATTAACTATTAGATATATTTTCTTTTTAGATAAAAAACATGCACACATGCAAGTCTGAAGTAGAGAGGAAGAGATATGATCACATATAAATAAACGAAAATGCCACAGACCAAAGATCTTCATCAGGAATAAGGAATGTATGTAATGTATTAAGAAAAGTACTAAGACTGGAACTGCAAATTAGAAATTCTATTTGAGACAAGAAGGTTTTGTGGGTTTTTTTAGGTGAAGGAACAAAATGTTAGATATCTTGCAGAGGGAAAGAAAGTAGCCTAAAAAATGTCTCCTGATGTCAGTGTGGAACTTGTGAACAAGTGCAGAAACTTACAGGAAAATGTTGGTTCAGATTTTGGTCCTCAAGCTCTGATTCATTCTACAAAGAATCTGCACAAGTTCTGCATACAGTACAGCATATTTAGGCAACTAAACAACTATGATGTAATTGTCTTTCAAGTATTTAAGATTGGTTTTTACATTTCTATTGACCTGTTGGCCATGATGTTTCATTTTGTGTTTTAATATATGTAAAAAAAGAGACCTAAAGTAATTCTGTAACGGGAACATGGTCTCTGAAACAAGACAATTCATAAGTCCCATACCATATCATTACTTTATTTATAACTGATTTTTTTTTAACTTCATTTTTTTATTATAAGCATAACCTGAAAGGGAAAAAAGGACCTAGAGGCAAAAAACCCAAACATTTTTTGGAGGAAGTCAGCTTGCTACTGGAAGTCAGCTTGCCAACGCCCAGGTACCTTCACAGTGCATTTACGTCTTTTGAATATTTTCCCATAAACCTGAAGTTTGTGCAAGTCTAGAGCTAAAAATATGTAAAGTGTATCAAGCAATGAGCCAGCTGTCTGTAGAATGAATGGCCATAGACAAGATGCTGCACTTGCTAATTTATTTCATTAGTAAAAAAGAAAGAAATTGTGCCATCTAATCAATTAAAAATTTTTCACTAGTACAGAGCCATGTGTTATACCAAACACCCGATCTTAATTTCTTATGTTGATACTCATAACTAGGAATAAATACTTTAAGGGTGAAAAACAAATGGATATTTTATGAAGGAAATAAAATATATTCAAGCACTAATAAGGATGTAGGACAAATAGTAAAAATATTTCATTGATGTGTAGAATGAAGTCTTCTAATGCTAGCATGATTAGAGCCACTTGGCAAACGACTGTAAATTATTTCTCTCCTTGTGCCACCAGCTGTTTTTGAGGTCAATAGTGTGAACTGTGCTCTTTGAGCTGTTATTCTTAAGGGAAGTCAGTCTTGAATGCAATGCATCTAGGAATAGAATTTCGGCACAAAAAATCCTTACTTGACGATAGCCAGAATGTCCTTTTCCTAAGTATTCTACTCTTGTGACTACACAACAAAAATGTGTATTTTTTTACTTGCAAATTGCTTCAGGAATGTACCCAGGCTTTATATGTATGAGCATTCCCTGTCATGTTTTGCTGCTCATTCTGTTGTTATTTTCTTAACAAAAGAAAAGATTGCAAATTGCAGTCCTTTAGGTGATCTGAGAGAAATCAACTCTGAATACAACTTAAAATACAAGTTAAAAAACCACACCTAAAATTTATAATAAAAGCTTTAAGTACAGTTCAGAGAAAGAGTATTTTCAATAAATTTCACTGACTAAATGAATTATGCAGAGCACACCTGCCTCTCAGGATTAATTCTCATGTTACAGTGAGCTTGGAAAATTGTTATTTCTTGACCTAAGAGGAGGTTAAAACACTTTCACTGGAAATCAATTCACTTTAAAGTATTTAGCGCTGTTCGTATTTTGTAGAAGTGTATATGACAGGGTGAGCTTCAACTGGCACTTTATACAGCAGTTGTGGAAAACCCATCATACACAAAAGGAAATGTGAATGAGTGTTTAACAAGATAGATCATTTCATTATTTTCTTTTAAAATGTTCACTGAAAGAAGAGCAGATAAGTACAGATGCTCCTTATGTCTTGTGCTGGTGTACATGACTACTTCATATACTGAATGAAAGTGGTTGTTAAAAAAGTCTCTGTTATTAACCTTATTCTTTACATAAACACGACCTTCAACACCATCAAATAGTGCTGCATGCTGCAGAACACCTTTATTCTTTATGCTATGGTTTCAGCTGAAATCATGTTTGTGTATCAGCGAAAAATCTCAGACTCAGAATAAAGACTGGGGAAAATTAGTAAAAAAAATTTACTTTAAAAAATTACTCCTTTCCCTGAGGCAGGGACACTAAACAACATTCTTGACAAATACTTGCGTAACCTTAACCTCCACTGAAAGAAATGACCATTTGTGTAGTGGCATTATTGATGGCATTATTCAAAGGTATGCAGAGCAAATTAACTGTCATAAGTAGATGCAAAAGTGGACTACATAAATCCTCTGCAATGATGCACCTTACTTACAGAAGGTGAAACACAAGCAATTACACCCCCACAGCAGTACACTTGACAAAAAGACGTAACCATTGCTATTTTATGGAGAGAGTAATGGTAATGAAAAAAAGGGCTCTGACATACAAATTTTGTTCATGTCACAAGCAGCCCTAAGACCTGTATGTTCCCGTGGCTGTTTACATGAATTAGCATTTTGACACAATATGAAAGGATCAAAATTGGACTAGTTTTCTCAGAGAAGCTATAGAGTCTGTTTTTGAAGACTTTCAAGCCTTTACCTGAGCAGGGCAAAGCTCTGAAAAGCCCAGTCTTGATTCATTACTGAATCTGGTCTGGACAGGTGGTTGAGTTTAAAGGCCTCTCTTCCCATTTGAGTGATTACCTGATCAGGAGTCTGGAGAAGTTTGCACTGAGACCCTGGCATCTATGCTGAGTGCTGTTTGGAGATTTTACTTCAGACCATATTTAGTCCTCTCTGCTGGACCAAATTCTGCAGAGATATGTTTGAGGCTATGTAATGCTCAGTTACAGCCCTGAAGCCCTATAGGAGGCTGATGGCATTCAAAGAGTGCCCATATCACAGGATCAGTGCTGGTGTCCTCCAAAACAAAGCATTTTCATATGTATCAAAAATGAAACAATATGCAGTCACTAGCTGCATAAAGAGATTTATTCAGAACAACATTTTTCTTCTGAAACAAAGTGCTATAGTAGACACAAACTGTATATAAGAAAATAAATTTGAAAATTTGGCACTTAGTACCTCTGATCTTGGGCTGTCTTCCCCACTCTTCCAGAAGCAGTCTTGTGAAAGTCTTCCTCTCTGCCTAAGGAGAACTGTGTAATAAGAGGTAGACTTGCTGAAAGGACAAGTGGTTTAGTAAGCACTGGGTTTGATGCAGTAACATGATTTAACTGGAAAATTATACATTAGCTCTAATCCAGTTTTAGCTGGGATTTTATTGAGGTATTTTTGCTATTATTTGTTATCAAGAAGAGAGGGAAGAAACTTGAAACTATACCATGGAACTCTATCTCAGCATTTACCTGTTCTTCCATTTGGACTTGTAATTTTCTTGTCTTTCTTCCCCAGCCTTTGAGCACTGACTGACAGGAAAATTTTTGTTACTCTAGTATCACTTAAATAATTTTCTGAACACTTAGAAATGAAGTGATAATCATCCATCCCTCTCATGTACTGCTGAAATATTGGAGACATAATCAAGCATAAAAGAGAAAATTTTTTCCCTACACCAGAAAAAGAGCCAGGAAATTCTTTCCTGCAAATAGTAGTCCTGCTTTGAAATCTAGAGGAAGAAAGGTTGTTTGAACTTCCCCTTGGTAGAATGATTGTATACAGCAGCAGAGATTTGACAATATCTTGTAGCAGAGAAGTCTTGCAGCACTGTAATCCTGCATCCCTTCTTTGAAATTTGACTCAAATATTTTTATCTTTTGCTTGTGTTCCCATTCAAATTTTTTAACACAAGACAGTTTCTAACTTTAGTCATTTAAACTGGCCTCTTGTCTCACATAAGTGAGCAAAATTCACCTGATTATTTATGTGGAACATCCAGAGACACCAGAAAACTCCATGTTTGCTCTCAAGATAATTATCAGCCTAAGGATGGAAAAAAGAGAATACAAGGAAGAAATGTATTGAGGTGGAAAATGGTCTAAGGTTCCAGAGAAATTGCAGCTATGCCTGATAGTTCTCAATCAAATGCATTACTCCAATGAGAAGACAAGTTTTGAGAATGTACAAAATGTAGTCAACTGTTAGTACACCTGTATTTTTGCACATGAGCCTGAATAGTATAAATATATGCCAATCCATGCAGGGAACAAATAAAAATCAATAGCAATACTTGCAGTGGTGGATTCACCCTAGCTGGACGTCAGGTGCCCACTAAAATGTGTCTAACTCTCCTCCACTGGATATGGAAGAGAAAATAAAATGAAAGTCTTGTGGGCTGAGGTAAAGGCAGGGATGGAGAGATCATTCAGCAACTGCTGTCATGGGCAAAACAGATCTGAGGAAATCAGTTTACCGTTAATCAACTCAGAGCAGAGTAATGACAAAACCAAATTACAAAATACCTCCCTCCCAACTGTCCCTCCTTCCTGGGTCCAACGTCAACACCTGGATTCTCCAACTCTTCTCCACCGACAGCACATGTGAGGGAGAATGGAGGTTGTAGTCAGTTTATTCCCTCTTTTTAAATACATGATCCCTGAAGTAATGCCACGGTCATAGGTGGGCTCAGCCTTGGCCAGCGGTGGGTCCATCTTGGAGCCAGTTGGCATTTGCTCTGTTGGACATGGGCAAATGACAGCTTCTGACAGCTGCTTTCAGCAGCCATCTCTCAAGCACCCCTTCTTTTTAAACCTTGCCACACAAACCCAATACACTTTCATTAAGCATGTGACCTGCATTAAAAAAGAAAGGAGAATATGTCAGAATATAACGAGTGTGTTCCTGTTTCTGGTGCCACATCTGAAAATGTGTATTTCCCCAGCCAGACCATGTCAGATTGCCTCTGAAAGTAATTTAGAAAAAAGCAAATCATTAGTCTGCCTGCTGTGATTTCTCACAAACAGCATTTGCTTTGTGAAATTCTTTCTTCTCTTGAAGGCCAATTTGTTTTTAATCTTTCCTTGTATACCACCTTTGGAAAC
Source organism: Certhia americana (assembly GCA_018697195.1). Lineage (NCBI taxonomy): Eukaryota > Metazoa > Chordata > Aves > Passeriformes > Certhiidae > Certhia > Certhia americana. Next base: position 34,474,145 of record CM031878.1, read on the forward strand.
ATTGTGTTATATTGACAGACATCTCCATAGACATATACGCCCACTTTTATTTTTTCTATAAAGCAGGCAGTACTTTAGACTTAATTTTTTGTAATGGCAAATTATAACTTTGCAGGAAATCTTCTTTTTCTTTGTAAATAATGAGCGCTAGACAGTCGCAACACTGTCATACGAAATGAAGTACTGGTAATTCAGATGGCTCACAGGTAGCGTCCTAAGACAAAGATTTCTTAATAAATGTAATGGTTTTGACTCATTACCAGGCTGATAGAAAACTGATATCCCAATCTAAAAGAACCGTACTAAGACTCTTCTTTGATCCCCTGTTCTAGGACTGCTAGTCTTCCAAGTTACTTGACAAATTGACCATTTTTTATTATGACATTTAGGTGTTTCAGTGTTTCCCAGAACACTGGAAAATACAGAAACAGAAGACAAGAATTAGCACTGGGAACTGCTTCTGAGGAGCTGGCTCAAAGGCCTTTTTACAACACAGAGTAAAAATTACTTTGACTTTTTGCTTTTAAATTCATCTATAACTTCACTGGGATGTATGCACACTGGAAATACACAAGTATTGAAGAACCATGATAAACTGGATCCTAAATGATTAATCATAAATTAATTATGGAATTTTTAGTCTTTTTGAACAACAACTTTGTAGTATTGATTGCTTAAGATATTGTTCCTATTCCATAACATGTACAACATCTGTTTTGTGACCAGTGACAAATGGCCTGGGTCAACCACCTTATTCTTGATGGCTTAGGGTGCAATTTCTATTTAAAGGATACAGGTAATTTTGTTTCTTAACCTCTGTCTTCAAAGAGATTAATTCTCCTTTAATTTGTTCCATATCATTTGAGACTAAAGAAAGCATGGTATATATTCAAAACCTTTAGAAAACATTGAATAGTGTACTCATAGTACTAGCAGTTTTGGAAGGTACTTAAAACTACCAACAAGGAAACAGAATTGCTTTCAATAGGTGTTGGATTAAAATAACATGTTATATTTAAGCTATTTAAGGTTTTGATTGAATTTACTCTAGTTTTAACAGCTCTTCACTCAGTTGATTTATTACCAACTTAGACTCACAGAAATGAAAGATGGAATAAAATTCTTAATGATGACTAAATAACGTTGTTTTCTACAGGAAGCAAAATGAAATATTGTTTCCAGAATTGATGTGTTGGTAGGCTTTGAACTTAATACCACTTAGATGAAGTTTTAACTGTAAACTTAGAAATACAGGCAAGTTTAAAAAAATTGGTATAAAGAAAATTATATATTCTTCCTTTTAACCAAGAATATATAACAAAACCAAAGTTAGTATGGATTATGTGTTAAATTATTTTTATTTTTAAAGTTATTTTTACTTGCTTTTTTTACTCTTATTTTACTTGCTTTTTTTTTTTTAATCAATAGCTGAATCTTTTGATTCTAATTTAATAAACAAGTGTTTTGCAACAAAGATGTATGAATTTTTTTCCTTCAAAAGATATTTCTAAGTGTTCCACACAACACCTTACCGTGGGAAAATTAAATTCCCTAGGCAGTACAGGGAAATGACTTTCTCATGTCTATCCCAGACTTTTTACAGATTTTGGAAATGTTGACTATCTAAAGGCAGTTGATGTACTAACATTCTAGCAAAATCTTTTAAAAGTACATGAGGAATTTAGGGGCTTTCCTTGAAGTTTTAAGATATGAGGCACTAACCCGGCTTTTTCTCATAGATTGTTGACAAGATTTAAATTCTGAATGTCTCTATATGAATAGAAAAAGAAACCACATTTATGTGCAGACAAAAATGGCCGAAGTGCGGGGACAGCCTTGCTCTGGACTGGGTCTCTAGCTGCGGTGAAGCTAAGGCCAGAGTAGAGCAACTCTCCGTGTGGTGGGCAGCTTTGTAGTACACTCCAAGAAGAAGCATGCCATGCCCCTCCTTGCTTCCAGCTTTGCCTCTGTACCATCAGTGCCTGCTGGCTTACTTCCCTCGCCAGAGGCTTAGCACAGAGGCTACATTGAGAGTCTGTGGCTTGGATGTGCTGTCTTGGATAGAGCCCTTAAACTTCTGGAAGAATTTTTGCTCAGGGTTACGCTGTGTGTCATGTCAGTTCGTGTGTGCCACTCCTGGTGATGGTATGATTTGACAAAATCATTAAGTGGGGATGTGTCAATGGCTGCTGTTGGAAAGGAAAGAGATTGTCCACAGTACTCTGTCAATGCAGGCTCTCAGGTACAGTTCCCATTCCTCCAGTGCTTTCTCCTGAGGCTAAAGCATGCTGGGCTTGAATAGCAGCCTGCTTCAGGGCTGCCCCCAGAAAACCTGGGAATCTTGGGGCCTGGAGTTTCCTTTGCCTGACAGAGATCCAGCCAGGATGTTCATATGGGTAAATGGCTTCCAGAACAGCATAGCAAGCCCTGCCTGCCTTCCCAGCACAACTGTGGGAGCTTGGACTAGCAGAGTCGGGCTTCTCCTGCAGATGAATGAGAAGGAAAGGGTGAGCGAGAAGGACCGGGGATGCCTGGGTGCAGAGGCACCAGTGGGAGGACCAATTGCCTGCATCCCTGTACTGTGCACAAGTCTTTTGGGCCATGTGCAGCCTTACAGCCCTGTGCTGGCATATGGAAGTGCTGGGAGCAGCACCAGGGGAAGGTTTTCCCTTGCAACAACTTGACTAATGTTACTGATTGACTGATGATCCTGATTGCAGCAAACCAACAAGGTGCTCAAGAGTTTTAAACAAACTAATTCGCACTCAAAGAAATTCTGCCCCTGCATTTCCAGCACTGCAGAGAAATCCTTGGGAGAGTATTCCTTACAATGTGTAGCTCTTTTGTTTTGGGATGAAACCAATTCCTGGAAAGTGTCTGGATGTTTATTGTACGGAAAAGCAGGCAAAGAGCCAAGCTCAGCACAGTACGCCGCAGCCCCACAGCCAGCTGGCTGCCCGCGCTCAGCAGGCCCCGCTCCAGAGGAGCACCGGACCCTGCTGGCAGGACATGTCTGGGAGCCCCAGAGCTGTGACCAGGCTGTGTGTTTTCTTGTGCTGCTGTGAGTATCTGTGCTGGGCCTCCTCCCCAACTCTGCTCCCCTGGCAGTGCTTGTGCACGGTACAGAAGAGGCACAACTTGGCAATGCTGACCACAGCAGTATTGAGGGGAAAGATCAGCCCCCTCAGCCCCTAGGCTACAGCTCCTACTGTGGGGACACAATTACTCTTGTTTGCCAAAGGGGTACGTTTTTGGAGTTCCTGTATCCTTCCTTGGGTATAGTTTAGACATAGTTTAAATTAGTTTTTGAAGGAATTTAACATTCACAATTTTTTATCTTCTTATTACTCCCTTATGCTATTCTATTCCATCATACAAGCACATGAGAATTAAAGGTTTAATGTTGAAATCAAACGAAGCACATCAAAATTAGAGGTAAAGTATTTTTGCTAAAGTGAGTGGGTTTGCAATTTAGTGCACTCTGAAAACCTCTAGGACATGTGCTACATTTAGCTAAAGGACGAGACACACCCCCTTTCAATAACACTTCATTATGATGATGGCAGCTATCTTGGATGCAGTAGTTGAGACTAGATTTCCCATGAAAAATGGTGTTTCATTTAAAAATAGAACTTGATTTTAATCCACTTACCAAGAGTATATAACTGCATTATTGATTTTTTTGGACACTTTTGCCACTAAAAAGAAATTAGGAAGCCAACATAAACCCGAAGGTTTTCTTTTTATTTCATAAATTTTCTTTGGAATCATGGGAAGAGAGGAAAATAGAGAAAGAGCTGTTAGTTAATTTTAGAAATCTCAGCTTAAATATTCTTTGAGAAACTTATCAGGAACATAAATGTCTGAAATATGAACATAAAAAGTATTTTGTAGATTTTTACTGCATTATGATCAAGAACAGTTTTAACAGAGGAGTGCTCCAAAAGGGACAGAAAAAAGATACAGGGTTATTTTTAATTAAACACATCTATTTTCAGATTTATTTATCTTGCTCTCTGTAGACCATGAAAAGTGAATGTGTTCAGGCAGGCACTATTTTCTTCATTTTTGTGTTTGTCCAAAGAGTTTTCATTGTATTCTATTTTTCAATTTTATGACCATCTCTTAGGATAGTCTGGGGGTTTAGAGTTTAGACTTAGACAAATCATTTATCTCTTCCTTTGTAAATGGTTCATGGGAGACATTGTAAAACTGATGATTATGGTCTGTTAAAAGGCAATGTGTTTCCAAATAAGCATTTTAAGAAAAACATCAGTTTTGTTGCTCAAACTACTTGCATAATTATAGACTGTCAGTTGGATTAAGGCTTCTATTTATATGATTGCATTTTAGTGTGCATGTTCTTGGTGATTTTTTGTCTCTTATATGGCTTTTTAAGTTAGAGATGCACAACTTTGCCAGCAGCTCACATGTACCAGGACATGAGGTTACTGTAAGTAATGAGATGGAAATTGTATGCATTAAGATCTCCTAGTGGTACAATCCTGTGTGTTTCTAAACATATATAGAAAATATTCTATTAAAGGCTTACTTCAACTATGCATTATCTGCATACTGGCAATATCACGCTTATGCCAAGTTCTAAGCCTAAAACATGTGAAGGGTGTTTTGCAGTGTATTACTTAGTATTTAATTATTATCTTTTATTAGGTGACATAAACATGAATGTTCAAATGAACTTGAAAATTAAACTCAATACAGCAGTTAGAAGAAATAACTTTCTGAAGAGCCACCCTGAATGATTATAATAGTTCTTATATTTTTCTCCAACTTTGGGCAAATTGTTGCCTGCTGTGAGGCAAGTGCGACCTGGCTCAGAGAGAGACCATGGTGAAACTTACAAACTGGCCGGACAAACCACTCATCGCACCAATACGGTGAACGGTGAAATGTGATTTATTTCCCGTGGGCACGCTCTTAAATAAGTGTGGTGTGCCCACGTCATTTCCTTTATGGTGTTGTAACTTAGCAACGCTATGGAGAGGAAGGGTCACTATCTCCTCGTACATCTCGAGATCTTCCGAGCGATAGTGGCTGTCTACAGCAAATTTATACTTTATAGCCTACTTTGAATAAAACTGTACCAAATGCATCCCGAAGACAACTTATTAAGACTTTTGATTTTTATTTTCATGAACATTGGGGAAAAGTTGCTGCATTTTCAAAATTCAAAACATTTCCTACACTAACTAAAAAAATAAACAGAGTAAATCCCAGAAATTTTTAAGACTGGAACCCTGTATGAAGGAGGAAGTTAGCAGAGTATCCTTTGTCTTTTTCAGGCATCTTTTTAGGCTCCAGAATCAATCCCTGGTGATTATAGGGTAGACAGTTACCTGATGAAGATTCACTGTTTATCTTATATGGCCTGCTGAATATAGATAAAGATGAGGAAGCTTACAAATTAGTAGAAGTAGAGCAGTGTTGTTTTGAGTGGTACATGACAGATGTTATTCTCTGGGTCTGCAGCTCTAAGTAATGCTGGTGTCAAAGAGGGTGTTTTGCCACCAAACACCTCTGAAGCATGGAACATATTAATAATGGAGCTGCTGAAATATGGAAGTATCACCCCTAACACATATTTGCTTGATTGTAGTGCATGTAACTTTCAGGGGGGTGGTGGATAAAAAGCTTCTGATGTTGCTGGTTTTCTTGCTGTGAGTAAGGGTCCTTTGCTGTGATGCAGTCATGTGGAATGCAGAAAAAACTGAAGTTTGCTCTTTTTTTGTTGAGCAAGAGAAAGGAATCTGCAACATTTCTCTCTGCCACAAGTAGAATGACCCACCTTCACAAATGGCAGAAACACAGGAAGTTCCCACTGTAAATATCAAGCTTCAGTCCTCAAAACCGAGCAGTATTTTGAAGTACTCCAAACCATAATAGCTCTTCTTACTGAAAACAAAATGCAGAAAGGTGCAGTAAATTCTAGTCCCCAAATGCAACTCTTGTTTATCTGCCAGTCTATCATGAGTCAGCTAACACAAACTGCCACCCTGATCCAGAGCAGCTGTCTAATTACAATTTTGTTATTATTAATTACTGAGTAGAAAATCATTTGTAATTAGCTCAGACTAAATCATAGTTTAAACAGCCAAAAATTACATTACAAACTAAAGTGTAATTAAAGCACTACACTAAAGTGTTTATTTAAACCCAGTCTAGCTACTGCAGATTTTTCAATCAGGTTCTCAGGCTCATACATATATGTAATTAGTCTTCAGTACTGACAGCATACTGCATTTATTCATTAAGCATCAATATTGTTGAACAAATGTAAATAAAATTTAGACAGGAATTCTTTAAAAGGGCAGTCATGGAAACATCTGGGTGAGATAATGAAGCTGGGAATGATGTGAATGTTAATGAGGTTTGGTGCTGCTCTGGTACCCAAAGAATTTTTGAAGGCACACACTTCAAACACCTACTACTTGCATTGAGTTTGCAAGCACCAATGATCCCCTCTTTACTGACATGTAGTCATTTATCTAGGCTGTTTCAGTGGGAGTCTGGCTCTGCACCTGGACAGATTGCAGACAGGATAGAATTTTGTCATCTAACACTGGGAAGGAAAGCAGCACACAGCAATGCCACTGACTTTTCTTAATATATTTTGCTGCATTTAATGTAAACGAACTAATCTTACAATACACATTAAAACTATTGGAAGAATTTGTTTCTTTCATTTATGTGGAATGAAAGTAACCTATCTCTTACAGGGTGTATCATAGTTATTTCAGAGATCTGACTTCTGCTACACATTGCAGGGAATAACTTTTTTCTAGTTCCTAGCTGAGAAAGCAGCTTTTATCCCTGAAAGGAAGAAAGCCAACATTACAAGAAAGGAGAAAATAATCTGATATAAGGCTTCTAGGATACTCTGGATAAGGTTTGGTGGTAGGCAGGGTCAAGGAGTGAGATGTAGCACACTCACTATTAATAGAATGAATGACAGAGGTATGGAGATTACACTGAAACAAATATCAATATTGATGCAAAAAAGCTATGCTAGGTTGTCTAATGATGATACTGTTGTGTCCTTCATGTTTTTTCAGCTCAACTATTGACACCATGGTACAAAGCTAACTTCACAAAGCTCCGAGCAGCCCAGAATTTCATTAAGTACTGTTCTAACAGTGATGTTACACAACATTTAGAAGTCTGATCCATTTTTATCCTTGAGCATTCAAAACTCGGCTTCCCTAAAAATAAGATTTTAAAAAGTGCTCAAATAAGTTTTAGAAAATCTAGTAAAGGCAGTGCAAAAGCAGTCACTGGCAACCCCATCCTGATTTTGCAGGGGGTCTGAAGATACCGATCATGAAAATATGTCATCCTTGTCTATGTGAGAGCACTAGACACATGCTTCAAAATAATAGAAAGTGTAAGTGAATCTGAAGAACTGTTTCTTTACTATTTTGCTAAGATACTGATCATGTCAACATTTCAGTCACTAAAGTGTGTTTATAATTTATTGGGAATGATACTCTTCTGGTTTTTTGGTTTGCATTCATGTCCTTAGCTCTGTCCCGTAAACAACCTCTGCAGAATTTTGAGAAGTCATGCACCTTGGCTTAATATAAAATTTCTTTCCTCCTTCCCTCATTTATTGGAGCTGGCTCTGTGACAGCCTTGATTTTTACACTAATGCATTCAGTAACTATCTAATGAAAACTTAGTGACTTAGTGAAAATACATATAATACACTACATATAATATTCTGCAGAAGCTGGCCCCCCTTGATGAAATTTTGAACACTGTAAACAAAAGGCCAGTGAGGTAAACTTTGCATCTGGCAGTGCTACAGATTTAAGAATATAATAAAAGTTCAACAAAAAGGATAGTAATCTTGCTTGAATAAGCAGTTCTGTTATCAAAGTGTAGGAGTGGAAGAGGCACCACGTTGGCTGTCTAAAATCGTAAGTATCTGGTGAAAATGATCTTTCTGCCTGTTAGACAGTTGTGATGTTTTGGCTGAAATATTAACAGGACAGAACCAAGACACCTCAAGGCATTAGTGGGCTTCCCTTCTTTATGGGTGTGGACAAATTTGGGCTCTTGCTAGGAGACTTAGATAAAAAGGTTAAGGGCAGTTTGAAGAAATCTTACTATGTAAACCTATAATTTTAAATTATAGGTGTGTCTCTTAATCAGATAAGTTTCAGTAACCTCATTTTTTTCTTATGCTTCTCTGTCTCGTATTTTCTGACTTCCTCCACAAATTAGGTAATAAACAATGTCTTGGATGATCACAGTAAAGTGAATCAGAGCTAACTAACTATCATAACCACTTCTTAAATGCAAGCCTATATGAATCGTACTATTTGATGTACTCTCAGTTCTAATGAAATTTAGGCCATTTTTGAACTTTTATGTGAAAAATATGGTCTTAGTTTTGATAGAACAGTAGATTGGAAATCATGATAGGTGCCTTTCAAAAGTGAAACCAATTACATGCTTATTTCAAGACTTTATACTTCAAGGCAATATACTTGCAATAGAGTTCTTAAGCAGTTTATTTCTTATCTCTGGTCAACACTGTGTACATATTTAAGAATATCAACAATATAATTTTTAAGAGGAATTTTTTTTGTGTCAAGGAAGTGATCAATCAGATATATTCGGTGAAATTTTGTTTTTCCCAATGTAGGAAATGTTTATTTGGTTTCAGATGACACTGTCCTTTCATCTTCCTTCAGTTCTCTTGACAAAAATTATTCCCACAGAGAAGGTGTTATTAAAATTATAAATGAAGTACATAGGTATTAGTAAAGGAAAGAAAAAATCTGAGATTTAATGGGCTTCTGACTGATCCAAACAGGCAAAAAGAATGCTTAGTCCATCAACTTGTTAAGGGTTAAACAAAAGTCTTTTTATTGTTATAAAGACTTAGTTGATTATAAAAATCTATATAACTTTAGGCCTTTAAATGCAAGCAGAAGAAATAATTCTTCTCTCAATATTCATCATATCATGTGTCTGTTTGCTCATGCTAAAGTGAATTTGACATAATGGTAAGTAGTTCAAACAATCTATACTGCTGGAAGCTTTCCCTCACGAAATATTGATTTACTTACCCCATCTACAGCATGCTCCAGAACATTTTCCATTCTGTTTACCATTCTGTATGGCTAAAATGCATCATTTCACACTGTCTAATGGAATTAAGAAAACCTTGTCATTTTGCTGGAAAACTTTTTATATTTATTTGTAGCTCAGCACAGTTGGGAGAAGAACCTGGCCAGTTTAGTACTAAACCCAAAAGTTCTTATTTGGCTAACTTTCTGTTTTGCTTGGTGTCTTCAGGTGATTTTATGATGATACTCTATTCCATTATCATATGCTTTATGCCCAGAAATGTCTGCTCTATCTTTAAGGTGGGTCTGAGGAAGGGGTGGGAACCTAGGGGCTCTTGTGTGGGCTTTGTTCAGAGACTAATTCCAGTGTGTGCTTGGGTGTGGGGAGGACTGGATGTTACTTTATTGCTTATCTACCTTGGTTTTTGTTGACTTACCCAAGAAGTTTCTTTCTTCCCCTTTTCCTAGTCTGGAGAGACTGTAGAAGCAATCCCTTGTTGGCTTTTATTTTCTTAAATGGTTCTGCTTGGTTTTGGACCAAGATCAAACAATCACCAGGAGAGTCAGATGAGACTTGTGGGGAGCCATGGGAACCATTCTGCCTGGCCCCAGACCTTGGAGAAAGCTCAACCAACACGAGAAAAGACACCAAAATCCACCAGCCTCATCTGCTCTGAGGAGGAGATCAGCACCACAGGTTTGACAGGTTCCCATTTGTTTTGCCTGAGCTGCTATGTGAACTTTATTTTCCTTTCCTGACACAAAAGCTGGGTGCCATTTTCTTCCCCCTTTCCACATGGCCAGCCAGTTTCTTTCCTTCCCTGGCATTTTATGTTTCTTTTTTTTTCTGATGTGGGTGGAGGTTTGTGTGTCTGGGGTAAGGTTCTGATGATTCAATACCTAGCACTTATTAATTTTTCTCCCGTGCTGTGTTGGCACTTTGTTTATCAATAAACAGTTCGTTTTCTCCACTTTCATCCACGAGTATTCATTTTCTCATGGGCAGAAAAGGGATTGCTGAAGCCTTTTTTTCTTTCTAGAGCAAACAGACATTCCAGAGCTTTTTCTCCTAAACTCGTCTCTAAACTGAGACACTTGGGTAGAGGCATCTTTTTTAGCAAGCAAGGACTGTATCCTGACCAAAAATTGAAGTATCTTCAAGATTAAAAATGGTGAGATCATCCATTCTTTGTCATGAACAGTCAGGGTCAGTGGTGAGCCTTGATAGGTCAGAGTTTAATTGGCCCTAAAAAGAGGTAGTGCAGTATGGGTGTCCTGCTTGTCATTTTAAATTCTTATAGGATAAGGGGGGAGTTGTGCTGAAAAAATTGAGAATTTCCACAGGAAGTGTGAGTTCTGCTGTGGGACAGAAACATCTCTCTAATCACTTGAGCACATTCAGAAACGTTCCATCTAGAAATGACATGAATATAAAGAGAGTTGTAACAGTGATTTTTGATGGCTTGGCTGTTACTCTGAAATACTGGAATTATAAATGGATAAATGTGAAATGTGAGCTTTTAAGGAGTCAAGGAATCATAGTAACATGGAATCATAGAATGGTTTAGGTTGGATGGGATCTTATAGATCGCCTGCTTCCAACCTCTTCGCCACGGACAGGACACCAGCTTGCTCAGAGCCCCTTCCAACCAGGCCTTGAACAGTCCCAGGGATGGGGCACCATGTTCAAGTACTTCACAACTCTGTAAAGAATTTCTTCCTAATATCCCTCTTTCAATTTCTCTTTCAAAAACTGCCCTCTTTCAATTAAGGCCATTCCCTCTTGTCCTGTCACTACACTGTCACGCTTTCTTGTAGTCACCCCTGGAACCTTCTCTTCTCCAGGCTTGATCAATCCCAATTGTCCCATTTTGTCATCATGGAAGAGATGCTTCAGCCCTCTGATATTCTTCCTGGCCCTCCTCTGGACTCACTCCTCCAGATCCATGGCTTTCTTATGTTGAGGACCCAGAACAGAACGCAGTACTCCAAATGGGATCTCACCAGAGAAGAGTGGGACAACAATCTCCCTTGACTTTCTGGCCAAATGGCTTTGGAAGCAACCTTGGAAAAAACTGGCTTTCTGGTCCGTGAGCACACAATTACACGTTGTGTCAAGCTTCTTATTTACCAGTATCCCCAAGTCCTTCTCATGTCTGCTCTCAATCTGTTCTCCTAACAGCCTGTATTTTCTCTTGTGATTACTGAATCCAGGTGCAGGACCTTGCACTTTGGCCTTGTTGAACTTCATGAGGTTCACCCCATGGCACTTCTCAAGACTAATATAGTCCCTCTGGATGGCTTCCATTCCCTCCACCATCTTAAACACACCACACAGCTTGGTGTTGCCATCATGCTTGCTGAGGGTACACTCCATCCCATAACCAACAAAGCTGTTAAATAAAACAGGTCCCAGTATCAGCCCCTGAGGACACCATTTGTCACTGCTCTCCACTTGGACATTGAGCCATTGACTGCAATTGCTTGAGTGTGACCACCCAGTCAGCTCCTTATCCACTGCATCCACATATCAAATTGTTTCTTTCCAGCTTAGCAACAAGTATCTTGTGCTGGACAATGTCAAATCCTCTGCACTGGTCTAAGTAAACCATGTCACTCTGAATTTGTAATGTTAAGGTTCACAACAGTCTCAAACACTGCCTTCATTCTCCTACTCACTGCCTTTGCCTTCTGAAACTTGGAGAGTGTGGCTAGAACAGTTGCCAGCGAAGACTAAGGCATAACACTTGTGGGCACCTCAGCCTTCCCCATATCCCAGGTTACCAGAACTTCTGGGGAGATTTCACATTTTCCCTGGTCTACGTGTTGTCACCAATGTGACAACAAAAACTTTTCTCATTGACTTTGATGTCCTTGGACACGTTTAAAAAAGCCATCTCCAATAAATACAGTTGTGTCATGGCTGAAGTGCAAGTGGGATTTGATTGGAACAGCTATTATCTCTTCTACTTTTCCAAATCTTTAAGAGAGTGAGTGGGCTGTTTTGGAGGCCTAGCTTCTTTTACACCCACTTGGGCAGCCTGGGTATTCATAAGGTGTTCTGATGAATGATCAGCACTACCTTGATGTTTTTGCTTATGAATAGAATGCCATTTCACTTAGAAGAAAAATTTTCTATTGTGTATCTATTGAGTGTTTTTGCTTTTTCCTCCATCTCTTCTTGATGCATTGAATTTTGTTGACAAACTGATAACAAATCTCACTTTTGCTGAACATTTGTCTCAATCCCAAACATGAATGTTTGATCTATCCTATCGGGAGATTTCCAGAAAAAAGGAAAAAAAACCCTTTTAAATCTTACACACGTGACATATTAAAACTCCTCCGAGCTTAGAGAAGAGGGAAACTTTGATCCTGACAAGGAAAACAGACCCATGGACTGGGCTTATAGAGCTAGATGTGTCAGATTTTTATGTCTGAAATGGTACCCATAGGATCAGTTCAGCTTTGTTCGGTAAATGAGAAAACAGACTGATGAGAAGGAATGTGAGTGCTGCAAAATAAAGATGGAGAAGAGAGCTGCTAAAGCACTTTAAAACATTAGAGAAGACTTTCAAAAAGAACTCCTGTCAACTTTTCAAGATGTTATGGATGCTGAAGTAATTTTGCAGTACTGCTACTATACAGCAATTTTTTTCCAAGGGGAAGGGAAAGGGCATCTGGACAGACAACTGAGGTGATTTTTTTTACATTTTCCTTGTCTTTTAAACATGAAGAAAAGAGCAGTTATAGTGGGATTTTCTTCTTTCAGGGAAGCTATCACTGACAATATTATACATTTTTGCCTTTTATGTCTATCATTTGTTTATATCTACATTTTCCATAAGTGTATGATTAGTTGTACTGTTTCAAATTAATTCTGATCTATAAATAAGAATATATATGAACATATTATTCTTGTTGAGGTTTAGCATGAGGAAGAAGTAATTGGCTTCTGAATTGAGAAAAGGAGCATTAAGTAATATTATTGCTCACTGGAGATCACTATTTTAACCAAAAACAGCAATGGTTTCACCTATAAGCCAGAAACTCTAGTCTGTACATGTTTTATTACACCTTTTAAAAATGTATTTTCTTGTAGCTTCAGATACTTTCTGTCAACTCTTCCTTTTTTTATCTTGCTCACAGCCCTCAGTCCTACAGGCTGGTAAATGTTTTTAATCCCTTACACTTTAATGGAGATTATAGGTAATTGTAGCAATTCCTCTTATCTATTTTTTTAATATTTATTTTCAATTCCAATAGTAGTTCATTCCAATTAGTATTTTAAAGATGAAAAGAAAAAATCAGTAAAATGTAATGCTAAAATAATTGTCTTCCTTTCCTCATTATAACATTTTTTTCCTCCAGAATCACAGAAATGTTGGTTGTAAAACATGTACAGTATCTTCAGCCCCAAATATCTTCATAGATTCTCACCAACACTAAACCTGGGCAATCATGGTGTTGTCCAGCTGAATGAAGAGCCTCTGAGATTCCGTAGCCTCTTACTGGTGCTCTGCTACCCTGTAAGAGCAATGTTTTTTTCCTGATTCTTAGCTTGAACTTCCCAAATCACTATCTGTGGTCATTTCCCTTTGTCAGGTAACCATTTTCTGCACAAAAAAGTAAACACTGTATGAGTAAACCGGAACCTATGTAGAAGAGCAACTAGCAAAAGCATATATATATATATATATATATATATATATATAATATCACTTTGAAATAAAATAGCTATTTGATTTCCACAGTTATATTTAGCAACCAGTCAGTAGCAAGCCATAAAGTTAATTTTGCTTAATGTGATTTGTCAGACTCCTGAGAATTAGCTCTAATCATATTCATTAGCCATATTAGATAGTGTCTTATTCAGAATAGACATTTCATCATTCAGACTAGAAGAAAGATTATTTTTTACCTTTGAATTTAAAGAATTAAAATATAGAACAAACATTTCAGTACAAAAAAGCGCCCCATACTTTTTGACTATCTTTCATTAGCAGAAATCTTTATGAAGACAAATAATATCAGTCTCTTGAATCTTGAACAGAAAATAGATAAAACAAGAATTCAATTTAAAATTGAGTAAATTTTGTGACTTAACCTACAGCCACAATTAAAAATAACATAGAAGTGGAAAAAAATACATTAAAAATTTATTTTCATAACAAACTTCAGATTTCAGAATGAAATCTCTGGCTCATATTTTTTATCTGCAACTGAAAGTCCCATTCTATGCCTGTTCATAGAGTACATTCAGAACAGATGGATGCTTCTGTGTTGGGAACTCAATGCTACAGAACTAGGGTAAATGTGGACTGGGGCATATTTATTGAAAACACTCAGTGTTGCAGAGCATGTATATGAAGTGAATAGATTTTCTGGATTAACCGGTCACTAACAACAGACGTACCACTCAAAACAAGAAAATGGAGGCAGTAGCTGTTGTTTTGTTTTAAGCTGTGTGCTAGATTTTGTTTCAAGAATGCTTTTGGTGAGAAGGCAGTCTTGAATTCAAACTGGAAAACCTCAAGTACTTTAAACCAGCAAACTTGTCTAGAAGTCATAAGAGACAAATTATGAGAAAACATCTTGCATATCTAAAAGAATTTTATACTTCCACCTAGGTTTTTAATCATGTATCTTTTTACTGCCCTCTCTCTTCTACCAGCCAGTTTCTTACATAGTCATACACAAGTGAAAAAAAACTTTTTGTTTTGATTATCACTGGATCAGTTGTTCAATCCTATTGCATTTTGCATTTGATTCTTTCTGTCTCTAAAGGTATAATTAAGGTCCAGTGTCAGACTCCAGCTCTGTGCGTAACAATTCTCTCCATTTAACCACTTTTAGGAAGACAGCCTTATGGCTATGGTGCTAACAAACAATTAATGGACTTATGTGTTAGCAGTACATAAACAAATAAATGGTAAAGTTCTGATACTAAGGAGGTCCAAGGTTAGTTTTGGGTCACATTAACAATCTATACACATCGACTTCTCTTCAGATACATAGAACAGCAAAACTGTACATTGCCACAAGATGAACATTTCCAGATATTGAGAGCTTTAAACTATATGTGATTGGAGAGGGGACAGTATCAGGCTTCACCCTGGCAAAGCTTAGAGGACCAGGGTGCCAGGGCCCTCAGCTGGTGACTGAACTGTACTGGCCACACTGGAGCACACCCATACTGAGATGACCCTTGACTGGAACTCATGAGGTTACAGAAGCCAACAGGAAAACAGTAGGGAAATATCTTAAAGGAGTTAAGGGGTGTGCCTCTAGGAAGACAACACAGCCAACAGACTAGCTGGGGTGCCCTTACACCAATACACACAGCATGCGCAATAAGCAAGAGCTGGAAGCCACTGCGCTGCTATTAAGTTAAAACCTTGTAGCCATGGCTGAAACTTGGTGGATGAATCCCATGACTGGAGTGTGACTATTGATCCTTACAGGGCAGAAGGAGGGGTGGAGGGTTTTTTCCCTCCACATTAGTAGGTGGATTGAGTGTGAAGAGTTGTCTCTGAAGAAAAGCCATGGGCAGGTCAAAGCCCTATGGGCAAGAATCAAAGACTGAGACAACAAAGGGAACCTTGTGGGTGGTGTCTACCACAGCTCCCTGATCAGGTGAGCCTATTGGTGGGTCCTGCTGGCTCCAGCGGCAGGAAGCACTGCTCCCACTGGCTCCTGTCCTGCTGGGGGACTTTGACCACTCTGACCTCTGCTGGGAAAATAACACAGAGTTGCAAGAGATCCAGGATGCTGCTGGAATGTGTGGAGGAAAACTTCCTGACCTAGGTAACAGACAGCCCTACCAGAAGGGATGCAACGCTGCATACTGGATCTCATGCTTGCCAACATAAAAATACATAATGAGGACATTAGGTTTGGAGGGAGCTGAGGCTGCAGTGATCCTGCTTTGGAGGACTTCATAGCCCTGTGGGAGATAGGTTAAGAGAAGTATGAAGTTTTGCTTTACAAAACCAAAATTGTGGAATCTTCAGGGACATAATCAATAGGAGTCCCTGGGTCACTGCTCTCAGGGATGAGGGTGTGGAATAGAACTGACAGATTTTAAGGAAATCTTCCATAGAGTGTGAGAGCTAGCAGTCAGTAGGAGGCTATCACAAAAGGAAGGCAGGAGATTGGCTGAGTAGAAAACAGTTGGTCAAATCAAACACAAAGAAGCAAATGCACAGACCATGGAAATGACAGGTGACCTGGGAAAGGTATTAGATGAATTTCACCTGTGTAGGAAGGTGGAGCTAAGAAAGAGATGCGAAACATTCACTGAAACGGTTTCTACAGATATGTTCATTAGAAAAAATGTGAAAGAAGCTGTACCACCACCAACCCCTCCCACCCAGTATACAGTGCTGAAGAATGAGTAACTCTGGATGAGAAAAAGGCTGAGGTACTCAACACTCTTTTGGCCTCAGTCCTCAGGGGCATGTTCTCTTCCTGCAGCTCTTGAATGGATGAACAGGAAGATAGGAACTGGTGGGGGAAAAGTTCTAAGTGCTTCACATTGTAAGTAAATGTCAGGTTAATGACCATCTGAGGAACATGGACATATGTAAGTCCATAGAACCTGATAAAACACATCCCAGAGTTCTGAGCAATTTTGCTGATGTAGCTGCCTGGCCAACCTCCATGATATTTGAAAAGTCATGTCAGTCATGAGAGGTCCTGGGTGACTGGAAAAAGGGAAAATTATACCCATCTTTATACTGGGTAGAAAGGAGGATCCTGGGTACTACTGACCTGTCATCCTCCCCTCTGCGACTGAGAAGATCATGGAACAAATCCTCCTAGAAGCTGTGCTAAGGCACAGGGAGGACAGAGAGTTGATTGAAACAGCCATCACAGCTTCCCCAAGCATGTCAAGTTCTGGCTGACCAACCTCTTGGCTTTATATGATGAGATGACTACCTCATTGGACAAAGAAAGGACTACATATATCATTTATGTGGACTTCCATAAAGCTTTTGACACATTCCCTCCAAAATCCTTCTCTCTAAATTGGAAAGAAGTGGATTTAATGGGTGGACTGTTAGGGGAATAAGAAAATGGCTGGTGGTTGCATCTAGAAGATAGTGGTCAACGGAGTACTGATGAATATCAATGAAAAGTGGTGTGCCTTAGGGGTCATTTTTACTTAATATCTTCATTAATGACATAGACAAAGAGATCAAGTGTACCCTCAGCAAATTTACTGATGACACCAAGCCAAGTGGTGCAGTTGCCAAACCTGAAGGATAGGATGCCTTCCAAAGGGACAAATGTTCCAAGCATGAACAAGCTTGAGAAGTGGATCCATGGGAATCTCATGAAATTTAACAAGCCCAAATGCAAGGTGCTGCACAAGGATCAGGGCAAACCCTGGTATCAACACAGGCTGTGGTAGGAATAGATGTAGAGTAGCCCTGGGGAGAAGGATTGGGGGTGCTGCTGGCTGAGAAGCTGGACAAGACCCAGCAATGGGACTCCCAGCCCAGAAAGCCAAACATGTCCTGGGCTGCATCCAAAGCAGTGTGGGCAGCAGGGCCAGGGAGGGGATTCTGCCCCTCTGCTCTGGTGAGACCCCACCTGCAGGGCTGCAGCCAGCTCTGAGGAGACATGCACAGGAAGGACATGGACCCGTTGGAGAGGGTCCAGAAGAAGCCATGAAGATGATCAGAGGGATGGAACAACTCTCCTGTGAGGAAAGGCTGAGGGAATTTAGATTATTCATCCTGGAGAAGAGAAGGCTTTGGGATGACTTAATTGTTGCCTTCCAGTCATGAAGGAAAGCCTACAGGAAAAATGGAGAGAGACTCTTTGCAAGAGGGTGTAGTAACTGGACAAGGCCCAATAGCTTCATGCTGAAAAAGAGTAGGTTTAGATTATGTATTAGGAAGAAATTATTTGCTATGAGGTTTGTGAGACACAGACACAGGCTGCCCACAAAAGCTGTGGATGCCCTGTCCCTAGGAGGAGGCCAAATTAGATGGGGCTCTGAGAAACCTGATCCTGTGACAGGTGTCACCATCTGTGGCAGGGGGGTTTGGAACTCCATGGTCTTTAAGATCCTTTCCTACCCAGACCCTTCTATGACTATGAAGATAAGATTAGTAAAATATGTCAATTTTGCTGAATTAGCATGACTGCTTTTAAGATCAACATCTCAGGGATGAACATGACAGAAAGAGATATATTTTGTTGTGAGGAGGTACAGATTTTTCCTGTAATAGTGATCCCGCTATTTGAAAAGACTATGTCATTACTATAGCGATGTCGTATCACCTGACCCTCATACACACACCTGGGCCAGATTCAGATCTCAGTCTTGTCAGTATAAATCTGAAACAAACCTCATATGAATGATGAATGATTGTGTATTATATGGACCACTGTTGCTGGAGACCACATAGGCTATTACATACAGTAAGTATGCTACCCTCTGGAACTAATTCACATGATATATTTCAAGTAACCAATGTGTAAAGCCTATTTTTCTCGGAGAAAATATGAAATGGAGTAGTAGTTATTCTGCTAAATTTGGTTATAAGAACATTATTATTTTACTGGATCTCAGAATGTAGTGAAGTTTCCCTCAAATAAAACATTAGTTGTTCAAAAAAGAATTTGCAAATTAAGGTTCTGATCCTGCACAAATATTTGTACACATTTAAAATTTGGTGCTGGTACAGAAATTTGGACATCCTTTTAAAAGTTTTACAGCAAACAGTCTATCAATCTTTGAGGGACTGGGTCCTAATTCAAGATCTGACATAACCAAAGAGAGTACCATGACTGGAAAAAGAAGAGAGAAACACTTCAGCTCATGTTTCATGTCTGATGTGATCTGATTCACAGGATGAGACACAGCAGTTTGTATAGCCTTTGCTGTAAGTTGTGGTGGTGATGGAACTGGGTGAATGACACCTTCCTGAGTTCTGTGTTGTCATGAAGCACAGCCCATTAGATGGCATTCAACACACAAAATGAATGTGTGTGTAGACTTACTACTGCAACTGTGAAAAGCCACTGCTCAGATTGGTTTATGAGGTTCAGCCCTTCTGTAATTCCAGGGATCCATGGCTGATGCCCATTGATTGCCAATCTAGGCACACTCAAGCTTCAGACTGCATAGGAAGAGAGGCATGGGAGAGAGAAATATGGGAATGAGGTTCACCCAGCCTTCACATTGCAAAGTTTCCAGCTCTGGTGATTCACCAACACTACACTTTGCTGAAAACCTGAAGAACAGGTAGTTTTCCCCGAAAAAGCAGCTGTGCTTTGTGAGGAGCCTGAGCCCGGGCTGCTCTTTAATATTTTGGTATAAGAGTGTGAGTCCCAGAAAGCCCTTATGTATAAGATGAACTTGACTGATTTTGGAGTATATTTAAGATCAATTCATTCCCTCTCTTGGGCTCTTACAGAGTGCAGTTACAGCAAATACAATGTAGATCTCAAATGCTTCCACATATTTGTAGGCTGCAGCTTTTGGAGTGCAGAGTAAAATGTGAGAGGACAAAAACAGTCACCTAGTAATAATGAGATTAGGTTATGCAGGTTATTAGCATTCAATGTCATAGAGAAATGAAAGAAAACTTATAAAATATCAGACTCCAAATACAGCCAGGTCTGACATCTCTCCCAATCCATAGTCCCATTACCTCTCTCTAGAACTTCATCTAGGTGTTAGAGAGCTAGAGCCAGAGATCATTTGATATATCCAGTTCCAAGTTTGTATGGCTGTAGGAGTACAGAGGTGTCTATTCTGCTTTGAAGGTCTTTAAAAAGAAAGACCTCAAATTTAGCTCCCTCTGTGATAACTAAAGTTGCTTAGAAGGTCCCTTTTTTTTTTGACGTCTTGAAAAGTTCATGCTGCGTATGTACATATAGAAAAGAGAGATGAAATATCTAGGCAAATCTATCCTTATATTCAATTTCCTGGATAGCTTTTAGATCTTGCTGTGTTTTTTTGTGCATATGTGTTTGTAACCTTAACAGCACATCTGGCGTAGTGGATGTAGAACTGCACCCTCCTATTTCTACATAAACCCATGCACTTAAGAGAATGAATGTGTGCCTGTGGTGCCTCTGTAGGCAATGGTGGCTTTCACATTGCCTCTTTGTCCTAGTAATGAAGGCCACTCTAGTAAGTGTTGAAGAGGTGACAGAATAAAAAAATTTGTTGATGGATGATTAAAAATATGATTACTTCCCTCTACTGCAGATATGCAGCCTATGTCCAGCCAGCAGCTTCCTTTAATTTGCAGCACATTCTGAAATGATAATTGATAAAAAGCTGCTGTGTGACTTAGGCCCTATCTTTAACCATCACACATTGTTAATATTGGGGTGAGTTACAAACCTCAATCTCACATTTTATTTGCTTCCTTTACAATCCTACCACACACAGAAGTACACCAGGCTAATGCTTCAACGATTAACTCTTCTGACTTTGATTTGAGTCAAATAAAAAATGCTGGTGAGTGTGCCTTTGAGAGCCATGTGAGGAGCAAACCTTTAAAGAGCTTTTATTTCTGTCCCATCATCTCAAATTATCTTGTTTACCCCCTGAGTTCTGAGCAGGTACCATTACAGCACTCAGTTGTCCACATCATCTTTTGAAGGGAAAATTAATTCTGAATTACTGGCCCTATAACTGCCTACTTCTTCACATCATCTGTCAGCAAAATAAGCAGACAAAAGCTGGCTAAGTGGATTTCTGTTAGCTGTCATTTAAAAGGAAAGGGACAGGTGTTGAATGAAGCTTCTTTCTCTGACTGCTAGTTAACAATACATATAGAAGAAGTTTAATTGCTTGCATCCACCTGCACCCTTGTCATTTCCCGGCTTTATTGATTTTAATGAAAATATTAAGTGCACTTCAGGAGCAACAGCTAAAGTGACATGTTGATTGAAATATACAGGAAAATGTATAATAGAAGCAGGCTATTACAGTTTTAATAGAATCTGAAAGAAGTAACATCTAGAGCAGCATTTTCCCCTGCTATTCTTCTTCATACAGCAAGTTCTGAAATGAGTAATTGGAAGCTGAATAAATGTTTGGTCATTGTTAAAACAATCTTTCACCCTAATAACCTTATTTTTATTGAAAGTGACCCAGGCTTTTTGGCATATTTTATTCCATTAGGTACCCTTCAGGGTGCCACATAAACACAACAAAATATGAGTATGAACAGAATCCAAATCATGATAGCACAGAATTGTACACAATCACAGCTTTGTAGTGAAACATAACAGCAGTCTCTCTGTTTCAGTAAAAGTCTGTGTGAATGGCTTGGAGTTATCTTGAAGCTAGATTCTCAACTTTTATTTAGATGATATTGGACTTAATGGAGCAATAAATATAAAAACAACCATGGCAGCTTTGTTTCAGGAACAACAGTCAATGAAAATTTGATTTTTTGTTATTTGTATTCAAGTTTCTTCCTGCTAATACTTGGTGCATCCATGCTGTCAAAGAGTTTAGATACATAAAACTCTCTAATTGAAGAAAGATTCAGTTCCTGTATTTTCTGTAATAGAATTTCTTTAAAGAAGTTGTATTTGCTGATGTGTGTTTCTCATGAAGAAGGGTGCTCAGATTCTTCTCTTTCTCAGCTTAATGAATCTTAGGTACTTTGAAACTGCTAATCTAACACAGCTGCAAGCCCCAAATGAAACTGTTTTACACATTTAATAATAAATTTATGATATTTCTTTTCACATTAATTGCCAAAATTTTTATACTTTTAGAATCCCTAATCAGAAACCCGTGTTCCTTGTTGCTCGGTGCTGCCCAAGCACAGATTAAAAAATGCTGCTATTTAAAAGGTCTCACAATCTAAGCATAAGACTAGAAAGACAAGTTAGTAGAAGAAGCAAGTCAACTTAATTGACAAAGGTCAACACATAAGCTGTCTGCTGTTTTGTCACATGCTTTTGTAGGACTTGTGGAACAGCATGGATTCACAGAAAAATCCTGAGATGATCTTATTAATGTTCACTGGCATGACCTCCATAGGGCAAGGAACAGGATGATGGAAAAAGGACTTTTCTGAACACTAAATAATGCAGGAATGGTCATACTGAGTCCACTGTCCTGTCTTTACTGTTAATAAAGGTGACTATAAGAACAGAGCAAATGTAGAGTATCATTTTCCTACAAATACTCTCACAATTTCCAGGAGAAAATATTACTTGAGATCCTATCTGGACATGCTTTTAAAGATTTTTTTCCCCCCTGATTTTTCTTAGTTACTGTCTGAATATGTTCAACATTTAAACACTTGCACTGCTTTCACAGCTTAGCTACTGGATGAAATGCCTCCTTGATTTGTATTTGGGCTAGTATCATTGTGCCTCATACTGATACTGGAGGAGCCCTAGCTGGCTCTTCCAGATTTTGCAGTTGTCTTCCACAAGTTGAATTGTTCTTGTACAAAAACCACTTTATGTGAGCTTCAGTTGTCTTAGTTGCTGTTCTGTACCACTTTACATTTCTACCTCAACACGGGAAACCAAAACTACAGACAACACTCAATTACAGTACAGGAAGATTTATGGTGAGGCATAAAGGTGTTTTCCTTTTGTTCTCCATGCGTTTTAGTTATGATTAACTCAGCATTCTAGATGTCCTTTCAATGGCTGATAAGTATTGTGTCAACATTTACAAAAGAGTAGATTTTGTAAATTCATGACTCGTCAGCAATACAAAGCTCTAATTCCCATCCTGTTTCACAAAATTTTGCCTTTTTTTGACCAATAATTAATTTACACTTAAGTGCATTGAATTTCATTTGCCATTTTACCCCATTACTCAGATTTCCAATTAACAAATTGTACTTATCTTTCCAGCCTGAAAATCATAGTACAATGCCTGTCTTTTCCAGATCCCTTGCAAATATGCTGGGATCATATTGCTGAAGGGATCTATGGGATCTATATTGCTAAGCAATATAGATTTCTGTGAGATTCCACTAGTAAGCTACTTTCTACTTTATCTTTTCTATTTCTTATTTTGAGGTATATATGGGATAATTTTTCTTATGTTAAGAGTCTCCTAGTTTCTTTATAAGATATCTCTGAGAGATTTTTTAAAATGTCTTTTGAATATCAATTGATCTATCTTTTCCTTGAGCTCAGTGCCTCTTCTAAGAAATTATAATAGATTAATGAGATATTATTTCCCTGTACAGAAGCCCTCTTGATTCTTCTATACATCATACTTTGTCAAGTAGCTTGTAATTATTCTTTGGACAAACTGATGTTGATCTATCTGGTATGCATATCAGACTTTCTGGTGTGTAATTCCCAAGGTCATGCTTATGACTTCTCCAAAAGCATTTTATCGTGCTGGTCACCATATCTATGACAAACTGGCAGAGCTTTAAATGACAGATTGCATGTTGCAGTTAGTAGGTTGTCTGTTTCATTCTTGAATTCCTTTAAAGCTCTTGGGTGAACACCATCTGGTCCTAGTGATTGTTGTTGTTCATTACAAGGAAGTGGGTTTGTACAGGTTGGACTGGACATGTCTATATTGAGATGATAGGAGAGGAATGGGTTGGGAGTAATGGAAATATCCTAAAATTAAACTGCTTATAGTTGACATTAAGGGAGATAGAAGAACGTTAAATGAGATGATTATGATCAAAGACATGGTTTCAGAGGATGATCTTCACAGGAAGACTTTGAATAGATCTGACGGCAAAATTTGTGAACAGTACAGAAAGGACACAGAAAAATAAAGATGAACTGAAACGAATGGTGAAAGAAAGCATTCTTAAAAGACTCTGTTTATAAAAGATACCAGGGAAAATTTTGCACATGAGAGCTTGATTGACTAAACTACTTGTGGGAATTTAAGTCTTGCAAACTGACCCTTAAGAAGAATTAGGTAACAGAAAGGATACTATCTTAGTGTTTAGTCTGGAAGCCATTTGGTAAGATTGATAGAAAAAGAGAAAGTTATAAAAAAATAAGGACTGAAGTATAATAGCTTAAAATGAAGGAGAGCTGTCTACATGCAGAATCATACAGAATAAATGTATCTTGTGATTGATCATTGGTGGACTATCTAGGGAATTCTAAAGAAAAGTTAATTTAAAGTAATGGACATTGGTGCTGACTTTGTGCTTTATTGTCAAATATTATTATACTTGGAAATATTTTGCATAGGCAGTTTGCTCATGTACTCATATAAGCATTTTGAAAAGCTAAATTACAAATGAGGAACTTCATGTGTCATGTGTAGCTGTGAATTTAAGCTGTGTAGGAAAACTGGGAAATAGGCACCAGACATCTGTACTATATACTCCAGATGCTGAAAGGGCAATGGGTTATGAAACTGCAACTCAGAAAAGTATCACTGATGATATAAAAGTTTGTTTGATTACGATTTAAAAAAAAAAATACTTGTGATACCCTTTGGTGAGAGGTCAACACCACGTACTCAGACAGAATGTGAATGAAACTGACATTTTAATTTTCTATTGTTTGCATAAAGTTAATAAGAAAATGCTTCTCAGTTCACAAATAACTTTGTTTCAGAATGAAATAAACCTTGGTAGACATTGTTATTTATACTCAGTTGACTCTTACTGATGTTAAAAATCTATGTGAATATAGGGAAGAAGAGAACTCCAAAAGGCATGCAGTAGTAATTCAAACTATCAACAAATGCAGTGTAAACTTGCAGTGTAAACTTGTAAACAAGAAGACTTGCCCCATGCAAAACCCAGAGCTGGATAACAGGGTATGAGAAAAATAGAGGGAAAATACAGGTTTATACAATTCTCACAAAATTACATGAAAAAAGTATTTTCTTTTCAATACTTTCAACACATACACCTGTCCTTTTCATGTAGTCTTTGGAGGGAAAATTAAGTATTTGTTTACATGCAACTAAATCTCTATGCAATTGCCCTTGATTTGCTTCTTAGAGCTAGATTCTACACAGGCAAGACATGAAATCTTTAAAAATATACAAAGCCCTAAACATTTTCATTGTGTAATTTTTTACGTATTACTTTCATTTATGAGGTTGCCAGCATACGACAGGTGTTCATACCATCCTATTCTCACTGCATGTCTTGACAGCCTTAAAAAAGAAAAGGAAGCAAATCTGAAAGAGAAAGCTTTTTTACTCATGATATTAATATTTTTTATGTGATTATATTTGATTCTATTTTATTTTTTGATTATATTTGAAATAACATTAGGAAAAGTGGAGCATTTTATTTAAAATAATAACAGATGAATTTATAACAAGCATAATGGGCACTAAGTCTGTCTGAATTCAAGAAATTTTTGGATGACACTCACAGGCACATGGTAGAATTCTTGGGCTGTCCTGTGCAGGGCCAGGATTTGAACATCATTGATCCTTGTGGGTCCCCTCCAACTCTGGAGCTATTCTATAGCTTTGAGGATATGCAGATTACTAACTTTGCAAAGAATATTTATTTGATAATTCCTGAAACAAAATACAGTCTGTTATATAAAACAGAGATGCTCAAGTTTATATATAATTCTGAATAATTTTTTTGTCAGTATTCAGCCTTTTGAATGAATTTTTCTTCAATATTGTTGGTGAAATTAGATTTTGCTTTTTCATGTTTCATTTTGCAAGACTTTTTCAAGAGATACTTCATTCAGGTGGTCAAATTTTTTCTGCATGTCAGTTGCCAAATAAAGTCAATCTCTGTGCTGGAAAACTGATGTTCTGGAGAAGGAGATAACAAATAAACAAACCAACCTGTTGTCTGTCTTTCAGCCTTGAAAAGCAAAGACTTACCAGTTTTACCTGCCAACTTAGCTGCTGGTTCACAGAGATTTGCCATACACATTATACAGCTTGGTAAAGCAAGGTGGGGTGTTGGATCTATTTAATGACTCTATTCCTCTCTAATATTAATCAATAATAAGACATGATTCTATCAGACATCTGCTGTCTAATCTACCATGCCATAACCACGTAGGAATATATCAATCTGCAAAAATTGTGATGTTAATAAATATCATGAGTTAACAGCACGTTGCAAATGATTTTGTTCATTTCAATGAATAACATTAGAGAAGGAAAAGTTAGTCTTAGCAAATACCTTTATGATAGCTCTGGAGATTAGCCACAACAGGGGAGGCACTTTCATGTGGGAAAAAACTACAACCCTTGGAGTGTCTGATGAATATTTCATAGCACTTGTGACTTTCAGTGTTCTTGTTGTAGTCTAGTCAGCAGTGGGCTAGAGAACATAATTTTTGCTCGTATCACTAAGCATCGGTCACATATAAACAAATACATTTGAAAACTGAAATATAATGTACAGATGAACCCTATAAAGTTTTCCAGAAAAAAACAAAAGAGAATCTTAGTGACCAGTTTTATTGAATTAAAGATGTCTTGACTGCCATTTGCAGCATAAAAGGCAACCATTTAAAGTAGATTTTTATTTTCTTCTTATAATTTATTTCTGTTATAAATGACATCAAATTTTTTTTATTGCAACACATCCCATCACTCTTGGAATTTTGTGATTTCCATTCCTCTCCACTCTGCCTCTTTTCAAAGTTTGTACCTTTGCAGTAAAGTAACATGTCACTAATTTAACAGAAAAGTTTTCATGATAATATCTGCTGAATAAAATGACAGTTTTCACAGAAACTTAAGAAAGATAAGGTATAGAAACACACAATTAGGGGAAGTACACAATTAAAAGAAGATGTAAGCAGTAAATTTATCCTCCATTCAATGAGAATATGATACTAACACAAAATAGAGGCTGCAGTTTCATATTAGGTTATAGGACAACTTAGATTAAAAATTTATGTGACTGTCTGAGTTAAAAAATTAAAGTATTATTGAATTATAAAAATTCTTTTAATGGGTTTTGTGCAAGAAAATCACTAAAATTTGAAATAGGCCTTCACAGGAGATGTGCAGCAGATCATGCTTACAAATGAATAGGGTCAAAAATATGAGGCCACGTCAAATATAATTTCATTTCCATTGCATCAAAAGCTGCTGCATGTCATTTAGGTGTTTTGCTTCTAAAGCATGTACCTTGACCATGATTAATGAGTAACTTGAGTATGGCCTGGCATCTTTGAGTGGGAGGGATATTTACTTTCTCATAAAGAATTCTCATAAAGAATAAAACCCCCAAACTACTCAGACACTACACTATGAATTTTTGGAGTTAAAACAGGAGTTCCACAATAGTGATTCACCCAGGTAGGTGCATAGACACAATTTTGAATTTTATTTGCAATTAGTTATTTTTTAAATGTTATTTTCATATGGAGATGAAACCTGTCTGACACATAGAGCTAGCCTCAGCTAAGGCAATAAGAAAAATTAGTGAAATAGTTTAAAATTAAATTCTGCTAGAAATTTTCAAACCTAATAGTCCTGAATGAAGCCCAGCCATGCTGTAATATTAGTTATGGATAAATGCTGTTGGAAATCGGTAAAACACTGTTTTTTGACCCACAACATCTTTCTAGCCAATAAAAATATAAAGTTAAGTGATATAAAAACAGGTTATTTAGGTACATTACTTCAGAATGAAGGCTCAGGGTATTTTTTCAGACAACGTTTATGAATAATACCTTTCCAACTTGTTTCCTAGTACAGCTTTTAATTTGATAATGTTTAAACTAAGTTCTGAATCAAGAATACCAAGTTTTCAGTCCAACCTATATTTTCCCTCAATTTCTTTTGAAAAATCTTTATGGAGCACTACCTGTTCTTGAAAAGTTCAAGCCTTCTTCATCATTATATAAAAATGTTTGGTTCTGAATTTGACTTATACACTCTCTTACAGAAAACAAACCCCCAACCAAACAAAAAAACCAAAACCAAACAAAAAAGCCCACCACTTTTTAAAACTTGCGTCCCAAGTAATAACTTACCTATATACTTGAATTAAAAACAAGGTGTCTGTGTCTAAATTACTTTTTGGGACTTGGAAATTTGAAATAATTTCCTAGAATCAGAGTGGGTAAGGCTGTAAGGGTTCAACCCCTCTGCTCACAAAGGGCTCCCTACAGTACATTAGAGTTGTGTTCAGACGACTTTAGAATACCTCCAAGAAAGGAGCCTCCATAACCTCTCTGGGTAGCTTTTCACATCAAGAAAGACAAGTAAACACTGAAATTCCTCAGAAGACCAGTCTGTCCCTAAATGGGAAGCAAATAGTATGACAGACAGTTCAAACAGCACATTTCTTTCTTGAGTCTCTTGTGTGGGGACACTGAGAATACCCCGTACTTGGTTGTGCTTGTTTACACTACCCTTTGCAAGACAGAACCTTGGCCAGGAAATGAAGAGAAGAAAAACACTCAAATAGATTTGCATTTGACAATGAAATAACAATTATATTGGCTTGTGTAATGACACCATTGTATATCACTGACCAGATTGATGCTGACTGGCTCAATAAAAAACTCCGTATTTCATAAATACTGTGTCCTGCAACAAGTTAGAATGATTCTTCCAGTGCTTGGCCTTCATTTAGAGGGACATTTGGAGGAAACAGAAAGCCTGTTTGTGTCATTGCAGTCAGTCACAGTTACAACTGTCCTGTTAGAGTAATGAGAAGAAAGGCCGCTTTCCAGACCTCATTCAGCAACAATGATCTCTTGGAAAAATGTTACCTTTGGTTTGGATCTGAGACTTTTTTACATTATACATGCATCACCCTATATGTCAATAACTTTACATTTATTTATACCTACTATATTTATACCTACCTATATGTTCATATACACATGCTATACATGCATACACAACCTCAAGATATATTTAAATAACAGCACATGTGAGGACATGTAAATCATGAATGAGACAACTGCAGACACAGTGACAATGTGAAAGAACTGAGCCATTATAAGGTGTAAGTCTGAACCTGTTGAAAATATTGAGTAGGTAAAGGAGCACATACATTGTGTTATTCCCAGTCATTAAGGGAAAACATGAAGGAAAGAAGTGACCTTGCACATACTGCTTGAGAAACTCTAAATGTATGGGACAAGAGCTGAAAGAAAGAAAACAAAAGACAGGTTATCTGTATGTAGTTACAGCAAACCCAGGTGGATCAATACAGTGTGTCACAACCATCATTAGCTGGGTCTAAAAAGAGGGCTCTGAGAGACAAGATTGCATTAAGTAGAAATGTGTGTTTCCTTTTAATGGGGATGGATTGCAAGGATGCTTTCATTTTTGCTCTCATGTCTTCTTAGACCATCTGCTCCTCACAGAGGAGGGTTCATAATCCCCACATGTCCAGCAATACCTGCACTGTTCTAAGCCCCACCTCTCACAAGCAAATACAACTTCCATGTTTGCACTATTCGTGAAGTTGCAATGGTATTGAAACTCCTGTGGAATTCCACAGAAAAGACATGTTCACACCAACCCTAATGGCCATAGAATCCTTTCAGCAGTAAAATCTTTAAGCACCTTTCACACCACAGAAAAAGAGCTTCAGGGTATAATTATTTGTATTGAATGTGATGTGTACAGCAGATGTGAGATTTGAGAATAGCATCTTAGTGCCAGGAAATGTAAAGTACACATGCTTACTAAATACAAGTCTACTATCTAACTGAGGTATCTCTGACTTCAATTGTAGCAGTGTGCATTCCAGTAGGTGTTCTAGCAGACTGGTAGAGCTTGTGAGTTTTCTGAACATCTTTCTGAACATTTCTGAGCAGACTCTAACTGAAATTAGTGAAGATGTCAGAGCCAATCCTTTGAGAATTCAATGTCTGGTCGAGACCTTGTTTTGAGAATTCTTTGAGGAGCTGGATTGCTTAGCTTCTTTTTTCCCCCAAAACTCAATTACACTCCCTTGTGCAAATCACAGAATGAAAAAAAAGCACCCCAAAGTGAAAACAGTAGGTACTGAAAAATACATGACAATCCCATTCAAAAAGCACATTGAAGGCAATGGAGACAACATTTAGTGTTCATCTTGTAGTGCTTTATATAGCTGAGTGCATTATCTGTAAATGTTTAGAATGTTGCTGTAAATAAAAATACATTGCCTTGTCTTTTCCAAAGCTTTCCATCCATGCTCGAACATAAGCCTCCTTTAATGAATCTTAAACACAATTACCCCAGTTTTTTTTTTTTTTTTGTAAACAACTGCAATTTGAATTTGTTGAAGATACATAAATGACTCCATTATCTTTATGCTTTCTTCATTTAATGGGGTGCACAGAGGTAACAGGACAGAATCGTCTCCACCCTGGAATCCCTGTGAACAGTTCCATTGATAACAGGTTAGACCCAACACATTTGTGTTCATTCTTGGAGACTCTGCCCTACAAAAGTAAAAACATAATTCAGAGCAGAAATTGAAGAAGCCAGCTGTAATACTATTTGATTAATTCAAATTTGTATTTGCAGGCAATTATATACATCAGAAGGAGCTGTGAAAATTTGTTTTTCAGAGTAGAAAAACATCTGTGTATTTGCTATTCTGTCAAGTTTGAAAAAGGATGAAAAGTGGAGTAATCTATGTAATCATGTAATCTGTGAAATATAAAACATATTAGGAAGGCTTGCACTGTGATTTCCAATGACAGATTGGAAGATCTAAGTATTTTCCTTTAACAATTCATATGTCAGCCTTCTCTGGTTTGCTTGTGAAATCCACCCTCCTACATGCATGTCAGAACTTGCAAGGAATCAAAGCAGACCCTACTACTCAGTTTAAAAATTATCTGGGGTGTCGTAAGGAAGATGGTAAAGTCTTCAGAGAGTGTCAGACATAACTATGGGAACCAGTAAGAAAGATGTTCTTTTGATAGCATTGACAGACAGAAGGAACACAACTGTGTAAGCCTCAACAGGATCCTTATTCTTCACTTTTGTTGTCTCTGTCTAGAAACAGAAAACAAGAAAATTCAATTTCCTATGTTGTTATAATGCAACAGAAATGTTATTTTGAGTGACTCTTGTTCACTCTTTCATGTTTTTCCCATAGCTTCTGCATGTCTGTGGCTAAATGGACTATCTGACAATCCTGATTTGGTCCAGTCAGAGATTACAGCCCACAGGATGGGGTGAATGAATGAAGCATTTATGGAGAGCACGACTGATGCCTTGTCATATTATTTCCAGCAGCTAATCTGATCATTGTTGTCTTGGCTATGTGACTCATGCAGGATAATTCCAGCAGAAGGTGTCTTAGTCACCTAGTTTTTACTCGTTCAAGAGTTTTCTGCTTTGCTGAGCAAGGTCTTCTCATCACCTCCAGATTTAGAGTGAAATAGCATTCCCTGATGGCTAATATTTTAAATTATAAATGTATTTTATCAACGCTTTCTAGCATTATGCAAATGCTTTCTGGCATTATCCTGACATTTCATTTGACATGAACTGTGGAGGCCCAGGGGCTGAACACCAAAGTCCTTCTTGCTAGACCATGGATAGGATGTGACAAGCAATACCCTCCGTGGCTAGGGTGAGAGAAGCCTCTTCCCCACAGGTCTTTGCATCCATTTGTTAATTCCTGCAACCCCATTGGTCTGTTGGACCTGACCACCCCTGTTCAGCCCCCATTTACCATGTAAGTACCTCCCCTGAAATGTTCTCCCTTCTCCCGATCCTCACTGGCTCTGTTTGACCGCATTGCTCTGCCCCTGCAACCCCACTGTTTTTCTCAGTTACCCCACCTCTGCACCACTTTTACCTACTCCCACTGGGGCCTAGCCCTCAGATCTGCCTCCTCTTACCCATGTATAATCCTAGACCTCCGCCTATCCTGGTTCTCATCCCTGGACCATCTTTGAAGCTACCTCTTTGTTACCTCAATAAACCTGCTTTTGAATCTTCAAAAAAAGAACCCATCGCAGCTTGTCATCCTTTTAGTGGCGCTGCACCCCAGACCCGAACGTGCTTGTCACTGTGCGGAATCTGGTTGTAGCGCAGATTGCTACAATGACCAATATTTTCATTTGCTTTTCTCAAACCTGCATTCTGTAGGTTGATACAGCTAACAGGAACACTTCTAATTCATTTCAGTGTGTATCATTTCGTGTGAGCACAGTACAAAGTAGCATTTCTGTTACTCCTGTATCACAAGGTGATCTGAAATGAGTGTATTGAACAAGCAAACACACAGTCATCTTCCACACTGGTGAAATCTTCCTGTACTGTATCATTTACAAGAACTGTTAGAAGTATTTTCTTGTACTGACCTTACTATTGAAATTAATTTTGATTCCAGAGCAAGTAACTCCTCTAGTCAACTCTTCCTAATTAAATAATCTAGTATTTTGATATCAGAATTTTGGGTTAATTTTAAAATAATTTACTTTTGACCATATGCAGATATATTGTTTAGCACTGCATTTAATCTCATTACAAATTTTTTCTCTTTTTTCTTTTTGTCCAAAAAAAATTGATATTGCATTAGTTATAGCAGTGCAACAGACACATCTGATATCCACTTTCACCAAAGTTTATGAGCCCAAGTGCAGTATTAACATGTTGTATAGTCACACAAAACAACACCCTTTCCTTTTCTCTTAAAAATATCCTTCCTTGTGTAAAATCCTCGAAATGGAACAATGATAGATATCCCTTTAGAGATGACTTTTGCCTGTGCATACTTGAAAGTTGATTTGTGCTCCAGTACCAAGTTGTTGCATTTTTCATTTCTTACTATTATACAAATTAATATAAAATACAACAATTTCCTGAAATTCTTGATAGGTACTTGTTTTTACTGGGATAGATAATTATTTTTTCTTCATAGTAGCTAGTATTAGGCTGTGCTTTCAATTTATGCTGAAAACAGCGCAAAAAACTCAAGGATGTTTTAACTACTGCTGAGCAGTGTTTAAGCAGTGTCAAGGACTTTTATGTTTCTTGAAACACTTTGACAGCAAGTGGACCACAAGTGCACAAGAAGCTGGGACGAAATACACCTGCAACAGCTTATCCCAA
Organism: Certhia americana; assembly: GCA_018697195.1. Lineage (NCBI taxonomy): Eukaryota > Metazoa > Chordata > Aves > Passeriformes > Certhiidae > Certhia > Certhia americana. The sequence goes on from CM031878.1 coordinate 34,507,208, forward strand.
CTGATATCCCAAAGCAATAGTTCAGACCACATGGCACCATACTTAGCAATAAAATCTGAAGGAAGAAGAGTGGGACATTCAGTGTGATGGCAAGATATTGTTCAGCAGACATTTAGCACGTTTGTGAAATTCCATTCATAAGTGTTCTTTGCTAGATGATGCAGCTCACATTTCTTTCAAAGTAATGGAAAAAAAAGAGAAACTTTGAGTGATTCACAATGACCTGCATTTACAATATATGCTATAAACACTAGCAAGAGCAAGTCTTACCATTGTATAAAACTGAAATAAAGTTCTACCTAGTAGATTGCAGGAGGCTGAAAGGAACCAGAATGCATTGAAGGTTAACACTACAAGGGCTAGGTGAGAGAATACTTCTAGTAGCCTAGAAACGTGTATCTCAACTGTGGAGCTGTGCTTTTATTGCATTTTGTGTTCCCTACTGTCATTTGCATATGATAGGGAAACAAATATTCTTTAGAAAGACTACATTATATTTGTCCAAGCAACTGTTTTCGGTCTGTATTTCCAGGATACACATATTCATGTTATGGATTTTTATTACGTACATTTATGCCAACCATAGTTATACAGAGAAGCATGCCAGATTGGATAAAACCTTTTTCTATTTTTCTCTATTAATAGCACTTAGCAGGGAGGAAAAAGAAATATATTTATATGTGTGCTTATGCATTCAAATACAAAAGTGTGCTTTGTGTTGTCCTACACACATTTTTACTTCCACAAAGTCCTCCTTCTGGAAAGTATAAACTTCAATCTTTTTACGTGCCAGAGGTGAAACACTTTAAAATGGGGAAAGATACATAGGACGCTGGTTTGGCTTTGCTTCTAGTTTGACTGACATAAAAACTCCAAAAATATTTCTGGAATTTACTAATAGTATTAGTAATAGTATTTTAAGCAAGTATCTTAAGCTTAATAAAGAGTCTGAAGTTTTTCAATTAGTTCCTTCTAGGACAGGGAGAGATGCAGACTTACTCTACATCAAAACCCAACCCACATTTTACCCTGTGCTTTCTTTTTTTTTCCTTGCATTTTTGTTGACATTCATTCCCTGGAAATATTTTATTTGAAGATTATTAAAAGACATGGGAATATTTCCACTGACTTAGTTGTTCTTTACACCTGACCATATGTTTGGAAGTGCTGAAAGTCATCTAAAATGAAAACATAATTGACTCCACAGGGAATCTACAGTACAGACAAAGGACTAGCTCCTTACTCAGTCTGTTAACATTTCTTAACTTCCAGGGGAACAACCTAAACACAATAGGATATTACTTTCTGTTGCCTCACACCTTCTGTAACCACTTGCATCTCTGCCCTGTGGAAACTGATTTTGCTCAAAACCACTCCTGTTGCTGTTGGCAATACAGTTCATTATATAATGTTTCATGGTACCCACTAGACAAACAGATAATTAACTCCAGGATACCAGGAACTGAAGACAGATTTTAAAAAACACTTCACTTTTTCAGCTCTATCAGACAAATAATCTGAACAAAGATATGGGAAATAAAAATGTTTAGTATTATAACTGTCTTAACTGAACAGGTACTGATTTAAAAAACTTGTATCCCTTTTACATACAGGGATACAAGTTTTATATTGCTGAGCAACAGAGATGCAAGTGCATTTTGTGTAAAATATTGATGACTACAAAAAATTCAGGTATTGAGACTGCTATTATTTTACAAGGAAGATGGAATGATTTGTTTAGGATAATACCACTACTTTATACAGTTTCTATATGAGAAGTAGGGAATTTTAATTTTATTTCATTTGTTACTGATTGCCGCATAAAAAATTTGGTTAATTCGACTTTCTTCTTTTGAATTCACAGCAAGTCATCCAGAATAAATGTACTAAACAGCAACTTCATCAAGTTTTCTAGGTGACTCAGAACACAAGGACAAATTGGACAATTAATATAGCTATTTGTGCCTTAGTTTGTCATTCACCATCAAAGGAAAATGTCATAGTCTTACAGTCCATTTCCTAAACAATTAAAATCACTGGACAACACAACAATTATCTGCAGTAAGTGGCATTAACAAAGGCTTTGCTACTTATGTAATTAGGGGGTTTTGCAGAATCATTAGCAATCACGTTAGGTGTTATTTTTCATGGCTTGGAAGATTAACAGTTACTATTCACAGTTTAAAAAACTGCCTCTGATGGTTAAAATCTTCACATATCAGAGAAATGTTAAAAAATTTCTTTCTATATGTTTGTCCATCAGATAGGACATGACTTAGGAGGGAAACCATTTAAGGTGATTCTCTCCTGGTATCTCAATATTTTCAGATTTTAGTGACTGCCACCACTATTTTGAGAAAGTGAGAATGAAGTTTCCTATCCAAACTGAAGAAAAGTGATGCAAGTAGAATATAAAATAGGATAAAGTGTGGATATTATCTGAAGCTATTTTATCAATAAAGTTGTAAAAATGTAGTTTCTGGAATGAAATCATGGACTAGAATGAGAACCTATGTCCTAATACTCATGAAAATCATCATTCAAGTGCCTCTAATGCAAATCTGCCTTGCCCCAAAGTATTCGTGCTGATCAGGAATGTCTGCAACTCTCTCCCACCCAACAGTCACATTGGTAATCACATTCTGCTTGCTCAGATTTGCTTGAGAAAATTTGGTGCAAAAAATACTAAAAATATTAGGCTTAGAATCAATTTTTTTCTTCCCTCTGAACAGTATATTCCAATATTATATTTGTAACTGTTGTAATAAGTGCCAAAGTTTTGTGCAATGTTTTAATTGCCTAGCTCATGTTAGGGGGTTTTCCCACTATGTACCTTCGGGTAATTTTTCCTCATGGCAACTGGTTGTACCAGGCCATTAATCTGTTACATGTCATAAGTTTTGTTATAAATTTTGGTTGTCTATATGATGTTAAAAAAGCTCTCCTCAAAGAGAAAAGAAAAAACAGGATAGATAAAAAATTTTAAGTAGTCAACAAATGCAGGAAAAAAAGAGTAGTTCTTGACATTCTGAATATGCGCTGTTTGTTTGTTTGTTTTAGATTTGTTGTTGAGTTTGAATGTCTATCAGATACATGCATGACTGTGACTTGCTATTATCTCTCTAATCTTCTCCCCTGTGATTTTTGCTAGTCAGAAGATCTTTGGAAAGACATATTAAAGTCCATTTGTGCCTATTAGAATCTGAAATTCATCTTCTCTGTGGTCTCTGTGGGTTTTGTTGTTTCTGTTGGAAAGAGACTGAACAATATATCTAAAGCTTGGTGCAGGATTCTCTGTTTATTTGTGCTCTAATGGAGTTGCAGAAGGAATAGAACTGTTTATTTAATTTCTTCTGGTATTTTATTATCATTTTGTAGTGCAGTATTTCTTATTGCTCCATAGAGCCAAGTGTTGTTAGCACACATAATTAAAAAGACAGCCCTTGCTGCAAAGAGCTTATAAAGAAAAGAATATAGGCATAAGTGAAGCAGCAGAGGAGTTGGGCATAATAAGGTAAGGCTGGAATCATTCCCATTCATCAGTATAACCAGAAGTAACAGGAAAATCTCATGACTACTAGCAAAGATTTACTGTCTAGTGGTGCTCTAATGTCAGGATAATGTTCTCAGGAGTGATCTGAGTGACAAAGACTGGCAGTACCTTTATGAAGACTGGATATTGTGTATTTTTGCTTTGCATATGCTTAGCAGATATGCTTGTGATAGCTCCAATAGACATGCACTTCTGATTTTCCTGTTTCAGGAAAGGATCTCATGGAAAAAAATCTGACATTTCGGTGTTTTATTGTTCAATTTGTTTCAGTTGTGCTTGGAAAGCACTGGAATACTCTTGTAGAGTAATTGAACTGTGAGGTGTGTGCTAACGGCTCATTATTCTTTGTGCAGTTTATTCTTTTATTTGGATCAATCATTGTAAATTATTTTGAACACCATAGTACAGTTTTATTTCTGAGTTTACATGCAAAATGGAACTAGTGAAAAGGGTTAGGTAACAGGAAATCTTTTATTCCTAACACAAAAAAAATAGTGATGACTGTGTGCAGTTGCTAATTGCTACAAGTCTATAGTGTGCTAGTGGACAAATATTATTACAGCCTTCCTCTTACTGATGATGTGCTGTGTTTATATTGTTGTGTGTTTTACAACTGTCATGTGGTAAACTTCTTTCCCCTATGAAGGAAAAAAAAAAAAAAAATATATATATATATATGTATATAAATACACATATAAGATAAATTATTGTGGAAGTCACAGACTCACTTAGATTGGTGAAATGCACAGATTCCAAGAAAACAGCAAAAAAATTAATTTCTAACATATAGTCTGAACCACAGAAGAGTTTTTGTGAGAGGGTTACACTCAAAAGGAAACATGTAGGAACTACGGAGAAGCATTTACTGTTTGTTTGGGGCTTCACTTTCTTCAAACCTAAGAGACACACATATGAAAATATTTCACTATTACATGATGGCAGTTTAGTCTTTTTCTCTTCATATTCCTATAGTTTTCTCACTATATAGGCTTGAATGAGATGAAAACATGGAATGGTAGATTCATCTGAGTAACATTAATTGTGAGGGAAAATATGTGCTCTCTAGATCCGGTAATGTTTGTAACTTGTAGTCCAGACATTACAGGCATTAGTTTATTCTTATTTTCTTCCCCATAGAATTACTTTATGTCCTGTCTCAAACAAATAAACAAAATACTATTATGCCCACAGAGGATAATAAAAAATGTTCCTCTGAAAACATGTCAGATGATTATAAGACACCTACATATCCCAGTATGAATCTCTTATTAAACACACACTTACTGCAGATACAGATTGTCTCTGGATCCCTTGGGAATACTTCAGCACTGCTGAAACATTTCTCTCTGTGCTCCAGTTGACTTACTCCATAAGGAGCTGCTCTTTCAGTTTCAATGGTTTCTTTTAAAAAAATGAAAAATGAAAGGTGAAATATTCTTAAATTCTTGCTGAAGTAAGGTGGTTTGCACTTGTGTTGACTTTCGTCTGAAATAATAGCAAAAGAAATGGAAAAACAGTCAGAAAAATGCTGAATTTTACTCCTGCATTGTTTACCACATAAACTGATCCATAAAATCTTTGTTATTTAAAATATCCTTAGATCACGGATGAAACGTAGTTACAATTTTGTTTAAATACCATTTTCAAAATGTATTCATGTTTATAGGAATCTGAACCGCTGTGGAAAGAGAGCTCAAAGCACAGCCAAGGCACTTCTAAAAGCTGTGCCACATGTTACAAAAGGGTTATCCATGTGTAGTAAGGAAAGAGGTGAGGCCTTTCATTCTCTCATTTCTCTGCAAATTATTTTACCTTTTTTCTTCCTCTTGGTCAAGCAAAGGCTAAAATGCTAGAGTCTGTTGCAGAACTAAAATGTCAGCACTTGAGTGATATACTTTGTTGGAAGAGAAAGTTGTAGAGACAAATATGACAGACACAAGTTATAAAGATTTATTTTTAGTTGACAATAAATTCCAGAGCTACTACTACGAGGCAGAATGCTGTTTAAAAGATTTTGTGCATATATAAGTTGGGTTTGCAGGTTAGGGATACCTGGTTCCTTCATATTAAAAGAGTTTATAATAGTGATCTAGATCTCTCTGACATGTAGTGATAGGTAATATTGAAAAGGTGAAGTAAGCTGTAGACTGCTGACCTTCGAATCGGGTGCTCAATTAGATATTTGAAGAAGACAAAGGAGAAGAAAGTGGTTTTTCAGTAAATCTTGAGAGATTATGCGCTTCTGCCTCTTAGTTCTCATTAGTTCTGGGTATGTAACCAAGCTGATCACAGCTGCGCATGAAGGTGACATATGAGTGTATTGTCATCTATGCCAATTGATTAGCCAGTTCAAGTGTTGTGGGGAGCAGAACTGTAGAGACTACAGTTGAAGTGGTCAGAACAAGTAAAAGCATACAGGCATGCACTGGATGGCAAAGTGCCACTACCCTCCTGAAAAGGAACCTTTCTTACCTTTGGGCAGAAAGTGGTCAGGCAGGCACATGAACACACAATCAGTCAACACAGCCACAGCTAGCAGAAAGAAACTGACAGGGAAAAGATGAGAGGGATCTTCTACATAAAGTTATGATGGGGTTTAATGCAGCCACACACAGAAGGGGTCCAGGAATAGAAGAACCAGAACAAAGGAGGGTTGAAGCTTAAGTATGAGGCAAAAGAGGGGTGGCATGAGGGTACAATGGGCTGAGAGCACAGGGGTGGTATAAAGTGGGGCCAAGGGTAACAACCAATAGGGAAATGGGGATGGAACACTATGACAAATATGGGTAAACAGGGAAAGGAGAACTTTCCAGAACTGTGTAGGGCATTAGGGATGACATAACTGGGTACATTAGCATGAGGAAACAAAGCACCCTGGGGAGAACCCCTTTTTTTCACCCTAACTTAAATGCACTTTAGACAACTCCACGTCTTTACTTCCAGGGCATGGAGATTGATATCTCCCTGGCAGGCCCCTAGGCCTCCACAAAGAAGGATGTATTGTTTTGCATTGGCAGATGCCATGACATGTGACAGGTTGTAAAAGAAGCATAACACCATCTTCTCAGCACAGTAGACAAACACATTCTTGGAATTTCCAGATTTACCTGTGAAATCATGAAGAGCATTTAAGCACAAATAGTGAAAAATTAATGATGTATGGGATTTGATTTGTTTTGAGCTTTGTCATTTTTTAATTCCAGGTATTTCTTTCCTGTGAGTAATCTTTTTCTTAGGACTTTCCCATCCCTGTGATGCATACCAACTCCTATTATTATCCCTCTGACTTTTTTGCGACAGTACCCTTCAAACGTGTCATCTCTGGGTCCACCCAGAAGATCTGTGATTTGTCTGAACACTTAGCTCCATAGAAGTACAAATTATTCCTACTCCGGTGCCTCTTTATGAGCTGTCACTGTGAGAGAACTGTCATGAAAAATTTGAGCTGAATATGCTTGATTCAAAGCTTGAAGTAGAGGACAAAGACCTTTTTGCTTGAAATCTGCCTCTGTACTTTAAAGATGCATATGAGACTGCGAGACAAAAAAGATGGGCTGGAACAGCTCTAAAATGCTCCACATAAAATGTAAAATGAAATATTAAAAGAAATAAGGGAAGAGAAATGAAGAGAGGTTACAGGGCCTGACTGAATAAATTAGGAGGAAATTCTGAGATGTGACACGGACATTATGGAAAAGAGGATGAGTTGCTGCTTGATGAATTGTAGTATGGAAAAGAGAAGATTGAATAAAAGCTGAAACAGGTGTCAGAGTCATAAGTCCACTATGAAACACAAGCTCTCCAAAAACTGAGCAACCAAGGAAAGCTTTTTCACCGTTTCATCATATTCCCTGTAACTTGGCTATGCTCTGTATGTCACAGACAAGTCCTCAGGATGCATTTAGTGAAATAAGATTTACTGGTGACCTTTGGTCAGCAGACAAGTAGACAAGAAACTTGCTAGCGTGTCCCTAGATGTAAAGTGTGAGAAAAACATTCCAGTGTCTGTGAGCTGTAATATGTTGACTCATCTGAGCATTATATGGCCTTTTTTACCATTTGCCAGCCACAAGCCTTTCGGTATTTGCTTCCTGGGTAGATTTGCATAACTTTGACTCCATATTTGGCAGAAACACATGCTCTGCTGGGAGTATTCCACTTGCAATTTAATGAAATCTGTTCAGCAGTACAAAAAATGCATGGATTCTGTGGATTGAAGGAAACTCAGTTTTTTAATAATGGCAATTTCTTTAGATTGTTGCATATGGTAGAACTACAAGTTACCTGAGAATTTTTCATTAAGTAAAAACATTTTGGATTTTCAGGAACATATTTTGGTTCCACTAGTTTGTTGATGCACTGCTTACCATGTTTATTTGCCTGAAAACTGATTGAAATATGACTGTTTCCTTTGAACCAAAACACACTGCCAGTTTTCTTTCAGCCTTTTCTCTAATGGAATGGAAACAAGACAACGTGAGACACTTAAAACCCCCCACTCTTTCTGTGTTGACTGTTCATTTTCAAGTAGGCTTTTACCCTACTTGACACGGACACATTTTTCTGTTTCAATTATTTAAAAGGAAAATACCCTAAACCAACAATTGCAATTTCATTTTAAAGTTTTGCACCTTGCCTTTTTAAGCAAATGTATGAATGTGTGCTTTGACAAATGCCATTCCTTTTTTAGCTCATGTTATTTCCTTCTTCAGGTCCTTAATCTTCACTCATCTGAAACTTTGACTGTCCAATGATATTGTACTGCCCAAACAGAGGGAAAGTCCTAAATGTGTGTGAATGCGTATTTGTACATTTTGTTAATGAACAGGAACATTAAAGAAATGCTCACCACCCTTGTTTTACCACTTTATCTGAGGGAAAAGGAACATACAGGAGAATGCAAGAAGGTTCCTCTGCAGTTGTCAGATGCTTTTGTAGCCTAAACTAACACTTATTTAGAAGCACACCCATAGTGTGTTGAGTAACTAAGGATTCAAAACCAGATGCTAGTTTAAAGGGATTAAGTAATGGTTGAGTCTCTGTTATTCCTGTCTCTGATGTTTGATATCCAATGTGCATTTTGGTGCTGGCTCTCCTGCTTAAAAATGACTCCTTGCCATAGGATGAATGTCAGCAAGGCAGCCATCAGTTCTGTTCCACAGCAACCAGAGATGGCAAGTCATACAATTTTAGAATCATGTCACAAGAATAAATACATAGCAGAACAGAGAGCAGAGAAAATGTGGAAGAGCATGGTAGAGACAAGAAGAATTTTCAAAAGTATGAAACTTTTCTCAACCACTTCACTAGTAAATAACAACACCATGTTACACATAGCCCAGAACATACGTTTAAGTATTGATATGGATTCTGTATGGTTTCTTCACATTTTCTGCACACTACATTTTTGGATGGAAATTTCAAGAATATTCTAATCCACTTCTTGAACATACTCTGTCTGTGAAATTAGCTACACCTATTCCATGATACATTTTAGACTTGGCCAGAATTTTATCCAGAAGGCTGCTTTAAAAGAAACTTTCATCACTTTATGTTCAGAGTAGGATTTTCTGACTTTTTACTGCAGTGTGTTCTGATATGCATTTGCGAAAATGTTACCTCCTCCTGCACAGGAAAGGGACAAGAAAAATGATTAAAACACTAAAATTGATGTGGAATTATTCATTATTTATTTTATGTGATGTCAAATGTAGAAATGTTCTGCATTGAAAAAAAAAAAATTAGGTCTGAAATTTGCAATATTCTTGTGGCTGCTCATGAAACCAATACAGCCACTGAGATTTTCCAGCTCCCAGCCTCCTAAGAACTTTAATCTGCGTATTTTCACATGCTAGTGCGTTGGTCCCTCTTTAAAAGTAGGCATAGGGTAAAGATAGTGAATCTCAGTATGTTTTCACAAAATGGAAATGATCATTTCTTCATAGCTCTGAAGGTTTGACTCCCCACCTTCAAAAAATAAATTAAAAAATGCCAAAAACTCCCTTACAGTATGCACAGGATGGTTTCCAAAACAAACATAGTGCCAATGCATAGTAATATCATGCACAAGTAAATGCATTAATGCATTTAATGTGTTCAAGTAAATGTACTTAATGCAAAACACATTTAATGTGTTTTGTTTTTTTTTTTTCAAATATCTTTTGCAATAGGATCTTTTGAACCTTAAGTCTTCAGTTTCCTGGTTGAATATTGTATTTAACCTCTGTCAGAATGATCACTAATTTACGAAAGTACTTTGATATACCTATTTGTACTTTAATCTTTATTTTTAACTGTTTAAACCAGATTATTAGTCAAACGCCTTGCTCTGCTTTAGCCAAGCCCCGTGTAAAAATTTCCAAGTGTTTTGTTATTTGTCATCTTTAAAAATCTGCAACATGCTTTTCAAGTAGATAGATTTTAATATCCATTTTTCAGATTAAATTCTTTAAAATCTTAACTCAGAAATTGTGTCAGTAACAACTCATATCCTGAAGAGTAGTGTATTTACCTATGCTTGGTTTAAGAGAATTTAAAAGGGGATACTGATTTATGTGATCATTTAATTACTGTAGACAAAAAACATAACCTCAGATGTAAAATACATCCTATTTGAAAAGGTATGATGTATTAGTTAACTCAACATCATCTGAAAGACAAGAACCTTAATGTAAAAGACTTAACTTCTAGTCCTCTGCTGTGCTGTCACCTACAGATTACATTGTCTGACCTGCAACAATTTTTCCTTCATCTTACTTCCTTTGTATTCTGAGTTTTTTACTGCTGTCTAGAAATCATGTGAAATGTCATGATGTGATCAGATCTGTCTCTAATTTAAAAAAAAAAAAAAAAAAAGAAAAGAAGAAGAGAAAAGATAAAAGAGAGAAACAAGTTAACAAAGCACAAATTTGATCTAAGTCCAGGGAATCAATCCAAGTATGTCCTGAAATATGCATTTTTTTTCTGAAAAGCATGCAGCTTTTTTTATATCCATAGAATTCTTTAATCTTGGCAAGACTTAACACTGTTTCATTTCTTAGCTAATCTTTATAAGTCACTCTTCATCTGCTAAACATTGAATCTTCCGAAACATTACAGTTTTACTATGAAGAGACAGCAAGACAGATGGATAAGGTTCAAGAAAATTGGTTTCCTAGTCAGCATCCATATACAGTATGAGTAAAATATGATCTACAAAGTGAAATCTTGCAAAGTTCTTTTGATTCTGATGTTTGGTATAGGAGATTTCCAACAGTTAAAATAGGTAATATTTCTAAGACTCCTAATGTAACTGAAAATGAAAAAAACTTTTAAAATGGGACAAATATTTAAAATGAAACAGCTAAAGACATGACTCAGGAACTGAAAATCTACATAGACAAAATCGCTGCATATCCCTCAAATTGTTGCTAGATTTTGATTAATTTCTTAATTTAGCTACATTCTCCATAATATTAAAATATCTATACCTTTTCCCACAATTTTATTTCCCTAATGCTGTACTGTAAATTTTATTTAAAGTGTCCAATATAAGCTATTTTTCTTTATCAAAACAATAATTGAAAATAAACATCCCATTATTTGAACTTTGTTTACTTGAAAAGAGACCATCTTAGATTGTGCCATGATGTGGGGTATAAGTTCACTAATTGTACATGATGTTGAACAAAAATCTTAGGAGCCATAAATCCATGAGAAATTTCTTACCTTTTGTGTCTATATTTGCAAAGCTGGGGAAATATAAATCAAAAAAATATTTGATTTTATTTGATTTAGAGTTGGTTAGGTTAGATTTTAGGAAGGAATTCCTTACTATGAGGATGCTGAGGCACAGCATTGAACAGATTGTCCAGGGTAGTTGTGGATGTCCCATCCCTGGATGGTTCAAGTCCAGGTTGCTCTAAGCAACCTAATCTAGTGAGTGGCATCCCTGTCCATGTCAGGGAAGTTGGAAAAAGGTGGTATTTATGTCCCTTCCAACAAAAGCCATTCTATATTTCTCTAGTTTCTAAAAAGAAGCTTGTTGCAGAACCCATTTCTCTCTGTGCAAGGCAAAGCACTGTTACTGCAAACCTGCAATTGGGGCAAATCTGGAAGAGGGTCTTTTCTAGGTTCGTGAGTCCTGTCTTGGGACCCAACACTGACAGCATAAAATTCTAAGGGAAACTGACAAAACAGACAAACCTGTAGGTAATTTACCTTTCCCTGCAAAGCAGCTCAAAGTTCACCTGACTTAATAGATTCAGTGTTGGTGGTAGAGGTGTTGACATCTAACATGGGCCCTTCAGGGGAAATCAAAAGTGTCTGTGCATGCTTAAAAAGGTTGCTCACATAAGAGAAATTTGTGTTTTCCAGAAGCAAGTGAGTCTTTGGAGGACAGAAGAATCCATAATATAAGGAGTAGTCTCTATATAATCAGAAGGAAACAGACTACTTTAATGAATATTAAAAAGGATTAAACTATAGGCCGTGAAAGACCTACAGCAAAAAAGACAATTCATCTAGGAATAATAGTAATACAAATGAAATTATTTTATGTATCCAATAACTGGAACTGGGACTGAAATTCAATTGCTTGGGTGATACAGGAGCAAGGAGGAGAGAAATCAGTAAGGAGATAGAGGTCAGTTTAAATGATCCTTCTAAATCTACTAAAATAACAGGTCAGTAGTAAAGAGATCAATGAAAATGACCTCATGAAATTAAAAACTAAAAAAAAAAAACTTATGAGATCAGAGTTGGCATAGATCATATGAAAGTAGAAAATAAAAAGAGGGAAGAGGCAAAAAAATACCTCCATTATCAAAATTCTAAGGCAAAAGAAAGTCTTCCTTCTTTTCATTCTTTTCACTCACTCTCTCTTTCTGCCTTTTCTCCCCTCCTTCCTTTGCTTCTCCTTTCTTTCTTTTTCTGTCTTTTCTTGTCTTCCTCTCCTTCTCCCCTTCCACCTTTCTCCATGTACTCCAGATTAATTTTCAGTACTCTGATAGTAAGCTGTGTGTCTAACTCTTTTACCAGTTCTTTATAATTATTTCTGTTGTTTGGGTTTTTTTTGGTGGTTTTTTTGTTTGTTTTTTTTGTTTTTCAGTCTTTTTGCAGAGTAAAGTAGTAGCAATGGAGTGTTCAGTTTGGACCAAATGTTTTTAGGAGGTGCCTTAGCATGTTCTTCTTCCCACCATGTATACTTCTATCTCAGGTATCTTATTTATTTTGCCACACTAATTATCTGCTGTGGAAAGCTGGGCGGTGATCATTTCTTTGAAAAAATTCCACTGTGCTAAGGAAACAGCCTGATAACTGCAATTTATAAACATGAACTGCAAAGCTGAAAGTTGAACATGATATTGTTGAACCCAATCCAAGCCTGAATGCCTGAGTCCTAAATATGTGTATATCAGGAAAAAAAAAATAATAAAAAAAAAAGAGGTTTAAACTTGTATTTTCATAAACTGTTTGGGAGAGAAATCATTATTCAGATTAAGGTTTAGAAATAGAGGTGTACAAACATGGGAAAAATTGCTTCAGTTTCTGGCAGTACAGTTTGATTACAATTCTCTTACTGTGTGCTCAGGTTTCCATATTACTAACCTAGAAAAGAGTGTTAGGCAATCTGATTTTACAAAAATATAGCAGAAAAAACAGAGGAAATTCAACAGACATGCTTAGATTTATACCAGTCTTGACCTAGGGAAAGATTAAGAATTTCCAGTTCTAAGTGGATTTATGGAATTAACTAGACACTGAAGCAGGTTGTGCAAAGACTTTCCTGGAGTTTTGAGGGATGTGATTAGACAAAGCCCTAAGCCATCTCTTCTAAATTCAGTGCTGACATCATTCTGAGAAGAAGGCTGAACTGAAAAAACCTCTAGATTCTATCCAACCTCTGTGTTGGAGTCCTGAGACTGTAATGTGAAGTTCTTACTGTATGAGGGAAGATACATGAATGATGAATGCCATGATTAATTGCATGGAATATGGTTGTACATTTACCTCTGTCTATTTTAATTTTTTTTAATATTACCAGAAAAAAAGTGATAGTATAAATGGAATAATAAGTGAATATGAAGTGAATATGCATCTATGTATCTGTAACTATATATATAATATATATATATATATCTCCAAAATACACAATATTTTTAAAACCCACTCCTGTTGAGTTGAAAATCTCCCTGGTGGTAGACAACTGAAGAATTATTTTTTCAGAAATTGAAAAGATTCCCATTTTGGGGTGTCCTTTTTCTACAGCAATACAATTTAATGGAAAAATAAGAGCTCTTTTCATTTCTCTCTATGGCTTGCTGTTGCTGTCAAGCTGTGTAAGGTCAAAGAGTAGATTCTACATCATTGCTGAGAGAAGGGAAAGAGAGCAGCAGTTAGAGAGATGGTACTACCATCTCTCTAAAACTTGTAGTATTGCTGGCTACAGGAAGCTCCTAAAGCAGATGATCCAAGAGAAGGAATTATGATTCAGATTAAAGGTTGCAACAGTCTTTACAGTGGAGTTTCCTCTACAGTGCAGTTGCATGTCATATGTTAGGCCTATTGTTACATATTGCTTACACAAAGTGAGATGTAGAATGTGTGAATTCATTACCAGAGACTGTCTCCTTTTCTCTGAAGTATTCAGCTTTTGAGTACCATGGTCAGTAATAAAATATAGCATTTTTCTTGTACATTTTTCTTGTTCTTGCTTTCTATATTCCCAACTGTTGGAATGCCAAAAACATTATTTTCCATTTGCTGGTGGAAATCCTTGGGGTTGTAAAGAAGAAAAAATGTTTTAGAGCTCTAAATATAAAGGAATGCATTTTTAACATATTGTGTCATTAAGATATTTAGGAGCTTTTAGACAGATTGTGAAAGTAGCAGAAAATGAGATGCAGTGTTGCATTAGATATGTTTTTAGTATTTTCTTCTTTTTGTAAAAGCTGTAATTTTCAGAGTTTAGAACCAATTTAATGTCCCTGGAGCTAGAGCTTTTTTGTATCCATTGGCCATTAGGTGAATTGCTAAGCCAAGAATGGAATCCATTTATAATGTAAAAAATATAGTAAAATGCTTTAAAAACAGTCTAGGTAGGAAAGAAATCATCAGGAGTCCATTAAGTTTGAAGATGGTGAGTTCTGAGGTTGTTCTTATAATCAGATAATGGGTTTTTGTGCTTTGATAAGAGGCATTATATATAGGAAGATTTATTTAAAAGTTTAAATTCAATAAAAATTTATACAGAACGAATGCAAAATGCATTCTGTTTGACATTTGAGACAGCTTTCAAAACAGTATTTTGCTTTAAAAAAATACCTTGTGACTTCAGTAATATTTATTATGTTTTTAATAAAAATTAATAAATAACACCTGAAATGATAGTGTCATTGTTGCAGACTTTAACGACATCTGTCAGAATTATCTATAAAGTTACATTTTCATGGCATCAGAACTCGGACATGAAAATGTAGTCTTATCAGGGAAGATCACAGGTGCTGACATATCTGTTAAGAATTAAAAGCAAATCCTCTCTGCAGAGAATTTTAATTGTTAAGAACAATATGAACGGAATATGAAGGAAACAACAGAATGTTAGTTTTCCTGCAGAAAGTTCCAGGTTCCAGAGTGCCTCATTTGTGCCCAGCCTTAGCTCACAGCTCAGCTGTGTAAGTGTCCTCTGGCAGCACAGGGGTGACCTGCACATGCAGCCAGGGCCAGCAGCTCTCAGGAGGTGGCTGTGAGAAAAGCCATCACTTAAAGCCATGCTTCCCTCAGCTTCCAACTGCAGCTGCAGAAGAAAGAAGGTCTCAGCATTGTGTACTTTGGGCACGACCAGTGTTTCAAAACAGCTGATGAGGCCTAGAAAACATAGGAACAGGCTTCAGATACTGGGTTTATATTTATTTCTGCCTGGTGGTGAGAAACTTACTGAGATATCCCAAACAGCTTCTGCTGTTGAACCTGTTGAAGCAGTTGAATCTCGATTCTTCTGTGATTTAGTGTACATTTTCTCAAGATTTTTATTCTTTTTATTCTGCGAAGAAGATGTATCTGCCAGTAGGAATTTGTTTAATGTTCAGACAAGGAATTAAAGGATATTCTGGATTTGATAATACCAAAGTTAAAAAATCTAGAAGTTATTTTAGGCTGAAGTTAAACCAGAATTTTCCCAAACTTTTCAGTGCAGTAAATGTATTTTCATGCTTAGTCGGCATAGATTAAGTATGCTTCATCCTTGCTATATTTTTTACCAAAGTGTTTTCGTTTCAGAAAATATTAAACCCATCCAAACATATCACTGTTAGGTCTAACACATTTTTGGCTGATTTACAGATATTCTTGTAGTTCTTCCTTCTATACCTTTATATGGCTTCTACTCAGATTGGAGATTTCTATGTCAAGCAACAAGCCGAATAATGATTCCTAGGTTTTATTTTGGACTGTTGAGCTGGTCATAGGGGATGGAACAGTGTAAATGGCAACTTTTGCAGATCAGTGATTTGTCATGGAGAAGGGTCAAAATACTCTAGAGTGAATATCCACTTCAAGAGCTATCTAAGAACTGAGAAAACTATTTGAAAACAACCAAGGTGCACTTAGTGGATGATTTCCAGGACAGAGAAGACACAGACAAAACAGAATATTACAACTTTTAGGTTGTCCTTTCTATCCTTCTTGTCCCCTCCCATTTTTGTGTCAACTTACCTTACATACACATTTAGTTTTCTGGTCCCTCCAGGGCTCTTGTGCTGACCTGGATAAATAGTATACATTTCACAGAAAATATGCATAAATGTAAATTCACCCAAGAGGTTTAAATGACTCCTTGGAGTTAAATGAAATGTGCGTTAATGACTTTCACGTATATGCTTCAGTGCGTACTACAACGAATCCATGAGAGTGACCTGAGCCTCTGAGAACAGTGCTAGAGATTGCTGCTGATGAAGGCGAAGGAACGGGTCCTCATTTGAGTATCCTAAGACTGTTTATTCCAGGGAGGAGAACAGCCTCAAATGTATTCAGGGATGAGAACTGGATCAGGCTAAGGGCTCAGGGTTAAATACAGGGCAAAAGGGATGGGTCTGAGCATAGAGGTTCACTGAGGATCAGCAGAAAATGGTGCAGGGGTGTGGCTAAAGACTGAGAGAACCAATGGGATAACAGGGGTGGAACAATGGGACAAAACAGAGCCAATAAGGGTTAAGGGAAGGAAGAACGTTCTTCCTTCATAATACCTTATGAACATTCATACCCTTCATAAGTGTAGATAAATGGTAAATGAGCTGAACAAGGATGATTCCAATTTTTACAAAGCATTAGAATACCAGAACCCAAAAGGTATTAACATGTGGCTGCAAAGGAACAAGGGAATAAAGTTTTCCTCACCCTAACCTATAAGGGCAACTCTCCTCTCTTTTTTCATCCCCTCCAGGGTTGAGGCATTTTTGTAACAGGCCCCTGCACCTCCACACATATAGTAAGAAGCATGGATTTAAAAAATCTGTCTCTATATGCATACGGAATCAAACAGAAGAGCTACCAATAGCCTGTATGCCTCCAATAAGACTTGATTTGCAGACAACGCTTTGCATTAGTAATTTCATACAATGCAATGTGTATGCAAAGGGAACTTGTTTGTATTTTACTTCTTGATATGACCACCTATGCCCTTAAAATCAAATCAAACAATGACAGCTAAGGAAGAAGGCTATGGCAATGGCCAGCAGAGTGCAAAACACCAATCAGGAAAAGATTAAAAAAAATATGTCTTCCAGCAGAAAAATGTAGTCAGAGGTGTTTTAGCTAGGTATTTTCTGGCTTCAAATTGTGGCTATTTTACTATGTATTTACATACTGAAGGTAGTTTGTGGTTTTCCAGACAGAGCAGAAAGAGAGAGGACCCTCAGAAGCTTTAAGATAGATCTTTTATAATTTCTGAGAGACATTAGTTGGTATAACTGCCTATGGTAGCAAGATCCATAATGGTATTCCAGGAAGGCTTTTCCATTGTTCTGTGCCTATGTTTACTAAATGTAGAATAAAATACAAAGTCACAGATCCCTTTTAGTTCTCTAGCCAGTATTCCCAAAAGCTGATTATAGGAACTTGGGGAGTTACTGTCTCTAGGAGTCCACATGATATTTGGGCACAATGTGAAAACAG
The DNA here is from genome assembly GCA_018697195.1 of Certhia americana. Classification (NCBI taxonomy): domain Eukaryota; kingdom Metazoa; phylum Chordata; class Aves; order Passeriformes; family Certhiidae; genus Certhia; species Certhia americana. The sequence continues at coordinate 34,524,912 of CM031878.1, forward strand.
TGTGCTCACCTCTTTCCATTGTCTGCTGTAGACAAAGGAAGTACTCATGGTTTATTCACATGTTCTGGGATCTCCCATTCCCAAGAGACAACGCCCTCCCCACCATGGGGCTCTTTTCACAGTTTGTACTTCCTGGCTTGGAAAGGAGTAACATCTGCCTCTTTGAGCATGGCTAATAACAGCTTTGAGGTCTCCAACATTCCTTTTTCTGTTTTATTTTCAATTATACAGGTTGTATTATGAAGAATAGAAAGCAAAAAAAGGAGACTATCAGTGGTAATTCAGGCAACACTTGTGAATCACAGATGACATTTCCTCTGTAAGATAAGCTGGTTTAAAACTAACGCTTTAGCAGAACATTTTTCTTGGCTTTTGTGATTGGGCTACAGTGATATTCTTTATTTTATGGTTTAATATATTCATGGGACTTGCATTAACACCCTTCCAACAAAGACAAGTGGTAAGTCTTAAAGTAATTCAAAACAGAGGAATGGTTTGCTCTGCTTTTGACTCTGCTCAAGTAGCAAGAGGAAGATCCAAAAATTAGAAAATATATGTGAAAATATTTCCTTTTAACTTCTCGTAGACACTCTGTAGATAGCCTCACATCTTGTCTGGGTCTGGAGAGGAGGTGTCTCTTGAGGAGAGAAGCCTGCGACCAGTCCATACCTAGAGCAATAGAAACCCTAACTGTGCCCTTGAGAGCCACTGCCAGCTCTCTCTTCCCTTCCCTCCTAGAATAACACCAGCAGCTTGATAAGCCACAGCTGCAATACCTCAGTAACAAAATATAACATGTAGAATAGAAATCTTTGCACATCCCAAACCCATTACCTGTAATGTAAATCCCTGATCCTTGGCCTTCAGTTTTACTTCTGTAAAGATATAAATGGCACTACTTAACCTTACTACTGCATTACTTTGTATTAGTACAGCTACCTTTTAAAGATGAGTGAATGATCAAAAACCACCTTGACTTGTGGGCTTTGACTTGGCATGAAATAAAACCTTCTCAAACAAGCATTCCCTTATGGTCACTGCAACCATGGGCGAGATCTGATAGACATATACCAGTGTAAGTGACATGTAAAGCTGGGAAAGAAAGAACTATTAAAACTTTAGGAATGAAAGAACAGAAGAATGTTTCAGTTTTGGTAGAGTTGCTGTAATGCTAATGTAATGCAAAATCATTCTTTTGTTGTATTCTCCATGTATTAATTTTATCAACCTTTATAATAATGTTCATCCTACTGCATTCTTTCAAAAATGGCCCACTTTACCTATTTTATCTCATGGGGATGCCTATCTTTCATCACTTTTAGTGCATTTTATGTCACTTTCTGTTCTGCTATCTACTTTTAAGGAAGTGTATAGGACCATAACCACTCTACAATAAAAATGTGACCTTGACAAAAACTTATAACCATGTTTTCTGTTTTCATGTATATGTCCTAATTTTCATGTATATATCCTAATCCCAAAGTTCTATTTAGTTATTTGATTCCTGCAGAGCACTGAATTTGACATTTTCAGAGAATTACCTGGATTTACACTGCATGCTAATTGACATTAACAATGCCAATTCAGAGGACATCATTGTCTGTGAGGTCAACACCGTGCCCATCATTATTTGTTACAAATAGAAATATCTAAAATACAAAAAATATTTGAAATTTTGTAAACCAATCATTTTATCTTCATTGAAATGAGGGTAATTAGAAAATTAAGATCATAGAACTGTTGAATATCTCAAGTTGGAAAGCAACTATAAGGGTCACTGAGTCCAGCTCCCCAGATTCTATAAATTTAAAATTACTTTTTTGCTAATAATAACAACTTAATTTTTTTTTATTGTAGTAATAAAACTGGATTTAGTTATGCTAAAAACTAAAGACTAATAAGCTTAGAAACTATATTGCACACAACATCTTGTGTATTTCACAACAGTGGAAATAATGTGCTAAATTTGTATTGATGGTGATGACTGGAGGAAAAAACAATCTCTATTCAGGCATACAAGCTTCTGTTATTTTGTTCTCTGTAGCTAGAACATTTTTGGCTTTATCTATAGCAGGACCAATAGTACTGATAAAAAACAACAGGTGCAGTTTGGTAAGGACAGAGTAAAAAAGAAAAAATTTAAGAAAGTCTGTTGCAACATCCTATCCAATGCACGTTACAATGCTACTGTCCAACCCAGCCTTAAGAAATTATCTGTCAGACTATATACCTGTTTTTCAATCTCACTCCCAGCATGAGGGTCTCTAGGACTTCTCCTGTTGTCTACAGGGCTTTTTATTTTTTCAAGTACATGACCAGAAGAAACATGCAAGTGACTACTTTCCTACTGCTGAATCTTATTTTGACTGGGACCTTTGAATGCTGCTGTGACAGAAATTCCTAATCTGCCAGAGATTATAGGAATAATCTAGCTAAATTTGATGGGATAAATCATCAAGATTGAATTTAAGCACATGTGCAGCATTTTTATTGGACTCAGGCCTGCATACTGAATGATAAGAGATGGTGTGGATTAGACAGCTACAGATTTCATATATGAAAATACTCATTTCTCCCTGACAAAACTGAAATTTGCATTATTCTTTCTACACAGTCTTCTTGTTATCTGTGATCCAAAACATTGTCCTATGCAATGCAATACAAACTTCAACACATTTCACTATGCATGTATCTCATGCATTCCGCCATACTGAGTCCTTGGCATAAGACAAGAGCAAAACTAAAACAAAAAATTACTAAAACGAGAATGTGGTATAAATTCAAGGGACTGTGATGGAGAAATAAATCCAAGTTAAACAACAGTTAACATAGTTACAACATGAGTGTGGTGGATATAAACTTGCCTTGAAATTACCATTACGTGACATTAAAAACAATTTTATATTTTACTTGATTTTCTATTCATTGGCTTGAAATACAGTCTTGGAAATTTGGGCAAATTCTTTTAGCACTATGGGAAAACATTCTCAGAAAGACTACTTGCAAGAATTTGAGGAAAGAAATGAAAATGAAATTGTAAAATGGGGTGTTCTGTGTCACAGATTGTCAAATTTTCTAGCCTCAACCTCCAACACAGATGAAATTGTCAGGAACAGAGCAGGACAGAATTACTGAATTGCAGCATTATCTGTCTTTGTGTTCAGCTTGATGAATAGCTAGTGATAAGAAAGCTTTGTGGACCCGAGTTCAGGGAACTCTCTTTGCAATTCACAATGGGGCATAAATATCTAATACTTTCAGATATATCGTAACTTTCAAAGTTTTGGGGTTTGGTTGTTTTTGGGGTTTTTTTTTTTTTTGGTTTTTTTTTAATACAAGGTTCCTTTCTAAATATTTATTCTATATTTACTTTTATGAGACTTCTATATAGATTTCATTGCTTGAGCAGGCAGACATAAATTAACCTGAAGCAGAACTTTTGTGACCAACATGGATGGTGAGAAAGAGACATGTACCACCATATTTTCATAAAACATATATTGAACAATTATTTTCTTCTTTGTATATACTAAACTGTTGGAGAAAACATTTTTTTTTAGAAAGAGAAGGAGCATTGGGATTTGTCCTAGTATTGTTTGAGTTCACTGATAGTAATTTTATAATCTCCCCATCCCTTTCAAAAGTACGTCAGCTGAATGAGACACATGAGGGTTTGGTCTCTTGCAAATACTAGGAAATGTTACTTTTTCTCTATTACTGTGGGTTGAGATCTTACTGTGTTGCAGTCATTGAAGCTATTACATAAGTGAAGAAATGATTATCATGGCTCAGCTCATGAGTCGTAAATTGCTAAGCCAAAATAGCCTGGTGGCTCACCTGGACTTAGCAGAAAGAATAGTCTACAGTCTTCATTTTTTTCCAGAAATTTAAGAGCAATTAAGGTAACATTTCTGAAAAAATACCTAATAGAAATTACAAAATTAATTGAGGGAAGGTGTTCAGATTTTGAAATGTATTTAGGCCAGCTCTGCAAATCTCTCACTTGTAGGGGTTGTACTAAAAGAAGGAAATGAGCATTAGGTAGAATCTTGGCATCTTCCTGCTTTGCTTCTTTCCCACTATGACTACATGATCCAATTGCTTCCAAATGCAAAGTGAGCCTATTTAATTTGATTAAAAGAGAGACTTTATACCCTTCTTTAATTCTTTCAAAGATAAAAAATTAAGATTTTAATCTAGCAGCAGTGAAAGCAGCACTCTGATACTAGGCACCTTTAACAGTCCTTCCAGCGTAATTTTGCCAGATCCCGTCTATTTCTGAACTGTGTGCAGTAACACAATGTGCCCTTCTTCTCTCTGTTTCGCTCCTTCTCCCCCTGTCTTGCTGCCTCTCCCTTTCACTGAAATGGCACCTAAAGAACAAATTGCCTTCTTTGTCTGAAGCCTGCTTGTTCACAGTGGGGCTTTTGATCTGAAAAAACCCAGAGATGTCAGGCAGTATAAACACTCAGGGAAAGATATATTTCATAAAGGTTCCCACTCTGGAAAATTATATGCTACTTTCAAAATGCTTTGCCACTTTTAAAAGTGTAATTATACCCTTCTCCTTAATGACTGATGTAGCATATGTTTACACATGTTTTAGGTGACTTATGACAGTACATAGAAGCACATTGTGCACATGGTTTCAACAGCTGAAAGATAATGGGACCAACATCTGAACTTGTCTGTTAACATTGCCCAAGTATTTTTGAACACAAAGTACACCTAGTACTTGTGCCCCCCTGGCCTTCCTCTATATAATAAATTAGGTTGTCATTTTTCCTCTAGTCTGCAATCCATGTCATGTCAACCCTTTCAATCCTGTTTCAGAATTTTTGTTTGGTTGGTTAGTTGTGGTGGGGATTTTTTGTTTATATTGTGGTGGGCTTTGTTTGTTTGGTTTTTTGGGTATTTTATTTATTATTTATTTGTTTTGTTTTATAGATAATTTTTCCTCATTTTTTTTTTTTTTGAATGGTCACTTGATTATGCTGGTTTAGGCCCCTGTTATAGGGCTGAGCTACAGCTTGGAGAATATTTTTATGTTTTGGCTTTAAAAAGCGTCTGGAACAGAGAATTAGTAACAATACATGAGCTTTGCAACTTTTTGCTCTTGGGTGAATGTATCCCCAAGGGTGTGGTGGCTAAGAATTACAATGCTTTAGTGTTTCCTACAGGGAAACCAACGAGGTGGTCCTGTCCTGGCTGTCACCAACCAAGCATTGCTGTCAGTCATTGCTACCTCCTTTGAAGGTTTTGGAAATGCATTCAAGGCCTGGATATGAAAAGAATGCTGCTTTGTGAACTGCTGAGAAGCTACAGTGCAGGGCGAACACAGCAGAAAGAGCTTTCAGCACTCCAGGAAGGCACACAGGCACAAGGAATTCAGTGTGTTGGTTAAGCCATGGCTCCAAGGAAGCTTTCAAAATGCAGACATAAGTAGAACCAGGCCTTTGTTTACATTTTGTGAAAAAGACGCTAAACAAACATAGGACCATCTGGTCTCTCAGTCTTTGGGCCTCCAGGGTTGGGAGATCTACAGAGAAATAAAGTTCAGTCTCTTGAGGGAGAAATTGCCTTGCATTACAAAACAGCTGTTCTGGCAATTCTACAGCATGCATTAGGGAAAGTATTTTTGCACCATTTTGGTCTTGTTAATACAACAAAAACTACTTAAAACTAAAGACTAAAACTACTAAAGCAGTGGACAAAAAAAATCTGTGGAGAAATGTTCCTGATTATCTCTACAGCTACCACACACATTTTCTGACTGTCCTCCTCAGCTAACACTCTCCCAACAGAAGCATTTCTGTTAGTTATTATCAACTAAAACACATGGACAGCTGCTTAGAACTAAAGAAGCAAACAACTGCTTAAACTAACAAAGCTGACAAGTGCACATCTAAGCAAGACAGGACATTAGTCAGGATCGATGTGTTTTCTCACTTGTGTATTGGTGTTACATTGTCTTCCTCTTTTCAACATTAGTTAATTTTTTTTTTGCGTTTTCTGTACTGAAACCATGAGCTCTGGCATTTCTTTGTAAAATACCCCCCCAGAGGAATGTAAACCCCTTATTTTCTTAGTGATTCAGATCCACAGTACCTCTTACAAAACTTCTGAAAGACAAAGATGTAATAACAGATAACCTGACATGAACATCTTCAGAATATAAACATTGTTCAACAAACTTTTAGGAGACTGACATGTGATGATTCCCTCTTCATCTTTCTGGTAGCATAAACATATGAACCAAAAAGACCAATTGATTTCTGGAAAAGGGGTTGAATTCAGAGTTGGTGTGGGGTTGTGTAGCTCAACTGAAGTCAATAGGAAATATTACTATACCTTAGTCAAGGTAACTGATTAAAACAAAGTTGTGCATAATTTACACGATAAAAACAATTAAATGTACTTATTTAATCGTTATAGAACCAGTGAAGTTACCTCTCACACCCTTTGGAAACTGAAAGCCAGTGAACTTGTCTAGAACTAATAGTGATTACTTGCTTGGACAAGCCAATCAATCACTGAAATAGATTTGACTTTCTTCTAAGGTGGAAGCGGGAAATTTTGCATTCACAGTGGTCAGTGGCTGTGAACTCTTCCAAAACAGCTTTCTAGGGTCAATATCATTTTGTTCCATGCAAAAGTCAAACAAAATCAATGCTTCCCACTAACAATGTCCCACTGCTTAGAAAATAGCAATTCCCTAAAGTATGTTAATTTATTTACGGCTTTCACTTTCCTTAGCAGTGTGAAAGTTGAATGTATTTGAATATCTCTGACCAGTTCATATGTAATTAAAAGTGCCCTTAAGACCATATCTTTCTCTTTCAAAACCAGTATATATTTAAAGCATCAAATTGAAAACAAAATCACAAAGAGGGTCAAACTTTGTTTGAAAGAATGAAAACTTACTTTTATTGCAATTTTTACTTCTGTGGTAAGAATGTGACTTCTAAGAAAGGTGCTTTATTGTGAGTAATCTTAAATTGTTGATAAGAATTTGGATTGTTATAGTTCTTATATGCTTGCCATTATGTTTATAAAACATTTGGTTTTAACATAATGATGAAACTATAAACACCTTGGTAAATGTCAGCCATGTCATTATTTACATTTGCAGTTATATTACATATGTATTTACATTTGTACACATTCAGGCATCTAATGACACTCTCAGGTGATGAATACTATGTCAGTGTAAGCTGAAGTGACATAGTATCTCTGAAATCCAGGTCACTCACTGAGTTGTCTAAATATTGATTTAGATTCTTCACATCAGACACTTTAGTCTGACAACGTTGTCCTTAACTGGTACCTTTGTCTCAATCCATCCAGTGTTAAAGATGTCAGCAAAAAAATAATTTTTCACTTGGTGTTTCACTGCCTTAACAGTAAATTGACTAACTTGCAACTTCCCACCTTTCAGGACTATAGTTTATTAATTAGCAGTAAAAGCCAAGATGACAGAAATACATGGGATAAGACACCAGGTTTTCAGTTGAGAGAAAATCTGCCCACCCAAACAGTGGTATATGTAGTACAGGGACTGTTTGTGTCCTTCTGATCCTTATGGCCTATTGACCTCCATAATACAACTGGTAGTCCCTAAGTGAGCCCACAGTCAGATGCCAGTCTTCTTCTTTACTTTCCATGCTAGATGGTGTTGCACATGACTTAGCAAGGTTTGCATGTGCTCCACTGTCTTAATTTCAAAAGCATTAGGGGAATAGATCTTGGCAGTAGTTAGACGAATGACAGCTGAATAGAAAAGAGACTACCTTGGCATCAAATTACCATACAGTGAGGACAGAGAGATGCCAAGAAGCAATGAATCCTGGTTGGTGAGGATAGAAAAATGAAAAGCAGGTGCTTGCTTTTGGTTATTTCTCTGTAGAACAGTTACAAGTGTATCTCCAGCACCTATGTTCTGAAGATTCTAATAGGGGAATGAAGATAGCAAGGAGTATCCTAAATTCTATTTAATGAATTGAAAACAATGTTCTAAACTTAGGACATTTAGCTTACTTTTGTACGAAGGAATGAATATTCATTAACCCAAGCAAAAAAAAAAAAAAAAGTTAGAAGGAAGAGTTCTGCTGCTGCTGTATTCTCAGAGTATTAGAACTCACCTTCTAGTTTGACTTTGATAATTATGAAATTATTTAACTGAAATGAATGAACAGCTAATACAACTAATGTATTGGGTTTGCATGGCAAGATTTTGGTAGTGGTGGGGACTGCAGGGGCAGCTTCTATGAGAAACTTCCAGAAGCTTCCCCCATATCTAACAGAGCCAATGCCAGCCAGCTCCAAGATGGACTTGTGGATAGCCAAAGCTGAGCCCATCAGCAATGGTAGTAATGGCTCTGGGGAAAGAAGAGGAAATAGTTATTGCACAGAAGGAATTTGCTGACAGAGAGTGAGAATATGTGACAGAAATGGCTCTGCAGATGCTGAGGTCAGTGAAGAAGAGGGGGAAGAGGTGTTCCAGGCACAAGAGCAGAGATTACCCTGTAACCCATAGTGAAGACCACAATGAGGCAGGATGTCTCCTGCAGCCCATGGAGGTCCATGGTGGAGCAGAGATGGACCTGGAGCCCATGGGGGACCCCATACTGGAGCAGATGGATGTTTGAAGGAGATTGTGGCCCAATGGAGAGGAGGCCATGACGCAGCAGGTGTGCAGGCAGGATTTGGGACCCCACAGGAGATCCACACTGGAGTGCTTTGTTCCAAAGAGGCTTCAGCCCGTGGAAGGTACTCACACTGGAATAGTTAATGAGGAATTGCAGCTTATGGGAAGGACATTGGAGGAATTCATGCAAGACTGCCAGCTGTGGGAGGAACCCTACACTGGAACAGAAGAATGTGAGCATTCCTCCCCTTGAAGAAGAAGAAGCAGCAGAGGCAACATGTGATGAACTGCCCATCACCCCAATCCCTGTACCCCTGCGCTGCCTGGGGAGGAGTGGGGGAACTGGGAATAAAGCTAAGTTTGGGAAGAAGGGAGGGGTGGTGGGAAGGTGGTTTTAAGATTTGGGTTTATTTCTTATTATCCTACTCTTATTTGCTTGTAATAAATTCAGTTTATTTCCCTAAGCTGAGTCTGTTCTGTCCATGACAGTAACTGGTGAGGGATCTCTGCCAACTTTCTTGCTCTTAGGGAAGAGGTCTATAATGCAAAAACAAATAAAAGGCTGATGTTAAAAACATTCCTTAGTAATTTTACCTTCATAGTGTAAACATAACAGATATTTGACACTGTAGGAGTGAGTTTATGTGGGCTCTCATTTTTGTGATATTATTTTTATGTATTCACAACGTATCATTCTTTCAAATGACCTAGAGTAGAACACACGTTGTTCTGAGATTGAACTTCCTAAGTGACACTGTCTACTCTAAAATGACTCCACCTTTCCTTTCTTTGCTCTTCTCTTACTTCTTACGAATTATCTTTGGAACAGACACATCAGCAGGAAATGTTTCTATTATAAAATAAATACCAGTTGTATTCTTGTGAGAATTTTGTTGGTTCCTATTTTGAGAGAAGGAATTTTGAATAAGTAGGAACTTGTAACATTAATGTGAATGTGGATTTATTTTGAATGTTCCCATCAAATCTTTAAATGTTTTAAAATTTCATACTTCCTAGAATGTTATTTTAAAACAATTGATGTACAGATTATTAATATCCCAGCAGCAATTTTCAGAGAAACAGAAAAGAAAAATCTGAAGAAGTTTTGCTGTTTTGAATAATGGTAATAGAACATAGTGTGACATTTTGAAGTGAAAATATGTAAATATTTCTTTTAAATAGCATACTGGTTTTGGAGAATGGTAGTATGGTTTTTATTTTCATTTATAATCTATTTAGTACTTTTTCTTTACAGTTTAAAGGACCATGCAGACAAAGATAGCAATTAATAGTACTGTGATATACTCTGCCTTAGTTGCACTCCTGCAATTGATGATAAAATTATGGGTTATCTAGAGTACAGAAAAAAGAAAAATTATATTCCTGCTGTGAAGCTCCAAAAATACTAACTATTTTTTCAAAGCGTTTTAAGTTCAGAACTTGTAAACACACCTAGCATACAGATATTCAACAGGTTTTGAGCCTCTTCTTTATTAAATTCTATTCTGTTTTTCAAAAATAACCGCATAGACTTAGAACTCAAAAAAATGCAGCAGTCTTCTGTTGGTATCTTCTTCTATCTATGCAGGGAAATTTTGAAAATGGCATCAAGGTGGGTTACCTGACAAATTCCTTTTATAAAGGCCTTAATTCTGCATCTTCATGTATTGATTTAAAAGGCTGTGCTAGCTCAAAATTACACAGTATGTATAGTTTGGGTCCCTGAAAGCTCAATCTGTATCATAGTCATAGAATGGTTTGGATTGGAAATGACTCTTAAAAGTCATCTACTCTCACCTGCCTGCAGGGTGGGGACATCTTCAACTCGATTGTCTGAGAGAACATGAAGGTCTCTACCTGCATATCTGCTCTGCTTGCTTGAGTATTTTACTTCTCTTGCTATCACAGCTTCCAACACATTACATTGACAAATGCTCTAATCTTGTGCAGGCTAAATGCATGTGAAACAAGTGAAATACACAAATTATCTGTAGTTCAACACACAAGCCTTGCTTGGAGGTGCAGGCATGGCTAAAAAGATGTGCCTTTAAGCACACACATACATTCAAAAGTGACTGCTCTGTTTCAGAGCACTTGGACAAGAACAGACAGTATGGCACATAAGTGACAGTAAACCAGTCTTTAATTACTGTGCAACTCTCTCTCTCAGCCAAGTATTATCTTGGCTTGAGGCAGGGAGTGCATGCACATAGAAAAATGAAGGAGACCTGAACTGGAGGGTTAAATGCTTTGTAAAGAAACAAGTACAAGAGATAGAAGAAAGGGAAACAGGTGAAATCAAACTGCCAGGAGGGTAAGGTTCATAAGGCAAAGGTTAGCCTTGTCATACTGACAGAGATATTAAGTGTCCCAAACCCACATTTTTCAAAATCAAGCTTTTCATAGTTGCTGCACAAGGCACAGCCCAAGCTTAGCCCATGCACAGTCTAGCTTGGCACAGCCATGCATAGTGAGTATTGAGCAAAGCCACTAAATCTGGAGGTAGATTTCAGATCCAGGGGACAAAGCAAAGGAGGAACCTTTGGCAGCAAACACCTTCCATTACCTGCAATGCCACTAACATGTGCTGTGCTATACTTTGGCATGTGGGAATCCTGGAAATCTGTCATATAACATAAATCCCTGCCCACCTGTGATGTGTGGGGAGTGCCATTATTCACTCAGGGAGGATGGATGGGCATGATTTAGGAAGCTGAACACCCTTCAGGAACAATGCATTTTCCATTTACAGGAAAGTATGTTTTTTGTAGCCTTGGTAAACATATATCACTACACCACAGGGAGTAGTATGGCCTAAGGACTGAATCAAGGGACAAATTATCTTCACCTAAATTCAGGAGTTAGAAGTTAATAACTGGTAAGCTTTCAATTCATATAATACCTACCTATATGTAGTCACTGTACATGACGTAGGAAACAGAAATATGTGTTTGACCTAAATGTCCTGGCATAACATAGCCTTTCAAGGACAATCTTAGATGTCCTAGTCACTATGTGTGTCACCCTGTCTCTGTAGCCAGCAGAGGCTAATTTCATCCTCTAAACATTCTGTACAGGAAATGGAAGCAGCTTCCAATGCAGTCCATTAGTGAACCTCCAGTTACCCTAATCTCATCATATTTTGTGGTTTTAAGGTTTGTGGAGGTCTGCTACATTAATTTTCTCTTCCATGAAGGTGTGACTCACCTGCTACCTGGTGTGTCACTCTTCATCCTTTCATCTCCCCTGCATACATTTTGCCCTCAGGTCTGCTTAATCTCTTGATCCTGCATATTTCTCGTTCTGTTTTCCTACTGAACTGAATGGTTCCCGTACTATACAGAGTTGTTTACTGTTGCCGTGGGGTGACTTTATGATGCTGAATTGTTTCCACATTTGTCTGTTTAGTCCAGAAATAAGTTTTGCACCTTTACAACTGGGTCTGAGAGTGAAGGAGAGAGAAGAAGAAACAGTGGAATGTCTGAGGTGGTTGTTTTTAACACATAAAGATCAAAGTTTTCAGCTTTCCTGCACACACAGCCTGTGTTGTCTGCAGTGCGGACAGCAGGAGAAAGCTCTCCTTTGCTTTTGGTTAGTTTTTGGCTAGCCGAAACAAAGACATTCCTGGAGCGGTGGCTTTTCATTTTCTTGGAACTGTTCAAACCTTCTCTGGACTAAAATCCTAGGAAAACACCAGGAGCTCACACCTGTGGCCCACTGAGGCCCAGGACGTGGCCTTTTCCGGCACAGGAGAGACTGATAACAGACTGAGCGAGCTGCCGACACCCCATGACAAAGACTTTCTGAATTTGTCATCTCTTCAGAACAGCGAGAGGTTTTATTGTTTAATGTTATTAATTTTTTATACTTGTGAATATTTTGCTTGTATAATAAACAGGTTTTTTTCCACTTTTCTCCAGGGAAAAATATTTCCATGGAGAAAAGTGGAAAAACTTTTCCAAGGGGAAGGAGTCGCTTGAATCTGCTTTCTAGAGGGACCCCTTTGGAAGTTTCCTCCCAAATTTTCTCTAAACAGGACAATTGTCCTATCCTATTTACATTCCCCATTTAGGTCCTACATCAAATTCCACAACTGATGTCACTAATTTTCTACTGTGCCCAGGGCTTGACAGCATTTATATTGAGAATACTTCCCTTCTTGTGTCTACCAATTTAACCAAAGATTGTCAGTCTTCTCTGGTCTCCTTTATGCATGATTTCTCTTCTCAGCCATTATCAGGTGCTGCTGCCCTCATGAACTCAAAGGTTTCTTTGAATAAGATGACATTGATCTTCTCCAAATTTCTCGTTAGTTTTTTCTTAATCTTGATAGTCTGTGACCTCTATGACCTGTCAGTGGATATTACCACTCCATCCCTGTGTTGACTCCTTACTTCAAGAATGTCACTGACCAGAGACAGAGACTGTCGGTTCTCGGGGGGTTTCAGTCAACACCAGCTTCTGGAATTACCCCAATACCAGTGTGCTATGCTACTCCTGGGGCAGCTGCAATTTAAAAAAAAAAAGAAAAACATAATTGAGACGCACAGATCCATTCACAAACCCACAAAAGTCCAGGTTAGATGTTTAATCCCCTCTGGATGTAAAACTGTGGAATTGAAATCAAGCCTTGTCCCTTCATGAATTCAGTAGCAGCCATATAGGGATCAGAAATGTGACCTTCATGCATATGGTCCAGAAGTAATTAGTGCAGTCATTGGTAGAAGTGTGCGGAAACTAACCCATTTGATGTACTTGGCACTGGTGTGTTAGTAGGTGGTCATTTACAAACACTGCAGCATATTTGTCTACCAAAAAAAAAAAAAAAAAAATCAAAATCCCTTTCCATGTTTTAACTAAATCAGAAAGATTGGAAAAGAGGATTTTTTTTGTTTCCACTAAACACATCTGTCGGCTCATCTATATACACTCATGCAGAAATTTCCAGTCACTCAAGTCTCCAGGGTGTTTGAAAATGTCTGAAGTCTCTTTAAGGAGCAGATTAGCATGTATCCTAAAAGTTAGACTGTAATACTATTTAACTGCTCTATTTTTCCATTATGGGCCTGTCAGCAGGAATATGTTGCCCTATAGTACATGACAAGTGAAAACGCTAGTAACATTGTTTTTCATAGACAGAAAAAATACCAAAGAAGCAATTTCTTAGCTAAAATGTCACCTGTTAGATGTATGGGGCTCACTGTATTTTTGTTGCCCTGGTAACGAATGGTGTAAAATGACTCCTTTGCACAGCTCCATCAGAATGATTGCATCCTGGTTTTCCCATCATTGTACAAGAGGCTGTTTTCATTCTCCCTTCCTGACCATATTAAGTGTAAAGAGATTGAATTACTGTGCTGTACACTCTCCATCCAATGTGGATTTAAGAGTTGATATTGATGTACTGAGAACCGCGTTCTTCTTCAAGAAAAAAAAAGCTACAAATTATAATGAATTTGACTTTTATGTATCGACCGCTCCAGTAGTGAAGTAGTGTTTCTGCACCCAGGGGATAGACATGGCATGATCAGCATTTTTCACTTGAACGAATCCAATTGATAAAGCAGTATATTCAGTGTCACTTTGCTTGATCTCCAGGTTTAACAATAGTCATGCTAAAAGTAGGTACAGTACTCCATAAATTTTGCTCATAAAAAATGTGCTAGCCATTGCTTTATCCAGCTGCACTCTTCCTAACTTTTCACTGAGCAGGGCAGAAAAAGAGGAACAGAAATATTGTGGCAGAAGCATGTATGTGTGGGCAAGTGGCTGACAAGTATTGGTAGTATTTACAGAGCACCTTGAGACCAAATGCTGTTCTCACACTGATTCTGCACTGCTGGGCAGCTGTAGAAGTAACCCGGGAGTCATTGCTTACCTAGTAAGGGTACAAAAGAATATTTTGAATGTTTCTGAAGGTTACAGTACCTAACTTTTTTGGTTATAGAAAAAAATAATTTTGCAATTCACTAAAATACAAATGCGATATCACCAGACATTCTCTGGAAGGAAATGGTATGTCATTCACCCATGTTACAGAGGATTAAAGGCACAAGGAAGATGAACAGTAGTGTAAGTTTTAATAATTAAGCATAAGCTATGGAATATCATGATTAAAATTGTAATGTGATGTGTAAAATTGTAAATACATGTGTAATGTTTTTTCTGTAGTAGAAGAAATATCTTAAAAATACCCTATGTGTAAAATTGAATCTTTTTTTGCAAAAGAAAATTTGCTCTAAAAGTAATATTTCATTTAGAATTACAATCCTCAAAAGGATGAAGAGGAAAAAGGTGAATGTTTAGTGTGTATGTAAAATTTGTGTGCAACATTAAAATAGTGTGAAATTGAGATGATTTTTTTCCAGCTAGTTTATTATGCTCATCTTGGGTCCAATCCAGGAGAGAAATTGTTTGGAAAGTATATTTTAAAGCACCCGGTTGTTTCTTTTAGAAGTTTTGAGGTGCTTATCCTAAGTTCTAGCAAGCAAGGAGAAGAATACAAGACTTGATATCAATGTTTACTTATTTAAGATGCATCTAATACTGTAAGCTGCAGATACCTAACCTTGAACTCTATTGGCAGCCTTTTGACTTAGTTTTTCCACACCTTGGGTTATGTAATTAGTGAAGTCACTACTTACTCTCAGGTAGAACTCTGCTTAGACAACAAATCACACAGTGGGGAGAAAATAAATTGTTCAGTTTGACTTGAACTGGAATTCACCAATACTGTATGAATGCTTTGGGAAGTGAGGACCTGGTCCTCAATGGTTTCTCCTGCTTTTCTTGCTTGTGATGGCTTTGCTTGGTCACCTATCAGATGCAGCATAGTTTGGCTGAAATGCTCATGTAGAAAGGTGGTAAGAATGTGTTTGTTGGTTTGTTTAGGGGTTCCCTGAATGACATAAGATTTCCCACTATTATTCTGAGAGAGTTTGCAAGTCTTGTCTATACTGTGACAGTTTCTGTAAAATCAGCTGAACTTTGTTAATTTGCAATTTCTTCTGCCTTATGAATCGCCTGACTTCCTTTGCCATATTTTCCTGTCACTTTTCCTACCTGGGAGTGGATCCCACACAGTATGTTTTGGCACACCTCAGATGTATTTGGCAAGGATAAAAATCTCTGCTCAAAGAGAGCATCATGAGAATCAGGCATCACTTCCTGGTGAAGGCAAATGAGTTACCAGAGCAGGGTAAGCAGTCAGATCTGAATAGTGCCTGTGGACCTGAACCCATTTTCTGGCTATGTGATTGATTGTTATCAGCTCGTGAAGCAGAGCCCCAAATCCTCAGGAAATTTTAGATGAAGGACAGAGGAAGATTCCTATTTGCTTAGCAAAGCTGCAATAATAGTAGTAGTAGTAACAATTATTAGCAAAATAGTAAAAGTAGCTTCCTAAGAAATAACTATGATGCAATGTCTAGCTTTTAAACTGCTGACAGTATGCATGCTGTTACCATAAAAAAAGCTGTATTTGATATAAAGTACAGTTTTGATTTGTTTTTTTTTGTTTTGTTTTTTTACTGTACTGTAACGATGGCATAGAGGATAATCTTCTCCCTTTGGGGGAACTGGTATAAAGGCTTTTTCATTTTGTGCTCAATCACTGAAAGCATTCCTCATCCATATTTTAGGGAAGGTGAAGTCTGCCACGCATTACTGCCCTGTAAAAATATTTCCTTTGCAGGATTACGGTAGCAGGAGGAACTAACAAGCATGGAAAGCCCTTTCTGGAGTGCGTCACACCTAGTGGGCTTGGGCAGTCAGCTGAGAAATTTCAGGGTGGCCAGGAGTTTGGGAGATAGGGCACATATCAAGGAAAGAAATGTCGTGAATGGTCAGGAAAGCAGAAAGAGTGAAGTCATGATGACAAAAAATAGCCTGTTCTAACCTCCCTCACTTTTGAGATGTTGCTACTGTTGCCCTCTTGGCTAAAAATGGCTTCTTCCCTGCTTTCTCAGCAGTAATATGAAGGCAATGATTAATGTTTTGGATTTATGAACATACCATACTTAGACAAAACTGTACTGCTGCCCTCTCCACAAGAAAATGGGCTGACAGCTTCCTTTATGCAGCTCGGGGTTAAATTTCTGATTATCATTTTTCCTGGGCTGGTTGAAGAGAAAGAGGTGGGGAAAGGGGAGAAGGATTTTTTCCAAAGTAATTGGACCACCTGCCTACAATCATCTCTGACCTCTGGATAAATGGAGGATTCCACTTTGCTGCGTTTACACAGTCCTTCAATACTCACAAGCATAAATAAGACTAATTTAAAAAAGGTAAATCCCTCTGTAAGGATAATTAAATGGTGATGAGAAACCCTACCACAATAAAAGCTCTCAGTGGAAAATGAACTTTGCCTCCCTTATGTATGTGCGTGTCTGTGTCTGAGTGTGAGTGAGATAATTCATCCTGCAAACGCATTGACAAAAGTAATATTTCTTCATCTCTATTCACTGTGATACTTCACAGTGAGGCAGTACAATTGTCTTTCTGAAACCTCAATATCCCTCTCTTCCACCCTTGTCCCCCCTGGAAGGTCATTTTAAAATCTCTTTTGTCAGTCCTAACTGATCCTATCATAAATCATCCAGCACACACACACACACACACACACACACACACACACATGCACACACACGCATGCACACGCACACATGCAGGCGCAGCACATAATCAGGATGTTGCTGGCTAATTTAGGCCCACTGATTTGATATAACTGGGTAGAGTTTTATTATACCCTGTGATTGTAAATATATCTGCTCTCATTCACAGCCTGGGGAGGCTGGAGGGCCATTACATCTTAATTGAGTAATTTCTTTTTAAATCTCCACAGGCTGGGTTGCTGCTTCCACAGTGACCAATCCAGGGCACTGATCTCAGTCTGTGCTCAAGACAATTCTGCTAATATGTTTCCCGCCTATTTCTGCAATTTTGGTTTTTAAATGTCCTAAAAGGCCACAATTGGCTTTTTGGTATACATGATGAGGCAATGAGGAAGGCAACCTGGAAGCACATAGTACACTCATGTTTAGATAGACAAAGCATGCAACTACACCTGGTGGGTGCCAAAGGGTGGAATGCGCTGAGCTGTTTGGTAGAGAAACTAATCAAATATATATATATATATCTCTATGACAGAAGATGTTTGGAGTAATCTTCATGTTTTCTCATATCCAGACCTAAAGAGGAAACTGAATTCAGCTTTGTATGTGGAAGGACAATAATTTTGGACTTTCATTCTTCTAAAGTAGCAGTATTGCCTTTAGAGAGATATATTAAAAAAATTTAAAATTGTAATTATGTACATGCATCTAATAACAGGTATATATAAATTCTCATATACATGTTTTTCTTATCCTTTATTTTTGGATGTATTAAGAATTACTTACCCAGAAAAGTACAGAGAAGCCAAGGATTTATCACAGTTTTTATGCCTAAGGTCACTGTTACAGAAAATGATTGGCTGATATTTATAGACTGAACACCAGTCCTGTAAAATTATTTTTTGCTCCAGATATGTCTGGGCAACGTCAGAAAAGCTAATGATGAACTCTATAGTACTCTTTTAATTGATACACTTGTAGATTAAACTTATGCTTGTTTAAGGGCAGACACTGTCATTTTTTCCAGTAGGGTTTCTTTTATGGTCTCAGTACAATTTCAGCTGAAAAAGGAAATGTTTTCCTCCAAAGCACAGGCATCACAATTTGCACTTCAGACTAAAAAGCTAGAGAGCAAAAGGCAGGAGTAGTCTGACCAACATCATTCCCTAATGTGGTGTCTCAGATGTGCTATGCAATATGCATACCAGTGTACTCAGGAGAGGGGAAAACCCCATGAATCAATTTTATGGACAAAAAGTCAAGCCTATCCAGCTAATACCTGTCTCTACAGCTAAATTTCTTTACCTTGTTTTAAAGTTGATTTGAACAAAAAAAGACCACACCCCCACCCTAAAACCCCGCAGTATAAGGGTTTTATCTATTTTAGATTATGTGAAAAAATCTAGCCTTTTGAATGCTTCAGGCTGCAAAGTGACACTGCCAAAAGATGAGTAAGAGAGTGCATGTACTGTTTTTGTAAGAAAAATGACAAGGGAGTAGGAAATCATGGGGTGTGATTCCCACAACCTCTGAATCTGCTCAATTTTTTTTTTTTTTTTCTTTAAAAAGAGGCAGCAATCAGTGCTGATTGAAATACCTTTGAATGCAGTTATAATGAAATTCCATTTCTCGTCCATGCCAGAGTTGCAGCCATTGTTGGTAATGGTCTCCTTCAGAGCAATACAGTCATTGCTGCCTTGTGCGGTACCATGTGAAGCAGAGGCAGGCAATCCCTGAATACAATTTAACAAGAAGAGTTTGCTGTAGAGTTTTACCCAGGGCTCATCTGTCTGCTTTCTGCATCTGTCCTGAGGAAAGAATAAACTGTGCATATTCTGTAGGAACAAAGAAGAAGACCTAATAAAGTACATTTTTATTTCCAAACTGGCAATTTGGATAATTTTACTTTCCTGTCCAGGTTCCTGTGATATGTATTGTGTACATATAATGATCCATTGTTTGAAACATTGGTTATGCTGGACTGTAACTTGTTTTGTGACAGGTCAGTTCAAACCTACTTTAGTTTGACATGATACAACTGAGCCCTGTGGATGAATCAGAGAAACTGCTGCTTTAAAAGAACCCTGAGTGAGAAGCGCACATACTACTCTAATAACTCAAAATAGTTTCTCTACATTCAGTCTCGTTATTGACCTGCAGTGAGTAACAGTTGATTTTTGTTGTTATTGGATATGATGCAGAAATTAAGGACCTTTCCTTATTTAGCGCCAGTTTAAGGATTATTACTTGCCAGTAGGGTTTCTTATTTTCCCATGTGAGTAAACACACAAAAGAGCTTAGGTGACAGATAGTGAAAGAGTTTTTCTGGCTCTAATGTTTTCAGTACTGATAATATGTAGTGCTTCCTGCATCAGCTCCAAGACCCAGTCCACTCTGTTAGAAAGAGACGCATATGACCCAGTGATTTTTTTCTCCCTCAAAATCCAGTTCCTAAAGAATGAAAATGTCCAGAAAAACTGATCTCTTTTCCTTGTAGTTTTTCTCAGTGTGGAATGCATTTTGGCCTTGTAAAACATCCTTCACATTCTTCCTCTTTGCTTTAAAATGAGGGTCCTTGATGGACTCTGACACCATTGGTGCACCCCCCTCAGTGTCTTAGAATTAATTCTAATCCAGATGAGCTGGAGGTGAAGTGCATATGATGGCAAAACTTGTGATATTGCATAACTCAACTGTGCTTCAGCCATAGGACACTACGTGAAACAAAGAAGATTATACCAGTCATTGATCCCTGAATTCTTTGCCTGCTCCAGTGGCCTAAAAAGGTTGGATTCTAGTAAGGCTATTGCAGTTTGTAAGTAATTCTAAGTGGGATGGAAGCAGTGACACCAACTAACCTTAGGCAGCTATGGGGTAGATGCCCTCCACCCAGAGAGTCACCTTGTGCAGTGAGTGGAAAGAGGAATATATTTGAGTCCATCTCTTTTTAGCAAAGGCTTAAATAGGTAAGAAAGACTGCTTCTTATATCTACCACTTTCTCTATGGGTACTGCAAAAGCAGTCCAGAGAACTAAGACTGGTGTATACATACACACACACACACACACACACACACACACACACACACTCTTTGCGAACATCTAGAGTTACTGAGATGAATCCACCAAGGTTTTGCATGGTTCCAGCTAAAATCAACAGAAGTGACATGGCAGAAACTTATCTTGAGAATGCCTAGCTCTAAGAGCTGTCAGATTAAATTAGCAGAAGGAGGAAATATTTTCATAGAGCAGGTGTCCTCTCTAAAATATTGTAAGCCTTAAAAATCCACTGCATAGAACAATAAAGGCCAAATAAGAACTCTTTTACTGCCACATGAATTATTTAAAATAGTGCCTCTAGAGGATGATTTGACTATACAAGTTTAAGTGACTCTGAGAGAAAAATCAAGCAAATGGAGAGTTTCTTGACCAACTTCAGAGAATTACTTGTCAAGTATTTTATATTGTAGTGGTATTTTGGTTTCAATTTGAGTAGAAGGGGCAGCATGTGTGCAAATAGGGGATGTGTCTGTCCCCTGTCCATTTCAGTAACCACACTTTGGGAGAGATTCAAGGTCCTTGGATCTTCTTTGTGAGACAGTGTCCTGCTTGAGAAATACAAAAGAAGAACCGGTGGCTGGATCTGAAATAATTTCAACCCCCCAAACTAATAGTGAGGGTGATTTATGCTTTTGTCAAGATACAGTTTATGATTTGGCTATGCAAAAGTTAATGTACTCAGTGTGTAGATAACAAGATGATGTTTTGAAATATGTGATATAGGATGAGGTGATTTGGGATGATCTAGAGGATCTTTCTGGCTGTTTCCTCAGAGATATAATAATAACCATTGGGGCACAAGAAGAAAAATTTTACTTCTTTCATTGACTTCCTTTCCTCTCTATACACAATGTCTTACAAGACAGCATCTCCCACATTTTACAATAATGCATTTATCATTTGATTCTGCTCCCAAGGCAGCACAGCAGTTTTAAGTCGGTGACATTTATTTCCCATGTTCTTCCCTCAAGGATGCTGCCACATATTATCCAGATAACCCTATTTGAGAATCTTGCCAAATTGCCTGTTTTAAGCTGACTTTCACAATACTGAATCAGAGCTTCCAGAAGCAGTGCATTGTCTCTCAGCATGCATCATTTCCTGAGACACTTAGCGAAAAAAGTTTAGGACATTAAGTGCATGGAGACCTATTGTCTGCTCCCCAATATGATGGCTGAGGTCCTTGTACCTTGCAAAGTTCAGCTCCTAGATTGTTGTCAAACATAAGTGATTCAGAATTCAGGTGCAAAGGGTCAATTTCCTACAAAAGAAAATGAATTAATGGAACTGCATAACAGTGCATTGCATTTGAATTATTTGTTCCAGATGAGGCAAATAGCTGTTAGAATTTAACTCCTAATTTAAAAAGACAGTAAGTTTCTGTAAGCTCAAAAGACAATAAGTTCATTTACTGATGAAAAAAATTACAGAGGCATGACAGCCATGGGATTCTATCTACCTCCTGCTCTTAGGCTCAAACAGGGAGATCATAAGAACAATGCTGAGAGATAGAATGGAGTAACAGCAGTGGAAAGTGAGAAATTCTTAGAGACGTATTGATTAATTTTCTGGACCAGCTGTTTCAAGTCTTTGAAGCCATCTTCTCTGGTCTGTATATTTGAAAGGAATGTACAGAGCTATTTGATTTATACTTGGCCTTAATGAAGATCAGACCGTACTTTCCCACAAAAATCAAGAAATGAGAAAAAGCCTGTGAGGTATACTTAATGGAGTAATGTCTTCTGTCAAGACAGCCAGATTTGTGTCTGCATAACTGGTAAGATTCATATTTAAAGTATTGTCAAAAGAAGAAAACTGTAACCATGAAAGATTTTTTCTTCTGTAATGACTTTGTGTCTTTTTTTTTTTCAGTTGTCCACATGCAGAAAATAGCTTCCACATGTACCTTTTTGCTGATACCTGCTTGAAGCTGCTTAAGGCTAAAAAGGGAATCACTGTTCCCAATTTCTAATGGAGTCTTTCCATGCACATGGCTCCAGCCCAATGGAAACACTGCAGGAACGCGTGTGCTAGATGTTATGGTTCCGGTTGTTTTGTTTGCCAGGAGCTAACTCTCTGTTTCTATAGGGTCCCTCACTGCGCAGATCTAAAGATGCGGTCTGGCCTTGAATCTTTAGTTAGTCAGAATACAATTCTTCAAATTAATTGATCTCATTTCCTGCCAGGCTTCTGTGCTTATTAGCTAACGTGATGCCAGCTGTAGTTCCTTAAGTACACCAGAAACAAAGGGCTATTATTTCTGGCTAAATTCCAGTAGGCTCATTACCTTCTGCTTCCTTTAAAATTCCCTCTGCAATTATACTACATAAGATTTTATTTATTTATTTATTATTCTTTATACTGCTTTTTGTATAGCTGTGCTCTGTGCGTTATCTTCCACACCAGAAGAGGCTGCGTTTAAACAACAAGGAAAATAATGTCTTAGAATAGAGTAATCTGACATATTGTGGGGCTTAAAAATTTTGAATTTTGACATTAATATTATCCAGGATTATTATCATTTATGTTTAATCAGGTCTGCCTTGCATTTTGGACTGCTCAAATAAAAGGTGCTGCAAAAATTTCATTAGATGCAAAAGGTGCTTTTGGAGGTGGATGTGTAAGACATCTAGAATAGTGAGACTTTCAGATCAGAGTAGCAGGCCATTTCTTAGCTGACAAATTAACTTCTCTGACAAGGGCTGGTGGTCAGCACAGTCTGTTCCAAGAGAAAATTTCCCTCCTTTGCAACAGATGAATTAGTTTCCCCGTATTAAAAGACATTTTAAAGCAGAATATTATATAATCTCTGAATTAGATTTTACCGAAAATGAGGCACACCAAGAGTTATCAGATTGCTTCAGGCATGATGGATGATGCTTTGTGTGACATTATTTTCTTGAGCTTCATGGATTATGTACAGGCACATGATGCAATCTATTATTGAACTAACCTGTGTGAAAGAGTTCATTACAAGGCTAATATGGTAGTGAGTATCATCTAGGAGTTTGCTAGGGAAAAAATAATAATTAAAAAAACAAAACAAAAACATGTGTGTAGAAATATATTTGCTGATATATATATATAAATATATTTTTGGTGACTGGAAAATAAGAAAGGGGGGATAGGAGTCCTCGGTAAATGAGGTTTTAAGATGAACGATGTTCCCTCAGACTTTACTGCGAACAGCTCCCCAGCAGGGTTTTGGTGCCCGAGGTCGGGCTGGCCGCAGCCAGGAAGGCAGCAGAGGGCAGTGCAGAGCTGAGGCTGAGCCGCTGCCGCAGCCCTGGCACTAAATCTTACTCTTTATTAAATAAATTCATGGGGCTAATTTAGCCTCTGAGGAAATTAAACTGCTAATTACATGTATATAAACCACCGAAAATGGGCCCAGTTTCTGCATCCAACAGGAAAAATAGAAAAATCAAAATTTCCCAGCTTTGTCTCCCATATTTAAAGTATGATGTTTTGGTAATAGGGATGACTTTGAGGAGATTTTTGTTAGGGTTTTATGCATGTGCTTATCTGTATATGTGTACTGTGTCTCTGTCTGTATCTCTGTGTGTGTGCCTGTGTGCATGTGTTTATAAGATTGTGTGTCTGTATGAGAGGATAATCGGTAACCATTTCCACAGTCCATCTCCTGCTGAGTAAACAATAGTGCTTTTTTTTCTCATTCATTTATCCAAGCCAATGTCTTCATAAATGCTGGATAATATGCCCTTGGGTAACATAAGGGCAAAGCTCTAATTGAATCAGGTCAAGGCTCCACACATTATCTCTGATAGCACTTTTAAAATGTAGCTTCCTCTGTCAGATCATCTCCCTCTGAATCACAGTATTGGAGATAATTCTAACATTAAGATATTAGTATTGGAGAGCTTATAAATATACAATTGCAAGAATTATTGGCTGGTGATGTCAAGCTTTTTCTGATCTGTTAATAATCCTGATAGTTTTTTAAAAACCATCTCAGCAAGATCAATGGATGTCTTATGACTTAGAAATGCATGTAATACATAAAGAAGGATAAACATCTAGTATTTTAGATCAGTTGAAAGACTTCAGTATCATGAAATGCCTGTTTCATTCACATGCCTGTTCCTTTAAAATGTTTGAGATCAGAGCCCAAACCACAGTCCAAAGGAACAAACCAGATATTCTTACTCCATGACAGGATTTAGCAGCCTGCATGGCTGAAAGATTAGACATTAAAACATATTTGGGCAATCACCCTTACATCACCATCATAAAGCTTGACTGATTGTCACCAGTTTCCAAAAAAAAATTTTTGGGAATATCCTGTCCTTACAGTGACAGAGGGCTTCTGGCACTAAAGTTCTCACTTTCCTGTATGTCCCCATTAATACCTCTGACAGTTTCATGCCTGGAAAGATCTCTGGTTTGCATCTACAGGCAGAACTGAAGAGGCACACAAAGAATGTTCAAAAGCACAGAAACACATTATGTTTTGGTACACTAACTGAGGAATTCTGAGGACATCCCACCTCAGGTAATGCAGTCATGCTAGAAACAAAACATGAATTGCACCAGCACTGTAAGATTGCTAGGGTTATCTCTTACAGGAAAAGATTAACATATAGCACTCTTGTTCTCTCAAGATGAGAAATTTTTTCATCTGAAAGGCAAAAATATGATGTATGCCCAGATTGAATGCTGGAGGTATATATCTCACATATATTTTTCAGTTTGTTCTTCTAAGTCTTTTAAAGGTTTCTTGAAAAGATAATAATGATCCATTTTACTTATCCATCAAGAGCTTTGAACTGAAGGCTTTTTTCCTGAGTATATAGTTAGAGCATTAAGGGCAGTATGGGTAGAACAGCCAATCAGAGTAATGAGTCTCCACTGCTTGAGAAATCCAGATTAATCTAAATCAAATACTTTCCACTATGGCAATTTTAACTAATTCCCTCATGAAAGTATAAGAGATGTGTGAAACCCCTACAGTCAGCATAAACCTCCTGGTAGGGCTAGACAGGTAATACCTTTTAAGCTTGTTAATGTCTTATCCTGCTGGTTTCTACAACTGACTCAAAGAATAGCTGAGTACTTCTCAACCTGTCATTACAGAGGAAAGCAACTTTCAGCATAGGGATGGAAAGGGTGATGCTGTGTTTTGTATATCATGGCTTCATAATGCTAGTGTGGCTGAAGCTCTCTGGACTGATGTAATTAATGCCTTTATTAGTTTTCGCAATGTGTTTGTAAAATGTTCAGGGTTGAAAAAAATATTCAGGGTTGAAATTCTTTCAAAAGGGCAGGCTTATTTATTTATTCATCTGTCAGTTAAACATGAGTGTTGAACCCACAAGTGTATAGGTGTGTTCAGAAAGGGAACCATAGGCATGCCAGACTTAAGTGTAACAAGTTCTGCATATGAAGATGGAAGTGCTACCATGCAAGATGGGCTAGTTCTGCTGTGGTTCCTTCTATTTTTGTTGCAGCTGCAATGTCTGTGTGGCTATTTAAATCCAGTAAAAAAAACCAATTGTTTGGCATTGTTTTTTATAAACATAGTGGTTTATGAGTTCTGTGCCCCAGAATGCCAGCAGTTGTATAACAGTAACAGCAGAGCTATACTGATTTACATAATCTGAGAATATGTCTTTTTTCCCCTCTTAGGTTCCTCTGATCAGTGTTAAGTGAAGATCAACACACTGAGAGAAGTCTTTGCAAATCTGATCATTGTAAATGAGGGAACAGGAGAGAGAAACAGTTAAGAAATACATTCAGAGCCACTCAGGAAAATTCAGAGTGTGAATTCCCCTACTTGCAATTTTCTGTATTCTAGGAAAAAAACAGTCAGAATGCCTGTCCAGAATAAAAAGGCAGCACAGGGCATCATGTGAGTGTGGAAAGGACTGCTTTCACTGAAGTAGAAATTTCATCCATTTCCCTTCTGATTTCAGTCACTTTCCAAGTTTGACTCCAGTCCTGCCGCAATAGAGCAACTCCCAGGTGGCTATGGTCCTTCTGATGCTGCCACTGAACCCTTATACAGTAAAAGCTGTTGGAGTAATACATAAAGCCATGAAGAAAGTGTGCAAATGCTTGCTCACATTTATTGCCTCTATTTTAATAGAAGAAAAGAATTCTTACCAAGAACTGAAATATTTGCTCCTATTAGCAATGAATGTCATTATCCCCAGGTTCTCTAGTTATGGGAAGGGGGATTGTGTTTGTTTTGTTTCTTGGGGGATTTTTTTCTGATTTTTAATTCAGAGGTAGTTGAAGAGCATTATTGAATTTTTGTTTTTCTTACTGGTTCTGTTGGACACAATATCTCCTGCTCCAGAAGAAACTTTCCCGCAGACATTTTGATAATAATAGGACAGACCTCCTGTGCTACAAAAAGAAAGCTGTTATCAGGCACCTAGGAGTTTAGCAGAGTAAACTTTCAGAATCTGGATCCTGTCTCAGCGTTCTTGGAAAAGAGAGTATTTAGCCATCAAATTTTGAGATTATTTTCTCTCTATCAATCAGTTTGGTTCTTGCAAATGTGTAAAATAAATAGCTCTTTCCTCATGAAGGCCATGACTAGGCAGTATATACAGTCAGAATAATTTTAAGACTTTAACCTATTGATATATATACTCATATATTCCAGCTCTAGTAAGAATTCATCCCTTTTCTTCCCCCTTATTGAGAGAAAAATTATTCATAAATCCCTGTGAACATGTAAGTTCTATTTAAATACTACATGTGCGCCACGAGTTTCTCCTTTTTGTCTTACAATGTTTCCAAGGTGTAATCAGCTTAAAACCCAGCTATGTAGTAGTTTAGAAACTAGGTAAAATCTGTAAACAGATTTTTAAAAAAGCTGCTTTTCTTGGTCAGCAAAAAATATGAATTACATAGGAAAAGAAGAGTAGAGCTGACTGGGTAGTGAAAGTATTCACAATAGTTCTTCTCAGTTACTTCCACAGGTAATGTGTGTTCTTTGATAAATTCCTTGGACCAGCATATTCATTTCAGTAAATATTGTGAATTCTGGTCTCAGAGGTCATCCTAGAGAGATCTAACTCTTCCACCTAGCCTTTAGGTCACATTCTGCTGTGAAATAACGTGAAAACCCATTAGGAACAAGTTCTTCCTCTCAGCGCCCTGGTCTCTCAGGTCCTGCTCTGGTTCAGCCTAGAAAAGCTGTCAGATGAAGCTGCTGTCTGAAATTCAGACACCTCATCTGTGTCTTGGTATCAACCTCCTTTGTTCACACTCAGGCTAAATGAAGTGAACTATTATTTAGGAGCCCATAACACCTCAGAAATCATCCATTCAGTAAAAGACTGAAATGTGCTCTTCCAAACAGCTATGGGCAAATCACTATGCTGCAGAGAGGGACTGGGACAAATTCATGCGTACTTCATTTCAGTAAGAAACACAGTAAGAAAAATTAGGTGAATTGAAGTGGAAAAGATAATTTAATATAAGAGGATATCTCCTTCTACATGTCAGACAATATTGCGGGGTAAAAACAAAGGCCATAAAAATATATTTGGTTATGTCTTTTTATGTAGGCACTGCTTATTTATGCCATTAGAGTTCAAGTAACTTTGTTAATGGAGAGAACTAGCTGAGGGTACTGGTTCTTTGCAGAGGCTACAGAAAATAATACATATAAGGTCTGTCGCTGATAAAATATTTTCTATTTTTTAATCACAGAAATCTGGATAAATCAAATCAATGTAGACAATGTAAAAGGCTACGGAAAATATTAGTTTAATGGAAATATTTTGAGACATATGTCAACAATCTTTGGAAAAGTCTAAACCTAATGACATAATCTCCTGATACAATTGGGATATTGTAAACAGTTGTGTCAAAATGATTTTACAAGTTACTAAAGAAAGTTTTATTGTTTATAACAACAGACTTACAATCAATTTTTTTTTTGGAAACAGTATATTTCTAGGGTATCTGTAACAGTCAGCTACCCCTATTTATAGCATGACTGTATACAAAGGAGATAAAGGAGGGTTTACTGCTGGGTTCTCTCTCAGTTCTTCAGAGTGTAGAAAGTCCTCTCTTGGGACATGTGTCCTCAGATTACCCAAACTGTATGAAAACTCAAAAGTTCATATTTTGACATTAAGGCCATGTGAAACAGACTGTAAAATTCAAGTCCTTTAGAGTAAATATAAATATTCAATGAAATAAGCATTTTTCCCCTTCTGTATCTTACGTCTACCAATAAGCTATTTCATACTCAAGATTAAGTCTTTGCCAGTTGGAAAATCCAGGAAGAAGGTTTTCTTTCCTGTTTACATCTGTTCAAACTCCCAAAGACTTTTTTGTCTATTATTTTTCTGATGTTTTAGTATGCCAAAGATGATGGAGTACTGATGACCTGGAAATTCATTGTTTGTTAGACTCCAAATGTAAAATCTCTGTCTCACTGTCTCTGCCTGAACTGTTAAAAAATTTCTGGGGATTGTTCCTGACTGGTGAAACCCAGGCACACATGTAGATACTGTAACATTTTTCTTGTTAATTTCTGACAAAACATCTTTTTTTAGCTGTGTTTTTTTCAACTTTCCCCATTTCTTATTGGTTTACATAGTTACCTACACATGAAAAGTAGTGTTTTGTCCTTAGTTTTTAAGTTACAGAAAATTTGTACCTAATTTTTTATTGCCAGAGCTGTGGTCCAGAGAAATTGATCAGTTTACTAAAGTTACAAGAGAAACCTTTGCCAAAGCCAGAGGTATAAACAACAAGTCTTCAGTTCAGTTCAACATCTCAACCACAAGGCAATAGTTCCTGCCTCATTTAGAGTCTGTTAAATATATTTAATTAATTGCTGCAGTAGTTCCCAGTTTATCAAAAGCAATAAATAAATAAATAATTTGCACATTTCCTGAGTGATTGAAATTCCATCTTTCAGTCTCAGTGGGTAAATACGATGCACATCATCTTACTCTGAGTAGTTTTATCAGGCATGATTGATTTGATAATAGGTGGGTTTCATTTTAATATCAGTGACAATGGAGGGAGAATGGAATAAGAGAGTGGTACAGTATATCAGGCATTTAACAAAGACATCCTGAAAATCAATAATAATCCTTCACTGGTGGCTCAAATTTTCAGACATGTTAAGCAGATGAATGGCCCATAATGTCACTCAGTAGTATTAGTCTGTTCATAGGCT
The DNA here is from genome assembly GCA_018697195.1 of Certhia americana. Lineage (NCBI taxonomy): Eukaryota > Metazoa > Chordata > Aves > Passeriformes > Certhiidae > Certhia > Certhia americana. Next base: position 34,554,402 of record CM031878.1, read on the forward strand.
CACTCTTCCAGTAAATGAGAATTGTTGATTAAAAATCCATTCTAGGGATGCCCACAAACATATTAAGTAGTTCTCATCTTCCCAGTGGATTGAAAGGGGTTTTTTTGGGTTTTTTTTGCCTTTTGTTGATCTCTCAACCCACCCTGTTTTATCTTTCTAATCTCTGTGAGTTACCCAGTGTGATATTCTGCAGGCCATGTTCCACTGTTCCCATGTGGCCATCAGTGTACACAGGAGGACTTCTCTGGTACAGTCATCCTCACATCACAGAGGCAGAAGCTCTGAGACCATTTTTAAGAGATATAGGTGTCCTCTGTGATAACATCTCAAGTTCCTGAATGAAATTCTTACCTGTAAGTTCTACAAAAATGAGGGGGGTGGCTGATACACCTGCAGGCTGTGCTGCCATTCAGCAGGGGTCTTGTTAAGTTGGAGACCTAGGTGAAGGGTCCACAAGTGTCAGTGCCAGGTCCTGCAGCTGGGGAGGAAGAGCCCCAAGTGCCAGCACAGGCCAGGGCTGACCTCCTACAGAGCAGCTCTGTGCAGAAGGACCTGGGACTCCTGATGGAGCACAGTTGTCCATGAGCCATCAGTGCCCCCGTGGCCAGGAGGGCCAATGGTACCCTGGGGTGCACTGGGAAGAGAGTGAGCAGTAGGTGGAGGGAGGTGATCCTCCCCCTCTACTCAGCCCCAGTGAGGCCACACCTGGAGTGCTGTGTCCAGTTCTGGGCTCCTCAGCACAGGAGAGACAAGGAGCTGCTGGAGAGGGTGCAGTGGTGAGCCACAAGGATGATCAGGGGTCTGGAGCTTCTCTCTTAGCAGGAGACACTCTGGGAGCTGGGCCTGTTTGGTCTGGAGAGGACAAGACTGAGAGGGGATCTCATCAATACATAGAAACATCTCAAAGGTGAGTGTCAGGAGGACAGTGCCAGATTCATTTCAGTGGCACCCAGCAACTGGATGAGGATCCATGGCCATAAACTGAAACACAGGAAGTTTCACCTCAACAAGAGGAAGAATTTCTTTACACTGAGGATGGCAGAGCACTGTAACAGCTGCCTGGGGAGGCTGGGGAGTCCTCCTCTCTGGAAACCCTCAAAATCCACCTGCACATATTCCTGTGTCACCTGCTGTCAGTGATCCTGCCTTGGCACGGGGGTTGGACTAGATGATCTCCAGAGGTCCTTTCCAACCTAACAATTCTGTAAAATTCTGAGCTCCACTGAGAATTAAAAAAGAAAGAATGGGGCAGTGGTCTGAGGCAAGGATGGGAAAAGAATTAAGAATAAAAGAAAAATTACAGATGGCTAGCAAGCCCAAAATATAAAACTTTCAGAGTAATTGAAGCAAGATATTATGTTGTGGCAAAAACAAGCCTTGACAAAAACAGGTTCAAAGTGAAATGTGTCAAAATTATAGTCAACTTCACTTGACTACCAGAGTACATTTGGAAATTGTAAATAAAATGGCATATGCAAAATGGAAGTTAATCAGCACAGATTGTAGGAAATGGTTTCTTTAGGACAAGAATTTTCAAAACAAAATTAAGTTATTTAAAAGAATACTTGTTTTTCAAGTTGTACTAAATTAAAAACAAAAACAGAAACTCAAATTATTTTCTTTCAAATGGAATGTATGTGCCCTATTACTAGGGGAAATATGTCTTCAATTGAAATTGAAAATATAAACTACCTAATCTGTTTCCCTTTTTTGATAATAATCCCAGGTGCTTACCTCTTTAAGCAGTTCTTTTTGGTTTTGGGGGTTTTTTTTGTAGTAGTTTTCTTTATAAATTGAATGTGGAATATGAACCTAGATGCACTTCATGGAGGGAATTGCCAAATATTGATCAAGCTTATCAATTATGAATAAGTTCCTCACCAAGGTTCATTTTATCCTGGAATTGTGTGAGCCATGAGCATTTTACAAGATGAAATCCACTCTTGAAGAGATCATTAAGTCCTTTGTCTCTCATGGGTTTATAAACCATGTGTATTTTCATTAGCCACATATAGTCCTTTTGATTTCGGTTGGATTGCTTGCATAAATGAAGTTATACAGACCTGTGACTTTTTTAAGATCAGAGCCACTGGGGAAAAGATGCAGCATATAAAATGTAACAGGAAATTTAAAATGAGGCGGAGGTGAGGATGGCATGTAATGACAATAGATAGTTATGTGGTCTAGTTATGAACAAGTAGGCTGCAAGTTTTATTTTTCCTCCAATAAATAAGCAGCTATAGATGATTTTGTTCCTGACAGTCTGATTGTTATCATTCAAGGACTCACTGAATGCAGTGGGCATCCTCCAGGGCAGGTTCTTGAGAGCTCCTGCATGAGGGAAGGATAAAACTGTAAAAATAGGTGAAGAGACAGAAGAACAAAGTATTATTATGATACTGTGAACTGGAGTGAAAGCAGGCATGGGTTAATGTAATTTGGATTGTTTCACATTTAATTAACTAATAGTTGATTGAAAAATTCTGCCTGAAGTAAAATAGTACTGGGTATTCAAAATCTCCAGCAGTGTGAGTGCTTGTAGAATGTCTTAATCTGTCTAAAATCAGAAAAAAAGCTATACTTTTTTCCTGACAATGATCCCACTTCATTTTGAATTTTTCTGTTGTGCACAATTGCTTGTCCACCTCCAATGTCAGTTTGCCAGTTTCTCTCATGATTTATCAATAGCAGTTCCCAGCCAGGAGGTTATTATAGTTCAAGTGGAATTAATGTGGCAAAGGAAGTCTATGGGCTCAATGAACAGAAAGATAGGATTGAATTATTACCCAGGAGATGGTGGTTCTCACCCCCTCGCAATGAATTCAGAATCCAGTTGCTCTGACAGCCAAAGGCCAGATTAGTGCTACCTCTATTTTTGCTATCAGCTCTAAACCTTTCACAAACAATACATTCATTATTACTGACTCAGGGGGAAAACAAAAAAGAGGCTTCAGCTGTTCATTGACCTGACCTCATTGTGTATAGAGCAGGGTAGGAAAAAGACACTTACAATGGCAGTATATTAAAAATGAAGTGTGCTGAAAGAAGTGTTGAAACAAGTCAGGTGTTTAGTGAACAGTCACCTTATAATATTTTAGCTATATTGAGAAGGAGGGTGTAAAATCCAGGCTGGTCATTACAAGACTTTTAAAATAAACACAGCATATTGACACAGGTCAAACTCTAGTAAATTAGAGTTCTAACTGGAAGCAGAATCAGGTGTGGTTTAACTCACTATAATAATGGTTACAAGTGATTTCCAAGTTTGAAATGTGATAAATAACCAGGGCTGTTTTTCTGATAAGAACTAGAGAACACACATTAAATGAAGACAAGAAACCACAGAACAAAAGATCAGCAGTTTTTGGCTTTTAAAAATTGCCAAAATGTGGTCCAGGGCTCTTAATAGGTTTAAACAGGGGATTGCTGACATGGGACAAGCTGTATTCTCACCTCTTTGTTTGATAGGGTAATTCGCTGGAGAACCTGTATGCCTGCCTTTTCTGTGTTCCAGAGAGCAATGGGTCTTTTTGTCAGCACATTGGCAGAACCTTGCACCTTTGTCTCTGAGGGAGCCAGCACCACAGAACTCAGGGAAATTTAGAGGTAGGAGTGTCACTTGATATCGTAGGTAAGGTTGGTTAGATTTCTACCCGTTTCCTGCAATGTGGTCAAACACAGTACTTGGCAAAGACAGTACTTACCTTGATAGTTTAGGCTCTGTGTGTGCTGACTGGCTTACAAAATTGAAGTAGGAAAATTTTGCCTGTGCTTCACCCTTTACCTCTTTCTCTGTTCAGATGACAATTTTCATGACATCTGTATGAACCTTAGTGCCTTCTGACCCAATCTGGTTGATCAGATTCAATTATATTTGACAGAAGGGTATTAAAATTGTTAGGAGAGGGCAACTAGACAGCAGGGTAGAGACGAACAACTGAAAAATGTGGAATCCTAAAGAATAACACAATGCCTGCTATAAGTACATATGAATTTTCTGGTAAAACAAGAATGAAAGCAAAGGCATAATCTAACAAATTGATGAGAAATACCATGGTGGGTCTTTTTCTTTGGAAAATAAGGAATTGATGGGGTGTGAGAAATCGTATAGCAACCAACCCACCTCTTTTTTTGATGCCTGTTATGGCAGCACAAGTCACAAGGCACACTATGATGAGATATAAAAGAGTTCTTATTTGCAAAATCCTTGCAAGAAGTACTTTATCAGAGAAAAATGGGATTATTGGATTAAGACTAACTAGTCTGCGGTAGAAAAACAAAAATAAGTGTAACTGCATAGCAGCCTTACTAATGTACTCATTCAGATGAATGTTACTTGCAGTGGCAATAAATTAATTGTTATAGAAAATTTTAGATTACAGACTTCTGGAATTGCATATCTCATAAACAGGAAAACATCATCCTTTTTCTCAACAAGGGCTGAAAAATAAGTCAAAGATAGTGCAAGACTTTCATTTCACTAGTCTCATAGTGATTAATTCATCACAACTGCATTTCTCATACCATACTTTCCCCAGCTGACATGCTGTGGTTTCTGTTCACTAGATTCAGAAATGTCTTGTCTTGTAATTCTCCAATCTTCATAAGCCTCTCCTCAACTCAAATATTTTCTGATTGTATTGGATGTTATCACATGCTACAGACTGTATGTGTATACAGGTATTTGGTTTTTTTGCAATTAACCAATTATTTGATTCAATTGTGGGTGGAGATAAAGGTGTGTGAGGTTTTGGCTCTGGTTTGGATTTTTGGTTTTGGTTTTGGTCTTCTGGTTTGGATTTTTCTTCTCCTACTATCAGTAATTGGAATATTTCTAGACATGATAATATATTAATGATTTTATTATATTCATCTATATTAGTATTCCTCTGACTGGGAGTTGGAATGGGCTGCTCAGGAAGTTGGTGAAATCACTGTCCCTGGAGGTGTGGAAAGACTGGATGTGGCACTCAGTGCCACAGTCTGGTTGGCAAGGTGGTGTTTGGTCAGGTTGGACTTGATGATCTTAGAGGTCTTTTCCAACCTAATAGTGTGTGTGATTCCATGATGTTTTATCTTGGACATCTGAATTACTAAGAACTGTGTTTTCTCTATTAGAATTTAATGGAAGATTTTAACTAAGTTTCTAATGCTTTGAAAAACAGCTGTTCCTTGTTTCTATAGTTATCTTACAGCAACTGATTGGTTATGTTCTGTTTACCTTCTGTTATGATCTTCAGTTCTTGCTTGGGTTAATTCCTTCTACAGATATATTCATTGCTTGCCATTTGTTACAGAAAGAACTATTCAGCTTAGAACAACACAGGTCTATTGTCGGGTGCAAATTCCAGTTCTGCAAGAAATTATGCATTAATTGAGGGGGAAAATACTGGGACAGGTCCTGAAATGTCTTTTGTTTTACTTTTATACAAAAAGGAAAAAAAAAAAAAGAGAGGTATTATTTACATTTGTGTTTAACCCACCTGAAAATGATGTCACACGCAGTTGAAAACTGCCACTGTTGTGGTATAGGAATTGTAGTCTCCAATTTATTTCTCTTACAAAAATCCACACAATGCTTTCCCTCTCCCACCCCCCTCCAGCTGGAGCCACAAAGGACAAAGATCAGAGGTTGGGATGAGAACAATTTACTGGAAACAGCAATGAGGTATGAAAATGAGCGGTAACAGCAACAATATTAATAACAAAAGGTGTAAGAAGAGGAATGATTCACACAGCAAAAACACACAATAATATATAGTGGCTCCTTCCATCCCATTTTCTCAAGCAGAAGGAGCCCCTTCTCCCTGGAAAAGACTGCCTTCTCCCTGCCCCCTGGCAATGACAAGAGGTGGTATAGAATAACCTCTGTGTCCTAGCCATGCCCCCTCCTGGCTACTGCAAGAAATAGCCATTTCCTGGCCAGACACAAGACAGCCACAGTCTGTGAGGAACCACATCCCTTATGTCCCTCCTTCCCTCTCCGCCCACCTTTTTTTTTTTTTTTTTTTTTTTTTTTCTAAAATAGAGATTAGAATGCTGTTTGGATCCTCCCATAAACTCATCATTTCGACATGAAGTGGTTAAGAAAATCACTGAATGTTACAAGACAGATGCTAGAATTACAAAAAATGGAATCACTGTGGAAATGTAAAATCAGTGAAATTTCCATGCTCTATCATCATCATGTATATGTTCATACATTATTGCACAGCTGCTAACTAGTAGACAGACAACATACTTTTCTGATTCACTTAGATTGGTCCATTCCGATGCCTGAAGGAAAGGCAGAGTTAAGCACCACCTCTATAGTGTATTTACAAATAAATTTTTCTGGCCATTATTTACATAATTTCAGTCTTTGCAGTGTTCATAAAACATGGTGAATTCAAAAGAAGATCTGTGCTTAATTCCTGCAATATGAATTTTAAGAGTGCCACAAGAGAATAAATCACATCAGAATAGATTGATTTTCTTTGGAAATATCCCTACAGAACATCAGGATGGGCCATAACACCACTTGAATTCAAGTAATTTGACATCAGTGTGGAAAGGATCTTGTTCAAGAGGTTTTAAATATAATGATCATATTGTCAACCTTTATAATGTAAATTTCATGACAATTTGAGCTTTGTAGCAAATGCTGTCTTGTCAAATCCATTTTTTGAAATATATATTAAGGAAATGCATTTTTGTGTAGAAGGAACGTTAAAGGAATTAATAAAACTTCTTTGTTGCTTCTGATTTAAGGCACTAGCCTTTGCTGCTGCTGCGGTGGTAACTGAAGGGCCTACTGCCAGTAATGGGTCACGCAACATAAATGGGTGCATCTTGAAAAAGTTTGAACAGTATGAAATTTGACTCAGGAAGGCAAAGCACTGACCTCATGACCTCATCCATCTTCAATGAGAGAAATACACAAATTCCTTTTGCTGAGTAGCATACTCATTTAGATCTTTCCTACTCATCTAGCATCTTTCTCTAGATCTTGAGCCAGCTGCCAACCGAAAATGGAAATCTATGACTTCTCATACACTCATGAACTTCTCATATATTCCATTCACTCCCTAATTATTCTTTTTTTTTTTTTCTTTTTTATATCTGAAGCTGGAGGTGAACAGTTCTTTTGCCTAACTCATCTAAAATACTGTGTGACAGTCATGTTCATGAATTGACTTTTCTAGTCTAGCATGCTTCTTTTATTTTTTATTTTTTTATTATATTTTTTTAACTGATTTTGGTCACTTGGCTACCAAACTGTGAGTGGCTACATGTGGAAGCGTTTCTTTTTATGAGAGTGGAGTGGTCTTCAGTGACTTTCTTTTTTACATATGTGTTTTCCTTGGCCTATCCCTGTGGCTCTGCATTTGCTCAAGAGATACTGGTTGTTAGACCATTTCCTTCCCAAAGAAGATGATTTTCACCTCCCTGATAAGTGTGAAAGGCATACAATAGCCTATGCTTTGATTTTCCCATATTCACTTTAGCTCTGCTGATCATGTTGTACACCTTCTTGCCTTTAGAGCTGGACACCCTTACCTCATCAGAGCAATAATTAATTCAAAGTTCATGGTTCCCACAGTATCTCAGTGTTGTTAAACCTTAAAACTTTCTTTCTTGTTCTTTGATAAGTATACTCCCACATGATTATTCAAATTTGCTTCTGCTTTAGGCCTCAAGCATGTTTAGAAGTAAGAGTAAAAAACATATTGACTTCTGAGGAAAATCAGACCTTTAGTAATGATTGTGTGGCTGGGTAAGTTCTGCCAAGTGGTTAAGTAATTCAGAATTAATAGATGGGCAAATATGAAATGGAGGAGTAACATTCAAGTGCCCACAAGCTGTAGCCTCAGCTTTGTGGGCTGTGAAACTCTTTCCTATTCCACTGTTACTCACAGTGAGTGGCATGTGCTATATTCAGATATTGGTGCTTTAATTTGTGCTGCTCGCTTCACATACATTCCAGCATTATTTTATTTTAAGACTATTACTTAATATTTTACAGTTCTATATTTTTAGATCTTAAAATACAATTAGGAGGCTAAGATAAATTTCATAAGAATACAAATCTATACCTTTTCTATTCCATAACCTGATGTCAAGCACTAATTAACATAATTAATATTGATTAAAGAATTAACAGAATTGGATTAAGTTAATAATTTAACAGAACTGAATACTGATAGAGCAAAGCACAGAAAACAGACCCATGAGTGGTTCTATTTACTAAAAAACATAATGACCTCTAAAATTAAGTGCTTGCTGAAGAGTTTCATAGGATTGTGTACCTTAACAGTCATCTCTTCTTTCTGCCCACTTAAAATTTCTTCCTTTTAAAAATAATAATGATAAAAATGATGATGATGATGATGATGATGATGATGATGATGATGATGATGATGATGATGAT
>CM031878.1:34562821-34586896 GCA_018697195.1 Certhia americana
ATGATGATGATGATGATGATGATGATGATGATGATGATGATGATGATAATAATAATAATAATAATAATAATAATAATAACAACTTTACAGTCACACCTTATATACTCACTGAAGCATGAAACCATAAAATACCAAGAAAGTCAAAGTGCTGCTGAACTAGAAATAGGTAATTGACTTCACAGGCCAGTCACAAATTTGCTGCATGTCATTCATTACCAGTATTTTCTTTTTCCAGTGAGAAGTCTTTTGGAACAAACTCTTATCTTCCTGAAGAAACTAAGTGCTCAATATATTGATATAAAAACAGGAAGTCAAGTGTGTTAAGGGAAATTTAAATGAATTACTGAACTACTTGTAAATATCAATGTGAAAATTAACACATAACTTCCTATTTAGCTAAATTATTTTAGCTCTTGTAGAAGCCTGATTTTTGAACAAACCACAGTGTTTTAAGTATTCTGCAAGAAACTTATTGTTATAAATGTTAACTCTTCTTGTAATTCAACTTAAAACCAAGTTTAATTTTCATGTGAGACTGATTAAAACATAAGCTTAGAAATTCAAAGCATGATCTTCATGGCATAAATATAGAACAAGATGTGAGTAGTCCATGTCTTCTGGTGCTGACAAAAAAGTAAATAATGGTGAAACATCACAGTCTGGCAATTCATTCCAGATGATCAATGAGGTAATAGAAAATATCTGTTAATCACTGACTCATTCTCTGTTCACAAGCCTAGTGTTTAGTTAGATTAGAAGCAAATTAACTGAATGATAAAGTGTCAAATTATACATAAACCATGAGATTATTTTGTTCCTAAATTTCTCAGATGGAGAAGAAACTTATGCCACAATTAAGTAAGATATCATCCTTGTGGAGGAATGGAATTTACAAGATATGAGAATAATATTTTGCAGTAATTTGTCAAGTTTTTGTTAGGAAAGTCAGCATTAACCTCCAAATGCAGAAAGTACAGAGTACTTTTTCTAGTATTTTTGAACATCCCCAGTTTGTCCCAGCTATTTAACTGAATTTTCTTCCAGATTAGATGAGATCCACAGTTACCAGTCTCTACCATTTTAACACAAGTTTCTCATTGCCAATGGCAGCTATGGTAAGTAAGAGTAAGAGCTATGGTATTCCAGAGTACACGATTTACACTTTTGTTAGTTAATGCAACAAAAGAGGAATGAAAGACTGAATAAAGCCTTCAGAAATCACTAATGAAGGTATTGATGTGCAGTATTTACTGACTTAAGTATAAGCATTCAGTTTTTTTGCCTGAAATGGGGAAGGAGAAGAAATTATCAAGCCAAAGTATTTTTTCTATTTGTTCACCCATTTCAAAATGCTAATTTAATGTACTGTTCACAACATAGATGAATGATATCTTTATTAGTGATGAGGAATAATATATTAGGAAAGTTACCCCCAACATTTTTATCAATGTTTGCCAAGTGTTATCATGTTCATTATGAAATAAGTGTCTGTAATACAAACTTCAATGAACTTGGAAGTTCTAATGAACTATTCCTGAAAGCAGGAAATGTGTGAGATCTTAACAAATTGCTCTTAAGAGCTATCTGTCTAAAAGCATTTGTTCTTTCTATGTTCATTTAGAAGTTGTGACAAAATTATGACATATCTAATGGTTTAATATCTTGTCTGGAAACAAATCACAATTAAATTTTCAAGGATTTCACAATACAACAACATGCAGTAGTGTTGAAATATTTATGCAGACTTTTCTGTAGGAGAAAAATATTCTAATTCCAAGTTGGGGCACTATGATCCCTCTCTTTTGCCAAAACAGAAAATCTTTCTCTGTTAACCCAAAATGCCATAATATCTACAGCAGTATATGTGCAAAGGGCAAATAATAATGGCAACAACCTTGTATAACCTTAAATAGTGGAGATATTTTAATATCTTCAGGAAGAGAAATTTTTTGAGAAAGTTAGTCTGAGTAAAGTTAACCTCATTCTAAATCTGAGTATGTTCTGTATAGGCGAATCATGGAATCAGAATTACTAATGCTTGGGTTGGAAGGGACCTAAAAGACCATCTGTTTCCAATCCCCCTGTCACAGGCACGGATACCTGCTACCAGACCAGGTTGCTCAGAGCCCCATCCAGCTGGCTCTTGTACACATCCAGAGATGGAGCATCCACAACTTCCCTCACAACCTGTTCCAGTGACTCACCACCCCCATGGTAAAGAACTTCTTCCTAATATCAAGTCAAAACCATACCCTCTTTCTGTTTGAAGTCATTCCCCTGTGACCTGTCACTACATGCTTTTGTATGAAGTTTCTTTCCATCTTTCTTATATGCTCCTTTCAGAGACTGGAAGGGCCACAGTCAGGTCACCCCAAAACCTTCTCTTTTCTGGCTCCAATTCTCTCAGCCTCTTCTCATGGGAGAGATTCTCCATCCCTCTTATTATTTTTGTGGCCTCCTTTGGGCTCCAGCAGGTCCATGACCTTCCTGTGCTTTGACCCAAGAGCTGGCTGCAGCCCTGAGGTAGGCTCTCAGCAGAGCAGAGCAGAGGGGCACAATCCCCTCTCTGGCCCTGCTGCCCACGCTGCTTTGGATGCAGCCCAGGACATGTTTGGCTCTCTGGGCTGCAAGAGCCCATGGCTGGATCATGTCCAGCTTTTCAGTCACCAGCACCCTCATGTCCTTCTCCCCAGTGATGCTCTGCATCTATTCATCCCCAGCCTTTGTTGATACCAGGGGTTTGCCCTGGCCCAGGTGCAGCACCTTGGTCTTTTTACTTTCATGAGATTCCCATGGCTCACTTCTCAAGCTTTTTCAAGTCCCTCTGGATCCTATCCTGCAGGTGTGTCAACTGCATCACTGAGGTTGCTGTCAAATTTGTTGAGGATGCACTTATTCCCTTTGTCACAGTCATTGATGAAGCTATTAAATAACATTGGTCACAATTTGGACCCCTGAGGGACATCATTTGCCACTGATGTCCATCAGGACTCTGAGCTATTGACCACTACCCTCTGGATTCAACTGTCCAATCCATTCCTTATCTACCTAACAGTCCACCCATCAAATCCTTCTCTCTCTAATTCAGAGAGCATGATATTGTGGGAAGATGTCCACATATTCATGGGAACTCCAGAGAAACAAAGCTCAAAGTCAGATCCTTGTTATCTTACCTGAACATAGCACTGAAAGGAGGTGACACGCTGCACAGAAGGTGACTGGCTAGTGGCAAAGGGCTTTGAACAGACTCTGCACTCCATGTTTTACATCCTTCAGTGGTCTGCTCTGATTATAGAGGACTGCACTGTCTTTTATACCAACAGAACAGAGCCACAGAATGGCAGTAGCAGTGACCTACATCAAACAGAAAATGGAAGCAGAAAAGCAAAGGCCATTCCTTGTTTCAGGATCTCAGGGAACAAGGAGGGTAGATCTCAACTGTACTTTTTCCATGATGGTTTTCAACCAAGATCACACATCTACAGGGCAGGGGGCACCAGCAGCTGAAGCCTCATCAACTTTGCCATTAACAGCACAAGAAAATATCTGTGGGCAGCTTGAAGACAAAGGCTGGCAGGATGGGAAGTATTACCTTTTTTACAGATTACAAGATGGGTCATGAAGATGCCCTCAGGGCAGCGGAGTAACCAAAAGGATGCAGATATAGTCATAGCTTGTGTTTTAAGGGAAGGGTGGGATAGCCTCATTGTTACAGCGGGTTCATGCTCATATGAAACTCAGTTTTGTTTCTTTGCAAAGTTTTGCCTTAGGTCACATTAATTTGAAATCTAGGGATATAATTTTAACTCATGCACTCACTCCTGAGAACGAATATCCAATACTTATTTTAATTTTGGTAGTTGGGATGGAACTTTCTAAATTATAACAGACACACCCTATTACCCAATGAGAGGCCTACCCAGAAAACCCATGGTGTTTTGTCTGAGGTGCTAGCACAGCAATTTTAGTTACTTTTAGCATCATCTGTAAAAAGAAGCTGAAACTTTAAAAGTCCAAAAGATATCCTAACAACTTAAGTAAACTCTAAGGATGCATCAGCTGAAGCGAGACTGAAAATCTAATGCTTTATAAATTGCACCCAAAATTCAAGTTTTACACCATTTCTATCAAAACCAGTTTCTCTATTTTACAATTCCATTGTAAAATATAAATTTTCATTTTCTTAGCTTTTAGATACTTTTATAGAGGAGTGAAAATATACCTCACACAATCTCCATACACAATGCACTCTATCCATGAAAATTTCAAATAATTTGCATTTGGAAATAGTTATGCACCATCCATTTTCTCAGTGATTTCTCTAGGACCTGTGACTTTTGAATATGAAAGCAACTACTGAGTGCCCACACTAAGGTTTTGAAGTCTTGCTATCGAGTATTCAGCTTTAAAAACCTTGGTCAGAGCTTTTAAACTGATATACAATTAAAGATTAATTATATTTAGCAATTTCTGAGACTTCACTGTAAAATTAAGACTAGTGGACTTCCTAAAATCAGGAAGCAAAAGATTTTTGGTAAGAAAGAGAAGCTTAAAAGCCATTGCATGGGTGAAAGAATAAATATTAAAATATGTCAGTCAGTTACAGCTGCATGCAGGATAGCCTTAGCTAAAATCATGAGGTTTAGACTGCTTTAAATAATTTTAAAATATCAAACCCAGTTTCTTCAATTTGCATGTCATGGATAAATGTTCTCCTAAAATCAAGTTGTAACTTCTCAGATGCATTGATCAAGCTAAGCTATTGCTGCCTCCTTTGAAATTTTATCTTCCTTCTCACCTCAAGTTCTTACTCATGCCTTGAATGTGACCAGATAGTTGTAAAAAAAAAATCCATGTTTTTCAACCAGTGATCTGACTTGCTACCTAGGAAGTCAGGTATAAGCAGCCAAGAAAAGAGAGTGTTTTGGTCTGCTTTCAGCAGTTGTGACAACTTGTCTTATTTGCCAAATTATGGCCTCAGCAAATTTTGGGATAGCCACAGCTGACTCTGAAGTGATGAAGAGCTAAAGTGCTTCATTAGGGATTTGACAGTTTGCCTGCTTCAGTGAAAGAACTCTATATCCAAATGCTCGTCTACTTCTCTCTGTGATATTAACTGCTCTCAGGCCAGATGCTCCACAATTTTTGCTTGCCACAGCTAAAAAATGTAGAGTTTCAGAGTCTTGGCAAAAGTCAGGTTTTGAACTTCAGAGATCTAAACTCTATATTTTTGTTTCTTATTAAAACAAAAACAGTCATGATTTTAAATGAGAATGTGAATTATTATTTTTCAACCACATTCAACTGAAAAAAAAAATTACTGCATGGGACTCTAAAAAGTACTTACTTTCAGGTAGAAGTAAAAACTGAAAAAGAACTGCTGGTCCCAAAAAATGAACAGTCCAGGAAGTCATGAATCTGCAAAGACAAGTATAATATAAACTACTTTGCAATGTTATATGTAGCAGGTGCTACCCATAACATTTCTACAGTAATATAAAACCATTCATACACGAAGGAGAAAAGCATGTCATCAGGGTTTTTTTGAAAAGATTGATGTTGACAATATTTGTAAAGAAAATTTCTGTAATACTCAGATTTGTAGTGCTGTTGAATACTCATTCAAGTTTACCTGAGCAACTACTGTCAGTTCTCTGCTTTAACATCTGTCAATTTTATAGTTGTGTAGAAGGTTTTTTTAATATCTTTCCTCTCCACCCTTTACACCTTTCTTATTTTGTGTGGGGTGGCATCCAAATAATTATTTTCCATTTTTTTTCTTTGTCATATACCAATATGAAAAGCAGATAATTTAATAAGTTAAAAAAACCACCAGAGTTTCTTTCTGCCCAAGAAATTTGGGGACTTATAAATTGGGGTTTTTCTCTATAAATCTGCCTTTATATGCGAAGCACTGAATTAGTTATGCTGAAGAATTGCTGTAGGAGAATTCTTTTCCCTACAGAGGTAGTCTTGGGCCAGTGCAGCAGTGGGACTATGTCTCTTCTCCCAGGAAATGTCTGCCAGTGGGGGCCAGGGGACCAGTAGTCCCTGGTCTGCAAATAAATATTATTAGTTCAATAGCAATAACAACAGTAAATATTGGGCAAGTTAACACCTGCAAGGCACAATCAGAAACTTGGGAAGAATTTTCTGTAGAGGAAGTCAGATCTTTGGTTCTTTGGGGAGAAAAAAAATGGGTTGATATAGAAACAGAAGAGGTGAACTACTCATATTGTACATCTGAAAGAGGCAGGGGTCTGTTATTTCCTGCTAAGTTGCAGGTGGCTCAGTGCCTTCTCTGAATGCATCTGGATGTCCCTAAATGCAAGCTAATGAAGCGACTTCCATAGAGGGGCTGCTCTACAGGAATGGACAGAGTGGTTTGAGAGGCTTCCTTAAAAAGAGGTTTTCGCACTGGTATCTTCATCATGGCAAACCAAAATTAATCACTCACCCTCTTTGTGTGTGCTGTTCAAATTTTCGTCTGAACTGTCTAAGGCTGAACGCTTCTCTGGCATCAGGTCTTCTGTTCTCTTATGACTACTGCAGCTGCTACTACATCCATTTGTGAATTTGATGGAACACAGGACATCACAAAGTGGGTATTGGTAGTTAAAGAACAAAAGACAACTATTATTTTCTTTCATATCTTAAATGATTGAGAGACAGTTATTTGATTCACATAAAACATATTTGAGAATCCAAGCTTATATACTTTCTATGCATTGATACAATAACTATTAAATAGCTGCATTAAAAAGTGCATCATTAGTGATTTCCTTTAAAAAAAATAAAGAAACAAATCCAGATGGGAACACAAACGGTAACAAAAATTATTATACTCTTTACTTTGAATGTCACCCCCTCTCTGCAGGAAAAATGGAGATGAAGTCATGAAGTCTTGTTCTGCTTCTGAGTCTGGTCTGGATATCATTCTAGATAGAGTGTAGGTGGCTATCAGTGCACTGTAGGAGGCTGCTTCATGCTGATTTAGATGACTCAAGCTGACTTTCTGATCCCCAAGTGTTGGCAGTGGCTCAGACCTCACCTGAAACAGGATCCAGTGAGATATTATGAAGGCATCAAGCTCATCTATGAATTGGTGCCTACCAAAATTCTAGCAATCAATGGCTTTGTCAGAGTCTTTGCATGATCACTGCCCTCTGAACATGGGTATCTTTTGGGGAATGGTGTAACTGAAAGGCAAGAGTGCTATGGAGAATGTACTGCATTAATCTTTTCTTTCCCCTTGTCTGCTGAAGCAAGTTTTCCAGTGGAAGTATTTCCTTATAATAAGAAGAACCCTGAACATATGGACCATATGGTAAATCTACAGGATACTATTTAGGATTTTATTTCTAATTAAATTTTAGCAGTGTTTGAGCCTAAATCTCATTATTAGTTAACAGGATTTGTCAATTAAACGTATGTACCTTGGAAGCATTTTCTCCATTAAAGTATAGTCTTTGTACATTGCCAATTTATTCATGTATCTTGAATTTTTTTAGGGGTGTGCCTAACCAACCATTTTTTTAGCAGCATTGTAAATTCATGCATTACATTTATTCAATTAAGGGTTGTTTTAATGTGTTCAACTATCCTATCACTGACCTGAGTTTTCATTCAGTTTTCATTCTGTCCCCTCATTACACATTCTTTAAGAGGATTTCACTTTAGTTAGAGTATTTAAATTACTGTGCAATAAATCTATTCTTTTAATGAGTTTATTCCTGTTTTAAGGTATTAATTAAAGTAGGTTGTGGAAGAAGTAGATACAGTAAATGGATAAAGTAGTGTCCAGGCAAAAGGTTAAGGATTTGCTGTCATTATACAGAATGAAAATCTTTCTGGAGACATCTCATTAATGGAAAAACCTTTCTCTCTTACATGCACCAACAAGAAGTTCATTACTCAGTGAACTTTTGCTTATCAGGGATTATTAGTTCTTTTTTTCTTTTAGAGAGACTTTATCCTCTAGTAACTAACACATTCATGCCTGTGGTATGATCTTGGCTTAGCTGTGTGAAATAGTAATGGATTGAGACAGCTTAGGCCATGAATTTCCTTACTGGACAGAGTGGGAGGGTGGAAAAGTAAACGACAACATCAGTGGAGTATTTCACATTCAAAGTGAAAAAAAACCTTGCAAATTTAATTCACAGACTGGGAATGGAAATGTCATTGCCTCGCTCAGAGGGTTAATCACTTTCTAATTTAAACTGGCAAATTTTTTAATGACACTGTGAAATTAACAGCATTTTATTGTGTTAATTATCTGCAGGACACTACATCATTACTTCTAATAAATGTAAATGGGATTGCCTCTCCTAGGACAATATAGAGACAAGGTGAATTTTTATTGGCTATTTACTCGATTTCAGACAAATTGTTCGCCCCCCTACTGCCATGTAACGCATATTCAATATGGTTTAATGCACTACCTTGTCTTCTGTGCATTTTAGTCAATAAAGTATATACGGGTATTTTAAAGGTCATTACAGCTCCTTGCCTACTCAAGATAATTTTCATTTAAGGCAAGGCTTATGTTAAAAATCTCATCAACTGTATTGGAACTAGAATGTAGGATTGTAGAGTTTAAGTATATCAATAATTAGATATTCAGCTTTTTTTGACAGGCTTGAAATGCATACTAGCACATACCTTTGTCAAAACAGACAGGAGAGTACTTTTCCAGTAGGTGTTCACTCAGCATGCTTCATGCTGCAATATTAAGCAATGAAACAAATTACTTAAGAGGTATTTACAAAGCTTTACAAAGAAGAAAAAAAAGTAGAGTGTTCTCCTTTGGCAGAAAACTCTTTTCAATCAAAGATTGAAACTTTGAAAATATGAAATTGTCAGACAACAGAAAAGACAGGTTTCACACCCATAATGTCCACAATTCAAAATTCACTATGACAAAACTACAGTCAGCTTTCTTTCTTGATGTACTGGTTTGGCCTGGTTTTTGCAGCAGGGGGGCCACAGAGGTGACTCCTGTGAGAAGCTGCTAGAAGCTCCTACTATGTCTGGCAGAGCCAATGGATGATGGATCAAAGATGGATATGCTGTTGGCCAAAACTGGGCCAATGAGAAATAAGTATTGGTAACATCTCTGTGATGACATATTTAAGAAGAAAATCAAAACAAAATCACAGGGTTTTTGCTCCTAGTCAGGGGAGGGGAGGAGGTGAGAACATGTGAGGGAAACAACATGGAGACACCAAGGTCAGCAGAGAAGGAGGGGAGGAGCTGCTCCAGGTACTGGAGCCAAGATTCCTCTGCAGACCGTCGTGAGACCATGGTGAAGCAGCTGTGCCCCTACATCCCATGGGGATCCATGGGGGATGCAGAGATCCACCCACAGCCTGTGGGGATCCATGGGGGATGCAGAGATCCATCCACAGCCCCTGGGGGAGATGCCCATGCTGGAGCTGGAGGAGGCTGTGATCCAGTGGGAAACCTGGTGGAGAGATGGCCCCTGCTCCCATGCTGGATAGCCTGTCCTTGAAGGGATGCATGCCATGGAAGAGTGACCTAGGCTGCAGCACTTTTGGGAGGACTGCTGCCTGTGGGATGGACTCAGGTTGCAGCAGGTATGGTTTGGCTGCTGCTCCTGAGAGTGGACCCACTCTGGAGAAGTTCCTGGAGAACTGTCTCCTGTGGGAGGGACCCCACGGTCTCACAGGGGAAGGACTCCCCTCCCAGAGCAGAAGAAGAAAACCTCAGGTGATGAACTGACCCAAACCCCCATGTCCTGTCCTCTACACTGTGGATGGGAAGGAGGGAGGGGCTGGGGAGAAAAAAGGGCTTGATTTACTTCTCATTTTCCTCCTCTGGATCTGTTAGTAATAAGTTTCACTTTGCAGCATCAGTTGAGCCTGTTTTGTCCTTGAAGTGATTTTTCTTGAAGTGAGGTCATGAGTTCGATCCTCACACAAGGCACCACTGTGTGGAAACCCCTTTGCTTTACCAGATTCTTCTTTTCAGGGTCAGGATTAAAAGTGAGAGAGACAGAATTTGTGTTCAGACTTGGATGTTTATTGCTATTTTATCTAAATTACAGCCTCACTGACCGAGAGTGCTTCTACATGCTAAGTTAACAAGGCAAAAATGGAGTACAGAGTAAAGTCTTCAAGGTCTTTTAAGCCTGAACTACCCAATTATGAGATGCCAACTAATTTATTTTAACTTCTAACCAAATAACTAGATACCCATGTCCTTCACTGTGGAATTTCTCAACTAATCACATAAAATTACCCAAAGTTTTGAAGAAGGAAGAAGAGTAACCCTAAACCCTCCATCTTATTACATATATATTATTTTAACCCATTGCCTTAAATTCTAAATTTCTTACCCTGTGATATAAAACACTTCTATTCAACTACACTCTCACAGACTCAGTGCAATCACTTAGCTTTGGAAGCCTTTCCCAAGGCCTCAGGTCAAAAGTAGTGTATCTTTGTGGATCATTCCCTGTCAACACAGAAAATCTGAAATTCTGTGTCCAGGGCTACAAGTAAATTTCACTTTGCAACTTCAGCTGAACCTGTTTTGCCCTTGAAATGACTCTCCCAGTCATTATTTCAAGTCATGAAGCCTTCATTAACATTTTTTTCCCCTCTCTCCTTTGCTCAGCTGGGGCAGGTGAGGGTGAGCGAACAACTCTCATAGGTGCATGTGTTGGGGCAGTGTCAAACCACAACACCAGGATATATACTTTTCTTCACCTAATCTATCAATCTATCTATCTATCTATCTATCTATCTATCTATCTATCTATCTATCTATCTATCTATTTATCTATCTATCTATCTATCTACATCTGTCCATCTGTCTGTTACAGTTTGTAGGTGATCTGATCTTTTAAAAGTGTATCTTTGCTGTTACATCAAGAGCCACATTCCTAATCTCTTTATGTAAAGATATGGAAAGGAGAGGCCAGTATTTCCATGACAGGATTTCAAGATTTTTGAAGATGTTTCTGACCTTTTGAATGTTTATCTGATCATTCTCACTACTTCTGTGAGAATAGCTGGGGAAGAGATATAAAGTCACAAACAAGAAATATATTGATCATAGAATAAGAGAGTGCATTGCTAGCATAGACCCTAAAAGAGCTTAGTGTTTTTCTGAACCATAATCACTTCCCTTCAAATTGGGATCTTTAGTGATGTCACTGAAAAATTACTCCATAATTTGGCATGCACACTTGCTGCACTGTGAGAAAAGACCTCTGAACATAGATCTTAACCAGCCTAGGACTTGAATCTGCTGTCTACTAGTGATACTCATGGTGGCTTTATTGATTGCCTATGATAACAGTGACCGGTCATGAATCTTCGGTGATCTCTCTCTTTTAAGGTGTCATGACATAGGCAAGGATTTCCCAAGTTGCCATGCTGTTTAGGAGGCACACATCCAGACGGCTTCCTACTCACCATAACCAGTTCTTCAGAAATAACCTCCTTAAGCCTCTTCCCCTTGAAAGCATCTGTAAGCGGCTGAAGGTCATGATTGTTCACTCCCAGATCAATATACCATTAAATTGTGACAGAAAGCACTACCACACTATTAAGTCTCCAGTAATACCCTCAATAATCCTGATAAAATGATGAACTATTTTAACCTCACAATGTCTGCGAACAGTAGCTTGAAAACACATCCCAGTAAGACAGTACTGAGATAAAACCTATGGAAATCCTACCTTTTAGGTATTATTACCCTAAGTGATTCACCTTGTTTGCTTTGTACCCTTGTCTGTACTAAATCAGAGCCGCACACTACCACTTGAAATCAGGTTGTGCAGAAGACTCAGCTGGGGCTGTTTTGCTAAGGTCTCCCAGTCCTAGCAGAAATTCCTGTTAGACTGAGGCCTCCTGTAACTCAATTACCCTTTTCTAAGTGAAGAAGCAGTGATGTGTCCCTTTAACAGCTCAGGGTATCTTGGAGTAAAGGGAGACTTTTGGTGAGCAAGGCACCACTAAGTGGAAAAATGCCATAACTTACCTAACATGACAAAACCTGTTGTGACTGACACAAAAGGAAATGTAAATTGGTTGCATTCATTCACCCTTTCACCCCCATATTAAAATGCAGCATATTGGACAACACACTGTAAATATAGTTTTATTAAAAAATTTCCCTCAAAGAGAAAACACACACCTGAAAACTTCTAGTATGCTGGCAGTTGACTAATAACCCACACCTTACCTTCTTTAGCCATCAGCTCTCCCCAGCAGATCTCCCTTGATATGTTACTGGCCTAAATGTATGAAAAGATAGGAAACAACAAAGCTTCAGGTCAATTAAGGCTTCCACTGATCTTGTAGTGTATCATATATAATGAAGGAGTCTAAACTCTCTTGGCTGTATCCTAGATACTGCCCTAGATGCTTTAATTAGGAAAAGAGACCCTTTTTTTAACGGTACTAATAACCTCATCTAATTTATCTTCAGGGGTTTTTTAGACAATGGGAAGAGGCAGCATTTAATTTCATTTGCACTTTGACATTTCTAGTATTTTAGGCCATCAGTCTTTTATAACACTACAATGCTGTGATTTTCTTGAGCCCTCCTATTAGGTAAGGTACAGCTCCTGAGGAAGAGGTGAGAAGAAAGAAATTTAAAATAGCTTTTTGCAATTTGATAAGCAGCAATAGAAAACTGAATTGAGAGATGGGATAAATGCACTTTCCACTAACATGGAAGACAGTGTCAGAAAAGGCACCAGAGCTGGCCACAAGCAGAAGGTTGGCACCCTCTGTGGACATACTTTGGTGAAGAGATTGGTAGAATTTGTTAATCTGAACTCTAATCATTTTGTCATTATGGCTCAAGACTTTCCTTCCCCCTCCCCCCTCCCCTCCCCTTTTTTTTTTACAAAAAAAATGGCTTATTTAGCACTCAGATTCACAAATGAACCCAGAATGAAGCAAAACACATGACAAAACCTTAGAATATTTATGGTAATTATTACGCACTGTCATGGGATTGATATGCCTAATGCAATTGCTGGGCTTTGAATCCCCTGTACAAACCTTGCATTTAAAACTATTTAAATGAATAAAAGGACTAGTTCCAAGAATCCTTTGTGTCTGCCTGTGTAGTAGCATTTATACTACTTTCTGGTATTATAAATTAATTTCTATTTTGCAAAGTCCTCCTGAAATCTCTCAGCAGGATGTCAAGTCAAGTATCTGGTATTGGATTGTTTCTACAAGGAAAGCTTTGTCTACGATATTAGCAACCAAATTGCATAGTAGTTTGCAACACTAGCTAATACTTCTCCAGTGCATGCATAAAGCAGTTTTTTAAAAAGGACTTGTTCACGTGTCCTTTCTCTCAATCAGCACAAGCAGCTGATTGTGAATGAGAACTTAAAAGAGTATGTTTATTACACTATTTATTTGTATGAACAAGAATATGTTAAAGTTGCCTAGAGAGAGAAAAGTACTTTTCCCTGAGAACTGTCCTACCAGTTTAGCCAAACCAATTTTCTTTTTTTTTTCATAAGGAAAATAAATAAGCAAACACCAAGCTCTGTCCTTATAGCATATTTCTGCAGGTTTCAAGTAATGGAAATTGGAGTTTAAAAACTTCAGTGGAATCTTAATATAAGTGCTGTCATTGGCTAATATAGGAAAAAATTACTGCTTTACACACCTCAAAATTTAAGGTTTGTTTTAAAGGAAGCCTTATTTCACTAATACTTGTTAGTCAGGAAATGAAAATGTCTTACTGCATCAGAGGTTCTACTTTGTACCACGCATTCACACCATAACACAATAGAAACAGTACATATAAAAAAATTATGTCAGCACTCTTTTTCCTGCAGTCATGGGTTGTCCCTCTACTTGTTTCCATGCTTTATTGTAGATTTCTATGTTTGAGTCTTAGTTTCAAAAAGATGCCACTTTCCATTAGGGTCTAAATTAAAAATAAAGAAAATAAATGGATAATGATGACATACCATTCATTCATTTCATTGATGAACAGAGTCCTCTTTTGCTCAGAACATACTATGAGTTTAAACAATGTGGGTTTTGTGATACACTTTTGGTACAAGGACCCCACTTGGAGTACTGTATCTTGCTCTGGAGTCCTCAGCGCAAGAAAGACATGGAACTGTTGGAGGAGAGGAGAGCCACAGAAAAGATTGAAGTGATAGAACAACTGAGAGAGTTGGGTTTATTCAGACTGAAGAACAGAAGGCTCTTGAAAGACAACATTGCAGCCTTTCAGTACTTCAAGGGCTTATAAGAGAGATGGGGACATCCATCCTCTTTTCAGCAGGACCTGTAGTAAATAGGGCAAAGGTAGTGGGGTTTAAACTAAAAGAGAATAGATTCAAACTAGACATAATGAAACATTTTTTAACAAGAGAATGGTGAAACAGTGAAACAGGTTGTCCAAAGAGGTGGTGGATGTCCCATCCCTGGAAAATTTCGTGGTAAGGTTGGATGGGACTCTGAGCAAACTTGACCTAGTTGAAAATGTCCCTGCTGTTCTCAAGGGAGTTTGAAGTAGATGACCTTTAGAGGGCCCTTTTAATCCAAACCATTCTATGGTCCTATGTAGAGCCTGCTACAGCAGATACAAATAATGATTTGAATATATAGTTTGTGAGCTACTTGTATCAAAAAACTGAGTATATGGTTGTGCAAACAACTTCATTTCCTCAAAAAAGAAGAGACTTTTTTTGCATTATTTTTACTGGTTAGACCAAGAATTATGTTTGAGCTCTAGCATGAAGAGGTTGATAGATCTGTATTATTTTCTTATGTCTCTGGTAAAGTTGATCATTTCACAAAATGCAAAGTTTGTTGTGTCCAAATGTAAGCCCTTTGCTGAAAAACCACAACATATATTTTTTTATTTTTTTTCCCCCCAGTTTTTCTGGATTGCAAGGTCTCAGTTGGGAAGGAAGATTATTTGCTGTTCTTGGCAGAAGATCACAGGTCACCAGCATTGTTCCTGCTGTTCTGAAAAGAGCTAGTATGGGTCAGGCAAAGATGCCTGCTATGCAAAGGTTCTCTTCTATGTCCTTAACCTCTCCTTGTAGAATTGAATGATGTATAGCTGGCATCTTTCTCCCTTCCAAAGAAAAAGGATTCATTGGAAGCTGTAAAAACTAAAGGAACATGAAAAAATAGAAGCACAACAAACTTTTTTTTTTTTTTTTTTTTTTCCAAAACGACAATAGAATGACAGCCAGCTAGGAATATGGTATTATATCATTAATGTTTAACTGAATGGAAGTGGGTAGAAGGGGATTTTGGGTTTTCAGACTATTTCTTTTAAATATAGTTTTATTCAATGGTATTGCTTTTCAGCTGAGTGAATGCTCATTGAACACCTTATTAAAAGTAGGCAAACCTCAGTCTTTGCAAATTTGCAGTACTTCTGAAAACATTTGATATGTAAGTGTCACTGAAATCAGAGTCAGAGAAACACTACACCTTTCTTTTGTGGAGGTGTGCTTTGTTTTAAAAATAAACAGCAGGTTGATTCTATGTATTAGGATAGAAGCTTTCATATGCTACCCTTCCAAAACTCAAAGTTTTATTCATGTCTATTATAGTTGCATAGCATATATGACCCTGCATGTGTCTATTGAAAAAAATCATAAAAATGCAAGAATATACTGCATTTTTTTAAATCCAAACTTTTGCAAGTTTCATTTCTTCATTACATCGGTTATCTCTTGATTTTTATGTCATTTTTTGCATATGAAGTGGTGCATGGAACAAAAACCTCTACTGTCCTCAGTTGAATAAGAAACTATATCTGCTTTGTATTTTGTGATTAAAATATATTCCTTTCTTTCAACTTCTTTTTGAGACAAAAATAATTAACATTTTGTCTGGCATTGGTCTGCATCTGTAAGTATAGCCTGCTGATGACTTATCATTTCACAGTCTCATCTGCATTGTTAAACAATATTTGAAACAGAGCATAGTTCCCTTGATATACAGTAACACTATCACCCCCTCTCCAAATTGTGAGTAGCTTCTTGTTTCTGAAAGATTAAAATAATTATTGTGGTTACCTAAAAATCTGCTGACTCAGTACTTGATTTGAATGCTGATTGGATCTCTAATGAGCTAAAAGTGCATTTTGAAAATTGGATATATCTGAGGAAAGTAATTAACAAAAAATACGTAGCTATACATACAATAGCTAAGTGCAGAACCCTAACTGGATTGATGCTGCAACTGGGGATATCTGCAGTGTGATAATATCACCATGCCACTCTGTTTATTGGAAGTGGATAGCCTAAGAAGAAAAGTAGGTAGTTATCTTTTGCAAGTCACTAGTGGTCTAACTCCTAGTGGGCTTTTTCCTCGCCCATCAAAAAACTATTGTTACATGGCAAAAATTGACATGATTAGAAATCTCATCAGAGTGCCAGCATGGAATTATAGTGATACAGTAGAGGTTAGGTCCGAAATTCAATTTCCAAACTGTGAAGGAAGGTTAGCCTGATGTCTGTGCTACTCGGAGTTATATATAGGTGAGTTCATTTAGGAAATTATCCAAATAATCACCCCTTCTCTCATCATGCCAAACAAAGACCATCCTTGCCATTAGAAGAGCAATGAATTCCTGACTTGCTCACCGTGGATAAACAGAAGGGCTGAGAGAGGAACCCAGTAATTTTGTTTAATAATGCACATAGCAGCACATACCTAGTCTACAATCTTTCACCTTATGCACTTTATGTAGGAAGAGTGTCTAAAATGCAGCCATTTGGGGACTTGGATGCCATCCAAATGCTATAATCTGTTAATTTGTCTATTAAAGCTGGATTTTTGCTCTAGTCAAATTTGTTGCACTTCTCTGCATTTTTTGTCTTTCTGATACTTCCTATTGGAAGACAGGGAACCAGACAGAACATTATCTTGTCACTTAATATAATCATATAATCATATTTTGCCTTTTTCCTTTCTTTCCCCTTTCTCAATGCATTCAAAAAAAGTTTGTTGACACTTTTAAAATGTTTTTCTAATTATCTACGTTCAGTTTAAAACTGGTATTTACTGGCTCAGAATTTTTTTCCATTCACTCTGTGCTGCCTTGTGAATTTCTGTACCTGCTATTGTATTGACTAAATTTCTATGTCTAATCTAGAAAAAAGGTGGAAAACTAAAAATGTCTCTTTCCTGTTTGGCTGATACGTTAAGCAAATGTTTTGGGAATGACAATTAATCATCTGAATGAGAAAATATGCATGCATGAATGAAAATGCTAATAATTCGTTGTTCACTGTTTTACTGTTTACTCTATTGAGGCAGTACAGAAAATATTATAATCCTTAAACCACCAGAAATACCACAACTAAGAATTAGTCATATTAAAGTGTTCCCTTGAATCACTTAAAAACCTGGAAATTATTCATGTGAACTTTGTAGAAATATAAATATTTATCACAGCAGGCAAAACAAGGATCTGATTGCAAGTAATTCATTAAGTGGGTCATTTCTAAAATACAAAAATTCTTCTCAAATAGATTGATGAGTTTTAATTTTACCTTTCTTCTTACTTGCTTCTTCTTTTCTCTCATTTGAAATTGAGTTGAGTTCTGCACAGACAGAAATAATTTGTATATCAGCGTTAATAGGAAAAAGCAAGCAACACTGAAGCAAGCTAAGTCACTCTAAAACAACAGTATTGAGTTCTGTAGAAGTTGTAAAAACATAGAGATCTGTGTGATGACATCAGCAGAGAGGAACTTCAAAAGGCACAATGGTAAGGGAAGTGATCGGAAAAAAGCCAAACTAAACACAACTTACCCAAGAATTAATTAAAAAGTTACCTTACATAATGAAAAGACGACATATTATGTGAAAAATCAATAGAGTTTAAAAGCTGTGCAAGGAATGTCAGGTAAAGAAAAAGGCTAATATATCTTTATTAGGATTCAAGAAGCATGGAAATGAAAATAACTGTTGCTGGGATAACTTATTCAAAGAATGCAGGAACATATTCAAAATGTACTAGGTAAAGTTTCATAGGGACAGAAACAAGGAAATGTCAAGTAACTACAATCCTCTATTTATACAGCAACCTTCACTGCAATTGCAGCTAAAGCGTTCTTGATTTCCTTTTTCAAATCAGTGTGTCTGTGTACGTGCACATGAACGTGTGACTGCACAAATTGCTTAAATGCAGAAGGCAGTGGAGCAGAACAGAGCAGCTGTTTAGAACTGCACAGCAACGAGACATGGCACTTTAGAACAGGAAGTAAAGGAGAATATGGTATCCAACTGAAGCTGCTGAAGGGATTTTATGTCAACAGAATGCAATTACTAAAACTGGAACATTTCCAGAACAATAGAACTAGCATAAGGGAATAATCATTATTGCCTGAAATTGAATATAGCAAAGGAGTTAGTTAGGCAGAGATAACTTGTTCAGAAAAGGGAACAACATGAGATGGCAGAAGAAATTGGAAAGGGTTATAAAAGGCATAGACTCCTAATAATGAGTGATTGCAGTTATAAACTAGGTCATATTGAATGATAGATATGAATCAAGCAGTTTTACAGATGTTAAAATTATTTGATCTTTTATTTTCTAAAGGTAAGAATTAGGGCCAAACCTTTCTCTGCTTGTTCCTTCAATGAACTGTGGGTGCACGTGAGAGGAAAACAGCATCTGGCTAGTAAAATAGATCTGAAGCTTGCCATAGCTATGAGTAATGCATGGATATGTGACAGTAGACTCAGAGGCAGCATCTCTGCAAAACAACCACAAGCTGTTAAAGTTTGCCATTAGATTTGGAGACTATCTCTGCTCACCTGCTGAATTTCTCTGTGTACATTTCAAAGAAACAATACGTAGAGAAAATAGAAAAGGTTGAAGATCTGAAGGTTTTAAAGAAGGTTTGCTGTTCTGTGCAACAAAGAAACTAAGGCTGACAACTATAAAAACTAGAATGAAAAAGTGTACAGCTACTTCATGTATCTCATAATTTCACTTCAATAGCTTTGTCAATGATGAAAGCAGAGGCCAAAGTTGTCAGCTGCTGTGACTCTGTGTAACAGAGTTGTCTGTCTGCTGTAACATCTGTGTTAATTTAATCCAGTTGAGGGCCTAGGAAGAACATTTAGCTATGTGTTTCATTCCATCTGTGCAGACAGCATTGTAAATGCACCTTTCATGGGGTGTGTGATTAGAAAGGATTGATAATACATGCACAATGTTACCCTACAATACCAGAGAATAAATGTGATAACATTTGCTAAAATTGATGAGCTGTGATTTTTCTGAGTCATAAGTCACCCTTTCCTAAGATATTTTTATTATTTTTCTCTATGTCTTAATTCTTTGAAAACTTAAGTAACTTTTATGTAAGTCATTGGAGAGAGAGAGAGAATAAGGAATGAGAAAGGCAACACAGAGGCCTCTATATGAGATATTTGACTTAATGAAACATTAATCAGCTTGAGCTCACACAATGTGGTCATGCTTATCATATCTGAAAGAACTGTTAGAGTAAGTATCTGAAAGGCTTCTCAGAGAAAAAGCTATGGACATATTTTACCTGGATTTTAGTAAAAGCTTTTAATACAATTCTATATATGAATCTAATCCAGCAGCTAATCACTAAAATTATTATGAGGTGAGCTACTTGACTGGATTAAACTCTGGTGTGTGAGTTGATTTGGTTTAGGGTAGAAAGACTAGGGGAATTTAGTTAGAGAAACAGGTCCCCTTGCTGTTCTTACCCCTTGAACTGATATTTAACTTGTTAATTTGTCTGTTAAAGCTGGATTGTGATTGAAATGCCTCTCTTTTTTCACTGTCATATCAGTATTCTTTCATGGAGGCATTAGAACTTTTTCCTTTGAACAAAATTAATGAACAAATCTTGGCTTTTGAGAAGTTGTATATTTTTATGTTTTCAGTAGCAAAACCTATTTGTATTGAAATAGCTGGTATCTGCCTACAGAACAATGACTTTAGGGAGGAAAACAGGGAAAAAATTAGAAAGATAAATATTAAATATTTTATTTCTTATTATTGTTCTGATTTCCCTAATTTATTTTTTGTCTTGCAGCTTTTTGCTTTTCTCAGTGGGTCTCTCCTATGCACATTTAGTGGTCACAGCTACTGTGAGTGTAGCAGAAAAACATTAATGAAACTAATCACACTTCCAAAGCTCTTCCAAGACTCTTGGACCATTTATAGCTTCATTAAACCAATGGGTGTACAAGGTAGGACGTTGTGGTTTTGCAAGTGTATGTGGTCCTTTCAAGCACACAGAGCTGAAAACACTTACAGAGCTTCTGATTGCAATATTTCCACTCTTCCCCCATGTTTTCAAAAACTCCAAAGGTCAGCATATTTCCATAGATTCATAGTTTCCTCATTTCAATAGGCTTTACCTCTCTTGATGATATTTGGAGATAGAAATGGCAAACCTGTCTGTAAGCTAGATTAACTTCCATGGATTGTTCAGTGGTTTGCTAAAATATTTCCAGTCCTCCTTCCCATAAATTTCCTTGCTTTTTGGCTGACCAGACAATGTTTTCCTCCAGCATGGCTCTTACAAAGGCTGAACTGCTCATTGATCTCTCCCTCCAGACCAGAAATAAGGCAATTTCAACTCTCTATCTGTACAATTCTCAGCAGTCAGTGGTGCAAATCATAACCATTTGAATGGCAGTAAGGTCTGCAAAGGAACACTCCATGTTCCTTTGGGTTCAGATTCTATACGATTTACCTATCAAAATTATATCTCAGCCATAACTCAGTGCTTACTACCAATTTCCAGCAATATACAGTAATTAATTATGTCATGTTATGCCTGTTCCTAAGATTATGATAAGGAGAATTTTCAAAAGTGGTGAACTCTCTAAATGTTTCTTTTTATGTTAAGGAATGACATATGGCAATAAAATAGACTAAAGAGTGCTACAGACTTGTGTATTTGCACATAAGGTGCTTAAGGATGTATAGTCTCAGGTTTTCAGAATTTGTTTGAAGACAGGAATCAGATTGGAGGTAAAAAATAAAAATCAATTTGGCTTCCATTTTTGACAGCAAATTCCTCCTCTAATATATTTGTTTTCAGCAATATGTCAGAGATTCTTTTCAGTTTCAGGGTATGGCTACCATTGAGAGAATTTCATTCCTTAAAACACATAGGTTCTTGAACAATTTTGACACCAAAGCATATGTTTGCTACTGCTCAGTTGTCTTTATATTGAGAGGTCAAGAAAAACCCCCACAGGACATGCAAAATCTGGGGAAAAAAACCGTATGGATTATATCGTACTCTGCAACCTGCTGAGGATGGCCACCAACATTAAGATTAAAGGGATCAGGCACTACGTCTGGAGACGCTGTCCTGTACAACCTCCTATTATGGTCCTTCTTATGAGATGGGACTTATTCTGGATTTATGTGTTGTGAACATAATCCCTGCAGGAGAAACACTTTCTGATAGCACGACTTGGCAGAAAAATCACTTCTCACTCACCTGTAGAATTATTAAACAACTCCTCAGCCTTATTTATTGCTGTTACCCACACTTCTCTTTCTTCCTGTTTTTCAACTGGCAAATAGACCTTTCTACAGAACATGAGCCCTGCAATTCTTTTTAGTGTGGAAACACAAATGTTTTATTCAGTTCTTATATCTTTGCCCAGAGCACAAAGCAAGTCCTTAATAATTTAGTCTAACAGATGACTCAGAATCATCATATCCTGGGTTTAAACCATAGCTATTCATGGACTGAACTTAGTATTATAGCTTTTAAATTCATGACTTTAGGAGCAGACAGTATTTATAAAAGAATATTGTATACACTTTTTGTACTAAATGTCAAACTATTAAGGTTTCTATTTCCTAACTTTTCCAAAGATTAGGGAAAATACAACTTAGTTGCTATACTTCATAGAGCTGAAAAAGCTTGAGAATAGTCTTTGTGATTTCAGCCTCTCTGCTGCCGTCTTCATAATGCTGCAAGAAAATTACTTTGAAGTACTTTTTAACAGTCATTCTTGGATACATAGCAATTACTGTTATGCATTTTATGAAATCATCCTATAGGACTTTGGTGTATCTCCCTGCTATGGGATTTAGGAGTCAATTTCACAGCTTCATCAGAAAGGATCACTCTTCAACAACTGCTTTGCCAGATAGATTTTTTTACAGATAATGTGTTCTTTTCTAGCATAAATCTCTCACCATAATCCAGTTTGGAGACACATGGGAAACACATACAAATATAGGGCTAAAAATAAGCAACTTTTTCTCTTACATGACACATTTCTCAATTGAGTGGTATATCTATCTCACCTGATCTCATGTAGTGTGATGCCTAGAAAGACTGACCTGGAACAGAGTCAGACAGAGCAAAAGGAATAAAACAGGTTTTATTCAAATTTTTATTCAAAAACACCAAAAAAGGTGTTTATTGAAAGGCCTCAAAGGGATACACCTTGGGCACTACAAGGTTCTGGCCAGGGTTCCACCCAGGTTGAATTCAAGGTGGGTCCTGGTCATGAGTTTCTACAGTTTTATAAGTTTTGGTTCATGTACATATTGGAGTTAATTGTCCAATTACAGCTTCAGGTCATGAAGTCTCAATCCCCTGGCTTGCCCCCTTACCTTCACCCCTGTTTATGCTTTTCTTTTGGGTAATGGTCATCTTTGAATCTCTAGCTGGAAAGGGATTTTTTTCATCTAACTACCCTCTGAAGAGAACTCACTAACACCTAACAAAGTTTCAGAGTTACATATCAAGCAGTAGAGAATCTGAAAAATATAAAAGATAAAACCAAGGCATCATTTAGGGATCTGTTTATGTGGAGAAGTCTGTAGAATGTTCTTTTTTTCTTACCACATGTCCATGCAGAGGTTACTCTCATCATATGTCCTCTGGAACATTTTTAGAAATATCCTGAACTGTTTACTTAATCTCATTTGAATAATAAAAATTAATAATTTTTATCATTAGTAATTCAGCACTTTGCAAGTGTTAATGAGTGAATGAGTTCTACAGGTCAATAATATGTCAGATCTAAAAGTAGAAAAAGTCCTATTTAAGAATATATTTGATGCCAAATTCCTGGAGGACTACGGGTGTTGTCTCTGATTTGTTCTTTATCTTGACATGGCTTGTAGATGAACTGTAGCAAGATTACAATCATGATCATTCATCAGAGCCTGAATATTTGGTGAGCAGCAAACTTTAACTTCATGTATTCATATGCTGCAGAAATCAATCCTGTTTAATCCTTCTATTGCATACTTAAAAATCTTAGTGTTTTAATATCACTGCAAGTTCACAAAATCAAAACCAAATGAATTAAGAAAAGCTGTTTAAAAATTAAACTCCTATTTAGCTTGTCACCTTGCAAACTACAGTGAATGTTTATAAGCATGGCAGTAGGAAGTCTAATGTAAATGTAGCTGAAGTAAAGGGGAAATACAAAGAGAAAGTTACTTTAGTCAAGCTATTTTCTCTATTTGTGTAGGTATAAAATGACCATGTGTGAAGAGAAGAAACTAATGTAAGCCTTTTAGTAGGTAGGACAGCATTGATAAAGTGTCTAATGGAAGATAGAGAGCATACAAACAACACTAATTATAGCTGCGCATATGACTGACCTGGGGTTAGAGCAAGCATGAATTTTTTTTTTTCCTTGACTTTTGATGGCTGAATTCTGGGTTTTTTTCAGTATTCTTCTGCTTACAGTCTGGCAAAAAGAATCCTTGGAATATAATGATGTCTTTTTAGCCACCAGAAGTTTCACTTTCTAAAACTTTATGCAACTAAACGAGAAAAGAAATTTTTTTTTTTAAATCATGAAGCAATTTAATAGCTAAGTTTTGCATGGGATTTTGGTTTGTAGCACAGGTTTAGATTGTGCTTCAGTGGACACCAAAACTAATTAGAGCTTTTATTTAGAAATAAGACTACTAACAAACCAGTAAGCCTGCCTTCCCAAGCAGGTCAGGCTGAGAGGCAAAAGAAGACTGAATGTGCAGAACCGGAATAATTCAGTCCTCTCCTTCTCCTTCTCCTTCTCCTTCTCCTTCTCCTTCTCCTTCTCC
>CM031878.1:34586906-34604651 GCA_018697195.1 Certhia americana
CCTTCTCCTTCTCCTTCTCCTTCTCCTTCTCCTTCTCCTTCTCCTTCCTTCTCCTTCTTCAATTAGAAAGTCAATGAAATTTCATAGATGTGGCCTGCACTCAACACTGGTTCTGAAGAACAGTATTCTGAATAGCCACTACTTAAACTAGCCAGGTCATGCATGTCTAAGGTTTGATACAGGGTGCATAACTCAAACTTCAGTGGGTTAAGTAATGCAAATATATTACAGTGATGTAATAGATAACCCAGCAATATGCATATACTGCTTTGCTAAGAGCATGGATTGCTCACTAAATAAAATTGCTTGTGAATTGTCTGTATGTGGTATGGTCCAGGGTTAATCTTATCTGACACCAGGCAAGTTCACTGTTAGGATCCTTGTAGAGTTATCACAACATGATAATCAGAGATGTTAAATGCTGCCTTGTGCTGTTCATATTTATTCAAGCATGGAAGTGTACTGTATGTACTTACTCAAACAAGTATGTCATGTCCCTCAGAGATATTTTTTTGTTAAAAGTTGTCCCGATAGCAATGCTTTTTCTTATTTCTAGTTCTTTTATTAAATCTTTTCTTACTGATCTCAAAAATGTTCATAAATTCAGTTCCATTTTATTATCTCAGTTGCATAGTAATGAAGCACAGCTGCGTGCAACCCTGCTAGTATTTATAACTTCTTGTGCGGCAGTAGGTGTACCATTTTAAATTTTTTTATGAAAGAAGAACTTAAGCTTGTAACAGGGTCTGAGGCTCTGCTATATTTTTCTTACCATTGCTGTTGTGTCCTTAGATTGTGCTTACTCAGCCTGGTCTATTTTGGTGTGAGCCACTCAAGAACAGAGTAGCAGAGGTCTGGTCTCCTAAAGATCTGTGTCTTTTCCATCCTAAACAATTGTCTAATTCTATGTTTATAAAACAAAATTGAATATAGCTGTTGGGTACACTGTCTTCCCCAAGGCAAGAAGCTAGACTGTACTTTTCCTTTCCTGTGTTTGAGAAAACAATTTTAAATGAGAATGAAGTATATGTATGTCTCTTCAAATGTAATCAACCAAATCACATCTTCAGGTGATATCAGAAGAATGTTGCGTGACAGATTCTGATATTCTTGCTATGGCCTTTCCAGGAGAAAGAGTCAAACCAAGAGCTTAAATGAATATCTTTAAAATAGTATGTCTACTTTACAGTTTTTAATAGTAATCTTTTAGAAGATAGATTTTATTTTGATGGAAAAGTGAAATATGCTTGCCAGATTAGAACTAATATTAGCATATTTCTTGTTTGTCCCTGTAAAGTTAATATCAGACATTGACTTGAATCAAATTAGAGCAAGCTTGGAGGCAAAGTTTAGGCTATGATCTTATGACCCCATTTTAGATTAAGGCAACAAAATTCAGCACTGTAAAAGAATTTACCTGTACCTCCTAATTATTTAGGACACTGATTATTTTCTGTGAATTTTGTGTCTCCTTTTGATGCTAAAAGTACAATTTAGCTGCCTAATCAAAGGTGTGTGAGTACATATATATATATATATATATATATATATATATATATATATATATGTCATACATATATATTGTATCCTCATCTAGAATTCAATCCTTGTTCATCATAGCAATGATTATATGACGTGTGACTAAGAAGAGGTTAGACCTGGAGTACTTTATTTTTGTGCTGGCAAATCTTACTTTCTGCAGATGAAATAGCAAAAGAAATGATGCAAAGAGCTGTCTACTTTAGTTCAGGAGGTGTGGTCAGAGTTGTTCTCTTTTGTGAATTTTACATCTTCTTTGGAAGATGTAAAAGCTGACTGAATCTCCCAAAGTCACACTTTTTTACTCCTAACTCTCATGGTTTTGCTTGACAGATGGACTTAGCTGTTTTCCTTTTTTTCCGGAGTGAAGGGCTGTTGACATTTATCATTCCATTTGTATTGTTTTTCTTCCCTCTTAATTTTATTTTTTTTTTTGGGGGGGGGGGAGGATAAGCAAATAATCAGGCACTGGTTTAAGAAAAAAAAACATATTAAAAGGGCATTGCAATTTGCTACTATGCGCCTTGCTTCTCATTTTCTAACAATCCAATAAGTTGACTTGCTTTCTTGTTTTCTTGAATATACAGCATAACCAGAATCTGATACTCCGCCATACTCTAAGAATTTAGTTTCCTATGCACTAAAAGAAAAAGCCTCACTGCCAGCTGGGATATGCACGTGCATGCTTGTATACATATGTACATGTGTGTAGTTAAGTCTTTTCAGAATTGCTTAGAAGTTTACAGTAATCGTTGTAGATTAGCTTACACTTACTCACTTATTCTTACTTTCACATAAACGACTGCAAGGGTAATTGGAAATGCACCTGGATAAAATTAGAGTGATCACTGAATGAGGAGTGTCAAGGAGCATATAATACAGAAATACAGCTAGTCTTTACCTGAAAAAGAATAATCCGGGTTCTCCCTCAACTATTTTTTAATCCATATTTGCTCTAGCCAATAAAATTTTCAGTTATTTAAGCATCAAGTATCTGAACATTTAGATTTTATTAAGCATGAAACAAACCTAAGATTAATTGAATTCTGACAAACCTTAGGAAATTACAGCTGTTCCTTATAAAATAGTAGTTCAAATAAACAAATATTTCTTTTAAGATGGTTTCCAAACTTAATATCACTTCTTTCTCTTTCTGTTGCTCTTTCTTTTTCTCCCTCTTTGCCTGATTTCATTCTTCCCCTCCTCCTTCCTTCTTTCTTTCTTTCTTTACTTCATCCCTGTTTTTCTTTTTTCTTTTCTTTTTCTTTCTTTTCTTTTCTTTCTTTTCTTTATGCTTGGAATGTGTTTTATCGTCTGTCAGTTTTGCCCTATGATATGTCCTCTTAAATTGGATCTGTAAGCCCTTCATAAAGTTTAATAAATCTTCAGCATTTCACCCTAAGGAAATTATATTAAAAACCTTCAAATGTGAAGTTGGGCCTGCAGACGCACAGCACTGGGAATTATATCACCATAATCAGCTTGTAATGAAAGCCTCTGTCGCTGTTCTCTCCCAATCATAATCTGCCTGTCTTTATGAAAAAAGGGGGGTTTGTCTGGGTTCATCTGCAAGCTTTAATTGGAAGATGTCTTCATTTCATTCCAGCCTACTGGGATAATAACTCAGCCCCATGTTTAAACACAGGCCCTTGCCGCTGATATTTTTTCATTTAGTAAAGCATGTCTCTTTAAATGATTTAGCAAATCACCATGAATGCCAAGGAGGGATGATTGGCAGCTCATTGCTGGTGCACCATTTGCATGACATTTGTTCTTCAGCCCGGAAAGCTGCGGCAGGTAAACAAGCAGGCCCTGTACCGACTCCCTGTGAGTCCTTCCCTGTTTATTTTCTCATAATCAAATGACATTTATGGAGAGGCAAATGCAGCTGCACATATATGGAGAAAAAATGCAATCAGGCCAAACATGATGACTTCATTCAGGTGATATTTTGATTAGAGAAAGGACAGATTTATGGCATAGAGTTTCTTGCAAGTGAAGTCAGTCAAAT
This sequence comes from Certhia americana, assembly GCA_018697195.1. Taxonomy (NCBI): domain Eukaryota; kingdom Metazoa; phylum Chordata; class Aves; order Passeriformes; family Certhiidae; genus Certhia; species Certhia americana. The sequence goes on from CM031878.1 coordinate 34,590,457, forward strand.
TCTGTTTTACAATCTCTTATTTTTAATATAAATACTAGGTTCAAATAATTCATTGCATCCAATGGTACTTTGAGTGTTACAATGCAATATGTAGATGTGCAAATTTCTTAAAATTTCTACTTTTAAGAATTCTTTAATTTCCTAGAGTTCTGTTCTGCTCTCTTCTGAGTCATATTTTTTATGATGGTCATATCTCTCTTACTATGTATAAAACTGTTCTGTTGTGTCACTGGAGCTTTTTCCTAAAAGAGATTTCAGAGAGGAAGGTCTTTCTGAAATTAAATGTTTTAAACTTATTTCCTAGAATAAGTTTTCCTAGAATGGTGTCAAGAAACTTGGGAAGAAAGCAAACTGAATTATATAACGTGTAATATAGATTGCGTCATATGGTACATGTACCACAACTGATGGTGTTAGTATTTTTCTAATAGACATTTCACATAAATTTCAAAGGTCATTTGAGAACAGAAGTTAAAAATGGCAGTAACTGAGCAAGGAAGGGGTGTGTCCTGTGAACGGTTTCCAGCTAGCTTGACTGTCTACCCTTGTTTCTCAGTTATTCTTAAGGAAGTACTTTCTCATCTTTTTGCTGAAGGAAACAGCCTTTTCTTGTGTTGTTGGAAGATTTTCCATAAGAGAAACCACGAAATTTGAGAGTCTTCAGTAGCTCTGCAAAAAGGGAATGCAGAATTGTGTATTCCTCACACAGCTCGACCCAGGAGAGGGGAGAGAGAGGGCAGGATTTTTGCCCACCTGTCATACCAGTCCTTTTTGAAACAATACTCAAACAATAGAAGGCAGATTGATGTACACGGTGAGAAGAGCTAATGGTCCATATTTAATAGGATGTTAATTGTTAGAAAAATCTGCTGACAAGGTTCCCACAAAGACTGGTCCTACAAAGAGGGGGTTCAGCATGTTGTGAAAATTTGGCCAAAGAGTAAGAGAAAAAGTTGTCTCGGCAGAGAGGACAGTGAGCAAGTTCTGTGGAGTTGTCTTAACCATATGTTTTCCTGGTAGAAATTCTACTCTTGCGTCTTTGGGCTGGGTCTTCATCCAGTTCTTTGAAAAGACACACACTTCCAGCTGGTACACAAAAGAGATGTATTGTTATTTCAATATGCAGGGCTTTGTCTCCCTGAAGAGATTGTGTTTTATTGCATTAGTCTTTAAGTAGGCACTAAGTAATCTGTAGACAGTATTCAAAATCAGACTTACTAATTGGGCTGACAGTGTTTCTTATTACTGTAAGAGTGTGCTTGGAGTCCTCACACAAGCAAGGGACAATTGCTTGGGTGCTTGCTGTATTTTTGAGCGTCTCAGCTTTGTCTCAGAGCAAGTGAGTTCAGTGTGAGAAAACACAATATACAGAGTGCAGTCTGAACTCGAGAGGAATCACTAATGTGGCTCAAGAAATTGCTGGACCGGGTAACTGGCAGAAAGGTGAAATAACAATTGTGCAGAGGTAATTGGGCCTGCAATTGGAGCTGAGCTGAGTGAGAGGAACAGGAAATATTGCCTTTCAATATTTCGAGCCTTGGTAGCTCGAAAACTATGAAGGAAAGAGTGAAAGGACCTACGGAGAGGCAGATGTGACAATAAAACTGATGGATCAGGGAGTCATTTGGAGAGTCTGGGTCTGTCGTACCTGGTCCTGAGAAGGTAATTTGGTTTCAGAGTTTGGGAGGAATAAGGGTGATGAGATTCACTGCTTGAAGATGTGACTTGGGAGACCAAATGTCATGCATCTCTGGTTGTTGCCTAAGGGTGACTACAAAATCAGAGAGCAGGGAAGGCAAGAAAAATTAATTTAGAATTGCCAATACTTGCTAGCTATAGTAATTTGAAGTCAGTGGAGGTAGCCTAATGAATGGGATTCTCAGGAAGCTGGAAAAACAAGGACCTTCTTTTCTGCTTTTATGCATTTATGCATTGAGGTAAGTTGCCATGTTTACAAATATATTTGATAACGTGCACTTTTGTAAATCTCAATATAGGAGTTGCAGCATCATGAAATTTTGAAAAAACCCTCTTATTTATGAATCTTTTTTAAAAAAAACATAGCACATAATGTCTATTCCTCCTCTTTTTGTCACTCTGATTTTAAACTGTAGGCAGAAACCCCTCCCATGCCTCATGTACCCATTATCAAATTAAGGTAGAAGTTGTCTAATTTACCTCTTCTAGTTGCTTTACTAGAAACCTGATGGTGCACATGATTTTAATTGCTAATGCTTTCTTCCTTTTTAATTCATTACTCTAAGTGGAATTATGTGAATAGTTGTGAAAGGAGATTCACCTAAAATAAGGATAAGAGCCTACAAATTACTACTGCTTAAGGATATCTTCAAGCTTTGGAAATCTGAAGGCACTTTGCAAAATTAGTAAGTTAAAAGACAAAAAATTCCACCCCCACATCTCTTTATACCGCTTCACCCCACACAGGTGTCACAAAAAATAATTTATGGAAAAATCTCTTTATACAAGAAATCTGTCCAGCAGCTTCCAATGTGACCCTTTTTGATTTCAGTACAGGGGTCAGAAGGATACTGCAGAAACTATTCAAGTTACCTTTTTTTTCTATTAGCCTTGACTGTGATGACCAGAAAAATCTTACAGGCAGCTGAACAGCCATCAACTTGGTATCTGACAAGACTGACAAGATAGTCTCCATGGACCTGTTTTACTCACTATGTGAATTCGGTTTGCCTTCTCTGGTTGAACTCAGGGAGCATCAAAAGATCATTATTATGGTTGCTTACTAGGTGAATGAATACTTTATTCTCGCAGATATTTGGAGAATGGAAGCTGCTTGTACTTGTTCGTTCATTCACACGTGCACAGGTTCTGCTATTTGCTATTTATTATATATAGAAACTATATCACTTGGCCAGGAAAGAGAAAAATACTTTTAACTGTAGGGATATACCTAGTGGTACTAATGTACATACTGAACAGCATGCAAGCACCCTGCAGTTTCAGTTCTGTTTGTTCAGACTACACAGCAAACAGAAATCCAGAAATCACTCACTCTCTCAAAAGTTGGGAGCTACATGTATGCTGCACAGCAGCTGCTGGAAAAGGACCGGCCACATCCTATAGAAGGAATGCACACCTTGAGCCACTGCCAAGTTGAAGCGTCTATAACGTTCTGTAAGATTGTCCTTGTACAGTTTTGGATTGAATTCAAAGACCTTCCAAATATGAGGGATAAATGGATTAGCAAATGTTTTCAGTTCTGCTTAGTTAATCACAGTTATGACCAGACTTGGTAAAAACTTCTCCAGAGCTTGAGGCAGGGGGAATGGGAGGATGAAAAGAAGGTTAGAGGAAAGGGATAAAAGTAGAATAAAAAGGAAAGGGGAGAGGGAAGGGGAGAAGAAAGAATGGGGGAAGGAGAAAGCAGGAGAGAAAACAGGAAGAAAGAGAAAATGGAAGTGGGAATGGCAATGGGAAAGGGAAAGGAAAAGGGAAAGGAAAAAGGAAAGGCAAAATAATGGGTGCATCCGCAAAGATCACTACTTCCCCCTTGTCTCTAGTGAGAACAGGATTGTAGTCTGCCAGTTTTATGAGGAACAGCACAAACCCACACTTCTTTAATCTTTGTGAGCTCTTAAGTACAGAAAATTTAAAAAACAACACTGCAAAATGAATTTTGAAGAAGGTTCTTTAAGGACACTCATTCATAAAGAAATAACTTCTAAAAATATTAATATTTTATTTTAAAAATCTTATTCCTCAAGGTTACTGTTTTCTTGCAACTGGACTTATTTTCATTCAAGGGATCAATCTTTCCCCAAAATCTATGTATTTAAATAATTTTCAGTGTCTCTATATTTGTTAAAACAGTGTCATTAGGATTTAGTACAAGCTGATTTGTATGTATTCTCAATGATTATGGAAAGAAGTGGACAAGCTCTCACAATATAAGCAACTGAAACAAAAAAAGTATATCTATACTGCTAGACATTATTTCAGAAGTTATGAAAATGGGATTTAATGATCAGAAATTTCTACTTTAAGTATACAAAATCACAGTAATGCATTTTCTCCTCTTCAGTTTTATTCACAATAATTTCATTGCCAGCATGAAATTTTGCTTTCTACAAGGCATCTTGTAGAAAGGCTTTAAAATATTTTCATATATAAAAATCTAAGTGATTCAGTATTCACAATTTTTGAAAGCAGTGGATGACCATATGCAAAAAAATAACGGGATGGTAATCAAAAATTTTAGAAGAATCATGATTTCTTTTGGGGAGATATTTGAAGGTAAGGCAGTTTGACAATATTATCACAAGAAAAATATCCCAGGGTACAGTTCCAACTGAAATTCTTTTACTCTTTTAATTGGCTAAAAATCATATTGAAACAAAAAGTATTCATAGTCTGCCAACAACTCATGATCTTTTGCTAGAGATATTAGATGTGTTTCAGGCATTTCCCAGAGTACAAGAGCATATATCCTTTTTAGAATAATTTGAACACAAGACAGAACACCGAGGAGATTGGCAGTGACATTGTCTAGTCTGATCTGTTCATAGCAAATAAAGCTGCTCAGTGATGAAATATTTTTTTTAATTGAAAAAAATTATTAGACAAAAGTTTCATCATTTTTCATGCATTTTTTACCAAACTCTGTCTGAAACATAAAAAATAGACTTTGGCAGGATAATACTTCAAAAGCATATGACAGAATGTCTAGTAATGGCATTATCTAAAACATGAAAAATTCGGTACCAGTCCCCACATCTTAGACAGGTACTTCAGGACATTTTGTCTGAAACATGTTTCTTTCAGTTTCTTATAATGGAACTGTTCTCTTTGCCTAACAAACTAAAGATTGAAAGAAGGCAGCACTTCTTGCTTCTGCCATTAGTCCACTAGCAGGTTTTACATTCAATCACTCTGTTGTCGTGTCCAGTCCCATCATGCCCCTTCCTGTCCACATTGGTTTTGATTCTTTGGTCATTAATTTACACAAATCAAAATGGTTTTAGTAGAGAAGACCAAGGCCTGTCTTTTCCCTTTCATGCCTTATTGGTAGCATCAAGAGATTCATGTCCATGTCATGCAGCTGCGTTTGGGTAGCTGATGCTGTGGACCGTCAATGGTCAGTGGAAAAGCAGAGCCTGAGATCCAAGCCACAGCAATGAGCTCTCTGTTGATAGATGGGCTCACTTTCTTTTGTACCCTGAAGAGTATTTTTGTTTCATTAACTAATGAACAACACAATGTTTGACACCTCTTCACTGCAGCAGTTTAGACTATGTCAGTGATCTTTCTCCTTTGTGATATGTATTTGACACTCTCTTGTTACAAAGAGAGCATGTGAAATGCAATACATAACCTTTGCTCAATCATTTATTTTCTTTTTCACTATATTTTGAGCCATGGTTGACATATGTTCTATTATATTAATTCATTATGAATATTTAGAAAGCAATACATACTTGACTACAATGATGCCTCAAGTTTTAGCTTTCATATTTTTCAGATTCTGTACTCTCTTAGTATGTAACTCTGGACATCATATAGAGTATTAGCAAGTTCTCTTCACAGTTTAATTGGACAAAACAATCCTTTTCCAGCCTGAGAACCAAGGACACTGTTGCAGCTTCAGGCCCAAAAAGTACAAACAACAGCAAATTGAGGAGAGCAGTCTGGGAGGATGGGACTTCCTAACCTGAAGCTGTAATTGGACAATTAACTCCAATATATAAATGGAAAAAAAACTTACAAAACTGTGAAAACTCCTGACCCACTATGCATCTTGGGTATGTATGGCCATGACCAGGGCCTTGTACCACCCAAGGTATATATTTTGAAGGCCTTTTTAATAAATACCTGTTTTATTCCTTTAACACTCTCCAGACTCTGTTCCAGGTCTGCCTCTCACAGGCATCAACAAAGTAACTTAATTTTAATGTTCCTGTTTGAAATCATTATATAGATGTAATATTCTATATATGAATATTCTATATATGTGAAGGAACAAAATCAAGTAGAGAAGCCTGTTTTGTTACCTCCTGACCAAGAAAACTCTGACAGAGTTACATTAAACTGTCTCTGTCTCCCTTTGAATTGTTGTAATAAAGTTCTGAAAGAGAAGATAAAACAAAAACAGGGAAACACTGTTTATTGTCAGAACTGTAATGAATAAGAATTAATTAAAAATATGGGCAATAAAGAAACAAAATCTGTTAACAAACCTGTTGAGACTTTTGAATGCTTGAGTAAAAAGTAATGTGTAAGGACACAAAGTGCCAAAATTAAAATCTTCAAGAGTCTATAGGGCACCTAGACTCTTGAAGTTTATGTGACTCTTGAGGGTTATGTGATATACGTAACACTAGGCAATTATCTGTTAAATATGATAATTGTTCACAACAACTCTCAGATAAATAGAAGACAACAGGTTTGTTCCACACAGAATTAAATCAATGACAAACATCAAACAACCTTGAAGGAAACTTTTCTTTTGAAGCACTCTTTTCTTTTTGTCTATCTGAAGGATGTTCACCATGTTTTAACAGTGTCAAAAGCTCATTTTCTTGTTCTGTTTTCAAGGGTTCAGGTCCACCAAAAGAGCTGAGACTCATGAGGATTGCATAGACAGAATTCACCAACATGACCAAGGCAATTATATTTAAGATTTTGTAAGACAAAACTTACTCCTTTCTTTAAAGTATGGGCTGCTGGGAATGCAAAAACAAATTGAGAAAACAATGATCATGACCACACCAGTAACTTTTTAATATGTTTTTGCATAAATTCTTATTCTATCTCTAAATTGCTTGCTAGTTTGGGGAACAAACTTTTAACCCTCCTGTTCATTTCCTAGAAGCAGCGGGCCTACATATTGGAGAGTTTTAATTATAAAACAGAGCTCATTCAAAAAGTATTCTGTTCAGGTTGTGAATGAATTGAAGATTAGGATCAAATAGTAAGTATGGTCTAGAAGCACAACCAAAGAAAGAAGTACACCATCATAGGCAAACCTGTTCAAGATGATTGACACCTCTGGACTTCTGAACTCCTTATGGCCAGCCACTTAGGCAATTGCCACCACAAATTTGGCAGCTGTAACTGCATCAATTTTCCAGGGTGTTGTTTCAACACCTGTTCAGTGTATGCCATGACACTTGGGTCTGTTTCAAAGTTCTGCACCCATGCAGAATCTTTGGCATTTTCACCTCCCCCGGAGCACAGTATCCTGCATGGGCCCCCAGCCATCCAGCTGAATGCCCTGCACCAGGTATGGACAACAGCTTTCCTATGGTCCTGCCTCTCTGCATGCTGGGCACAGCTTAGGGAGGTGGCAGCACAAATATGGGCAGGAGTATGTCTGGAAAGCATGGGGAAGAGGTAGAGGATGCTGGACTAAGAGGTAGGGAGCTGTGTAAAGGATAGGAGGACAAAATTCAGAGAAAAATGTGAATATGGCAGATGGTTAACTCATCATGGTTATTTACTGGTATCTGGTAAATTCATTGCCATAAATACTTGTACATTTGCATTTTCTTTCAGAATATATTGTTCCATGGTGATTGCTTATTCTTAGGAGTAGCCATAGTATGAAGCAGCTGGTTAGCAATGGCAGCTTATCTCCAAAAATAAGCAATTAGTACTGATGAAGATGGCCACTGGTCAGAAGGTGTGGACAGCCCCTACATCCCCGTGGCTGATGGAGAGTGAGAGCTGGCTCCAAGTAGTAATTAATCACTGTCTTGAGCTGGGCAACACTGATAAGCAACACCAATAGAAATTTGCTCCTAAGAATCAAATACTTCTTCCTGGAATTTCCTGTAATTCAGTATTTTCCACATTCGTGCTCCTTCCTGAGCACCTACCAAATGCCTTGGTAATATGCTGATGCCATTGACTTGCCTGGGCTTTCTGGCTGTCTGGAAGAGCCATTTAAGCTAACCTATGCTGCTCTGCTGTAAAATGGACTGGAAGCACTCACGTAGATAGTTACTAGGTAACAGCTGTGAGGATGCAAGGATCAGCTTCCCAAATTGTTTTTATATGCAAGTCTTCTGGGTAAAAGGTTTGGGCCATTCCCAGGAAAGCTGATTTAAGTCTTGAGGTCTGAGTGCTGTGATGATTTACTTCATTGGTGACTGTAATTACCCTGTGCTCAAGTTCCCAGTTATCATTTTTGTTTCAAGAGCATTTGCTGTGTGGATACTTAGGGTAGTAAGCCTTAAATTTCAGCTCATTGACATATTGTCGCCATACAAAAATGCCTGTGCATTTGTCCTGAAATTTCCCCTGCTCAGACCAATAATGCCATTTAGTTTCAGCACTTTAATTCAACACCTACAACAGCCTTCCTAACTGCGCTTCAGAGACAAAGTCACTTGCACATATCTTAACTGTAAGTCCACACAGCAGATCTCTTTCCTTGCAATATTTTTATCCTTATTGTCTTAATGACACAGACCACTGGTTCATACAGCTTTATGTATTTCAACTCTGTATCATGTTAATTTATTTTAATGGAAAGAAGACATGAATTCTGTTAAATAAAAACTTCATTCTGTATGCTTACGCTTTTCACTCTAACATTCAACTATTCCTAAAGGAAAGAAATGTTTCATTTATTTTATAGGAAAATGACATTAAGCGGCAGAATTTATCCTACAGGACCAGAAGAATTTTAAGGTAACATCCCTATGGTGTTTCTACAGTGAAAATATGAGTGGCTGCTTTCTGCCAGAATTTTGATACTGGTTTCCATTGATAGAAATATAAACCAAAGAGAAACAATTGAAAAATTATTGAATAGATAACTCTCATGCTGTTGATTCTAATCATATATAATGAAATACTAATGAATCAATTTATTTATTAATGCAAGCTGAATTGAAATTATTCAGAATTTCCTAAGTATGTCTTTGTGCTTTTTGAGAGGAAAAAAAAGGGGGACTCAGGGGTGACCTTATCACTCTGGTCGTAGTCAGGTGGGGGATGGTCTCTTTCTCCAAGCAGCAACTGACAGAACCAGAGGACACAATCTTAAGCTGTGCAAAAGGAAATATAGGTTGGATAATTGGAAAAATATTTTACAGAAAGAGTGATAAAGTACTAGAATTGTCTGCCCAGGGAGGTGGTAGAGTCACCATCCCTGGATGTGTTTTAAAAAAGACTGGTTGTGGCACTCAGTGCCGTGGTTTAGTTGAGGTGTTAGGGCATGGGTTGAACTCGATGATCTTGAAGGTGTCTTCCAACCTAGTAATTCTGTAGTGATTCTCTGTGTGTGAGATATGTCAGGCTATGAGAAATTTGAAGTAACTTAATCTATATGCAGTTTTTAAATTTTATTTGTTTTTACCACAGTGTTGACCAGATGTCTTTTCCAGTATGTTATGATACACCTTTTCCACATCAGGTTTCTTTCAATGCTGAAAGGAAGTTACACTGATTTTCAATGTACCTAATATCTATTGAAGAAATGGGAAATTAAATCTCCCCTTTTGTCTTTGTCTGTCCATGTGATACTTCACCTCTTTTGCTTATGGCCCAGAGAATGGGTGAAGCCTTGCTTGCCCCTGTTGGAGTCATTACAAAATGTTGGTTTATCCTGGATATCAGAGGTTCAGGGTAGAAACAGAAACCTGCTCCTCATTTCACTGGTGTGGTGGTATTGATGCCTTCTGGAGGCTGACCTGGAACAGAGACTAGACAGAGCAAAAGAATAAAGCAGGTATTTGTTAAAAGGTCTCAATGGGTACACCTGGGCCACACAAGAGCCCAGCCCGACCACACAAAAGATGCACCCAAAATGGTCACAAAATGGACACCTGGGTCACAAGGCCTCAAATTTTCATAAGTTCTGGTCCATTAGCATTCTAGATTCAATTGTCCAACCATAGTTTCAGGTTATGAAGCTCCATGCTCCTTGTTTTTTCTTCTCACTTCACTGTTGTTTTTGTTCTTAGGCCTGAGAGTTGTCCTTGGTATCAAGCTAGAGAAGGAATTGTTTTGTCTATCTACACTGTGAAGAGAACTTAGTAGAACTTAATATGAAACTTAAAACTACCCCCAAAACAGCACAGAGTCTAAAAAATATAATAGCTAAAACCTAAGGCATCATTATCATAGAACCATACAATCACAGAATGATTTGGGTTGGAAGGGAACTTAAAGATCCCCTATTTCCAACCTCCTGGCCAGGACCTTTCACTAAACAGATTGCTTAGAGTCCCCTCCAGCCTGGCCTTGAACCAGGGATGGGACATGCACAGACCCCCCTTACGGTGGGAGGGATTTTGCTTTCCCCATCTCCGTCCTGCTGATCATACATTTGAGATGTGTGGGAAGAGAGGTGTCCAGTGCAAACTGATGCGAAACCATTGTTGCACGTGACAGATTTTTCCTTGTCTGCACTTACTAGCTTTTCACTCATGTTCATCTGTGAGGTTATGACTTCTTTGATCTTCTTGTAATACCTGATAAACCTTTAGAAGCCTTTCTTATTATTCTTTGTTTCTCTTGCCAAGTTTATCTCCATGCTTTGTCCTTTCTCAACAAATCCTCATACAACTGGATTGCATCCCTATACTCTTCGTAGATTATCTGCCTGTGTTACACAGCCTGTACATTTGCATCTTGCATTTAGTTTTACCAGCAGTTCCCTACTTAGCTATGTTGTCTCTTGTCTTCCTTGCCCGATTCCTTACTACCAGGGATCACAATCTCTTGAACTCTATGGAAAGCATCCTCAAAGCTCTTTTCTGGTCTCTTGTCCCTGAGGGCAGTTTCCCAGGGAATCCTACTATTTGACTCTTTGAAAAGGTGGATGAGTGCTTTCTTGAAGTTTAGGGTCCAGATTTCACTCTTCTCCTGACTCATATCCCTCAGGACTGTGAACTCCCCCAGTGCATAATCACTGCTACCCTGGCTGCTTCCAATTTTGACATTCTAGACTGGCTAACTTTCATTAGTGACTACAAGATTGAGTAGCACATCCAACTAGGGTCACATGTAATTTTTCTGCAGAGGAGTATGTTGGAAAATTCCTAAAGCTTCTCATATTCCACATCAAATATTTCCTAGTCTGCTAGTGCTGGAACCAGTGAAAATAGCCTAGTTATATACTTGATCCACACAATTATATGACTTGAATAACTTTGGCTGAATAACTTTGGCTGTAGTTAGATTAGGATCAAGTGTTTCTGACAATCAACAGTGTTCATTAGACATAGAAGTTTCTCCCTGAACTCAGTTGCTTCTTAATTTTTAGAGCAATCAAATATATAGACATGTGGTTGAGCACTAGGATTTTTTTCAGAAAAATAATCTACAGCTTTTGACTTCTTGATTAGTAAAATGTCCCAAAGAGATTTTTTTCTGACTTTCGATTTCTGCCTTGCTGCCTAGCTTCCCTTTCTTATTCTCTCTGTATCTCACTATACTGAAAACAGGACAAAACACCTTGCCATTTAATGAAAATGCAAACAATTTTGACTGGAGGGACTTTTTGAGGTGTTTGAATTTAGATGCCCACTTTCCAGTGCAACTATCTGCAACTATTCTGCTTTCAGAGGAGCAAGGAAGATAATGCACTTTGGTGAACACAACATTTTGCACTGATAAGCCTATGCTTTGGCAAAAAAGGGTGTGGATGAGAGAAAATATCCATGTGGCTCATTAGTCCACCATGAATCAGAAGAATTTCAAGAATTGTGAAGGCATTATGGCACAGAGTTTGATGTCTTCTTTAGCCAACACTGCAGACTAAAGAAGTGTGCTGGATGTCAAGCAAGAAAAAAAGTTGTTATGTTGGCATGAGTATTTATTATATCCAATTCATTATTTATCTGGTCTGAAGAAGTAATCTGTGGTAATGGGTTGGTTAAATATTAGCACATTGTTGAGAGAAATATACAAAACATTCTTAAATTATTCATCGAAATTGGGTTGGGTTTGCTCTTATGCGGGTAAAGAGCTAGAGCAAATTAGGTCATGAGAACATTCAAGTTGCTTTGTGAGACAGCACTGGAGGTGGACATGCTAGACTGCATTCTTAGACAAAGCAATCTTAAACTTACTCAACCTACTGGTATGTCTACCCCGAGTGTAAAACCTGTCAGTAAAAAACAATCCCGCAAAAAGTACTGTTGTATCCGCTAATCACAGAAACTATCTCTATGTAGACATATTAAACAGCTTTACAGTTTTCAAGCAGGGCTTCTTTGTACCTATTAGGTGATACCTTACAACCTCAGGTCACCCACATCATTCTATTTTTCAGTGGCTACTAGTATTTGGTGTGTCATTCAGCAATTAACTTTTTTAGCAAGTCTGAAGACTTTTTAAACTCTGTGCTGGTTTTGGTTGAGATTGAGCTAATTTTCTTCACAGTGGCTGGTATGGGGCTGTGTTTTGAATATTTGCTACATGCAAGTTTGATAATACAGAAAGGTCTTTGCTATTGCTAAGTGGGTCTTGCACAGATGAAAGGCTTTTTCAGCTTTTTGTACTCTGTGCTAATGAGGAAGTTAGGGGTGTGTGAGAGGTTGGCAGGAAACACAGCTGAGGTGGGTCACCCCAACACACCAGAGGGGCATTCCATGTAATAAGACATTGTGCTCAGTATAGAAAAGTGTGTAATGAAGGAGCAAGGGGTAGACTTTTGGAGTGATAGCATTTTTCTTCTCAAGTCACCATTACATGTGATGGGGCCCGGCTCTCCTGGGGCTGGTTGAACCCCTGCCTGTGTGTGGGAATCAGTGAATGAATTCCTTGTTTTATTTTGCTTTTATGTGGTTCTTGTACTTTCCCCAATACACACTGTCTTCATCCCAATGCAGGAGTTTTCAAGTTTTACCTTTCCAATTCTCTCTCCCATTCTGTTGATGAAGGAGTCAGCAAGCAGCTGCATGGGGTTTGGCTGCTGGCTGGAGTTAAACCACAACACTGGTGGAAAATTCCTCCAGGCCTTTCCTTTCATTTTCTAATATGCCAAATTTTGGGTTTGTTTGTTTGAACTGATTTTAGCTAAGTGGCAAGTATTTGCATTCTTGGAGATCATGATGAATGCAGTTTTGAAAGGGGGCTTTGCTTCCAGAAATAACAGTGGGAAATTTTGGACAAAGTTTTTTGTCTTTCTCTGGTTAGGTATACATGACATTCAATAGCAGTGAATGATTAACTGCTGCTAAAAATGGAAAGCTATCTGCCCATGGAGACAAGGCTTGGTAAACATATAACATTATTATTTTGGCATCCCATTTCAATCATTAGCCTACCAGAAAAATTGGTAAATCTTTTTTGAAAATTTTTGAAGGTAATTTTCAGATTTGAATGCCTTTAAAATATGAATATTGTACATATGTGAGACTAGGTAAAATAGCAACTTTCCATAACAGAGGTTTTGAGAACAGAATTTTGTCATATATGACCTGAATGTGACATGACTACATAAACTACTTGGGTCCCAGAAGCAGGCTAGGGAAACACCATCCACCATCAAGCTTCAAAAACTAGTTTAAGTGGAAATGCAGCTTCAAGGAGAGTGAGGTGGACAAGCAACTCTCTTATTAGCTGTCTCACAAAATATAATTTGAATGTTCTTCTAACTTAGTAAATTGGGCCAGTCTAGAGAGTAATATCATGACTCAAAAGGAGTGGGAGTTTTTGGATCTTATAAGATGACAAAGAACTTTTTCCAGGCAAGTGATGCACACAGGGAATTGTTCGTAATGAAAAAAAAATAAAATAGCACACCCATTTTACTGCAAGACTAAAGGTCTTAACATTCAGAGAATTTTCATGCAAACTTTTTTCATGCCTAAACTATTCTTGCATACTCCTTTCTTCTGGACACCTGTTGGATTACCAAAATGAAACTACTAAGTTAATCTTTGTCATCAGTTCATTTTCTTCATATCCTGTATGCCAGTAAGAGCTCTAAAACATTTTTCCTTTGAAAGGACATATGCATTACTTCTTAGTGCTTCTGAGTATAAACCAGAATTTGTATGAGAGGTCACTTAATCTGGAAGATGAATAGGGTGAATAAGAGAGAAGTTCAGGGAAGGGAAGCTCAGGGAAAGGAAGCTTAGGGAAGGGAAGGGAAACTCAGGGAAAGGAAGTTCAGGGAAGGGAAGTTCAGGGAAGTTCAGGGAAGTTCAGGGAAGTTCAGGGAAGTTCAGGGAAGGGAAGTTCAGAGAAGTTCAGGGAAG
>CM031878.1:34604920-34635602 GCA_018697195.1 Certhia americana
TGTGTGGGGTTTGTGTGTTCTCTTTTCTTCTTCTTGCCGTGCTTTCTTGAAGTTAGGGTCCAGATTTCACTATTCTCCGGACTCATATCCCTAGGGACTGTGAACTACCCCCAGTGCATAACTTCACATGCTACCTGGCTGCTTCCATTTGAATTCTGAATGGATGACACTTCCTAGTGACTACAAGATTGGTGAACATCCAAACTAGGGTCACATGTGTAATTTTTCTGCAGAGGGAGATTGTTGGAAAATCCTAAAGCTTCTTCGATTTCCACATCAAATTATATCCTAGTCTGCTAGTGCTGGAACACAGTGAATGAAAATCTGCACTAGGTAATACTTGATCCACACAATTAGATGGACGTTGACTAACTTTGGCTGCATAACTTTGGCGTGTAGGTAGATTAGGATAAAGTGTTTTGCAATCAAAGTGTTCATTAGAATAGAGGTTCTCCCTCGAACGTCAGTGATTCTAATTTTTAGAGCAATCAAAATATATCGACATTTTGTGTTGAGCACTAGGATTTTTTTCAGAAAAATAATCTACAGCTTTTGAACTTCTGGATTAGTAAAAATGTCCCAAAGAGATTTTTTTTGACTTCGATTTCTTGCCTGCTGACTAGACTTCCCGTTCTTTATTCTCTCTGTATCTCACTATACTGAAAACGGACAAAAACACCTTGCCATTTAATAAAATGCAAACAATTTTGACTGGAGGGACTTTTTGAGGTGTTAATTGATGCCACTTCCAGTGCAACTATCTGCAAACTATTCGCTTTCAGAGGGCAAGGAAGATAATGCACTTTGGTTAAACACAACATTTTGCATGAATAGGCTATGCTTTGGCAAAAAGGGTGTGGATGAGAGAAAAATATCCATGTGGCTCATTTAGTCCACCATGACAGAAGAATTGGTCAAGAATTGTGAAGGCATTATTGGCCCAGAGTTTGATGTTCTTCTTTAGCAACATGCAGACTAAAGAAGTGTGACGGATGTCAAGCAAGAAAAAAAGTTGTTATGTTGGCCATAGTTTGATGATATCCATCTTATTTATCTGGTCTGAAGAATAACTTGGTAATGGGTTGTTTAAAATAGCATGTGAGAGAAATATACACCAACATTCTTAAATTATTCATCGAAATTGGGTTGGGTTTGCTCTTATGCGGGTAAAGAGATAGAGCAAATTAGGTCCCATGAGTAACAGTCAAGTTGCTTGTGAGGACAGCACTGGAGGGGACATCCTAGAATGCATCTTAGACAAAGCAATCTAACTTACTCAACCTAATGGTATGTCTCCCTAGTGTAAACATGTCAGTAAAAAACAATCCCGCAAAAAGTACGTGTGTATCCGTTAAATCACAGAAAACTATCTCTATGTAGAAATATTAAACAGCTTTACAGTTTTCAAGCAGGCTCTTTGTACCTATAGGTGAGCCTTACAACCTCAGGTCACCACTCATTTCTATTTGCAGTGGCTACTAGTATTGGTGTGTCATTCAGCAAGTAACTTTTTTAGCAAGTCTGAAGAATTTTTAAACCTGTGCTGGTTTGTGGTTGAGATTGAGAGAACTTTTACTTACAGTGGCTGGTAGGGGATGTGTTTGATGTTTGAATATTTGCTACAGGCAAGTTTGATAATACAGAAAGGTCTTTGCTAGTGCTAAGGGGTTTTGCACAGATGAAAGGCTTATTCAGCTTTGTGTTACATCTGTGCTAAGAGGAAGTAGGGGTGTGTTGAGAGGGGTGGCAGGAAACCAGCTAGAGTGTGGGTCACCCAACACACAGAGGGGCATTCCAGTTAATTAAGACATTGTGCCCAGTATCGAAGGTGTAATGAAGGAGCAAGGGGTAGACTTTTGGAGCGTGATAGCTTTTTCTTCTCAATCACAATTCATGTGATGGGCACGGCTCTCCTGGGGCTGGTGACCCCTGCACTGATGTGTGGGGAATCAGTGAAGATTCTTGTTTTATTTGCTTTTATTGTGGTTTTGTACTTCCCCCAATACACACTGTCTCATCCCATGCAGGGTTTGTCAGTTTTTACCTTTCCAATTCTCTCTCCCATTCTGTTGATGAAGGGAGTGTCAGCAAGCGCTGCATGGGGTTTTGGCTGTGGCTGGAGTAAACCCACAAACACGGTGGAAAATTCCTCCAGGCCTTATTCATTTCTAAATGCCCATTTTGGGTTTGTTTGTTTGAAACTGATTTTAGCTAAGTGCAAGTATTTGCATTATTGGAGATCATGATGAATGACAGTTTTTGAAAGGGGGCTTTGCTTCCAGGAAGAACAGTGGCGAAATTTTGGACCAAAGTTTTTTGTCTTTATCTGGTTAGGGTATACCTGACATTCAATAGCAGTGAATGATTAAATGCTGCTACAAATGAAAGCTATTGCCCATGGAGGACAAGGCTTGGTAAACTATAACAGATATTTTGGCATCCCCTGCAATCATTAGCCTACCGATAAATTGGTAAATCTTTTTGAACATTTTTGCAGGTAATTTCAAGATTGACATGCCTTTAACAATATGAATATTGTAAACATATGGAGACTAGGTAAAAATAGCACAAAAATTCCATAAACAGATGTTTTTGAGAAAAAGAATTTTGTCTATATGACATGAATGTGACATGAATACAATTTAAAACGACCTTGGGTCCCCAGAAGCAGGATAGGGAACACCATCTCCACAGCTTCCCCCCCCAAAAACTAGTTTAAGTGGAATGCAGCTTTCAAGGGGAGTGTGAGGTGGACAAGCAACTCTTATTACGCTGTCTCACAAAATATAATTTGATGTTCTTATAAGCTAGTAAATTGGGCCGTCTAGAGAGTAATATCATGACTCAAAAGTAGGGGGATGTTTTTGGATCTTATTAAAGAGGACAAAGAACTTTTTCCAGGCAAGTGATGCACACAGGGTGTTCGTAAATGAAAAACAAAATAAAATAGCCACACATTTTCCGCAAGACTAAAGGTTCTAACTTCAGAGAAATTTGCATGCAAAATTTTTTCATGGCCTTAACTATTCTTGCATACTCCTCTTTGGACAACTGTGGATACCAAAATGAAAATACTCGTTAATCTTGTCATCAGTCATTTTCTTTAATATCCTGTATGCCGTAAGAGATCTAAAACATTTTCCTGTGAAGGACATATGCCTTACTTTCTTAGGGCTTCTGAGTATAAAACAGATTTGTCTGAGAGGGTCCTTAATTGGAAGATGAATAGGCGTGAAATAAGAGAGAAGTTTCAGGGAGAAGGGAAGCTAAGGGAAAGGAAGCTTAGGGAAGGGAAGGGAAACTAGGGAAAGGAAGGTTAAGGGAAGAAGTTCAGGGAAGTTCAGGGAGGGAAGGGAACAAGTTCAGGGCAGTTCAGGAAGTGGGAAGGGAAGTTTCAGGGAAGTTCAGGGAAGGAAGTGCAGAGAAGTTTCAGGGAAGTTCAGGGAAAGGGACGTTCAGGGAAGGGAAAGTTCAGGGAAGTCAGGAAGGAAGGTTTCAGGGGGAAGGGATAAAGTTAAGGGAAGGAAGTTCGGAAGTTAGGGAAGGGATAGTTCAGGGGAAGGGAATTCAGGGAAGGCGGAAGTTCAGGGAAGGCGAAGTTCAGGGAAGTTCAGGGCCCTCGGAAGGGAAAGTTCAGGGAAGGGCAGTTCAGGGAAAGTTCGGGAAGTTAGGGAAGTTCAGGGAAGGGACGTTCAGGGAAGGAGTTCAGGAGTTCAGGGGAAGGGAAGTTCAGGGAAGGGAAGTTTCAGCGGAAGGTAGGGACGTTCAGGAAGTACAGGGAAGTTCAGGGGAAGGGAAGTTCAGGGAAAAGGGAAGGGAAGTTCAGGGACGTTCAGGGGGACGTTCCGGGAGTTCAGGGAAGGAAGTTCAGGGAAGGGAAGTTCAGGGAATTCAGGAAGTAGGGAAGGGAAGGGAAAGTTCAGGGAAGTTCAGGGGAAGGGAAGTTCAGGAAGTGAAAGTTAAGGGAAGGGAAGTTCAGGGAGGAGTTCAGGGAAGGTCAGGGACTAAGTTCAGGGAAGTTCAGGTCGGGAAGTTCAGGAAGTGAAGTTCAGGGAATGGACATTTAGGGAAGGGAAGTTAAGGGAAGGGAAGTTCAGGGAAGTTTCAGGGAAGTTTCCGGGAAGGGAAGTTTGGGGAAGCGAAGGTTGGGAAGGGAAGGTTGGGGAAGGTTTGGGAAGGAAGTTTGGGAAGGTTGGAAAGGTTTGGGAAAGGTTTGGGAAGGTTGGGAAGTTTGGAAGGGAAGGTTTGGGAAGGGACGTTTGGGAAGGGAAGTTTGGAAGGTTGGGAGGGTTTGGGAAGGTTTGGGAAGGTTAGGGAAGGTTGGGACGGGAAGGGAAGGGAAGGGAAGGGAGGGAAGGGAAAGGGAAGGGAGGGCAAGGGAAGGGAAGGGAAGGGAAGGGAAGGGACGGGGAAGGGAAGGACGGGAAGAGGAGGGAAGGGAAGGGAAGGGAAGGGAAGGGAAGGGAAGGCGAAGGGAACACCCCCGGAAGGGACGGAAGGGAAGGGCAGGGGAAGGGAAGGGAAGGAAGGGAAGGGAAGGGAAGGGACGGGAGGGAAGGAAGGGAATGGGAAAGGGAAGGGAAGGAAGGGAACCCCCCGGAAGGGAAGGTTTGGGAAGGGGAAAGGGAAGGGGAAGGTTTGGGAAGGGAAGGGAAGGGAAGGTTTGGGAAGGTTTGGGAAGGTTTGGGAAGGGAAGGGAAGTTCAGGGAAGGGACAGGGAAGGGAAGGGAAGGGAGAAGGGAGTCAGGGAAGGTTGGGAAGGGAAGGTTTGGGAAGGACAACTTATTCTATATTCCTCTAACTTTGAATTTGATCTTGGAACAGACTATTGAATCATAATTTCTCCAAGAGTTATACCGAGTATATATATTCCTCATTTTCTGATATTAATTCTGATATTTAAGATTTCTAGACCTTGATTCCTAGAAATGTTTTGTACTCACCTCTGCAACTGAAATTGATGGAATCCTTGTTTTGAAAAAGCTCTATTTCAAGTTGGTTATACCATACTGATGGACACTTCAATCCATGAATATTTTCTCCATGAATATTGATTTTTCACTTGTAAAATCCATACAGTAATAAAAACATCTTTAGTACTCTAGCTCAGTTGGCAATAGCATGGTGCTAATAACATGCAGACCATGGGTTCAATCTCTGTATGGGCCAGTCACATGAGAGTTGGACTTGGTGATCCTTTGGGTCCCTTTCAGCTCAGAATATTCTGTGATCTGTTATTAGATCATACTTCCGACAAGTTAAAGTGATAAGATATAGATCAAAAAGCTCTTAAAATGTTTTTCTAGATGTTTCATCTAGATTTTGAAGATTTAAATGCACCCTATAAAATTGAATTAAATACTAAAAAAAAAAATTAATTAGAATTTGAAAGGTTGTGGGGTTTTTAATATTGCTTATATCACTCTAAGTAAGGCCAAAATAAAAATGTTAGTTTTTTAATAACTGATGGAGTTAATTTTTTTATGTCTCTCTGTGGAATGTTTATCTTTTGAAATCTGAACTTTTACCAAACCCCATAAATTGTACCAAAAATATTGTATGTAGTTCTAGCAGTATAATTCTTCACAGGCATGCTGTGAAATTTTTCAGTGCTAATGAACTAAGAAAAGTAGAACTGAAAAAATATTTAAGGCTTTATTTTCACATTATTTCCACCTTTTTTCTCCCTTTTTAAAGTGCTAAGGATGTGATCTGCTCTGTGCCTCAAAACAGAAGCTGGGTTATTTTCATTTGGTTTGTCTCTTCTTGCTTTGTACCTGATCTCACTACATAAATGAGAACTGTAGGTACCACAGTGGCATGTTCTTTCATGTTTGCCTGCTTTAGATAGTGAAGTTTATATGTGGTGAGAGGTTTCCTGAGCACTCCTGTCAGTGACAAGTATAATTTAGGTAGCTTTCCTTCTCTTTCTGTCTCACTTATGCCAGAATAGTGTATCTATCTGAGAAAATGGTCAGCTAAATACAAGAAATTTCCTAAGGTCATCTGAAGTCATGTTTTCTTCCATTATACCAGACCAAATATTATGTTGAGGCAGCTAAGGGGGTATTGGAGAAGGGAAACTGAGAGGGTACCAGAGAAGGAAGAGTGGCTTCAAAAGACAGCGGAGCAGTGGACAGGGAATGTAGATTGCCAAATATTACCTTAAACAAATACCTGTGAAATTTAGACCTGGCTTAAACTAGAGCAAGTGGGGTTTAGAGATAGTGTCTTTCTAGGAATAAAGTTTACCAATTCTTTTAAATAAATGATTGCTTTAATGTTGCTCAGTGAAAAAAACTATGGTGTGTGTGTATATATATATATATATATATAAAATATATATATATGTAAATAGTTATAGAACAGAGCCATACATACCCTCAGGCAGTTTCAAATGGAAAAGGGAAACAAAACCAGAATGAGATGTCATTGACAATATGAACCTCTACTGATTAGATTTGATCCAATGAACTCTGCTGGGAAACACACAAACACTACACAGTAAACTTGCTTCAGACACTTTGAATAAATTTTACAAAACTATGCATGCTCTTATTAAGAAAAGGCAAAGTAGCACTTCCATGGAGGAAAATATTTGCACATTATTTCTTTATTCCCATCATAAACCCAGCAAAATTTTACATTTCAGATGTTGACACTCTCCTTTTGTCTTAGTAAATATTACGGCTCAGGTCATCTGGTAGGATTAACGTCTACAGTGGGGGTTTTTATGTGTACATGTTAAATACCTTTTACCTCATAGTTCAAGAAAAGCTGTTTCCATGGTTCAATATTCAAGATATCTGTCAACTTGATATTAAAATATTGTAATTTTCCTTCTGTCATGGCTTAGGAATGATGCCCCAATTTAGTGTTTTCAATGAAACAGCCCAAATCACAATCTTCTCACTTGGTCCCCCATCTACATCCCCTGGCACCAGGATGGAGAGGATGATGGGAGGCACACAGGGTAAGGAACACAGGTTGAGATGAGAACATATTACTGGAAAACAGCAAAGAAATAAGAATCAGTAGCAATTACAATATCAGCAATGGAGGAAATTGGTGCTATCTGGCTGCTCCCTCTGCCATGCTTCCTGGGCTTGAAGAGACCCATCATCACATTCCTGGAAAATGACATGAAATGGTAGTGAATAACCTGAGGGTCCTAGCCATGCCTGCTCCTGGCTGCTGCAAAAATGAACCCTGTCCCTGGCCTGGCCTAGCCAGAACCAGGACACCTAGTAAAATATTTCTAATGGGCAGTACTAAACTGCAGAAATGTAGAAATGTATATCAACAGAGGTTTAGGGTCCAAGTCTCCTCATTTTATCAATATCTGAAAGAAAAAAAGGAGAAAAAAAGTGCTCTGCTGCTCTGTTATTTAGACTGAAAATATCTGTAGTGTGTCAATAAACTTTGTAATGTGAGAAAACAGTTGAAAATGCCTTGGCATGAATGTTATACCACAGCTCTCATACTGGGCTGGCAGAGCATACCTTAGGTGAGACTTCCTCCAGCATCCTAACCTATACGAAAATTAGCATAATAAAGACATGTATTCTGCTGGGACAGTCTAAAGGAAACATTTTGTCTGCAACTGGAAATGTTCTGACTTCATTCAACTTCATAGAGTATACCACGGGCTAGGATTTTATTTTATTTCAATAATCTAAAGAATTTTCTTTCAGAGGACAGGAAGTTGATGGCTTCTTAAAATTACATACTGTTGACAAAGTGTGGGAAACTTCTCTTCCTGAAAACTATATACTACATCTAATAGCAAACCACCAACAAATTCCATTATGTTTGAGGGCTTGACGTGTGATGCTTATTAAATGTATGAACAAAGCCACTTTATACATCATAATGTGCACATTACAAATTCACTGCTTATAATGGTGCTGCAAGTGTGTATGCAATTTTTCTGAACTTATGAAATATATTTCTGACACCTCAGGTATTGATATATGCATGCACAATATTGTCCCAGTGCAGTAAGGGAGACTTAACTGATGTCTGCAAGATTTGATTTATTACAAGTAAATATGATTGCCTTCATAATCTGATTTTATTATGTTCGGGGCTCTCACAGGTAAACTTTTAGTAGAAGGAAGAAGACCATTTTTATTAAACCAGTCTATTTCTGCAAACCAAATCGCTTCTTAACAAAAAAGAAGAAAAGAGAAAAAAGAAGTCAGGTCAAGAAGAAGAAGAATTAAGGATAAATTCTTTATGCCAAACTTCGTTCCCCTACATGGATATTCTAAAATGATGAAAATTATGTTTGGTCTCTGTTAGACAAGAAACCAGAGAACCTACCTGTCTGTGTCATTGAACCTCTGTAGAATTGAGGCATATGCTGCCACTAAAACTTCTGTAGTTGCAGCATTATTTAAACATTGCCTTGGAAAGTCTTGTAATAAAGTGTGGCATCAAATCTTAGGGTATTGTTCAGTAGAAGATTATATTCCATACACACTTTTATGCATCATGCTTTTTTTAGTTTGTTTGGGCTTTTTTAGTATATATGTGATGACAAATTGCAAAGTACAACTCTTTCCTGAGACGAATATGGGGTTATATATTGATACATTTATGCAAAAAACCAGAAAAATTTACAGTAGTATTCTGTGCCTTTCCATGCTGGTGCCAATTATTTTCCAGGTTAAATGTGATCTTATTCCCCTGTTCAAGTTAAAATATTCTCCATGTTTTCTCAAAATCATCTGTAGTGAAAAACATGTTTTGTTCTCTTTTATGTTGATGTAAATTAATATTGAGACAACCCACAGATGGCAATATAGTTGTGGGCATCTTATTATAGGAGTGGAAGATAAATAAAGTGATTTACTAAAAGAACAGTCTAACCAGTGTTTCAGAGAGCTGGAGAGCATCCTTTCCATAAAAAGAGGCAGGAATCTAATAGTTGTTTCATCAGAGTAATTGTCTGATTTGAAAGTGATCATATGTTAGTTACTGTGAGATACCCTTTCCTGGTAAGACTTTAAAAGCCTGGTATGTATCCTACTATACTATGCTGTCCAGTTCTGTGACTTATAAGACTGTGTATGCTCTTTTTGGCAACAAACACTTAGACCTCTAAATTTAATATAGTCCTTTAATTTGAAAAAATTTTTGAAGACAGTGGGGAAAATGGTGTTTCAGAGAGCTGGCTTCTTTACTTTACTGTTCATGTTTCAAAAAAGAAAAAAAAAATGTGACTTGGTGAAAACTGCTGTTTGACTTTGAGCAGGACTGGAGCTTTTGTCCCACCTGTTTGTTTATCATTTAATTCCTTTTCAAAAGTAAAAACTGAAAAAACCCTAGTTTGATATACTACCCCAATTTCTAAAATCTAGCTAGCCAGCTTGATGACACTTTTGGAATGCTTACTAGTGTCTGATGGAAGCTAGGCTTTTTTTTTTAAAGGAAGAAAATTCAGGTTGTCAGAATGAGATAGGTCTGTGGGTTTAGAAAAGGAAACCGAGCTTCTGTTTTTGCTGTGTTGTTGATGTGGGTGGTAGGACAATTTGGGAGGACAGCAACAGGAGAACACGGAGGGTAGAACATTATAGTGGTGAAGTTTAATTTTTTCTTGTATATGTAACTGTTTTCCTATATAAAATTTATTGCATACTGTTGGTCAAAAACATCACCTAGAGATGCTTTTTGTTATTTGCTTTGATTCCTACTTTATTCATGATGATTTCTATCCAACCATAACACAGACCTATTTCCAGATGATGTAGCTGTCTCAGACTTGGCTTAGTTGTTGCTGGTTTTTGTTAGTATAGCTGTCCTTTAAGCAGTAACAGTGGTAACTGTGCCTCTAGAGCTACATCAGGGACAAAGGCCTAACTCTGCTTCACTGTAAGCTGATTGTGATGTGTTGTTTTTTGGGGAGTTATTCTTATACCACAACAAATCCATAATCACATCTAGAGACTGAAAAGATGTAAGACCCCAGATGTATAAATGTAAGGAGCAGAAATTCCATCATATCCAGGGGACAGATGAACTTACTGCAGTAGCTCTCTGAAATGGACTAGGAAAAACACCACATTATTAATGGAGGTGTATGTGTGTGTTTACTCATATGAAATACATATTTAGATGCTGCCAGTGGGAAACATAGCCTTGCAATACATCTTTGTACTCCTTCAATTTCTTCAGCAAAGGGTAACAAAAAGTTTAGTTACTCTATAGACATAAGTCTCTGATGTGGTATAAATATAATATGTGATGGTGGACATTGTAAAGGAATTTTATTTTTCTCTGTTAGGGATGACTGCAGAGAATCCATTAGTGGCTTTGCTTTGCTCTGCCACCTGTGAGTTATGCAGTCATTCCTAACTCATGAAAATGAAGTATGTTGTCCTTCCTGCCTTCAGAACCCCCATATTTATGAACAAATACAATACAGAATATATTAATGTGTATAGTACTAGCTCATCTATGGACTTAGAGATGGACTACACAGAATGCTCATGTATAGTCTTTAATGTCTGGCTATATACACATAATTATATAGGTCTGATATTACCCTTTTTTAATAAACGAATTAATTGTAACTGAAAATAGGCCAAAAGATGTCCTTTTACGTGGAACTCAGCCAGCAGGTAGTTGTCAATACAGGAACAAAGGCAACAATTTCTAAACACCCAAATTGAAAAATTCAGAATGACCTATAATGCAAATGACACATAGAGTCATAACAACACATTATTATCATTTATATTGCTTCATTTCATGACACAATCACTGATAAATTGAAAGTAAAATGACAATAGCATCGTGAATCGCTTCTTTTTTTCCTGTCTCTAATTTTTTGGTAAATATAATCCTGGCTAGCATTTGAAAGAATTCATCTTCTCCTCATTTGGCAATTTCTTGTGAGTTATAACTCTGTATGACGGGGGACTTTCTAATACCAAAGACACACTCATTGCATAGAAATAAAGCTGTTTGCTGCTCTTATTTTCTGTCAATCCAGACATGTGCACTAAATTCACTTTAAGGAGAAGAGACCATGGGAATTACAATTGAGTTCTTGAGGTGGGTTGCTGTCTTATTTTAAATTTCTCTATAACATATTAAACTCATTCAGGACACATGAGTTTAACAGATATTTGATAGGATACTCTTCCAAATGCTGTCGTACAATTTTCTGTAAATTTTTCAGTGTCCTAGGTATATTTTAGGAAGTCTTTGTTTTACTTTGGTTAAAATTTTATTCTAAAGCTCTTCAAGAGCTTCCATAAACTATGGAAATATCCATCAGCTAAAGAAGAGTCAGTACCAAGAATTGATGAAGTGAATATTCTTAGAAAATTCTCTACCACTTTCAGTTGAAAGGAGGAGAGATATTGCAGCCTTCAATGGCATCTTAAACCAGTGGTGTAAAACTGGGGCATAATATGATGTCTTATCTTTGGAAAGCTTGTGATAGGCAATGTAGCTGGTAAGTATGCCCAAAGATACATCAATGGGCTCACTACAGTGTTTTGTTTAGTGTTCATTTGTGTCTTGTAAAATGGGAAGGAAAGTGGGAATGCTGTGTTGACTTCTCTGCTTACAATGGGTGCAGGCACTGGGACTTCAGATTTCAGGAAAACGGCAAACAAAGGAGGACCTTTTCAATGAAAGAAAAATTACTGCAGCTTTATTTACAAAAGACTTCTCTAAGCAATAAAACTATTCTCTTCGGTCTTGGATTTTGGAAAGTCAAGTACAAGAAAGGGCTCAAATAAAAGAGTTTTATTTATATCTTCTTGCCCTGCATGTTTCTGTGTGCTGCTTAAAAATTTCCCTTTCTTCAATGGTTTGATTGAAATGTTTTTGAATTACATGTTTTTGTGTTCTTATCAATAAGTCATTTAAACCACTGTGGTCACTGTTGACAGTTAGGCTTTCAAATCAAAATTCACTAAATTTGACATAGCAATAGAAAATTTTCAAAATGTATGTAAGAAGAGAATGAATACGTTGGATGTAATTTCCATTTTCTTTTTATTCAAGGGGTTACCAATACTGAAGAGCACTGTTCTTCCCTCACTATCAAAACAGACTCAAAAACTAAAAATCAAATTTTACAGAAAAAGTTTGTCACAAAATATCTTGCCTTACATTGCTGTAGGATAATTCATGTCTCCTACAGATAATATTATTTATTTGCTGAAAATGTAACATAAGCAGGCTTTTAAAAAGGGGCGAATTATACCTCAGTAAGTAGCAATATTTTTCTTTATATTACAAGGTCACTTATCCTAAACAAAAACAAGTCAAAAATTCCACTGAATTTTGCATGTTCTGGTATCAGTCTTTGTTAATGATTGATTATGGAATGATCGTCAATTTCTGCAAAATGTCATCATTTGATCATTTTCAGCATTTTTACATTAACTTTAATAAAACGGAGGAGCATAGCAAGAACATATGGGCATGGACCAGATGTATTTCCTGACTCCATCTAAAAGCCATCTGCCTTTTTTTGTCCTAAATTATTACTGGGATACATACCTGTGGTGATATGTGATTTGCTGACAATGTTCAAAGGGACAACTCCCAGTTTCTTATTCTTGATATAGCTATTGAAGCTTAAGAACAGGTGGAATAAAATGCCAATTGTGGTTGCTCTTGATTCCAAATTCACACTTACTCCTTTTTCTAAAGACCTGAACAGCCACAGTGATTGTCCAATGGAAATGGGTCTGGAAATATGTGCCCAGATGTTGACTACAGGTATTGGAAATTGGCATTTACTATAAGAGCTGTTTTGCTGTGGGATAGAAAGGCTTCTGAGCTGACTGTGGAGTCCTGCATTGTAGAATGATGGATGACTCATAAAGTTCTGTGGAGGCATTTATTTCTGTGATCATTCTGGGATAAGATTATACATTATATTCAATTATTTTTTCCTCAATTTATTTAATTGTCCTTTCTTCTTTAAGGTAACAGTCTAAGGCTATGTCCTCACGTTTCTCAAAGATATAGGTTTGTTCTGAACAAACTCTGAATAGACTGAAAATTTTGCACATGAATTAGCTCAAGACTGAACCTAAGCTAATAAATTCTGCCTCTGATTCAGCATATTAAACTGGGCATTTTTCAATGCTGAAATATTTTCAGGGCTTTGCATTCCCACTGCTATAGTCTAGGAAAGCATGGACAGATCAACCTTGCTAAACAACTAAAATTTTGTCCCTCTTGCTCACAGTATTTTTCATGCACTGTATCTTTGAGCACTTTACGTATGCAAAACTCATCTGACCTAAGCATATATCTAATGGTATTTCCACAGCTTTTTGTAGCTTGGAAAAAGTAAAAGGCTTTATGATCCCAAAAAATACAGCAAAGCTGGAATGAAAAAACCTCTTGACCTCACCATCTTTTACTGTCCATAAGTGTCCATAGACACACAGAAATTTTCTGTTCAGTTAAATAAAATGGTGAGTGACTGAAAGCAGGAACTCGTAATGGTAAATGTCAGGTAACCTCAAATTGAGGCAACTTTATGAGTACGGTCTAGGAAAAAGCTGAGGATGTGCTGTTCATTCTTTTCAGTTCAGAGGAGCATGTGGTTCTGAGGCAGAATTACTGGAGAATCATTTGGCACAGACCATCATGAAACAGTCTTTTCTTTTTGCTGTCTGTACAGAAATGCTGAGGCAGGTATTGTTAAAATTATTAAAAATTTGACATGCATTATAAGACCTGAATTCTTCAGCTATATACACAGAAGGATACAGCGTATATCTGATGCTATTTAATCCTAAACAGTGTTCATTCCCTCCACTGCAAAACGCAAGCCAAAATTCAGGCAAAAACATTATATTTATTACATGCAAGTTGCAACACTAATATCCATCCAGAGAAGCAAACAATATCACCTGAAGCTGACAGACGTCCAACACGTTGAATCATAACTTAAAACATCCATGAGTAAATCAGCGGCACATAACAAAGCAAAATATAGAATAAACCCAGTCTTTCTGATACAGTGTAGTTGCCTGTTAAAGAGGGAAACTCTAAGGTGGTTTTCAAAAGAAGAACTACTTTGAGGGTGCTATTGATCTCACAAAGGTGAGACTGAACCACAAAGATGCTTTCTTTAAAGTGGAAGACTTGAATCCTTTAGTTCCCATGGGTGAGGCTTGACATTATATAAGTCC
Organism: Certhia americana; assembly: GCA_018697195.1. Lineage (NCBI taxonomy): Eukaryota > Metazoa > Chordata > Aves > Passeriformes > Certhiidae > Certhia > Certhia americana. Next base: position 34,619,098 of record CM031878.1, read on the forward strand.
GAGGAATATCCTGCATAGTCCTTCAAGTAAGGAAAGAAATTGCCTCATAATACATAGCAGCCTGCCACAATGGGAATCAAGAACAATACAGGAGGAAGTCAAAAGATCAATCCTAACCACATTGTGAAGGTCTCTGCCAAGAATAGGCTTTCTATATCAGACGCTAATCCTCAGATACATTTCAATGTCTTTTTTGAGCCTGTTGCTCCACATAGTGTTTTTTGAAACTCTTTACATTGGTCAAAATATGTACAGATCATCAGGCAACCAAATTTAAATGTAATTACCAAGGTGAGGAAAAGGAGTGAGAGGGTCAGGAGTTTGAGAAAACATACATAACAAAGCTGCAGATTATGCTTTTAGAAGAATCAAGGTTTGTGGTTTTCCTGTCCCTGACTATAGCAGATATCTACTTCTTACATCTTAGTGAAACAGGAGGTTTTCTGGATTCTGCTTTTAATCTCTTATTCATGTTTGTATGAATGTGGGTGTTTTCAGGACATCCCTGGACAGTTATTAAACCACTGACCAGTGGAGGCTCTGCTACAGACTGATTTAATTCAAGACTGGTGCTATTATATTAATGGATTTAATTTAAACAGGACTAGCCTTGCTGGCCAAATTACTGCCATTTAAATCAATTGGCTTAGGGGAAAAAACAGCCTGACCATGGCCATTAGCCTTCAATTTATTACTATATCAGTTTTAAACTGGGTAAGGCATATTGCTCAGTGTCTGTCCTCCTGTCCTTTAGTGCTGCTTCCTCTCCCCACCATATAGTAATAAGAGACCTACAGGGCAAAGAAAAAAAAGAAAATCTGAAACATCACATTAATTTAAAGTCAATGTTTCATGAGCGAAGACCAGGTATCTTGTGAAAGAGAGTCTCCATAGGATCCAATACTTGCCTTTGATGTCACCTCATTAAATTGAGATTCAAATGATCTAACAGATGTATTAGTTTAAAAAGACATTTTAATGCATTTTTTTAAGATATAAAAAAGTCGCAATGTCTTTTTTTTTTTTTTTTTTTTTTTTTTTTTTAACACATTTCAACCTGATTCAAATAGAAAAGCAAAAGGGAAGAAAATGCTTTAGATGTGCTCTTTTGATTTTTTCCAATCTTGCCTGAATAAAATGGAATGGGAGATCAAGAACACTCAATTAATTTCAACACTGGGTGTCAGAGGGAAAAGGAGAGGGAGGAGAGGGGGAATATTATAGATGCACAACACTTAACAAATGCATAGATTGAAAGAAGGAAATATGGGGTGGGGGGGAGAGATAAAAAACCATGTCTATATTTTATTGCACTCAGTAAGCTTTTCACTTGTATTTATAGCTGCAATTATATCTCAATGAGGTTTGTCTACAGTGTTGGCTTCACGCTAATTTTCCCCCTCACTGCATTCTTGGAATAGCCTCGGACTGTTTATGAACCAGACATATTGACCTCATTTACAGCTAGCAGTTTAAATCCATAATTTTTCCACCCACAATCCCTCTTTGACATTCCGGCAATGCGGCCGGCTCACTGAGACTGAACTAAAAGTCTCACACTTCATTGAACACCATTATGCGGCTTTATGCTTATAAGCCTGTTTCCCTCAGCTGCCTTTCAGCTTTGCTGGAGATCCGTTTGGCCACAGGCCGGCAGTGATTAACTGGAAGAATCCAATAAATCAGCCTGTCAGCCAGCAGGCTCTCCTCACTGTGTCTACAAATCGACATTTGGATTTGCACTCTCTTTTTTTCCTCCCCCTTTGCTCTCCTTCCTTCCCTTGCCTGCCTCCCTCTCTCCCTCCTTCCCTCGCCTGCCTCTCTGCCTCTCTTTACTCAGCCCCTATCATCATCTCCCCCTCCTCCATCACACACCCTCCGTGAGGGCAGCAGGTTGCTCCTTTTCTCCCCACTAAAAGGTGAGCTTGAAAGGTTATTGTTAGCATGGCTGGACCTTGTAAACAGTCCTTTGGTGAAACAAGTTGGTTTTGAATTGTCAATGTCCTTCTATTTCCACATTTCATTTAAATTACATCCTCCTCACACTCCATGCCACACACACACACAAACACACACACTCTCCATACGCACGTGCGTGCACGCACACACACACACACGTGCGCGCACACACACACACACACACACACACACACACATATCTCATTAACTCTTCCTGTTCCACTTACATCAGACAGAGAGTAATGGAGGTGATTGAGAGGGAGAGAAGAAGCTTTCTTGCATCAGCTTTTCCATCTGCTGTTAAAACAATAGGCATAGAGAGAGTACAGGAAAACGGGTGCCTGCCACTGAGCACAAGAGCAGTGGTTCTCCAAGCTCTGTGTGACCTGACCCGTTCTGCTGCATTTATTTTAAAAAACTATAATTAGGTCTCTGATTGTTTGTTTGTGTGGGTTCTTTTTTCTTTGATTTCAGGTCTTTGGTAAGTGCTGCACTGGCAACCAGCCTGCATGCTTGCGGATGCACTTCCAGGTGTCTCTGTCTGCCCATTGCTATTTCACAGGGATATCGATTGCCCCTTCTCTGTCACCCCACTTTGGTTGTGGTTCTGAGTGAAGGAGACCTGGACCCCAAGTGCCTCCTTTTTTATGGCCTCTGAATGCCCAGACAGGGCACTTCCCTCCTTCAGTACAACCCTGGGCTTCATTTTGGGCAGTACTGGGCTCTCCCCCATTGATGTACCCACTGGGGCTACTCCGTTCTTCCATCCAATATTACATCTGTCTTTGAGCCCAAACATTTTCTTGTCATCTGGAGGTCAAACAAAGCACTGCCTAGCAGCAGCTGGGAGAAAGGAGACCACCAGAGATTCTGAAATCACCAGGGACAGCCTCACTGAGAGCTCTTCCTTGCCACCACAGCACTGTTGCATCTGGCATGTGTGGCACAGAGGGAAAAGACCTGGGCTAGAGATGATGAGTTGCCTTCTGCTAGCCAAACAGTTGCTGGCTGTGACAGGTGGTGACACTCTGGATATGTCTGCTGTCTCTACAAATGATCCTGAAAAAGAGAGAGAAAGTTGGACAGACCTGCCTGTCTCATCTTTGGATGAAATTAAAAAATTAAACCTCAAATGTTTGGGGTTCTCAAATTCACACTAAAGAAATTGCAAAACCTTGAAGGCTTATTTCTTCTCTCCCTTTCTTCTGGGTAAGGACGTTCACCCTCTCCTACCAACATTTGCCATTCACAAGCTCTATGCTGAGGATCCAAGAACACACCATTGATACTAATGTGCACCATTGTAGACCCTAATACATGGAAGGAAGGGGCAGCTGGGAACTCTGCCTGCCCCATTATCCATGGGTGTGCTGGCCCTCTTAGCCCCAGCATGACCTTTGACTAAATTTGCCATTTGGCTCTATGAGAAGAGATTAGGCTGCATCAGTAAAATTAATTGTGACTTGGATATGAGAGATGCATACAGGCCCAAAAATACTAAATTTACAGATGTAGGAGGGTATTGTAGCTTGAAATTACACCCCCAATATGAAGGCAGTATATTACAGGATGCAGGCAGGCAGAATTATAATGTGGAGCTCAACTGGTGTGTCCCTCTCGCCTCCTTTCTCCTCAGATGGCAGCCAGAGTAACTTCTTCAGGAAAACCCACTACTCCCACAATTTTCTCTTCTCCAAGGTTTCACTGGAATGGTGACTATCTCTCTCTTTTCATTTACATTGCATTGCTTTATTAAAAATAGATGAAAAAAGCATGTGAAATGTCTTGCTTCAGGTCAGAAGATAATTTTATTTAGATCTCAACAAACCAAATATATAAAAGGAAAGAAAATGACATTTTCACTGAAGTACAGCACATTCTTATTTTCCTGTTTGCAAAAAACCCCTGTATATTCTTTGGCAATAACTGATATAAAAGTAAAATAGATGTAGCTGGCGTGAAATTAGTCTTTTTAAGAATACGCTTATACTGCATACAACTTCTCACTATACCTACTAACTATTTAACTAGCCACACTCCAGACCTTAATGAGATATTGTAGAGATGTATTCCTTAAATTTATTATAGACAAAAGGCCTTTCTGAAATGTGGTTGCTTTCTGTTTTCTCCTGCTGCCATGCTATTGGAAAGAATAAATCTGAACTGATGATTTGATGAACTTTCTCAAAATTGTTCTATGTGCCTCTGACTTCATCCTCCATGAATTAAAAAATCTCATTTTGCCTTTATATATATATATCAGGTCTCTCCCTGATTTTATTTTATTCTTTGGTGTCTTCTATTTTATATGCATTTCTCTCACAAGAAAATATGTGTTAGGCCAAATTTGCAGACTGAAAATGCTTTTGAATCAGTTTCTGTTATTGCATGAAATTTTAAAATTATTATAATTTATGAGTTTTCCTTCTTTATAAAAATTATACCAAGAAATAACTTATAAAAAGAATTATAATAAAACTTGTATACTTCTAATTTTATCCATAAAATTCTTAAGAAGGAATGTGGTAAAAAGCATCAGGTTTTGAGAAATGAAAATCAAAGCTGTTCAAAATTTCTTTTTTCCCCTCTATCTCAAATTAATTTTCACTTTTCAATAAGCCCTAATTTTTAAGTACTTCTATCTTTGTGTGCTTAGTTATTAGATTCTCGAATGACACTGAATTTTGAGTTGATGTCAATGTGTTTAACTCGTTGCCTAAATTTAGTATATCTTTTGCTTCTCTCTTATGTCCAGTTTATGTTCAGTTTGATGTAAAGTAAAATGGTATTTCAAGCTGGAGACTCTGAATTGAAAAGAAAATTATTTATTTTACACTTAACGTGTAGGTTTTCTTGCACTTCTTAAAGAGTGAAGAATTACAGTTCTTATAACCAGACTTGTGTGCATCCTACAGCTGTCTTTAGACAGACACAGTAGAGGACCAGTAACTTCAGTATTTCTCTACCTTTATTTCACTTGCTGATGTGAGGCATACATGTAATACCTATATAGAATATATGGTAGGGGAGGTATATATATATATATATATATATATATATATATATATATATATATATACACATTAACATATAACACAGGAGTTAGTTAGTACCACCTTTGTCTGAGGACATGAGAAAAGCAGTTCTAGGATATTTCATGGCTAGGCTGAAGGAAATTAGACAGAAGGAAGATTGCTTAGAATGTACTGGAGAAATGAAAGCTACCATTCTAGAATGAGAGCATAGAAGAATACCCCAAACTAGTCTAAACTCTTACTAGCCATGGTCTGGGATTCCTACTCCTTGTGCCTTTGATACATGACTTGATCCTTACGGAGATCCTCCTTGGTCAAGATCTGATTGCTGTGTCTGGGCAATCCAGGGAGGTGTGTACAGCTGGGGCCACCCAGGTGTGTGTCCAAGGAGATTAAGCAGCTGTGGCTGTGGCAGAGGTCCACAGAAGAAGCTGTAGGTTATTTATTCCCCTCAATAGGTGGTAAAATACTGGTTTGCCTCTCTTGGCAACCAGGATTGCTCAGGAGTGACCATGCCTTGAGTATTTTTGCTGTTTGCTGCATTACTTAGCACTGCCAGCCTCAGGGTCTGGCAGAGGTTAGGAAGAGGTCAAGATGCCAGAAACCTGTCCCTGCTAGGAGGGCTTGTGTCTGCGCGCCGTCTTATGCTCCTAATCTCTCTGCTGCTTAAACAGTGTGCAAGAAGATATTTCTGGTATTGGGTTATTAGTATTTGGACAGTTTAAACCTATTTAAAACTGATTAATTAATAGTGGTCACTTTGCACTACTGATCCTGGAAACATCTGCCTTCTAGTGACTACTACCTTGTAGTCTAGGAAGAGGAGTTCCCTAGCCAAATGGACAATTTTGTGCTTAAAATGATGGACTTCAGTCTCATCCATGTCCACCTGCCCTGAATCATTATTCCAAATGGCAGTATGCTATTTTTTTTTTACTACTGACTTCTACTCTTGATTGCCTTTCGGGACTCAGTCAACAAATACACTTTAATCCTGTGTGTCCTTTCAAGACAGATCTGGTGGGTCTATGTTCCCTCTAAATATAACCTTAAGGGAGGAACTGATTGCCTTTTAACTATGCTAACTTTATTATTTCTGCATTATTTTAGCATCAAACAGAACTTGTTCCAGCAGCTGCTGCTAAATTTGCAAGGCTTCAGAAGCTGCTAAACATCCTACTGGAGCTTAGATGGAAAGGTAAATCATTGCTAGGATTTTTTTTTTTTTTTCTGTACAGCAGAGTGCCTTCAAGTTATCTCATTAAGACTGTATTTCACAGCTATGATGTTGCCATTTCCCTGCAGGCCCTGATATCTTTGATCAGAGATCCAGCCTGAAAAATAGAGGCTGGAGGCTGAATCCCAGGGAGGCATGATAACATGTGTTCTTGGTCTCTTTTCCTGAGGAGAAGCTAACTAGTTTGTTCCTTGTTCTGTGTTGCAGAAAGAAATACCTGGGTTTGTTACACATACATAGTCCCAACATTTCAATTCAGACTTGCTGCTGCTCTGCTTCCTTCACTGGCAACGTTCTGGCTGTCTTGTCAGGAGCAGTAGCACAAGGGTAGCAGAGGAGGCAGCATTTTAGGAGTCACTCTGACAGGGTGACAATGACAGAAAATGAAGTGCTGCAGGTTCACAGCAATGGGAGCAATAGCTGAGAACACCAAGAGCAGCCTGTAAATAGGGAAGGGATGCCCCAAGCACCCTTGTCTCTTGCTTGACACTTGGTGCCTGCTCAGAATAAAAGAGTTCCCTGGTGTTCCTCAGCTGAAGCCTATAAAAGGGTGTGTGTTCTTGCTCATATCTTGCCCACATTCATGACAAATTGAACACAAACTCTTGTATGCTCTCTAAGCGTATAATTTTGGGCATTAGATTGGCTGCTGGGAAGCCACGGCTTATCTTGTAACACTCATATCTCTCAAACAGCCCAATTGGAACACACATAAAATGTGAATACAGAGTCATGTATGGCACTTTTTTTAATTGCTAAAGTGAAGCACTTTCAATTCTTGGCAAAGAGGCTTCTGCTGCTGACATTAAAAAACCAATAATATGTCTATACTGTAACCACTTAATTATACACAGAGGCATAATCGCATAATGTGTCACTACTCCGTAAAAAAAAATTCTGCCTTTGGAACTTGTACAGACACAACCACGGAAATATGAATGGTATTGCATTCTCACAAACATAATTTTCAGAAGTGACTGAAATAACACAGCTTACTTCCTGTGGGGACCATCCCAGAATCAAAACTGCTTTTAGTCTAAGCTGAAAATCAGAATAACAAGAATCTTTCTAGAACAGAGTATTACCTAGGGAATATGAAGAATTAATGTAAGAAGATATTTTAATTTCCATCAGCACGAAACCTTGTCTCCTTCGTCACTCTTCAATGGAATAGTGTATGTTTTCTAATGGGAAAAAGACTGATTTTTCACAATTTGTTTCTATCATTTGAAATTTAACTTGATTTTGTAATGAGGTGAGATGTTAACAGTTTGCTTTTCTATCACCATTTGCACGCAGACATTCCATAAATAAACAAAAATCCCTTCTTATTTTTGCAGAAACCAACCCAATAAATCATACATGGTTAGCTGTTTGAATACCATTAAAGTATTATTTTATTAAGGTACCTATCCCACCTCTAGTGCCACCTAGAAGAAAGCAGATTGTGGTGGGGATTATTGTGAGGAAAAATTACCTTCATTATCTGTACACAAGATTACACACCCTCTTTGATCTTTATGAAGGGTCAGGTGAGATCTGAGTGATACCATCCAGTCCAGGCAAGGAGTGCAGACCACTAAACAAAACATGCTATTAACATTTTCATTATTACGTTAACATACATGCTATTAACTATTAACAGCTTTAAAAAATACTGATAATACCTGTGCTACCACCTGATTTATTTATGTTTGTTTGTGCAGAGTTTCAGGAGCTGGTAAGTCTGGACATGTGTGGGTGTAAGGCTCACTGAAATGGGCTGCAAAAACCTGAGAGATACCCTGTTATGATTACTAAGTATTAGAGGGAAAGAAGTGGTAGGAAATGAGATGAACTAATTCTTCTGTTAGGATCACCCCTAGAATTCCTTCTATCCCCCAGCACAGGGAATTCCCCATTAGCAGGCTCTCCTTGGAAGAGTGATCAAGGGGTCATATTGATCAAAATAAACTGAATTACCTATGACATAATATATGTATTCACAGCAAGAGACGCATAAATGGAAGGAAAATAATTAGTAATTCCAAGCATCATGGTGATGATGAGACACCTGCAGGATAATCATCCAAATCAAATATTTGCCTCAGCTTCTTCAGATGATCTATCTCTTCCTGCAGCCGCTGAATGTCAGTGGTGCAGAGCGTGTGCTGAAAGGCAAGGCTGCCAGCTTGACAAAGGCAGGAAGCCTCCTCCCACATGTAGCAGCAAAGCCCTCTTTCCTTCTCACTATCACAGTTTGCCCTCAGTAGAAGTATAAATGTTGAAGGGAATCAACAGTATTGCATTGTATGAAAGAAGAGAACCTAATTTACTCAGTGCTTGGCCACAAAACTTCAACACTGAGACACTTATAATAAATTTGTAGAAATTATTTTTCTTCATCTATACAGTACTTTATGCAAAGGACATTGGCTTTCTGAGGCTCTCAGGGCATATCATTATGTGATATTTTGTCTCAGATAAAAAACTTCTCTTCTGAAGAACTGCTTAGTATTTTTAAAAGCTTATTCAAGGAAAGGCTAGCTTGAAGGCAGACCAATTATAGAACAATGTGCTTATTTTCCTCAGGTATCTGTGAAAATAATTCAGTTGGGTTTTTCCCCTCTAATTCACTGAAAGGGCATATTCATTTGACTCACACATTTGATGTGTGTCTAGGACAGATAGCTATCTTCCAAAATTTAGGGGAAATGCTAGATGATCTTGAAATCTGACATTTGAAGAATGTTTCCAGGTGTGGCCTCAGTGCTGCCCTTTGCACCAGAGTCATAGAGATTTGCACACTAAATGCAATTTATTTTTTTTCTACAAAAAAATTCAAGTTGGCATCTTTTGTGTTAACAAACATTGCAACACTGGAGGAAACATTTACACTTGACTGTGGATGCTTCCAAAATCCATTTGGGGTTCACAGAAATGCCTGCTGTCAAACGTTGTCAAGTAAAGCTGCTGAAGAATATCTAAATCTGTTTCCTTTCTGCTTCTAATGCTGTGTTAAATCTCCATGGCTGTGATGGCCACTCTTCACTTTCTCAGCATAGGTTTTGTGTGGCTCTCTGGGGTCACAGAAATAATGACCTGGAGTATGTGTAGGTTTCAGAGATATTTATACATCCGATAGGGTATGCCTGTTTTTTTTATCTTCCTGAGAACAAAAAAGAAACATAGATGAAACATATCCTGAAATCATATCATACATGTGGGATAGAGCTTTCAAAATCTGTTTGATTCCTGAGTAATCACATATGCTCAGGTGAGCATGAAAGTGAGTAGTAATTGGACTTTCATCAATTAAAATGTTTCACCTAGAATTTCCAGTCCAACTTATTTTTAAAGATTTGAACTGTCATGCCTGTGAGTAAGTTTACTGTAGGCAACAATAACAAAACATTCTGGGTTTATTCTATTTTATGAGGTTAGAAACTCATGGATAAAATTTAAGTACTCTGAAATATAGACAATGAATACATTTGTCGTCTTGTCACTCTACTTCCCTGTATTTAATTGCTTCTCATATTATTTAGCTGAGGACCATTAGAAAAAAAAATTAACTAATAGGTATGAACTCTCTCCCTTCCTCCCTCCCTCCCACCATCCTGTATTTTGAGTCCTGAATACATAATATATAAAAATCCTGAATATATAAATATGCATATAGTTATGTATCCTTTGGAGATAATTAAGGTTCAGAGAGAGATGAATAATCCAAGGAACTTCTTGGAAACTACTGCTGTTTTGACTGACCCTTGTCCCCAAAACTTCTGAGATTTCAGTTTTTCAGATTATAGCTTACCCATGGTTTTGAAAACTCCAATTAACATGTTTTTGGAAATAGCAAGTCTATGACCATACTACACAAATTATTTGTGAATTCCCTCTAAGAAAATTTGTGTTTAAACAGCATAATTAAGCCAAGTTGTTCCAATTTCATGAACTTCTTTCAAAGCGCAGTGAAAATAAAAGGACTTGACAGAAGGAAGCCATGTCCATGCTCATATTTAGCTTACTTAGCAGTCTGTTTGCCCATTGATAACACATTGCTACCCTAGAGAGTGGGACAGGGATGTTTTACCAAAGATGTTCAAATTCCTCTTAAGGTAAGCACCTTACTCATATAACCTGCATATGGATTACACATGCAGGTTCTTTCTCCGCCTTACCCCTCAAAACTGATGAAGTAGTGGAATAAATTCCTAAGATTCTGTTTCTTCTTCTTTAGCTATAAAGATGGCAGAAAAGTAAAAATGGTGTGTTTTGTCTTTTTCCCCATGCATTTCATGAGCCCAGAGAGAGATGAGAAGACATTATATTTATGAGTTAGAATGAATGTGACAACAGCCTGCAGCCACACTTCCTTGGGCTGTAATCCCTGTTAAATCTTGCTAGTTAAGCAGTCAGACATACCCAGACACTTAAGTGGAAGGACTCAGGTGTATCTAGTAGGAGTGACTGTGCTGAATTGGCTTGTTGATGTGGAGCTAACAGGTCACTGCTGATAGCATTATCACTGTCTGTGGCCTCTAAATATCATATTAGGAGAATATGTCAAACAGAATTGTGAACTTTGAATGGAAAATCTCATTGCATAAGAAGCACTTTAAATATTATATCTCAACATAACTACATAACTCTGTCAGTAATTTCGCTCAAATTGATTATTCAATGGAACAGTTAATACTGTGTCCCCTTTTTTGTGACATGTGAACATTTTTAGAGGGAACTCTTCTTCATTTCATGGGACCAATGGTTCAATCTTTGAGAGTGCATTTTTCTTTGAGTCATAGTAAAATGCCTATCCCTCATCTTTTCTTCCCCGACACTGAACAGGAGAATTCAAATATGGTAATAAAGTAGATAGTGAGAAAAAAAAAAATCTGTATATGTAGACAGGAACTAAGAGAATTATGAAAATTAATTTTACATGAGATCTTCAAATGAAATCTCATTGCTAATACTGATCAGTGTCTTCTTCGGAATTCTAATGTGTCACATCCCCAAGTCTGAAAGTGTTTCCCTCATTTTGCTCATGTTCTTTCCGTAAGAATCTGAAATGCTGCTTTCTTAGAAGCAATCCAGAACCATTTCAGCTATGACTTTTGACTCAGTTATTAGGCTTAGTTATTGTTTCTGAAATCAGTGATTTCTCTAGAAAAGATAATATAGTTATCTGAATATATCCTCCTTCATTTGCTGTTGGATTGGGTTTTTTTTACTTCATCCTTTCTGTTCATGTCAAGAACATTTCACTGGGCACCTAACTGCCAGAAAGTCTGGGAATGGTTTACACTGCAAAATATTGCACAACATAATTTAGTAGTCCATAAAATGCTCATGTGGAAGATGATATGATGATACACACTCAAAGGGAAAGATTTAAACTCCTCTTAAAGATGTAAAGAAAACCTAATCCAAAGGTCCAGCAAGGTAGCACATTTATTGCTTTGTGCAAAACAACAGCAACAATAAATCTTTGTATTAATTGATTTTAATCCTTGTGTCTCTTGAAACCAGGGTGAATTATTTATTCATGTTTATATAGATATTTCTTATAGACATATAGACATGACCTTTGAAACTTATGTATGTACATTGGGTTATAACACTCTTCAAATTGAATTCTATACCTTTATGTTTTTTAACTTTTAGTATTCCTGTTATATCTCGTATAATTGTAAAGGTAACTGTTTTAATTTCCTGTCTCAGGTTTATATATATATATATATATATATATATATATATATATATATATATATAAAACTAGTTTCTTTCAGGAAACAACTTTTCCTGATTTAAAATTAAATAAATAATTTATAAGTGGTAAAACAAGGTGCAATTTCAATGATTAAACACTATTATTCCAAAACTCCAAAGGTAGATGTAGTCTAAATTAGTGCAGTACAAAGGACTGGACATATTTTTATGCTGAATTCAGGGCAAGATAAATGTTTCTTCACTGATTGTTTGTACCAGACTGCTCAATAATAGCTGAGGCATCTCAGTGATCCAGTCATCCATTTGACTGAACTTTCTGAAACTAGCTAGAAGCCTTTACCCCCATACTTCTCTCTGCATAATCTTCAAAATTTGAAATGCCTGTAAAAGAGGAACATCTTTTTGCTGGCAGTCCTTTGCTGACAGCTCTATACCATAAAGCAGTTATGTTCACCCTTCTTCCCTCTCCAGTGTCATACTGAATATTTTTCCTGAGCATTCTTATTTGACAGTCTTCCATCTAGCTTCTTAATGGTCAGATGCAATAGTACTGTTCTGATAGTTGCTGGTAAAAAAAACAAATATAAAAAATATTCACATTTCTTTGAACAACATATATTTGCTTCTCCAGTGCACTTTTGCAAAAAAACCCACAGACATCTTTAATCAGTGGGCTTCAAAATCTTCAAACCCCAAATCTTCAGGAAAAGCACTTGAAAAAAGATGGGTCACCTATAGCTGTAGCTCTGTAAAGGCTGTCTGGGAACGATATTGAGCCTTGTATAGAACAAATACTCTGAGCTCTTCAGAGAGTACTCAGTGTGGCAGGAAGGGAGGAACAGTGTATGGAGAGCCTGACACTCTGATAAAGTGTCTGCCATGAATCTCAGAATCATGTCTGTACAGAGCTATGTGAATCTGAGAAAACTGAATTGATGAACAAACTCAATGTTTCCCTAATATCTTTAATGCTTCTTGACCATAGTTCAAGAACTATGTGAGATGGATAAACCAAGAATCAGTGACTTCCAAGACTGAACAAATAGAGCTAGAGACATCTTGGGAAAAAAGTAGCTGAAAATACCTAGGAATAAGAAAACTGTAAAGATGAACAGCTTTAGCATTTTTCCTCTGCAGATTTGGATCCTTTCCTTAGGCTATAATGTGAATGGAAATTAATACAATGATCTTTCCCAAGGGTTTTATTCAGAGCTGAGTAGGACTGTCTATATTGACCTCAGCGACAACCCGCCTTGGATTCCTAGTCTCATTTGGACTATTTCATGTTTCAAAAACTGTGATATAATTTTCTATATTTGAAAATTACTGCATTATAGCCATCCAGGAATAGAATTATAGGGAGAAAGGGAGTTCAGTTTCTGAAAACATGAGCAGCATTTTTGTAATGTTTATTCAGCACTAGAGAAATTAAACATTTCTTTTACAATAATTCCTGTCTAACTTGTTCCACTGAGTATCATATAAACACTGATTTTCTGTCATAAGTCTTTTAATGAACATGAATTATAAAATTACTTGAGATTTACTCAGAACTTTTACATCATTGATTTAAATAATGAGAGGCATCAAGGAGATGGAGATATAAAGTACAAAGACTATAAAAGATATCTATAGCCACAAACAAATCTATAGCCACAAACACAGAACTGGCTGTTCTAATATTATGTTTCCCTTCCAACCTCACACGAAGAAAGTGCTGAGCTCTCTCAGTTTTGCACAAAAATGAACTTTCTCATATTGCAGGTCAATCCCAAGAATTCACAAATATACAGAATGGTCTGTTGCAGACTTCACTCCTGCAGTCTTGTTTTCACTCTTATGCTAATGATGATGCATTTGCTCTGTATAGCACAGATATCTAGGGTTTTTGTCTCAAATTGCAAGGTCTTCCTTTTCTTCTAACTTCCATATTGATCCTTTTAAGGTTCTTGTGCCATTTTGCTCTGGGTCAAGTTTTTCCTGTTTTCTGTGTAACAAGTCTTCCCACATCAGCAATACTAAATTCACCTTCAACTAAAATAAGTAGCACAAAGTCATAAGGTACAGTCTCACAAGAACTTAGATTTTGATATAGGGCAAAATAAAATAAAAAATTTCTGGGGGTGCAGTGAATCACTTAGATATTCTTCTGCTGCTTTTCTTTTCTTTTTCTTGCATCCTTGCGTTCAAAATGGAAAGTCTTTATTACCTCTTATTGACTGATCACAGAGAAATATGTAGGAAGAAGTGACAAGGGGAGGAATAAAATAGTTTGCTTTAGAAAATATCTTTTTTTTTCCTTTGAATTTGAAGTATCCCAGCATCAGAATGAGAGGCATCCAGCCTAGGCAGAGAGAGCAGCAGCAAGCCAAGTCTGATGCCTGTTCCTGCTTATCATTTCCTGACCCGTTTCTACACCCCAGAAAGGATAAACTGCATGTGAAGCAGAATGAGATCTTGACGGGTCTGGTGAATAAATCCTTTCCCTTTTGCAGACAGGTACAATTGTCCTGAACCAGCTTTAAATCTGTAACTATTTTTTTGGTCTGTTGGAGTTTTTTGCTATTGTTTTCTTTTTTTTCTTTTCACAATGATTAGCATTAATAAGAATGACAATAAAAATGCTTCTGCTCTAAAGTGGCTTTGGTGGTTGATTTGTACTTATTCATCTCTTTGTTTCATAGATACTTAAGAGGCTTAAAACCCTTCAAAAGCAATGTTTAAGGACTTGATCCATTCACTTTCTTTCCACAGTTCCCTTCTTTCCGGTCCTCAAAAGATGTTTTAAAAACAAAGCCCTCCAGACAGTCTTGCCCTCTGTGTGGCACCCTCTCTACGTTTTTGTCAATGTGCTTCCGACACACTCATCTCTATCAGTTGCCTCTCAGATGATTGTAGCTCTGTGATTTCAAAACTTGCATGTGGCCTAAATTTCCCAGTGGAAATCCAGAGTGCTGAACTATTTTCATCCCATTTTCAGAGTGTCTCTTCCTGATTGATGCCAGGCTTAACAGTTTCTTGCAGGCTTCTCTTGAAGAGACCACAGGGACAAAGTCCTGGATTAACCAGGAAATGTACTGACTCCTCTTGGTGGGCAGAATGCAACAACAGTAAATGCTGTAGATGTTTAACTTTGACTTAGCAACAAGATCCTTGACTATCTCTTCCCTGGTTAGAAGTTCTACCTAAATGCCAGTCAATCCCTTATCTCTGTGTTTGTCGTCTTCTCACCACTCCACCTACCCAGCCAGCACACCAAGGTGATTCTCTTCCGATAAACAATTTTCATCTGGGTATTGGAGAGGTAGTAGAGTATGTTCAAAGTAGGCATGTTCAAAGACAGTTACAGAAACTGCTCTTCTGAATGACATGTTTGTCATTGCCACCTTGGCAACATGAATAGTACAACTCCGTCTTCCTTACACATTGCTCACCTAGCTGTAGTGGCTAATATCCTTGCAGTGTATGCTTATCCTTCCTTCTGTACATAAACGGTAACTTACACTCAATTTTCTCACTGTAAAGTGCAAACATCCTAATAATGTCAGGCTATAGATTGATTATATCTATGAATAGCTGTCTGAGATCATACAGGAGATACTGAGGATATTAATTTGAGAACACTGGAAAAATTAAGAAACCAAAAGATAGGAGTGCTGTTATAGGAATAACAAGAGGCTTTGTCTATACTGTGTATACATCTTCCAGCTTTGTCAGTTTTTTAAATGTCTTTCTTTAATAAAACAACACTTGAGATATGTAAGTGTGACTTTTTCAACTTAGATGCTTGACTGCATTGGTTTAGTGCATGGACTGATCATCAGTAATTCACAGTGGTTAATGCATATGCTGCTAACATCTTTTTCTTCCATGTTTTTTATCATTTGGTTGCTCCAGTCAGTTTTTCAATGTTTGTAGATAAAATATCTGAGAAGGTCAGCTGTGGGTCAAAGATGCTTGGCTGGCTCTATATAACCTAGTCTGATATGAAGGAGAATATACCCAAGTTCAGCCAATCTGTCCAGTGTAGTCATCTGTTTGCTTGGTCACTAGCTTAGAATCTGTGCTCCACAACCAACTCTCACTAATTTTCTTATATCCTTTACATCCTTTTTCCTTCCCTCTGATTTGTATATATGTTCTATGTCGTATTTCTGTTTATTCAGACAATTTTTCTCAACTTTGATTTCTGACTGTATTCAGGATAATAGAAAATTGATATAGATGTGAAAAACCTCTTGTGTTTTAAAGAGCATTGCATCTCCACATTCACCTAATCAGGGCTCCTTTGTCCCTGGGTGTTTAAGAACTTGTCCACAGAATGATTTTCACATTTATATGTCAGATCAACACAGAAGTTGACTAAATACGAGTCTGTGTTTTATTTTGAATGGTCTCCTTGGGACGTAACCATCACAGACACTACAGTTACCATCCAATTATATTCTCCCTTCCCCTCCCTTCTTTCACTTATTTTTACAGTGGTTTTAAAGGAGAGAAAAAGAAAAAGAAAAAGAAAAAGAAAAAGAAAAAGAAAAAGAAAAAGAAAAAGAAAAAGA
>CM031878.1:34635783-34686774 GCA_018697195.1 Certhia americana
GACGCTACCACACAGACACTACAGTTCCATCCAATTATATTATCCACTTACCCTCCCTTCTCTTCAATTATTTTCTCAGTGCCGTTTACGCGAGAGAAAAAGAAAAAAAAGAAAAGAAAAAGAAAAACGAAAAGAAAAGAAAAGAAAAAGAAAAGACAAGAAAAGCAAAAAGAAAAAGAAAAGACCCAAAATGAACACCAACCGCAAAAAGAAAAGAAAAAAACACAGACACCACGCACAAAAGATAACAAAGTGAAAGAAAATAGAAAACGAAAAGCAAAAGGAAAAGCCCCCCCGCAACATAAAAAGAAAAAGAACAAAAGAGAAAAAGAAAATCTTTTTAAAATAAAGTAAAGAAAGCGAAAAAGCACAAGCTCTAGATCTCTTTATTCTGTCCCCTCTAACTTTCTATAGTCAGTATTGGATGTTAAAAATGTTATTAAAAGCACCTTAGTAGAGATAGGGTAAATAAGCTTCTAGAAGGGAAAGTAAACCTTAGGCAAGAAACCTGAAGACATGTCCTAAAATCTGATTTAGTGTTACTTTGGGGGCAAAAAAAGTTACTGTAAACGCTAGTATCTACTGCTTATTTTTTAAAATGAATAAGCAATTCTCCTTTGCTGAGAACAAAGTATAATAACATATAATACGGTGACAATAATTTGTAAATTTCACAAGTATTATCCATGTTTGTGGCGCTTAATTTGGGGCAGAATTAGGATGTTTGTAGGATTTTTGTTGCCTCTTACTTTATGACAAAAGGAGCCTTGAACTTTATATCAAACACTTGCTGGATTACTTCTACAGGAAGGTACTTGCCTCTCAATCCAGCCAAATGGATAAAAATGCAGTCAGCAAGGAAACAGATGTGAAAAGAGAGAAGAATGGCAGTTTTTCAGTTCAAAGTTCCTTGAGCACAAACAGCATCACAGCAGAGCAGAACCTAGAAAGAAGAAGTTGTCCTGCTTGTCACTGAGAGCACAAGATTATCCTAACACTTTATTTCTGAATGTCCTTTAAAACCTGGCGGAACAAATGAAAGCAATAGCTAACAAAACCTTTTGCAGGTCTAATTTCAGGTGGCAGTTTGTACTTTTATTATTTCTAAAGCAGCCTGTAAGGTGCTTTGCATCTGATCTACAATGTTTTATTTATCTCTTGGTCAAGCTTTGATGGAATTTTTATTTTCAACTACTCTGTTCTAACAATTGTCCAGAAAAATCATGTCAGACTCCTATCTCAGTGATGTCAGAGTTAAATCTGCAATAACTTCCATGATTTATTCTTAATCTACTCCAGCTAAAAATCACTCTCAGAACCTCAGCCTCATTGAAACTCATTATACCAATTACATGATGGCAGCATTTGTCAGAGTTATTTATTCTCTATTTCAATGGAGAATTACTGCGTACATGATGATGCAGTTGTCGCATATGTTAACAGCAGGAAATAAGTTAGTACTGACGTACTTACTATATTCTTTAGCTCATAAGCAATGCTTCTTCTAAGCATTTATACCTCTAAAAAGCTTTGTATGGGTTTAAGTGGTATATGTGTTGCATTATGCATTGTAAATAACTGAATGTGGTACATGCTTTTTCACATGTTGAAACAATGCAGGCACTTTCCTCATTGTGCTTGGGACCTAGTGGTAACTCTTTGTGTTCACAAGCATTAATCTTCCATGATGCTGGATACAAATGGCCTATCTCCCCCACCAATTATCATGGTATAGGCTTCCTTTGTGTCCTGTGGGGTGCACTCACTCTCACTCTTGAGAACACACCCCTTCTCACCTTCTGCAGGGTGAGAGATGAATGAGACTTTGCACTGCTTTTATGTTTTCCTCTAATGGTGATCCACTTGCTGTGTATTTAAAGTGTCAAATATGGTAGTTTATATGGCAGCTACTTAACTTCCAGGCTGACTTGGAGAAGAGATATGGGGAATTACATGACTTAAGATAACATCTTACTATAACACTGTTGAAATGGAGCATGTGTGGTGAATACATAGAACATGTTTATCTAGCTGGCACACTGTTAGTCCTGCTAACACTTCTGTCTAAGTGAATTCACCTTATTTTTTATATATTTGGTAAAGAGGGAGAGGGGTGGGGGTATTTTTGGCCCTAATTACTGATACAAAGAACTGAAGGAAAATCTATTTGTATAGCATATTTCATTACCATTGACCTAGATGAAAGAGAACCCTGAAATTTAAGGCGTGAATGAAATTGCTTTAGCTTGTAGGGCAAGACACTGTAGGACTGAATATCTTGTTTACATCTGTGGCATCTTGGAAGAGAACAACTCTCTTCCAAGCTTGACACTGACGCTTACAGCCTCTGCAACATTAGCAGACTGAGACAGCAGGTGTTTCACACAAAGTCAAGACAAGTCCTTTAAAGGTGACCACAGGTTACTTAGAGATGACTAGCATATTGTGTTAATGTGATTGTTGTGTGGAATAATTGCACTTTATGTCTGTCAGCAGTTCTGGTGACATGGTCTTCATCAGTGAGATATTTCCCACTACCAAAAAACTGAAAGCATGTCTGCCGAAAGTTCTGTGTTAAATTGTAAAATCAGTGACATTGTATTAATCAGCTTTTATTTTTCTCTTCCTTGTCTCTGATCATAGAATTGGATACTTGTGCAGTCTGGATTACTGAGTGTGAGAGTGTGCATGTGTTGTTGTGTGGCACCTTTGGTGTGTGTGTTGCTTGCCCTGCTGAGCCCAGGCCCTGCCCGCACACCCCAGCCCCGGGCCTGTGTCCAGCCCCGACTGGCAGCGGCCGCTGATCCCTGGCACCCGGGGCCGTGCTCCACAGCCAGCCCTGGAGCCCGGTCTGGCCTTGCAGCGGCCAAATGACCGCAATGCCCAGCTGGGGGAAGGGCACAGGGAGGCTGAGCCTGCCTACTCTGGGAATTGCTGTCAGCTGAACACCACTGGGACCAGGACTGCTACTTACAGCTGTTCCTTCCTACTTCTTTTCTGTCTCTCTCTCTCTCTTTCTCTTACTTCTTCTAATTCCCTTTTCTTAGAGTTTTGAGTAACTTAAAATCAGATGGGCTTGGAGTTTGCTAAGTTGAATGCACTAAGTTAATCCTTTGTGAAATGTTTTATGCTGATTGAATGCTGCCCTACAGTTTTGCAAGTGTTCTCTGATTTTCTGAAGGTTGTCAGAAAGATTTTTGGTTTTGACCTCTTGAGAATATTTTGTCAACATTTCTCCTTTGCACCTAACTCAGGGTACAAAAACCATAAGTCTTTTTAACAGTCTCATTAAGTAAGACATTGGAGCCTTAAAAAGAGAATTTACCCATTTGCAATTTGCATGCTATAATGTTGATGCAATTGTCACAGCACTAAACCAAATACAATGTAAAGGCAAGCTACAGGCAATCCAGGAGACTCCTGGAATGCATGGAGGTTAACTTCCTGAGGCAGGTAATAGATAGCTCTACCACAGGGAATGATGTGATACTCGACAGGATTATCACCAATGTAAGCAAACTAACAGGGGACATCAAGAAGCAGCCTGAGCTGCAGTGGTCATACATGGATAGAGTTTGCAAACCTGAGGAATATGGACCAGGACTCTGAATTTTGGGAGGAGAAGTTAATCTATGGGGCCTTCTGGGATAATGCCATCTGGAACAGGAAAGCAGAACAGAGCTAGCAGATCTTCATTGACGCTTTTCATAGAGTGCAACACCTCTCAGTTCTCATGTGTAGGATGACAGCAAAGGATGTCAAGAGACTGATATGTATGAATCAAGAGCTGCTGCTCAGACTTAAGCATAAGAAGCAAACGTAGTCAGTGTAAGTAGGACAGGTGACCTGGGAAGAATATAGGGACAAAATCATGTTGTGTAGGGATGGAGTGAGGAAGGTCAAAGCATGGCTGAATATGAATTTGATAAGATTTGTAATAAAGGCTTCTGCAGGTATATCAGTCATAACAGAAAGACAAACCACACTGATGAACACAAGTGTGAAATTGTAACTATGAAAAGGGAGAAGGCTGAGGTGCTGCCCCATCCCTGGAATCGTTCAAGACCTGGTTGTATGGGGCCCTGAGCAACCTGATCTGTCCACAGCAGGGACTATATGATCTTTAAGGTTCCCTACTAACTCTAATTATTTTATGATTTTTTGATTCATTCTATTCTAGAAAAATATGTGTCACTTTCTAAAAGAATTAGACATAGAAATTTGTACTTATTAATATAAATTAATTTGATTTGCTCAATTGAAGTCTCAAATGACAAGAGAAACATAAGAAATAAACTTCTTAGACTGAATTTACTGGACTACATTTACACTCCTTTTGCAGTGTTAGGAATGGCTTGTTGTTATTTTTACTCAACTCTTCTAAAAATAAAAACATACTGTTGGTTTTAATAAGTTAAATGAGGGCTCATTGAAAGAGTTTGCTGATCTTTCTTTTGTTAATGGGCATCAGAGAATTCTTAATTTAAGAATGCATAAGAAGAATTAGGATGAAAGAAGTACAATTACTTTTAAATATCTGTCCCAAAAGCTGGGTATCAGACTGGAGGGAGTTCTTATTTTGAGCTGGGTCAGCAAATGTTATTCATGCCAAATGCTGTCCTCTATTTAATTTCAAAAGAGAACCTGAGGCTTTATTAACTGCCATTGGCATATCTGACTTAAAAATGTAGGTCCACCCTGTTTATATAGATGTTGTACAACCATGGAAAACATTAATTCCCCCCAGCAATTTTCTGCCAAGTTTCTTATATTCTCCTCTTGTTGCCCTGGACTCTCAAAGCTTGGTAACACTAAGCACCTGCATATTTCACTGCAGTGTCTTATCTGTCTCACATGAAAGGGCTTATCCAGTAGGCATTCTTAGTATATTTTTGCCACGTCAGACCTGAACCAACCTAAAGACAACTGGAGCTCTGACCCGATGTTCAAGAAGAATATTTTATCAGGTCTGTTGGAGATCATAATAATATCTAATCTAATCAGATCTAATATCTGGATCATAAAAGGGTACTTGAGCACTGTATTTGGGAGATGATCCGGCTACCACATTCAAAGTTACTTTATACTGTTTTGTCCTGAGTCAGCTTCTGTGAAGCATAAATATTCAGCAGCAGAAAGAGGGTGTTTTCATATCATGTGTAGGATTTCTGTGTGAGAGAAAGAAGACAGGGATTCCAGTTTCTTCTCCAAAAAGCACATAAAACCTAACCTGACTTAAAACACTCAAGTCCAAAGCCCTCTTCTTCTCCCTTTTTTTTTTTTTCCTACTTCATTCTTTCTGAGAATTCATATTCAAACTTACTTCTTTTGCTTTATAGTCTTCATTAATTCCAAGCGATGAGTGAAATTAATGGGAAGTTTTCTTCCCACTGAGGTGCAGATTTAATGCATGCTTAAGAACACAGAGAAAGCCTGTCTCAAACTGAAAGCAAAGAGAATGCATACACTCCTTGAAAGGAAAGGGTTATAAAAATAAATTGCGAACATCTTCACTGTTTGTTTCTCAGGGGCTGAGCTGCCACTAGTACATTATGCATGTTGTTTTTTTAAAGACACTAATTATTTTACATGATGTTTATTAAGCCCTTAAATCATTGTTATTCACCAGCTACCCAAATTCTTCAAATGCAAGCAAAAGAAATAAAGGTCATCCATGGTTTTGACGGGCTTTTGATGAATATGGTCTGTATAACATTTACCACAACTCAGAACAGAAGCCATTATTTAAGTAAAGCTGGTTATTGTTCATTAGTACAAAGAGTGTGCAGTAAATACAATGAAAGATTGCTCAGTTTACTATATCTTTGTCATCCAAAGCAGCTCTATGAATAACTACAGGGATTTGTCTTTGAATGACTTATTTGCTTGCTGCCGAATAAATAACGTGTAATTAGGTTAATATATCGTTTCCTAGTTATGCTAGCAATATAGTGGAGGAAAATAAAAGGGTGATTTCACATACAAAAGAATGGTAGATAATTTTAACACTATCCTTTAAAATACTTGGGCTCATTAGGTATGGCTTAAACTGCTGGGAGGTCTATGTGTAAAGAAAAAGCAGGAAATAGGTTTAATGAGTTCCTTATTACTCAGGTCATGAGTTATTACACAGATAGTATAAAACTACAGCAACTATTCTGCATTGAATAAATGACCCTTAGGTGACCTGCCACTGGAGAATGAAAATATGCCATGCTGGTGTACAAGTCTGGATGTTTTACTCAATCTACCAACATTTTTTCTGAAACTTGTAATTCAGATCAACAGCAAATAAGTGTCCATTTGCATCAGATGGCTCCAGTGGAAATAAATGTTTTTATGAAATGTCTTGAGAAGACCTCATGGCACTCAGAGCAGTTGCTTGTTTACTATGTGAATGTTGAACAGGCTAAATGTCATGATGTGTAAGAGCAGTGACAAAAAGCAGCACAAGGCAAAAATAATTTCATTAGCTCTTGTCTTGGTTTGGAAAGACAGGGACCAAAGAAAAGGGAAACTTCCCTTGGGGTTTGTTATAATTCCAAAATTGAGGAGAGGTCTTAGGCAACGATAAGGAGGGTAGGAATAACAGTTCTTTACTAGTTAGTCTAACAAGGTAAATTAACAATAATTACAATATTGACAACAAACAGAACTAGAGGAGGAAAAAAAAAAAAAAACCCAACAACAACAGATCAGTCACAGTTCTTCCTCTGGTAACCCCCCCCCCCCCCCCCCCCAGTACCGTCACAAGCTAATAGGCTAGCGGCAGCTCTAGAAGGGTGAGATGATTCCGAGGGTTCACAGTGGCTGGAGCTGTTGGAAAAAAGTGTCCCGGCTGGCAGGGGCTGTAGAAACACAGCGTGGGGAGACCTCGAGCAGAACTGAAGAAACCGTGGGTGCAGGGCAGGGAGGAAACGGGTTCCCAAAATCCCGGGGGACACACGAAGAGACCGGTGGTCCGAGGGAGTCCGAGGTGAAGGGAAAAGGTGAGAGCTCTCCGCCTCGCTGAGACGAGCGGCCCTGGCAGTTCCCCCAGAGCAGAAAACTGCCCCCAGCGAAGTGGAATCAATGTCTCTGTGTAGTTGCTTCCTTTGTTTGTTCCCGAGCACCCATAAATACCGAAAAGCACCCTGCCATTAGCTTCTTAGCAACTCCTGGGAAAAAATTCTATAAGAAATCAACCCAACCCCCAACATCTCTTTACTAAGAAAACAATGAATTTGAAGTCACAGGTGAAACTTTAAAAATTAAAAGTTTGTACTGTAATAAGTTTGTATACCAGCATATTGTTTTAGAAGAAATTAAGGGATGCTCTTCAGGATGTCAAGAAAACGGATGTGTTCCTTAGGCCAATTTTAGAATTCTCTTTAACTGCCAATCCCAAATCACTCACCATTTGTAGAACTCAGTATTAGAAACAATAAGGAACAGTGATCTTTAGACATCTGAGTAGAGGCATGAGTGATCGTTATTCACATGCAATTTTTCTCTTCTAATGCAAATATCTTATTTATTCCCTAATGTCACAGGGTTTATGAATTTTCAAACAGGGTCAAATATAGAGAAAAAAAAAATCAAATTCATGATTTGAATCATGATTTGAAGGCGAAAACATACTCAAATGGTTTCTCCAAGTCTCTTTGTGCTGACAGGGGAAATACAGGTGAGGTTTAAGTATTAGTGACATCGATCTTCTACTGCTTTTCCTTCGTAGCATCTTAGTTCATATTTGCTAATCCTGTTTATAAAAGTGTTCAAAGATTCAATACATGGTCTTAACCAGACTGAAAGTACTCACCTGTGAAAGTCACCACCTCACACAACAAGCTCATCTCCTGACCCTTAATTTTGAGGCAGCGGAGGCCAGAAGAGAGGATGTTGTTAGTGCAAGTCTTCATAAATGTTGTCATAATCAGTGCAAGTGCCAAGGAGATTGATATTCCTCAATAAAAATGAAAATGAATCAGATATATCAGGTGACTGGTGATGAACTAGATTTGTCCAAACAACTAGTGGTTCCTATCATCTGTGAAAGGATGTGTCCCAGAGACATATCCTTGTTGAAAATGGCATAACTTTAAAATCTTTTTATGTAACTTTAGTCAGGGTTTTATTCTCCTTTGCCCAGGGGCAGAGGAATTGAACTTTCTCTTTAAAAGACTGTTCATCTGATGAGGCCTGATGAGCTACAAATTGGGAGTAGACAGAAGGTACTAAGGAGATAAACATCAATGAACATAATGCCAAACATCATCCCCTGGAGAGGTCAGAGACACATTGTCTGGAAAAAGATTGATAAATAAATGAAAGAAGAGGACCAAATTAGCATTGAAAGTGAAAGAATGATAACAAATAGGAGATTGGGTACTAAGAACTGCGTCATTTAAGACAAATGTATGAGAATTTCTTTGGGTTTTGTTTATATATGTATATGAAAAGTCTGGTAAAGGACCATGTGTGATGGAATGATTTTTACTGCACAGCCCAGACATGTGTGGATGAAATTATTTATATTGCACATCCTGGCCAGAAAAAAGCAATGCCTTCATCCTCTAACACTGAAAAGATGTTGGAGCATTTCTGTCTTTCCCACGTTTTGATGACGATTGAAAGAGGCTTCATTGGTGGGTTTCAGCTTTCTTGCTGTCTGTGCTGGACCCAGTTGAGATAGAGCTAATATTCTATATACAGTAACCTATAGTGTGCTGGTTCTTTATTTCCTTTATTGGTAAAAGTGCTGATACACCAATGTTTTTTCTGTTGCTGAAAAAAACTTGAATGCCTTCAAGATCCTATATTTTTTGCCCCCTGTTCCCAAATTGAGCAGCCTTCAGAAGGTCAAGAAATTGAGAGAAGACATAACCACAACAGCTGATCAGATCTGACCAAAGCGATATCTTACTATCTTAATTTTTCATGTTCAGCAACAAAAGTTCAAAGGAGGGGGAAGACAAGGAAGACATCTGTTCTTGTGTTTGTCTTCCCAATTAGCTGTTATGTGTGTTCAGGCTCTACCTTCCAGGGAATGGCTGGGCACCTGGCTACCCATGGCAAGTAGCAAACAAATTCCTTTGTTTGGCTTGCATGTACAGCTTTTGCTTCACCTATTAAATTGTCTTTAACTTGATCGATGAGCTCACTTGCCTTCTTTCTATTGTGTCCTGATCCTGCAGATGTATGGGTGCTCTAGGTGTTTGCTAGAGTCAACCCACCAAACTTTCCTTGTAAACTTGGAACATGTAACATGCATTTTTAGAAAAGTAAATTGTAACTCCAACCACAGTTCAAGGATTTCTCCAGCTCCTTTTATATCTTGCATGGCATGCGTTTTCCACCAACAATCTATTCTCAGCAATTTGAAAACCGGCTTGTGTTCCTTAAAAGTTCCCTGCAGGCACTGACTGCACACACTGCTTCGAACATCTAGGCTCTGGCAAATGCACTAAGGCAAGGAATTTTAGAGATGAGATTGGTCCTTTTGTCCTTACCTCACCCCATTGGATTTACCAGCAACCACTATTCACTGTTTGGCCTGTATCACACACTGTTCTCCCAGTCCTGTGCATTGCCAGAGGCACAAAGAGACAGATAGGGAAAAGTGATCAATTCTCAGTTTGAAGTGAAATGACAGGTCAGTTCTTCTCTGGGTTTAGAATAGGCAGGAATATAAAACATGATATTGGTGTGCAACACGTTGTTTTGAAATCTACAGTGTACCCAGTTTGAAAACAAGCTGATACTTACCACTCAATTGCAGGCTTCCCAAATATTTTCAGTCACTTTTCATGGACTATTTAGTAAATGACTGATTTTAGTGCATGTTTAGCTTCCTTAATAGCATTATTTAATGCTGTGTGTTATTTTAGACAAAATTGTTGTAGATTTTTAATAGAGAACTGCATCAAAATTAGGACATATACTGCTCGATCTTCAACAGGTATGATTTAATTAATTAATTATTTAATTAAGTAATAATTTACTGGATATGATCCTTTATTTATTGTCCCACTACAAATTGATCCTCTGCATGTTTATCTCCTGTCAAAAGTGTTTTAAAGCTTGTTGGCTTGTTTATTTAAATACTCTCAATAGCCATCTATTATAAATTTTACATGATGTCCTTTTAGATCAGCTGCCTGCATGAGTAAATTTAAAATCTATTGGTGTGCACACAAACACATACATGCCTATCTGTTTAAGGTCAAGTTTCTCTTAAAAAAAAAAATCTGAAAATCTGACGTGTAAGGGCTTTTCATTACCCTCCATCTTCCCTTCATATTTTTGCACACAGTGAAAAGGACCAAGATGGCC
The DNA here is from genome assembly GCA_018697195.1 of Certhia americana. Taxonomy (NCBI): domain Eukaryota; kingdom Metazoa; phylum Chordata; class Aves; order Passeriformes; family Certhiidae; genus Certhia; species Certhia americana. Next base: position 34,646,098 of record CM031878.1, read on the forward strand.
CCTTTTCAGTGTTTAAGTATGCCCAGTTCAGGGAAGTGAGTGCTGGAGAACTGCTGAACCAGAATGAACCAGAATAGGAGTGAAGTATTTGCTTAAATGTTTTGCTAATGCACTTTAATGCAGTGCTTACATTAGTACCTGTGTTAATTCAGTTTCTATTACTTGCAATTCAACAAGGTGAGCCAGTAAAGGCATAATGTAACGCTGCACAGTCCCCCTACTTCATCACCAGTAGCTCCTAAACTTGGAGTTAAGCATATATTTAACTACTTTACTGAGCTGCTTCTTTAGTGAATATGTTTTATTTAATGTCATCTAAAGTTAATAATTTTCTAAGCTAAGTATTCTGCCTTTCCTTCAGTTCCCTTCATAGTCTGTGTTTGCCGCTGCCCATGAAATGATATATCAAGGAGGAAACAAATGTATCTTCTAATTAACACAGACAACATAAACAGAATGGTGGCATTCCTTAGTGCAGTAAGACAGCTAATTGTTTCCTCTCCCTCCAGTGTGGGAGAGACAACTGCAAACGCAGGGAGGAAAGCTTTCTCCATTGTGCTGAAGGGGTTGTGCACCATTTATCAAGCTGACTGCTCTGTCAAATCAGTGGAAGGACCCTGGAGAGCCCTGACCATGAGATTGAAGGTTGGTGCCAATTTACTGCAACACAAATGCATTGAACAGGAAAGAGAGAGCTTCTAATCTCTTCAATTTTCTTACATTACCCTGAAGGCTAGGGAATTAAATGAAACAGTAGCTGGTGACAACTTTAGAGGCTCCTGAATGCATGACAGGAAAAGTACTAAAATAGCTCAATAGTTTTATTTTACACATTATACACTTTATACATTTATAAATTTTATACGTTAATCTTACCCCTGCATAAAGAAACAGGTTATGCTTCTTGGATATATGTCTTCTCAAGAGAAGGAGTAGAGCTTACTGAATTCAGTATCTGTCTGGTTCAAAATTGTTAGCAACGTTTATAAGAATTATATTAAAAATATATAAAACCAAACAGAATATGGTCTTGTAATTTTTTTTTTAGATCATTGACTTTGGTAAACTTGCTTTGCATTTTTGACCTTTATCAGAGCCAGTCTCGGTAAAATCATTAGATCAGGATAATTTGTAGCCAGTCAGTTCGCCCACCCACTTCATCCAGAATCCTTATACCATTCTCTCCAGAAAAGTAAAATGTTGTGCCAATGGGAGGAAAGCAAGATCTTGTCCAAATGCTTTGGCTAGAGAATGCATTAAACGCCAAACATGCAGCCTTATTTCCTGATTAGTAATTTCTCATCTTTCATTAACTGTTGCAATGCTGTATATTTAGAGCTAAATAAATGTCCATCTCCACCATTAAATCTTGCTTGGTTTTGATACTGCTGAATGCTGTGTGGAATCCTTCTCTCTGAGTCTGCAGATTCACAAATATATGAAAACATTTATATGGCATCTTCATCATCTACACAGATTTAATTCTTGCTCAAAACACATAGCACCTTTCTTTACAAAGCTACCCATAAGAACAGCTGCATTCCAAGTGCTGCTAGCAAGATATAAATAATAATAGTACTACATGGTTATATATAAATGGAAGTAATCTTAAGTCATCCCTATACCTTCAATTCAAAGGATTGCTAAAGGCCATCATTTCTGATTCTCTAGTAGGCTGAGGGAGTGGGGAGTCACACAATAAAAGGAAATACAACAATTATTATAGCATTACCATTTGCAATCCTAGAGCTAAAGGTCAGTGTGGTCTGCTACTGTAATATTTTCAGGGATTTATAACTTGCCTGCATAAAATTTTTCTCTAGGTTAATATTTTCTCCACTGAGTGTTAATCTGGATATGATTTTTTTTCATGATAAAAAAGGAAGAAAATGTTTCATGGTATATTCAAGGTATGAATACTATTCCAGTCCTAGGTTGTTTTAAATTTATGCTCTCTTGTAACCATACACATTTTAGAATTTAGAACTCTGTCTTAGAAATTGAGATCTCATAAAATAAGTCAAAGTGATTTAAGAGTTTGAAAATAAAACAAAAAGTAATAACATTGAAATTATAATTTTCAAGTTTTATAATGCCCTAAGCATTTTTGTGTCCACACATGTATGTGATGTATAGATTTTATTAGTCACAAAATGGCTTAAACAGGTAATTGCTCTTTCAACACTTGAAAAATATTTTTTTCTAGACTTTAAGAAATAGTGATCTGTTATCACAGGGAGAACATAAAAGTTCTGCTAGGTAAGTACTGTTTTCCTCCCAAGAGAGCTGCTAAGCATCTGGGTCTCAGAGTAGTAAAGTGTTTTAGCATATGTTTTCCTAGAGAGCCCCCCTGCAATTGGGGCAGGGGCTAATGGTCGTTGTAAGTCATTGAATTGCATTGCAAGAGCTTCTGCTGTCTGTCACTTGGAAAGGTCAGTAGGGAAACTGCTGCCTCCCCAGGCCTGTGGTCTCCCCCTACCTTTACTCCCATCGTTTGTGATGACTTCCAAAAAGTCTCCTTGCTCCCACCCTGTGGCCCACCCAAATGACCAGCTTTCCCCTTTCCACACAGACATGCTTGCTCCAGGTGTTTTCAGCTGTCTTAGCACCTTCTCAGCATTCTCACTGCAAATTAGTTTGAATGCTGTAGGTTTAAAATAATCTTCTTTGAAACCAGCTTTTCATGATACTGTTCCTCACTAAGATGTGTTCCTTCATTAAAAATTAATCAGGCAGATTAAGTAGCTTTTATCCTCCCACTTTCCACAGTTTTAAGCTTATCTTTTTTGCCATGTATCCCATTTAAAAGTGGGACCCACACCAGAGTGCTGGTCCCAAAAACCAGGAACAGGAGACATCTTTTTTGGCCTTTTCCCAAATTTAATTTTTGTCGCTCCTTCTTCTTCAGGGGAAATCCACTCCTAAAGTGGTAAACCCAGTCTTTACCAGATCACGTGGCTTTGAATAACTGGCATTAAGGGCTTCATGCTTTGAATCCCTGGGAGGGACATAGCTCTGTTTCCCACTCTGAATCCTTATGTTCCTTGTACAGAAGAGGTCATTTTTAGACCCTTGCAAACTTGGATCTGTAAAGGTCTCATTTTCCTTGTTTCACTTGTCCTCCGTTACTGTAATCCTTTTTTTTTTTCTCTTTTTTTTTCTGCATCTTGATCTTTGATGGCTTTGTTTATTTGGATATTAACTTACCCAGCACAGCATCATTCTCCAGCATCTGTAATACAGAATCTAGCCAGCCTCATGCACCTCTGCATAGCTGAGGACAGACCTTTAAAAAGCACTTAAACCTTTTCCTGTCATTTGAAATCATGATCTAGTTTATGTTTGTTCTTATTTTCTCCTACCTCTGTGAATTACTCCTTTTTGTGTTTTGTTTTTTTTTTTTTTTAAATTTCTTTTCTTTTATTTTTCTAATTATGTCATAAAGTATTTTCAAAGGAAAAAATATATAATTTCCATCCAAACCCAGTCTCATGGAAACACTAGTTTATCAAATGTTTAAACTTTACTCAGCAACTCAGCGTCTTTCCTCATACTAAAATATGTCTGAGACTTTAAGAAGTAGGTTTAAATACTACTCTTTCTAGTTTTAAATCAAAAAGAAGTAGATGACAGGAATCCACTAAATTGATTTACAGTAAGATTGTGTCCCACTCTAGTGGAATTTTTCAGCTCTCTCTCGCCATGTAAAAGCATTTCTTATTTCTTTTAAACTTTCATTCAATGTGAGCCCAAAAGTAAAAGTGCTTCCCTTTGTCCCACTGTAAATTGTACAACTCTGCAGTGCAGATTTATGACGATGAATCTAAAAAATGCTTTTCTTACATTGACTAAATTATTTCGTCTTTGTGAGGAGACTTATTCTTTGCAAAAGCATGTTAAATCCCTTGTCTAGGCATTTCTTCTCTCCTTAAAAGGTAAATGGCCTTGTGGTAGGTTTTTTCATTTCCCCATCAGAAGGTTTTTCTTTTTGAGTGTTTTCTATTAATCATTACCTACATTGTAAGATCTAATCCTAAGAAGCTTCCAAAAATGACAATCTTTTAAAATGCTATCTTTTTGAGCACAAATGGTAAAAGAATCTATTTTAATGTGAGCGCAGTTCCTGATATGTGCAGCTGTAATGCCTTTTCAGGTAACAAATAACATGACATTTGATCTACTGCCATGGCAGCATCTGTGCAGTCTAACTCAGGATGGGTGAGAGAGATGATAAAATGCTTCTTTTATTAGGAACGATAAGATTTAAATTGCTTTCTACAGAAAATTAAATCATGATAAATTAAGTAATTAACCAACCAGTTTTTTATGTTTTGAGGTGTTAAATGTTTGGTAACTGCTCTTAAGAAGTGATGAAAGTAAGTACTCTGAAGGTCTAATCCTGTAGAGGCCGGGTTCCACTGATTTTTGGTTCGGTTTTGGTTTTGTTTTCTTTTCCCTTTAATTACAACTTGAGAAGGGTATACTCACTGTTTCAGGAGGATAAGCTTCTTACTATTGCAGAGCAGTAATTGAAGGAAAGGCGTTTCACAAACCTTTTAGAAAACCTAGAACTGTCTCTTTGCTAAAGAATGCTATCTTTTTACTTGTATCTTCAGTAGGGAAAAGGATTTAGTTGTTTCAGTCTTGGCATGTACTTTCACGTGAACAGGTTTGGTGTGGGCTACTGTATGCTCAGTGAAACAACAGCAAGTGGAACTGCATCACACATCCATGAAAATTGCTTGACTCATTTAGTCGATCCTTTCTGTTCAGCCTGACATTTTCAGATTTAACACATGATCAATCTGACTAATTAGGCTGGGCAGAGGGCTGAGCTGAGGGCCACAAGGGGTTTCCCATGCATCAGTCTCTGTGCCTCACTGCACTGTGTCAGGGAGCAGAGCAATGGGTCGTGCATCCAGCTGGAGGTCACACAAATATGCCTGTTCCCCTTGTCATGATGCAGAACAGAATTGTGACAGCAAACTGCTGCAGCCCTTTTGTGTCACCAGTCCAGTCCCACATCTACCAGGGATGTGGAGCTCTCAGCTGGAATAGGTGTAGTACTCCAACACAGGAAGAGGGTAGGCTCCTGGGATCAGGCAGGATGTGTCATCATCGTGTCTAACTGCTTACTGATACTGCTAGTGGCTGTCTTCTCTCCTTGTCTTGATCAAGCTCAAACTCCAGAGGATTCAGTGGGCACTTGTCATTCAATCAAGAGTCTCAGCTTTCTGGCAACCATTTGTAGCCTCTCATAATACTGTCAAAAGTAGTCTTCAAAGGCAGAGACTTGGATGCAGAAGTCATGTAGATGCATCAGGGAAGGCACCTGAATGAGAAATGGCAACTGCACATAACAGGCTCAGGCAGAAAGCTGCTGGAGGGAATGTGAGAAACTGCACTGCCATCTGAATGTGTCTGGCTAATGGACCTTAATAGGTGTGATGAGTAAGGTGGCTTAAAAACACATGGAGCTTTTACCTTCAGAAATGTGTTTAAATATTTCTGCTGTGATTTCTCTCTTTCATAACATATTGGTAACAAGAAGTGCAGTGGAAGGCAGGGCACTAAATAGCCACTAAATTAGTAGCCACATATATTTTGGTTTGCAGAAAAAAGTCATTTGTTTTTTTAAATTAACATATAAGTACACAATTTCACAAAATAAAAGCCAGCAGCTTTGGTAGGATCAGAAGGAGAGAAGGGGACTTTTATGCACTAAGAAACCAGCCCTATTTCTTATTCTGAGGCTTGATAATTTTAAAAAATGTGACAGCTAAAACCCACTGGCACATGCTGCAAAGAAGGATGTGATAAAATAATGCTACTCATCTTCAAGGCTGTCAGTTCAGCAATCAGTACTTCTATTCATCTCCGCGGCCTGCTAACTCAGTGCTACCATGCGATAGATAAACCCTAATCCAAGTGACAGCGTTCAAATCAGAACTGATTTGATTGTTCACATATGATACCACAAGACACCAGAAGCCTAAAGAGTTTATAAAAATGCCTGGATGTCTCTTGTAGGCACACTTCCCCTCAGAATATCTTGCAGTGTAGGATACACCTGCTCTTAAACCAGGGGTAATTTGTAGGTCACAAAAATGCTTTGGTGGCACAGTCAGTTCTTATCACAATCTAACTCTAGCAAGAGAGAATAAAATGTGGTTCAGACCTTGTGAAACCCACCTATTCTGCTTTGAAGTCTCCCTTGCAGGAAGTGAAATCCTTTTCTTTCTCTGCAGAGACCAGACTCGCTCTTGAAGAGATCAAACACGAATACATTTGTTTTCATGCATAAAGCAGAGTACATGGGAGAGTGGTTTTATGGCACACATGTCAGTATCTTGAAAGCCATTCCTGCCTCTCAGAATGCAACAGAGCTCCTCTCAACAATAGCTGCAACAGAGCTGCTATACAAACCTGGGGCAGTAACTGGGATTTTGCAGGCATTGGGTAGGAGCATTACATTTAGGTTCTGAAACATAATTCTGAATGAAGAATCAATGATACTGTTATTTTGTGGAGATTATAATGTTTAGTGTGCCTTTATTTTCATACTTCCATTAGTGTATCCTGAAGTTTTAGAGTAACACTAAGGAGAATAATTGTTCAAGTAGTTCAAGAAGACAATGGTGATGAAGTAATTGAAAGCAGAATGTGACCTGTAGCTTTTCAAGATGAAGAACAAAAACTGAACGACTTTTCAAGGAAATTGTCAAAGTGCCTGAATACAGAGTGAAATTATGGGACTTCAAGAGACAATGGGTTTCCCTCTTATGCCCGGGTCATTTCACAAAACAAAGGGTAACGGTCTCTCTGTAGTCTTATGTTGAGAACAGATGTCTCCATTTAACAGAGTACTTAAACCCGTGTCTGTTTTCAATCTTAGGAAAAATTCTTCACTCCTGTTCTTTAAATTCTCAGCTGAACTAGGATCGTGAAGCTAAACTGCTCTGTAACCAGACTTTGCATCAATTATATACACATATAGATTTACATGCACACACCTGTGTATGTATGTATTTATGTATGTATGTATGTATGTATGCATCTATCTATCTATCTATCTATCTATCTATCTATCTATCTATCTGTCTACCTATCTACTTCCATTTGTTTGTTTGTTTGTTTGTTTGTTAGCAAGACTGTGTACCTTTTATCTTTTTCAAATCATGTGAGTGTGAGAGAGGTTTTTATCACATGCTTTATGTAAAGTAGATTGTTGGTCTCAGTACTATATGGTTTCTATTTCTTCTTTTCGTATTGATTAAAAAATGTGTCTTCTTTTTTTCCTAAGCTTTTTCATCTAAGATTTGGAGATACATTGAATAATATTTTCCTAATATTATCCTCAAGAGAAATGCTATTTGAACTTGTCTGAATCATACTATGCTTCTTTTCTTGGTGTTCTGCTTATTCTATCTTTGGTTCTGCTTCTGTTAGTTGTTGTGGGATAAATGCTAACAGAGAAACAGAGAGAAGTCCTGTACTGAAATATTATCAAGTTGTCTTGAGTAAGGAACAAAAAATTTATATACTGCCATGTGCCATATAAAAAACATACAGACAGCCTACATATGTATTTTGTGATGTCAGACAAATTTCAGCACTTGTTAAGTTTCCCGACACACTTCTCTGTGCTTTAGGAATTTAAAAGTCTTTTAAACTTGATCTCTTGATTTTATTATAGATTTTTTCAGTACTTTGGGCCACTGTTATAACTATTGCTATTTTTATACTACATGTAGGTTCAAACTGGAAATTTACATTGCACTCAGAAATGCATATCTCATTTGGCAAGTTTACTTGTGTTAGTGTCACCCTTCTCATTGCATCTGGGCGGCATTGGATAGCTGCACTCTCTGTCAAGACAGAGTAGGTTGTCTCAAACAGGTCACATCTGTCTTGCTCTCTCTGTATGAGAAGTTTTCTGACTATTTACAGTATCTAGCACCCTGCCCAAGGTTTTGATGTGCTTGGTCCTGAGTCACTAATACTCCAGTATTTAACTGTCGAGACTCTCCACATTTAGCAAGTGCATAATGCAGTCCTGGGGATCGAAATGCGAGCAGAGTCTCCAAATCTGTGCAAAAACCCTGCCTAAATTGAATGGTTGCTCCTCAGTACCCACTGATTGGTTGGTCCCACTGTACAGGTACACTTGACAAGCCTCTGAGTATATAGCACCTGCTATAGTTACTGTTTGTTTTATTGCTAGTGAAGGGATTGACAACTGCTCCCAGGGGCATGATTTTATGATTTTAAAGTGTGTTAGGGTGATTAAACAAAAATGACCTGCACCTCTTTGTTAATGGTTAGTTTGATTAAAACCCCATATTTTTGCATTTCTATTTGAGGTTAAAAATTAGCATTAGAGTTTGTATAGTTTCTCTTTTTTGTTTGATTTGATGGTAAGAAAGCTGTAACCTTGCTGAGAGGGTGAAAAATTCAGATACAGACAACCAGTACTTGACAGGTTCTATCAGAAAACCAAACAAGGGAAGAGTTTGTACGCCTGCTACCAGCTGTCACAGTATTGAACAATGAATGTTTGATGAAGCTGACCTGCAAATACACACATCCCTCTGAAAGTGAGCTTTAAGTACTCTCTGGCTGACAAAATTAAAAAGAAGAGGCCTTTGTTGATAATATATTTAATATATATACAAAATATTTATTTAGATCTCCCTTTCTTTGTAATGTACTTTCTGGAAGTACATTAGTAAAATTTGAAACATAATTCCATTTTTACTAAACGAGATCTGATGGAGAATTCAAATCATGGTTAAATGGCAGCTGATGGAGCTCTGTCCTTTTACAGCAGGCATTGACTTGGACCATGCTGTTTATACCTTGAAAACCTCTATTATCCTCAAAGAAAATCACAATGAACCTTGCAAATAGCACCATCAAGTGAAGTTTTGAAGATGTTTTTTTGTTTGCTGTAATAGCTGTGTATTTTGCTACAAGTAAAAACAAAACAAGATTGAACAAAAATCAAAACCAAAGCAACAACAAAGCCCAAGCAAAAAACAAATTAAAAAACCCCACAAAAATACACAAAACACCCCAACCAACCAACCAAAAAAAAACCAAACGAAAAAATGCAACCAAACAAGCACATGACGAAGAGTAAGAAAGTGTAGTTAGAATTGTCTAGCTTCAGAAAATACTTTCTACGTCTAAAGGATAGTAACCCTTAGTATAAGCCAACGTTTATCATTAGGATGAAAATTTCCTTGTGAAGACAGCTTCCTCTAAGCAGCAGATCCTGGATGTATTATCCTACCTCATTGCAGTCAAGTGAGGTTCTTTGCTTTGCCTTTTGTTGCTGTTGCTTTTACCTTCTTGGAGAAGATGCTTTTATGTCTTTGTCCTTATTGTTAGAGTGCAGGTGCTAATGATACTCTTTAATCTGGAGGAGATACGAACAGGGGACAGAATATTTGGTACAAATGGCTTCTTGAACTAATCACACTCCTGGTCAACAATGCTTAGTACTCTTATGTTTTACCTAGCTACAGCCATGACGTAAAATGTACCAACCCTTATACAATGAAGAATAGCACAGAAAAAAAAAAAAAAAAAAAGCTTAAAACAGCACTGATGTTGGGCTGCTTCTGGGCTCCACTATTTCTTTTTTTCACTAGGAGCTCAGTTTAGGCCAGCTGTTCTAGGTATTCTCTACTGCTTTGTCCCTCATGCTAGTATTGAGGAAAGCTTCATTTTGTGTGGAAAAAACAGCCAAGGAATGGATCCTAAGTAGCCCCAAAAATAGGAGGAAAAGGAAAATGCTTATGCCCCAGTTTAGAGAAACCAGTATCTACCAATCTAGTTATTTTTGCCTTTGTATGATCCTCTCTGACTTTTCTTCTCTTAACCAAAAGAAAGAAATTTAGTCTTCTAGAGTTAAAATTACAAGTGACAGTAGGAAAAGTTTGGAGAACTTTTGTCTTTCAATAGAGTGGCTGATGTAGTGAGAATAACAGATGAGCCCTTTTGGAAGACAGATCTGCAGCTGGTCTGTTGTTTTTGCATTTTTTTTCTCAACATGTCAGTTAGTCTACATAACAGATACGATTTTTCCTTACAGAACTTATTGTGCTAATAATATTCTCAGACTCTTACAGTTACAACAGTACTAAATCAGTGCTAGAGATGATAACAACCCATCTGATTAAAAAACAAATAATCCCATAAAATATGGGATGTCTGATCCCTAGGCTTTAATGCAAAAAACCCTGTATTTAAAATAAGAACAAACAAACCACACAGAGTCACACGCTTTGTTACACTTAGTATTGTAATTTGAGAAAAATCTTCAAGATATAATTTTTCAGAACATCATTTGACTGTTAGAAATGCCCACTCAGTGCTGTAGGAAGTGATTCAAAAAATGCCATACTGGCTTGGCAAAGGCATTAGTTGAGGACTGAGTTCTACTGAGTTCTGTTTCAAAATTTGAAGGATATTAATATGAATGACTTGCTTCAGTACTATTATCTACATGTCATTGTCTTGGAGACCTTTCCTTATCTGCTGAGGCCAATGTGCAAGTGAGTTGTTTGGTGCAATTCCACTGAAATCAATGTGGTATTTTTCCCTCCTCGGATCCAATTATTTAATATTTACCTGATAAGATGCTTCTTTCTTTTATTTTGCCTGTTTCTTGTGGAAAAAGTGATTTTATCCCCAGTGGTAACAATGAGCAGTTACGTATATGCATGAGCATCTGGTTAGAGATAAAATCTGTAGTATGTGAGAGAGAAAAGATTTGTCCTACATCCTGTTCCTGTGCAAATATTAACGTATTTCACTGACAAGTGTCAAAGAGAAACTTGCCAAAATTGTTTTCCATCAATACTTTTTTTTCTATATCATAATGAAGGGATAATATATTGCAATAATAAACTTCAGGAGCTTTGATAATATAACCTGCAGGTAGCTAATAAGGATAAGTGAACTGGCACACTTCCATTTGCTTCAATAGTTCAATTCTGGCAGTTTTTCTAAATCTGAGATTACTGTCTCCCCTTCCCATCTCTGATGTAACCTTTAAATAAACGTATGCCAGTGCCCAACTAGATATTTGAGTGGAGAACTGAGCTAATATTTTTCTTCTTTCTATTATAGGACCATTCCCAGGTTACTTGTTCCCTATAACCTGCCCCAGAGTGTGAGAGTAACCCAGGCTTCTGTTAATATATTCCTTAGATAGGTGGAGTGAAATGATAGATATATTGATTGATAGATCCCTTAGATGGATTAGAGTGAAATGACACTCAATGACTGGCATTTATAAATATATATATGTAGGGTTTATTTAAAAATTACTTCTTTGCAACTGAAAGTAGATATGTGGCTGTTTTGGTTATTATTATCTATAGTAATATAGCAATATAAAGGCATGAAAATATCACTTAAGAAATAATATAAGGAAAAGAAAGAAAGGGAAGGAAAATATAAAAGTAGGACGATATCACACCTCGTGGATCCAGTGACAAGAGCTGATAGTTGCAGTTTAGATGTCCTTTGGTTGAAGTGATTGTTACAGTCTTGATCTGTTGGTCGTGGGGGAAGCCCACAGAACACAAAATTCAATGAGTTATATTACATCCAGGTTCAGGTGGGAGTGCCTAATCATCTTCCCCAGTGGCAGGAAGATTTACACTGTCTGATGCAACACTGTGGAACATGCCAATCCTCCTGTGGAAAGCCCCAGAAATGAGTCTGTGGGAGCATCGGGGGTCTTTAATGGTGTAAGACACCTCCCAAGACATAACAGCTGCTTCCCACATCAGTGTAGTTGAGCCAATTATGCCCGATTAGAGGGAATGCCCCAATACTTTCCTTGATGTTGTAGGACTGAGTCAATTGCATAAGGAAGACTAGGGCAGGATAAAAAACTTTATCCCACCTTTAGGGTGCAAGCCCCACCCCGGCAAAGCACCCTGATGGCCCTGCATTGTTTTGTGTAGTTAACTATTAACATTCCAATCTCTCACACCCTTGCAGTATGATTCCAAGTGCATGGTGGTACCAGACTGTACTAAGCATATTTTAAGAACACTATTGAGTTGTATATTCATTCTAATAATTATATAATACCAGGGATCATTTATTTTTGCTATGCTGTTTAAAATTCCATCTCACTTTGGAGAACAGCAGACTGGAGTAAGGAGCTACCTGCTGTGAGCTATATTTACCTGACTATTGAGACAGTATTACAAGGAGACAAACTGGAAGAACCCTGTACGTGGGTGAGTCTGGAAGTGTCCCTGTAGGACATAGTGTTGGCTGGGTGATGCAGTCTCACATTCGCTTGCTTTGTAATTCTTCAGGCTGAGGCCACAAACACCATGCTTGCCTCCTTTGTGGAAAAGCAGAGGTACTCTGCTTAAGGCACAGCCTTTCCCAATGTAGAGACAGTACAGCAATAATGTTCGAAAGATATCTGGCTAGGAAGTGTAACATTTAGATGCAGAATTTTGGAAGAAAATAACTCTGATCTTGCTTTAATAATTTTCCTTCCTTTTTCTTACCTTGGGTTCAACAATCATATATTTTTGTTATCCTTTGAGTAAGATGTTGTGATTTCACAGCACGTAAAATGTTTACATTATTCGTCAAAACCTGTCACCTGTCATTTAAATCTCTTTCTTTTCTGACTCTGACACTGCTTTATTACTGGCACTTCTACCTTTCTTGTACTTTTCATTATTTTCCCCATTTGCTCAACATCTTTGCTGTGCTGAACCACTTTCACCTATTTTTCTGTCCTTCTGTCTCTCTTTCTTTCAATCCTCTTAACTAAACCCTTTTCTCTCCTCCATGTCCCTGCTCTCTCTCACACTCCCAGAGCTTGGTGCTGGCCCTGTGACTGTGAGATATTTGAAGCTTACAAATTTTTGTCCAGCTTGGTGATTTACATTTTGGATAAATTCAGCAGTGCTTTAGAGCTGGACCAGAAGCCGGGTAAATGTCATCAGCTGGGCATGCTGACTCAGAACATGCTGCCAAGCCTACAGCTTCAGAGGCTTTGCCTTGCTCCCTCAAAGAGGCTGAAATACTGTTCTGATATTCTCACCTCAGTGCCTCGTGGTGAGCAGAACAAGCTGTTTCCCATTGAAAGCCCTGTAGGGCAATAACTGGCACTCCCCAAGGACCCCATGATGCCTCTGCCATTATTTTCATTCAAGTTAAGCGATGTCTGAGTTTCAGTTTATGTTGTGCTCAACATAGAATTTCCATCCTCTCCCAGTTAGGCAGTTATTTCTATTACATCATTCCTCTCTTCCCTCCATGGCCTGACATGGTGAAAGATTTTCCTGGAGGAATGCTCCTGGCTGCTCCTGAACAACCATGTTGTTCGTGGCATGACTGAACTGGGTTTGTCTCCTTATGGGTCTGGCTCTTGCTTTATGGGTTTCAATGTAGTTCAGCACCTACATGATGAGTAGGTATCTGCAGGGAATGCAGCTTTGGAAACCACAGCACAGTGGAAATGTTAAAGAAGGGCTGCTGACATCTGCACCAAAAAGATGACTGTGCCTATTGAGAAATGGTTTAAGAGAGACTGAGAAGGATATAGCACTTGAAGAAATCTCACCACAGTTGCTCTGCACTTAACTTACCGACTTCTGTAGAAAGCCTTTTTTTCCTAGAAAAGATAAACATTCAAATATTGTCCTTGCACAACAGAAAAACACTATCATTTACCTCCAGGTTATATACTCCTTTCAGATCAGAATCTTTTATTGATACCTGCTTTGTTTACTTATACTTTTGCAGACTCCTGGATCAATGCTTGTGTTTTGCAATGTTTTTGTTGTTTTGTTTTTCTTGATGGACACTGGCTCTTGAAATACTGACACCACTGCTTTGAGCAGTGGAAATGGGAGGCAAGATCTTTTTCTCTGCCAAAAATTTTCCTCCTCAGTCAGGCTCTGTCAGTGACAATAACATTTCCAGCTCCCACTTTGGAAAGCCCAAAGTATAATGTGATTGCAGGCTTTCATACTTTTCAGCATGAAAGGTTTTTGGGTTTTTTTCCCTATTTTCCAGATGAGAATTTGTAATCATCAAATTCTTATTTTTTTGACTGGGGTTACTATCAACTGTCTTGACATGAAAATCTCATAGCAAATAGAGAAGACACAGGCTCTCATGCTGTGGCTTGGCTTAAGTTCAGCATGTCCACACAGTTAGGACTTGAGATCAGTTATTCATTTATAGATTACATTTCAGTGTCCATGTCTGTTTTCTTGTCCTTCATATGCTGCTGGCAGGACTAAAAGATTATATATTGCTCACAGCTAGGAATTAGTGTGTTCATGTCTTGTAGACTGTGGGTTCTATACATTTTTCTGTCTTGTCCTGGGTTCTCCATGGTGTTTTCCCATAGAAAACTGCTCTGTTACACTTCCTTTTTGGTTTTTTTTTTTTCTTTTGTTACACTTCCTTCTGCTAAAGAAAGAATGATGTAAATGATGTAAAAAACTCACAATAACAAATTGCAAATTTATGGGGTACAGTGGATTACTCTACCTCAGGAATGGTCTGTCAAAGAGAAGAACTTCAGAGACAGCTAAAGAGAACTGAAAGATCAGCCTGAAGAAAACTGCCCATACGGGACAGGAAGGGACTGGGAACAGTTAGACCCATTTATGATAAAAATGGCAGGTATGGGAAAGGTAGGCAGGAAGGTACATAGAAGAGTGGAAAAAAGAGTAGACAGATTATGCTAGAACTCTAGATTTTAGAGATGCTTCCTGTGAAGCATCTTTGAGGCACTGTCCTCTTAGTACTGGACTTAAACAGGCCATAACAATTATCATACTGGCTCAGACAAATGTCTCAGTATGTTCTTTAACTACATGTTTTAAACTAAAATTAGTAAATTTTTATTCCAAACAGAGTTGGCTTTAAGTAACAGAACAAACTGAGTAGCCTGTGTGTCATTCTTTCGAACAATTTCAAACTCTTGTCTCTGGCATTTTAATTAGGAAAGGAGAAACAGCTTCTACCGGCTTGCTCTAATTTTGGGTGGTGTTACAAATATAACATGCTAGTTGGCTCTTCTTGAGGCATTGGGGAAGAGTTGACCTTATGATTATCTTAATGACCATCATATGGCAGCTCTTTGAAAAAATGTTATTTAGAAAAGATGTTCCCCATTTGTCTGGGAAAATATGGATTGAGGTTGATTCAAGATTTAGAATGAATGGCCCTGAAACATATACTACAACTTTTTTGGCTGCAACTTGTCAACACAATTAGAAGAATTAAACACCTAGTTCTGCTTTTGGGAAATAGTGAGTGATAGATGAGATGAAAACAAGAATGTGGTAAATCTCTTTCTTGGTAGGGGAGAAATTAAGGAATTGGAGAAGAAGGGAATTTTAGTGTAATGAAATTAGAAATGTAAATCTGAAGACAAAAAACTACCAAGCATAGTACAGATAATAACAGATAATAACATTGGTGGTATAAATGTAAAATTCTGTTTTCCTTTCAGAATTTGGGGAGAAAAATACCTAGCACATTTGGCTGAATATTTTTTCACTTTGAGGAGTTGCTTTTAGAAAAACCTGATTTTTCCTAAAAAACACTTGCAATATGAAATTATTTGAATTGTATCTGTCCCTTGGTGAATGGGTAAACACACAAATAATTGACTTAAATGAAAGCATCTCACATTACAGTTCTCTTTTAACTGTTCCAAGGACTGGATAGAAAGCACTGGCACACTCAAGACAGTACCATTAGTATCAGTCTAACTTGGTGTTCTAGCTGAGACTGTCAGCCCTGAGGTGGATGTTATCATTAAAACAGTACATGCACATGCTGTACTCTTTCACCTGTACATGGAGAAAAATATCTGGCAGTGTGACAGGACACACCTAGAACCAATGTTTTCCTGTCCTTCTACTAAAACTTCCAGATTAGTACACTTTGACTTCTAGATACTTTACACATGGGGGGAAGGTTGCCAACACTCCTGATACTTGTATTCCATCTGGGTACCAGCAGTGGTTTCATTAATTAATTATGGAGGGAAATGTAGCATTTTAAAATCAGTTCTCTGGAAATCATATAAGCAAATTATTTTGATCTCAGATCCATGGATCAGCTTATAAGAATTCCTGATACAGCCTAATCTCAATGTGATTGCTCTAAAGGGAATTCCATTTTCCAGCAATGGTTTGTTATGAAATTAGCTTAGTTGATTAAAACATGGGGCTAATAACACCAATGTTGTGGATTCAGGCCCTGTTATGGGCCATTCACTTAAGGGGTCAATGAACCTCTTCCAACTCAGAATATTCTATGATTTAGTTGTAAAAATAGTTATGATGAATTCCAGTGATCTATGTTTTTGTTGGTAGAATGAGAAAAACTCTGCAGTTACTACTTGATATTCATTTAGAGCAGCACTGTTACCCAACAGCCATCCCATCTCTTCTGCCAAGTCCTTGTTCATGTGCCCTGCTTCTATATTGTGCCACCACAACTAGATGCACAGCCTTGTAGAAAGCCATATTGATAAAACTAACCAGATAAAAATTCCTCTTGCTCCCCCATTTACTGTTATTTTCAGTTGAATCAGGCTCCCAACCTTGTTACTTTACAAATCCTTTACCAGCACAACACAGGGATTGGAGTAAGAGTGGCAACAAATGAGCAGTGGAATAGGACCAGGTTTGGGGGGAAAGGTGGACTTTTCTTAGAGGGTAAATTGAATTATATATATAAATTTAGGCTTCTAGTTTAAGCACATTCAGAATTCTTTTTCCATGGACATTGTTTAGTTTTCATTACATTTGCTGTTTTCCTCCAAAATTGCTACCAGTAAACATTCCTACTTTTGATCTGAACAGAAAGCACCAAAAAGAAACAACAAAGATAGAGGTTTTTTTAATACCTTAACTTTAGTAATTTTTTTTTTATTACTTGCCTAGTTTTTTTGAGTTCTAATTAGTTCTGTAGAGTGATTAGTGAGTGATTTACCTGAGTATAAGATTTTGTTGAATAGGCAAGTAGTACTTGTGATTAGAATTTGGGGAAAAAAATAGAGTTCCTTTGTAAGTTTTTTCAGAGTTCCACTGAGATAAATAATAATCCTTCACCAGTGAAAAAATATTAAGTCTTGTTTCAAGGGGAAGAAAATAGATTGGCCGTTATCAATAAATTGAAATTATCTCTTTTATCAAGGTGAATATGCTGCTCTTGTAAAACGCTGGTAATCTAGCTGTGTTTAAAAGCCACGTAAAAATAGTAGTTTTGCATCTTGTTTTGGCACTCAGTCAACACTGCATGATACATGATGCAATTATCAATTCCTGAAAAACTTACTAGACAACATGACCACTTTTAAGTAGAGAATACTAATGTTTAAACCATTATATCACCTATATTTCCATAATATTTTTCACCACGTATTTAATGTGTTACAGTAGTATAAATACTTTCCCATATTTAGTGATTTACTGAAGAACTAAAGATAATAAAATGCTGTATAAAGCATACTGCAAAATTCCTGTTATTCCAGACTTGGAATTCAGCCAAAAGACCTAAAATAATTTTAGAATGTAGAATGCTTCTCACTTTGTAATATGAGCATATATAGAATCACATACATGGGAACAAATCAGCAGATAATGTGAAACTATGCAATTCCATTGAAGTCAGTAATTTATAGCAGATGAGGTTGTGGCCATATGCTCATATCTATGTGTATATGTGCATAAGTACATACTTGTAACACACACACATATGTACTTATGTGTGACGTAAAATCATGCGTGCATGTGTAACAGTGTAAGACATACAATTTCTTTCTTCTACCAGAAAATTTTTCATTAGACTGAAAAATCGTAAAGCCTTCATGTACTTTAGATATTAATTATTTCTGCTTATGCGAGGCACATGGTTTTTCACGTCCCTTCTGATTTTTAGGATGTCCCTTGCTGAAACCATGCCAAGGTTATTTGTCAGAAAGTTATCAATGACAGAAATAAGACTTGTGGAGAGGAGGAAAGATGGAAGTTTAATTTCACTGAATTTGTCTATAGACAATACACTCAGTTAATATTATGACTTTTAAAATGTGGTATGCTATTGAAAAACTATTTATAAAGCCTTGGTATACACATGGTGCCTGCTATGTAAAATCTGCAGAACTGTGGTTGAATAAAGGAAAGAGACCTTCAGTTTGCAACAACTACAAGGTGTCAGGGCAGGAGCTGGCTCCTTTTCCTCCACTTCCTGCCATTTCAACAGAGAGAAGATGCTGATGGGGAGAAAACTTTTAAGCAACTTTAAAAGAAACAAACTGGTACAATTTGGTATAAATTGCCTTTTGAAGGGAAAAAAGTTGTCTATAAAACTTCAGATGCAATGGATAAAAATATGGAAGAGGTTGATAGACAAATGATTAAAGGAAGCATCTCAGGAGACAGAAGCTCCCTCTCTCCTCTGTGTATGTACACAAACTACTGCTTTTCCAGAAAACTGAAAGATACTTGAAAGTCTTGGGTGGGTTTTTTTGGGGGGGAAGATTGGCTGTTTGGGGTTTTTTTCCAGCTTGTTTGTTATTATGCTTTATAAATATACCATGGATCATTCCCAGTGGACAACAAACCTAATTCTTTTCTAAGCTACACCTTCATAAACCAAATATAATTCTATCAAAATGAATGGATAGAATAGTACCATTACTTAGCAGTGTTAAAAACAGCCTTGTTCCTGCAAAGGCAGGATATCAGTTTTTCTTTGAGCTTCCTATTATCTATATTAAGCCTCTAGGCTACTTGTTACTTCTATTGTGATTGCTAATGCATGTTCCTGTTTAGCACTGGTATTATCTCTTGCATAGTCCAGGGAGAACTTGTTCTGTCTGGTGTTAAGTGCTGGTGAGATGCAATCAAATTTGTACCTTCAGACTACCATAACTGACACAGAAGGGCATGATTCATTGACAGGAACTGCTTTAATGGACTTACTCAGTGTAACTGAGTAATATGTGAATCACATATTACAATGCAATCCTGAAATGTACAATTGAAGAACAAACTGCAAAACCTAAAGAAAAATAAGGTATCCAGGTCAGTCAAAGAGTGATCTTGATACTGATTAGAAACAACATTTGTTTCCAATTTGGAATTAACAGGCCTTTCTTTGTGCTACTGACTGGCCTGCTGCTAGCGCTACACACTGTACCTTGGTTTTTGCAGTACTATCACAGAATATCATAATGTATAAAGTTGGTAGGGACCACAGTGGGGTCATCTGGTCCAACTCCTTGCTCAAGTAGAAGCATGTCAGAGCACATGGCACAGGGTTGTGTCCAGATGGTTCTTGAATATTTTCAGTGAGGGAGACTCCACAACCTCTCGGGGCAGTCTGTGCCAGCGCTTGATCATCTGCACTGTACTATGTTCCAGAAACGCTCAGCACTTTCTTTAATCTGTCCTTTGTGTATGTTTGATACATTTATGTTTTTTAATATAGATCTATCTTCTGATAGATCTTTACCGCCTTTTCCTTTTCCTCCCATTTTTCTCTCATTTTACTCATGGTGTACATCAGAGCTAGTTCTTCTTTCATGCCTGACTATTTCCAGCAGATCACCACCTTCTTGTTGAGATGCTCCTGGTTTAAAATCAAGCACCACTGCGACATGCCTGCTGACATAACTAGGGACTGAAATCACACAGAGCAGAGGCCAAATTTCATAGATATTCTCTAACATTTTGCGTCTGGAATTACAGAAGAATAAGAAATAAGGCCTAAAGGAAATTTAAAGGATGAAGGATAACAGCGATGTACGTCTTTATGATTACATGGGGCCAGAAAGAATTCAGATTTTGTTGATCATGACAGTTCCCCTTAGACAATGCCCACTGAAATAGAGATGTGTGGTTTGATTCCACATCCTACCACAGGATGAATACTTCTGAGCAGAGTGTCATTTATGGGAGATAATATGTGGAAAAATTAAGATTATCCTAAGTAAAATGCATTTTTACAACATACCTCCTGTAAATAAATCCTCTATGTTAAAAAATAATCAGATATCTTGAGAGAGTCTGCTGTAACAAGGTTCAAAAAATATGTGTTAACAAAACAAGTGCAATGACCCAGGCTTTGTCTGTGGAAACTTTAAGTCATTTTATCTATATGTAACTGCAGATGAAAATTACAAATATGATTGACTGTAGTTATTCATATATTCAGAGACAATGCTGAAGAGTTTTCAAGCTTAGCACCAAAGAGTATATAATCATATCTTGAAGAGAAATTTGTACTTTGCAAGTTCAAATGAACAGCTAAGATTGTTGTAGAGAAAATATGTCATTTTACCCTCTTTACAAATTGGCTAATGAGGTGCCATTGGAATAAGTAACTTCCCAAAGGTCACACAAGTCTATGGCAAAACAATGAACTGAAATTATCTCTCCAAGGTGCAAAGTGTGACAGTGCAACACTGTCTTTATTTCCATTCCCACAGTATTTATTTAATCTCTGCTGATATTTAAAATTTCCTTTTAATCTTAGAGAATATTATGAAATCTCTTAAAAAAGCAAAAACCATTAAATAGCCCTGCCAACCTGTTTTCCTGAATGCTTTTATGTCTCTTAGGTTACCATAGGAAATCATGCTATGATCACATTTAATTGTATAGGCTCTATTCTCAGCAAAGAAAGTAAACCTTGACATTAGGAAACCTGAGGGGAAAATGTTTAAAAGGGAAGAAGGCATTTCATATTAGAAAGATTTGCATGTGTTCAGCATTAGATAGAGAGCTTTAGAGAAAGCACATAAGAAGAGTCTGAGCACTCAGGCTTTTCTGGGTTCCCCACTGGGGATGTGATACTGCACTTGGTTAATTTGTTATAAACACAAACGGGCTAGCATTTGCTGAATTTACACTGCACATTAAAAGTTTGAGGTTCCAGAGGGAATTCAGAATTCCTCTTCTTAACAGAATTGCTTTTCTCTTGGGAGACGTAACAAGCAATCGCCATGATGAACTGCAGCATGGAGACAGGCGCTTTTTTTCAGTAGTAGAAACGCTTGTTGCTCCCACTTGTTTAATCCACAAGGTCTGACTATACTTTCCAATGCTCTGTCTACATGATTACTATAGATTACAAGTCATTTATATGAGATGTCTAAGAAAGATCTTGTGATAAAAATCAAAATAATCTCTCCTGCACTACACAGAATAGGCTTTCTAGCTGAAAACCCAAAATATTATTGAATTGTCTTATTCCTTCAATGAAACATTTTAATGAAACTCTTTGGCATTATTCTTTCTTACCAGTTTGCTAATAGAATGATGCTTTTGACATGTTTTTAAGAAAGGAGAGCATAATCCTCTTGTCCTAAACCATGTTCTACAACTGACAAGAAAATATTTTTGTTGTACTTGAAGCTGTAAAAAACAGATGTAAAAAGAGGACATTGGAGTGGGAGTGTGAAAATTTACATCCCTAAATCCTATATAGCAGTCCTGGCAACGGCTGTTTTGCTCTTGGCTAACCATCCCAATACTCCCTTTTCAGATTGTTCCCATCTCATACTTCCTACCAGTTGACATGCATCCCATGTGCCATGTCCATTGGGATTTTGCTGCCCCTGGGCACTCAGTGCTTATCGGTGAGCTTGGTGTCACTCAGTCAAATCAGCAGAAGTTATGTGATGAGGCATCCAAAACCTAAGGTTTTCTGGGAGTCTTCCCTCATGGCTACAGCAGGGTCAGCAGCACATGGCCTACACCATGCCTCAAAGCAAAAATTTCACCCAGCTCTAGCAAAGTCAGAAAACTTGGACTTATTTATGTCTGAGTTTCATCCCTCATCTCCAATTCACTAGTTTGCAAAGCACCTTAAAATAGCTCAGCTGTCAAAGCCAATGTAAGAACCCCTTGTCACTGTACCAATGTAAATTATTACTTATCTAAAATTTTTAAAGGTGAAAATATATGGCATTGCAAAATGGCATTTGACAGCAAAATGTGACTGCACTGACTGATGTGAGCTTTCAGTCTGCTGTGCTCCTAGAAACAAATGGACTGCTTTCACACATCTCCAGTCTCCAGGTCTGCCTTTGGTTACTACAGTGACTTCTCTTTGTTCTGTACTTGAGTGCTGTAAGAGTCAAGGGCTCATCTGTCATGTGCTATAGATAATCTCAAAAACACCTTAACAGACAACATATGAACCCCAGGGCTGTTTATATTCATGAAAACTATTCCCCCCCCACAGAGGTCACATTGAGTAAGATAAACTGTGTCATCAAATATGCAGCATACATTGCAACAGGGGTCTGGCATTGCAGGCTTAAGACTTTTTGTGAGTTGTGTCAAGGACTGTTTTTGTCCTTAGCTTGATGAACAGTTTCAAACACCCAGTGCTCTTGTAGTTCAAATGTAAATGAGAATACAAGTTACAGCTATCCTCACTTCTCTGTACTGAAACGACAAAATACATTTTCTCTTACCTGACTGCTTAATACCAAGTGAAGAGTTTATATACAGGTGTCGTGGTTATAATATGTATACAAAAAAATAGACATAATAAAATTAAACAGCTGCCTGACAGCAACATTGCAGAGCACTGTCTTTCTGTGTTGCAGGCTGCAATATGTGCTTTGACACATAATCACGTCACAGGTTGTATTTGCACCCATGGCAATAAAGATAGTATTTAAAGCAGATACAATAACTACTTTTTCTCTAAATATTTAATGACCTAATCAGGGGAACATCCCTATAAATTATTGTGTGTTTACTGTATAGTACTGCTGTTATCAAAAGCTATCAGCTTCACCTGAAAATAAGAATAGGGATGTCTAGATATTTGCAGTATAATCCAACTCATCCCACATCTAGTTTTCCCTTGACTTTAGTGAGTTTGGGATTAGTTGTTTTGTTATTTGAATCAAGTTTTAAGGCTGCTTCAGTATAGCTTCTCACAAGAATACACATTGATATTTGTTCTGTCTTATACTATCACTTTGCAGCCATCACTGATGCCCCCTATTTTGTTTTTACAGAGTTGATATCCAAAATGCAAGTACACATCGATTTTCTGTTACAGAACTTTGTTACACAACAAATATTAAGAGATAGTATCTAGCTAAAACTTGTTATAAAGAATGTAGGGTGCATATTTTGCCTCCACACTTGTTTTACTCTGCTAAATAGCCTACGAGGAAAACAATTTACTTAACCATTAAAAAACAAAACAAAACAAAACACAAAATAAAAAAAAACTCAAACAAAAAACCCCCAAGAACAACAAAAAATAAGCCCCAACCCTGTTCCATTCTGTTTTGGTTTCTGGGGTTCTGTTGTCATTTTATCCTAAAGTGCTGTTTCCTCACATTTGCATCTACCAGCCTTTTTAATGTGATATTCCATTTAAACTGCCTTTTAATTGTATGTGCTGCCTTGGCAGAACATGACTGATGTACTAGCGTTAATTAGGGCTCCAGTCAGCAGCCTATGCCAGCTGGAAACTGAGAAACAAGCGTAAATTATTCTGTCATCAATCAGCTCAAAAATGTTTGAATCACTAATTAGTTTGCAATTTGGGTGACAGTTTATCTGACGCAGGCGGTGTCAGAAACTTCAGATCTTAGATGAATAATTTGCCAGCAACAAGCACATATTCCCTGCTTTTAAATACATGAAGGTTTATCTGCATGTTGAAAGGTGGCTCAGCAGTCTTCATTAACTTCCAACTGGGACTATGTAAATCAGGAATCAGTGTGAGGCACTTCAGTCTGTGGTGGCTTAGCAGATGATATTTAGAAAAAGAAAGCCTCTTTTCTCTCTTTTTTTATTAATAATTCATAAACTGATAGACGAGAATGTTTGGGCTTTAACAGCTTAAAAAAATCACAATGGTTAAAAAAAAAGAAGGCAATCACCCCCTTTTACATGAAAATTAGTTGTGCTGCATCTTGCTGTTTAACTGATTTAGTCTCCTCCACTGTCATGTGTCTGGAATGTTAAGCAGTAAGTGATTAGCCCTTGTCCTTTAAAGCAGGATCATTATTGGGGTTTTATTAAATGGCAGACTTGTGTTTCCATTTAAAGGGTAAGGGAGGTGGGGGAGGGGAAACAAAAAACTGCTAACAGGAAGCAGGAAAGGTTACCAGTGTCTCAAAAGGAGAAACTATTCAACATTATAAATGCAGTCAAGAGGGTCTTAACACCTGTGTTATTCTTATCTATATGAGAGATAAGTTTAATATCTTAAAATACACACAACTATTCTGTGTCCTATAGATAAAACAAAACTGTAAAAACAATTGAGGGAAGCAGTATTACTGTGTAGAGAGACAGCAATGTGTCTTCTACCTACTCATCCATCCTTCTAGAACTGAAAGATGGTTTTGATATGGAAAGGTGCAACAAGAGCAGAGACGAGAGCTGTAAGCAGACCATGGTGCCAAATATAAAAAGCAGTTGAGGATAAGATTGTAACGTTCTCTGTGGCTGGAAAAAGGGCATGCTCTCTGCATTCAGAGCTTTGACAAGGTGAGAGAAGAGGGGAATGTGATACTGTGTAATTATGATTAGCTAGTGCCGCTCTAAGCACAACACAACAGTAGCATTCATGGAGGTGCTGCTGCTTAGTAAGTGTTAACAAAAGGATTTGAAGTAAGAATTCAATGACAGTTTAGTGACAGTCCTTTTCCCTTCTGTCCCAAGTCCCTCTGCTCTCAAGCTCTATTTGTTATAGCCAGGACAAATCATTTCCTGGTATGTCATATTTTTAACACATTATCTACATTGGTTTAAAACTTTACTGAACTTTGTTTACTTTGGTGCATTTTTTCCCAATATATTAAAGAGACTTATGTAAAATAATTTTGTTTTCAGAAATTTCTAGGAAAAATGAATATTCTGCTTTAGGGGAGAAAAAAGCCCAGATAACAAAACATATTGTTTTTGCATATAGCAAAAATTGTGATTCTTGTGGCTGCTTCATTGAGAATTTTTAGAAGCTACAGGCAAAAATTTTTAAGGTCAGCAAAATATACAATCTACATGACACAGCAGTATTTTGCACCATTTTAATGAAGAGAAAAAGGCAAGGCTAGTCAAATTGCAACATCCTTAAGCAACATTGCATCACCAAAGACCAGGAGAAATTAGCTGGAAATAGAATAGATGTGGTGTTTAGAAGTCCCCTGGCTGGGGGATCACCTGAGATTTCACACACTGTTGCATGTGGGCTAAGTCCTGTGAGTACTGTACAGGGAAACAATCAGTACTGTACAGGGAAAAGGAGGCTGCAGGACCCTCAGGCCATCCAGGGCAACCAGTTCTCTCTCCTGTTGACCACCACTTCATCCCTTATCCAGGCTAAGTACCTTCCATGGATGGTCCCTGATTGTGTTCCTTCTTAGCTGGATGCCCAAGAGGGATTCTGAGGGACTGGGAAATCCTGAATGCTGACTGCCCTACCAGCAATCAGGTGGGGGGAGCTGCAAATACAGAAAGCCCAGTATAACAATATGTAGCCTAGGAGATCCAGTTTTCAAGTTATCAGACCAAGCACTCAACAGGAACGGCACTTTTGACTTTAATCCCTCTGTCTTAACGGTCTGTCAGCACAATGCTGGAAAAATGAATTCCTGTTTGTCAAGCACTTTCATGAACTATATAAAAAGCACATGCAGAAATTAATGGGTCTGGCTTTAGAGGAAAGTTTAAATAGTGGATAAAACCACAAAGGTTTGGTCTGCAGACTGCAGAATTAAGGTAAAGCAAAATGGTGAATTACTGCTTGCTCTGCAGGATCTCCTCTATACATTGAGTAAGGCTGTGGTCTGCATAGGGACAAAAATAAAAGAGCTACATGGGAATTTCTTTTAACGAAGAACTTTTTGCTTGTTTCTGCTGCCACCAGCATGATGGTAAAGCAACACTAAATGCAGTGCTACCATAGGAAAATTCAACTGTCTTGTAGGAGTAGATGATGGCTGGAGGTCATGCATCTGGCAAGACCCCTCTTTCTTCTGCATCACGTATCTTTCTTGTTATGTTCTACTTAATATAGGAAGAAATTATACTACTTCTGCACTTTCGTGACACTTCCCATCTTGCTTTCCACATCCCAGATGAGATCTGAGGTAATTCAAGCACTGGAAATTTGTTTCTTCTCTTTTTTGCTCATTGCTTTTATTTCAAAAGGTCTAGTCTTCAATGTTGAAATGGAATTTAAGTCTTTAAATGGAATTAAATCCAGCAGTGTTTTACTAATAAATAACACTGCTGGACCCTAGAAATCTTTTTGACACTGTAAATCAAATGGACACAGGGACAACTGTTGAGATCACTGTAATACTGTGATTTCTCCTCTTTTGACTGATTCTTCGACTTTATTACAGAAAATACATGCACATGCATATGCATTTGCCTTGTCTGTAGACACCTGTCAGAGTGTAAAAACTGCAAAGTCTGTGAGATGTCTAACAAAAAAAAAATCACCAAATCAGTTTTAAGTTAGTACATACGGACTAAGTATTTATCTATCACAGTATTGACAAAAGACTATAAAATCAGTCTATATACACTCTATATAAAGAGTCCCTGTTCTAACCTCCCTATGAACTAAATAGATATTAAAGAAGAAAAACTGTTTATTCTTCAAAAAGGAAAATGGCTGCTAATACACAGAGAAAATGGTTTGTATAAAGTGCACTGGAAGCTTTTGACAGCATTGGCAGCTGAGCAGCTGTATCGTGAATCCTAGCTTAAGGCTTTAAGCTCTTGATAGTTCTTTTTATTTGCATGAGGTGAAGATAAATTCTAAACAATCATGTTGTATTTCTTTTTAGATGGTTACAGACCTTTTATAAGGTCAGCTTCTCTGAGTTTAACTTATCTTAAAGACAAATTATGTTTGTATGTGTTACAGAGATCTTTGGACCAGGGGCAGGTGCTTTGTTTTATTTTTTTTGTTTTTAATGTGTAAGTTGAAGTCAAAAAATCCATAATTCTGTTGTTAGCAGAAGCTGGTCTCAGAAAAGGTGTCCTGCAATTGGAAGAAGGGTCTAAGTACTAGCTCTGTGTGGCTCAGCTGGAAGAAATAAATTCCCAGAGTCTACTCTGTTATCTCAGGACTTATTGCTGAACTACACTGTCATGACATCAAGGAATAAGAATGAGTTAAAATAATAGAAACAGATTGTTTAGTGTCATAGAGAATAAATTCCTGCTATGTCTTTTCTTGATGCCTCCTTAGCAGTTCCTTTAAATGATAGGAAGTACTTTAGAATTTTTTGATTTTTTTTTTTGGACTTGGGTTTGTTTGATATTTTTCTATTCAATGCAATTATATTTATCATATGTTGCTATTGTGAAAGGATGGAACATTTACTGTTGTACATCAGCTGGCATGTCATTGTTGAGGGAGCGGAGTGCCAGGAAAAGGGTTAGCTTTTGTTTACCCATTACTGGCACTGATGTGACTAGTGAAGAGAACATCTCAAACAGTTCTTGAAACTATTTTTTCAGAAAAGGGTAAGGTTTTTTTAAACCAAATATGTTTCAAAGGGTGTGCAATAGATAGACTTTTGTCTGCTAGTTTGTTCTCTCGATTTCTTCCATTTCATATATCTTAATAGACAGAGACAATGAGAAAGAAAAATGAGGGTGAAGAAGTCCTTAAATTCCTAAACTTATATGAATATCCTAAAAGGAAACCTGTTCAGAGACTATTATGTAGAACTCATCAAAGAGAACAAGCCAAGAAAGGAAATATTTAGGGTAAAAGTCATACTATTCCTCAACAGACTGTTGCCAGTGAAAGAATAGTGAAGACTGAAAAGGGGCAAATGTATAAGCTCTTGCTTATGTTTAGATGTTCATAGAATCAGAGGATCAATTAGGTTGGAAAAGACTCCTAAGACCATCAAGTCCAACCTATGACCAAGCACCACCTTGTCAACTAGACTATGGCACCAAGTGCCACATCCAGTCCTTTCTTAAAGAAGTCCAGGGAAAGTGACTCTACCACCTCCCTGGACAGCCTATTCCAATGTATAATTATCCTTTCTTGAAGAAATTTCTCCCAGTGTCCAACCTGAACCTCTCCTGGCACAGTTTAAGACTATGTCCTCTTATCCTGTTTCTGGATATCTGGGAGAAGAGGCTAATCTCGACCTGGTTAAAAACTTCTTTCATTAATTGTAGAAAGCACTAAGGACCCTTGAGTCTTTTTTTTCAGGCTAAACAGCAGCAGCTCCCTCAGTCATTCCTTACAGTAATTGTGCTCCAAATGCTTCACAGTACTCATGCTGCAAACCCTTTGCCAGCCTTGTCATCCTTTTCTGAATGTGCCTCAGCTCCTCAATATCTGTACTGTAGTGAGGGGCCCGGAACTGGACATGGCGCTTGAGGTGCAGCCTCACCAGGTACCGGGGGGCAATCACTGCCCTGCTCCTGCTGGCCACACAATTGCTGGTATGGGCCAGGATGCCATTTGCCTTCTTGGCCACTTGGGCACAGCTGGCTCACATTCAGCTGCTATCTACCAGCACCCCCAGGTCCTTTTCCACTGCACAGCTTTCCAGCCACTCTGCCCCCAGCCTGAAGGACTGCTTGGGGTTATTGTGACCGAAGTGCATTGGCACTTCACCTTCTTAAACCTCATACCATTGGTCTTGACAACTCTATCCAGCCTATCCAGGTCCCTCTGCAGGATCTTCCCATCCTCCAAGAGATCAGCATTCACACCCAGTTTGGTGTCATCCGTGAATTTACTGAGGACACCCTTGGTCCCCTCATCCTGACCATAAATAAAGATACTGAACAGGATTGGGCCCAATGTTGGTCCCTGGGGGACACCCTAGTAACTCAATGACAACTAGATGCAGCAATATTCATCACTGGTGTCTTAGCCTAGCTGTTCAGTGTTCTTAACCCAGGGAAGGTTGCATCTGTCTAGGCCATGGGCTGCCAGCATTTCCAGTAGAACGATGTGAGATATGGTATTGTAGGCTTTACTGAAACTCAGGGAGACACATCCACAGCCTTTCCCTCATCCAATCAGCCAGTCAAAGAAGGAGATCAGGCTGGCCAGGTAGGACCTGCCTTTCCTAAACCCCTGCTGGGTGGGCCTGATCCCCTGGGTGTCCTGTATGTGATAGCACTCAAGGTGATCTGCTCCATAACCTTGTCAGGCATCAAGATCAGGCTGATCTGATAACAGTGCTCTCAGTGCTGATCTGATAACAGTGCTCTCAGGCCTGTAGCTCCCTGGATCTTCCTTCTGTGCCTTCTTGTGGATAGGCATTATACCAGACAACTTCCACTCATCTGGGACTTCTCCAGTTAACCAGGATTGATGGTAAGTGATGAAGAGCAACTGAATGGGCTTTTCCACAAGCTCCCTCATCACCCTAGGATGAAACTCATCTGTCCCTGTAGACTTGTGAGCAGCTAAGTAGCACAGCAGTCACTAATTACTTCCTCATGGGTTACAGGGCATCTATTCTGCTCCCTGTCCCTGCCGGCCAGGTCAGAGGGCCACTTGCTCTGAGCATAGCTAGTGAAGAATGAGGCAAAGAAGGAAATAAGTATCTCAGCCTTTCCCTTGTCTTTGGTGACTGTATTTCCCTCATTGTCCAATAAAGAATAGGGTTTTGCCTCAGCCATCCTTTTGTAATTAATATATTTTAAAAAACTGTTGTAACCATTAATGACCAGTTTTTCAGCAAAACTTTTGCGTTTCTAGTTTTATGACCTAAAAAGGTCATGTTAGCACATGACTTAACAACGTCCTTATACACTTCCTGAGTTACCTGCCCTTCTCCAGAGGTGACATACCCTCTCTTTTTCCCTGAGTTCCTGCTGCTCAGCCAGGCCAGTTTTCTTCCCTGCTGTCTCTTGGCACAAGAGGATTAACTTGCCCCTGAAACTTCAAGATTTCTATGTCCCGCCTTCTTGGTCCACTTTGTTTTCAGAGGCTGCTTCCCAAAGCTCTCTCTCAGCCAGTAATTGTAATAGGCTAAAATCTGTACTTGGGAAGCTCAGGGTAGATAATGTGTTACTCTCCAGGGACCTCCTAGACAGCCTCCTCTCTGCTGTGGTGAGTTTCCAGCAGAAATGTAGCCAGTTAAACAATGGCTGACAATCATGAAACATCACACTGTAGAATAGTTCATCCACCTCCTTATCCTGGTTGGGTGGCCTATAAAAGATTCCCACCAGGATATCTGCTTTTTTGGCCTTCCCCAGATTGTTACCCATATGCATGAGAAGGTTGAGACCTACTCACTGTCGCAAATTTAAATTATGTTTAAATCACTGTCCTTGAGCTCTGTACAGTCAAAACTCTTCCTAATGTACAAAGCCACCCCACCCCATCTCCTTCTTTGCCTCTCCCTTCTGAAGAGCTTGTAGCCATGCAGAGCAGCACTTTGGTGATATCACCACATTTCTGTCACTGCTTTCCTGCTGCACAGTGGCCTCCACCTCCTCCTGTTTGTTACCCATACTGTGTATGCATTGGTGCAGTTGCACTTCAGCTGGGCTACTGATTTTACTCCTAATGCTGACATCCCACCTCTAGGGTCCCCTTAAGTGAGCCTGGTCTTATTCCCATCCCACTTCAAGCTGAATGATGCAGGTCGAAACCTGCATGCTGAGGAGGTCCTTGCTGTTCAGTGGGCAATGATAAGTATCTACAGAGTTGTTAAGTGGCTGGGTCATCCGTAGCCCCCTGCTGATTACAGGGTTCAGCATTATCCTAATGAAAGGAGAGCCTCCTTGGAAGTCTGGTCTTCTCTGTTTCCTGATCATTTGCTGCTTATGGAGAGCAAGGGTACTTTGGGCTATTTCCCCCTCCATCCCTCCCATCCTAGCGAACAAGTTTCAGCACATACTAACTGCAGAACTAATCTACAAAATCTGGTAAGTGTCCTGCCTCTTCAGACAATTTGTATCAATGCTACCAGCTTCCTACACCTGCCTGGTGGTAGTGGAGTGATGACTTCCTTTTAATTTTTCTTCAGCTTTTTTAGGATAAAAGGAACTGTTCTGTATCCCTGCCTGATGAAGGCTCCTTCCAGATGAAGAGGGTTGCATGGCTAGCAACTAGTCTGACTCTAGCTCCTTGAAGTTAAAGTGGAGGATTTTCATTTCAAAGAAGTCTTGCGATATCCTAAAGCACTTGTAAACTAAATGTAGTGCTGGAGGAGCTGTTGAGTTTTTTTCCCAGGGATACTATGCATATTAGAAAATATTTTCTGTGTCTCATACATTGTCTTTCTTAAATTGGACATTTATGAGTTGTAATTGTTCATAATTCACTACTGCTTAACAAAATATACTCCTGGAAACCTTTTAATCAACTGTCAACACTTTGGGCATGGAGGGTCAATCTTTATACCTGATATTTTTGAGGTCTTTATGAGCTCTCTACCATCACTCATTCAGAAGACTTTCTAGTGGATTTTCCTCACTTATGCTCTCTGGTTAGAGTTTTTAGTGTCACAGGGGTGATCTTTCTAAGTATGCTCCTTCTCTTTAAATTCTAATGCACATCCACCGGATCATGATCAAGTAGATAAGAATTATTGATTGTATGATCTTCTACTTTACCTTGTGTAAAAACAAAGAAGAGTTTAGTCTTTAGTTCTCCCTCTAACTCTGCAGGTTTGAAATATTTATAGGTTTTTAAATGAGAAACGGAGTTTTTCTGAACTACAGATATATTTCCAGTACTTCATTGTTAATCTAACTTACTGATAAGGGTTCTTTATGACCAGCTGTTGCTTTATCAGCATGGTCATCAAAATCAGCTTCTCACAATACTTCTGATGCAGTAGAAATTGGGGTGAGGTTTGGGAATTTATTATTTATTTATGCTTTTCAACATAACAAGATTAAACTTAGGGTACTTCATATTGAGAAATTACGTTCAATGCATGATTTCCACATTGTTTTGTTCAGGAAAATACATATTATTTTAACTTCTGTACAGTCCACAGTGCTTCCCTTAGAACAAGATAAACCTGAAAAATGTAAATAGCTTTTGTTACAGGCACAATATGAAAGTAAGTTCTTCTAGTACTTACCAGAGGCTCCTTAATGTCTTTCAGTACTGAGTCTTTCCATGAGCTATCATGAAATTACGAATGTTCCTCTTTTTCTGTAATTCTGAGATAGTATCATTGCTGATGACACTTTTCCTTCACTACCTGCTGTGGCATGGGATGAAGTGACTCAGCTTTGTAAAAACTTAACAGGTTCTCCATCCTCTGGGCTTGTATCTCATCAACAGGTAATGAAGCCATGATTGTTCTTCCCACCTACTTCTACCTCATCTGATACCAAAAACTCAGTATGGATTATTTTGGAAAATGTTAGGACAGTGCTGTCTTCCTATGAGTCCCATTCATGGTGTCTTGTACATCGTGTAAATGCAATAAGAAACTATTTTTCCACTAGTTTCAAAAAGGCTTTTGCATCTTGGTAAATGTTATTTCTGATTACATTCTACTATGCTAGAACTGCTTGAAAACACCTGGTGTTAGATGTAAATTCTCCGTTATATAGACATAATATTTTTTCCCTTAATGCTGCTTTTAGCCTTTTACTTTCAAAGGGTAAAGAAGGATTATGGAATAGAACTTTCTAAAACTGCATAGAATATATATTTGTATCATTCTGGATGTTGCATGGTAGCCTGTTGACTTCTCACAAGGCTCAACTGAGCAGCTGGCACAGCATTTTTAATGTACTTAAGCAGGAAGTCAAGAATGTAGTCTTACACGTTTTTCCCTTGTGATTTTGTTAATGTGTCTTTAACCATTAAAAAATGACTGATGCCTTCAGAAAAGATATGCATTTTACACTAGTACATGCAATTTGGGCTGCGCTTTTATTTTTGTGTCCTATTGAGAAGGTAATAAAAAACAAAAGCAAAGATGAAAAATTTATCTTGTGTTTCTAGCATCAGATTTCATAGAGAGCAACTTAACCCAACTCAGCAATAATTTAGACACCATGTGAAGGCCTGGCTCCCATTTTAACCAGATTTGAAAACCATCATGGAGGAAGGAGGTAACTGGGTTGGCTTGATCAGTCAGTGAACCATTCAGCAGCAAACTTCAGGTTTACGAAAATGAAATCATGAATCTTGGAGTGGGAAGAAATTTAAAATAGAAATAGAACTGAGAATCCTTGCATGAGGATTGTATGTATTAGTACATTATAAGCAACCCAGAGAAGTATCAGAGATCTGGTGAAGCCAAAGGACTTCATAGTCAAAGCAGTACAATGGATTTTAAAAAAGGATTTGAGAGGATTTCTAGTAGCACTTCTGTAGATAAACTTCCTGCAGTATTTGAAAACTTTGATCTAATTTTCTGAAGTTGGATAAACAATGACCAGAATAAGATATAAGAATGTCTATATTTTCACACATGATGATAATACTAGATGAAAACACCAAGATGGACTAAGTCCATAATTAGGAATAAGACAATGACATTCAAAACTGAGAAAAAGGGATTTTTTATTATTTTTATACAGACAATGAGATATAGTTCAGTCATAAAATATTATTACACTCTCCATTGGAGCTTCAGCCATTTATCATAAGATTTTTAAAACTAGTTAGGACAAAATATTAGAAGATATACTGCTAGGATCCTTCCTGCAGTAAGAAAAGAGCAAATAGTGATATATTTACTTTTTGTAGTAGTAAAAACTTCATTCACCTAATGTCTGAGTGCTTTTTCCAAATACTGTAACTTATTTCTCTGATAACAATAGTGAAGAAAGTAATTGTAATGACTTGACCTTGGCTGGATGCCAGACATCCACCAAAGCTGCTGTATCCCTCCCCTCTGCAACTGGATGGGGAGAAAAAGATAATGAAGCGTTCATGAGTTGGTATAAGGGCAGAGGGACATCACTCACCAAATACTGTCATGGGCAAAACAGTCTGGAATTAGAGATATTAGTTGAATTTATTACTAACAAAGTCAGAGGAGGATAATGAGAAATAAAAACTGACCTTAAAAACACCTGTCCCCACCCCTCTCTCCTGCCGAGTTGTACCTCCTTTGCCCAGTGGTGCAGGGAGGCAAGGAATGGGGGTTATGGTCAGTTCATCAAAAGTTTTCACACTGCTCAGAGAGAGGAGTCCTTCCCTCACTTCAGTGTTGGGTCCCTCCAACAAGAGATGGTTCTCCGTGAACATTCCACTGTGAATCAAAAAAACCCGGTTATCCACAAAATGCTCCAGTGTGGGTCACTCTTCCATGGGGTGCAGTTCTTCCAAGAAACTTGCTCCAGCATGGGATCCTCTCTCCCCAGGTCTGCAATCCATGCCAGGAGCCTGTTCCAGCACAGGCCTCCTACAGGGTCCCAGCCTCTTCTCAGGAATCCCCCTACTCTGGTGTGGGTCTCCTCCATGTGCTGCAGGTGGATCTCTGCATCCCTGTGATCCTCCATGTGCTGCAGGGGCACAGCTGCTTCACCATGGGCTGCACCAGGGGCTGCAGGGGAATCTCAGCTCTGGTGTCTGCTGGAGCACCTCCTGTCCTCCTTCTGCACTGACCTTTTTGCCTGCAGAGTTGTTCCTCTCACGTGTTCTCTCTCTCTGCTCTTTGACCACAATTACATCTGCCCAATAATTTTCTTTTTCTTCTTAAATTTGTTATCACAGAGATCTTGCCACCATTTCCAATTGGTCTGGCCCTGGCCAGTAGGACATCCATCATGGAGCCAACTAGTGTTAGTTTTGCTGGACATAGAGAAAGCTTCTGGCAGAAGAAGAAGATCCCTGCAGTCACCCTGCTACAAAAACATGGCCATACAAACCTAATACATTAATTTGTTACTTTTAAAATACTATTTTATTTGCAGTTATAACAAGCCTATACTAAACTTCCTTTCAGTTTTGGCTCAGATGGCCAACATATTTATTCCAATTCCCTCCCCAGCAGGCCATTAAAATCCAATAAAATGGATCTGATTTAAATGGAATAAACTTTAAATATATCTTGGAGGGCTCATGTGTTTGGAGTCAGAAGCACCAAAAGAAGAAACTGGATCTTGGTTCAAAATAAATATATAAGCAAAGCCATAGCAATATTCTGGTCCCTAGTGTATAATTTCTTCTCCTCTTGTAAGTGGGGTTGTAAATATATCAGAATGTAACCATACTTTCTTCTACATGGTGTTTATGTTTCTATCATCTCTGGAAGCAACTGTATTAAGGCTTCATAGGCTTTTTTCCTCCACTGTGGGAGACTTTATTTTTCCTACAGCTATGCTTGGATATTAACTACAGGCAATAGCATAATGAGTCCAAGAAAATGACTACTGAATTTCAGAAACACACTTAAGTACTTTGCAGAGAAAATGTCTCTGCTGGGCTATGGTCTACTATTTCCAAAGTTCAAGGGGAAGAAAAATAACGAAGAATTGTACCTTTGATTATTGAAGAGCTGCAGCAAGTTTAATCCTTAAAGCTTAAAAGAGCTTTCTGTAAATCAGCCAATTTGTTGAAAAGCCCTTCCATGAGTATTTACAGACAAATCACTATATGAAAATTACTGTGCCCCACTGAAATCCATAATGAAGTTATCACTGAAAAACTGTGGTTGTTCAGCCATGCTGATGATTATTTCTAGTGTGATCAGGTAGGGCTGGCCTGTGTAGAGCTTTATGCAGGCATTTGATTCAGGTATTGAACACCCAATCTACTGAAACAATTGAAGACAGATGGCTGTGTTATATATAATGTGCGCACACACACACACGTATATATATATATATATATATACATATATATATATATCTATATCGGTGGGTATCTTGTAAGAGTGCTGTTGTACTAGGTCTAGTTTAAATTCTTATAGTTATGTTGATGTATTGGTCAGATGGCGAGTTTCAGCACTGCAAGCACCGCAAAAGAGAATGCCTGCCAGTGCTTTCTTTAGTATTATCTTTATTGCAGGTATGCAGCTCAGCCATTAGTCAAAAGTATAATGGAACTCATTCTGACAGTAATCTGTTTTCACTTTATAAACTAAAACATCTGTGGGTTTCGGGGATCTTGACTTCTGATATGGAAAAAATCTGTATATTTATCAATTTTTCAAACGCTTACATGTTGACTAGGTATTTCAGATTGCTGTATATGTTATAAAACATTTGTTGTCTCTTTCTAACAAAGTAACAGAAAAACTAATTGAAGGAAAGAAGACATTTGTAGGTAGCCTACAAAGAAATCCCACTAGCAGGCAGAATTAATTGGCAGAATACTTCATGATGTGCCTTTAGATACATTTAGATGCAGAGAAGTGCTCCATTCTGCTAGAGCTTTACCAGATTTCCAGTGTTCTGCCTGTCTGCGCAAAACACTTGGTGGCATGGTGGTTTCCATTTAGTCTGTATGTTTAAAAAAAAAAAAAAAATCATACAATTTCTAGAAATGAGAGAAAATTCTACCATGTATTTAATTTTAAGGACACAAAGTAAATTGTAGGCTGGAGTTACATGTTATTCTATAGCAGAGGCTGTTCAGCATTTCTCAGACTTCAGCCCAGAGAATCAAAAATTTTCAAAGCATTTTTTTTAAAAAAAAAAGAACCTTGGTTTACTAAAGAGACAGGGCTGATACTTCTCTACCTATAGCTGCACATTCACATTCATTGTGGCAAATGCTGAAACTGATTATTTAAAATAATAATAATCAGCAAGGTAATAACTGTGGTTTTACCCATCTTAGCTTACGGCAGTTGAGAAATTTATTCCATTTAGCTTTAGAGACAAAAGCCCTTCATACTAAATTTTGGGCATTACTGTCCATTTTTTTTTTTTTTTTTTTTTTTTTTTTTTTTTATTTCTGTTATTGCAAACTCAACTTTTGAAATATTTAGAGCAAAAATTTCTATGCCATGAGGTAAACAACCTACATGCCAATTATTTCAAAACAACCTAAAGGGTATAAGTGTCTAGGCTTCATTTCTGACTTCCTCATTCAAAAATATTATCAATCCTACTCTAAGATGTCCAGCTGAGGAATGGGAATCTTGTTATTAGATGTACAGTCATTTTAGGTATCTAATTTAAAACTATATAGCTAGCTTTTTCAGCATAATTAGCATTTTCTATCATTTAATAGATTCGGAGGATTGGATCACTGACCTCACTTACAGCAGTGAATGCTCAGCACTTTGCAGATATGGTCTTAAAATGCCACCCATAAAAAAGAAATGCACAATTAGTGTCTGCCTATGAAAACTTTGGTTTATAACTTGTCTTAAACAGCGAAGATCCTGCAGCAGTGACAGGACACATTGGAAATATAAATACTGACACAGCACTGCTTTCAGAGCTAAGCTTTCTTTAGTATTCCACCAGCCTTATTCATTAGTCCTATTCCACTAGCCTTTCCATGAGCTCTATTCAGTGGCACCCTCTAAACTCCTACAACAGATGAGAGAGAGATCCCATCAGCATCCTTTTTATTACTTGACAACTACAGCAATATGCCCAAATCAAGCTTTTTCTTTATACTGAAGGAAAATGAGGTGAAAATAAATGTAGAGTTATTTAATAACTATGCCTGAATGACAGAAATTGAAAATACTCTTAATATTGATATTCCTTAACTTCTGCATGCTCATAATCCCACCAAGCAATCTTCCAGTGAGTACTTGATTTGAAATTTTCTAAAGTTTTAGAAAGAATTCCAAACCACTGACTTCTCTGTCCTTTCCATCCCTAAAAATCACACAGTATCAAAGTGAGACATGAAAACCATTGCCTTCCTGTACCTGTATTACTGGAATCAAGGGACAGCAATAGCCATCACACCCACTGTACTTGCTGGCAGCAAAGGTATCTTGGATCTGATGTGGACTTCAGGGATGTGAGCAGGTACAGTTCCTTCTGGCTTTTTTGAGTCTTGTCACAACCACTCCAGCTTGTTTTTTCAGTTCTACCACTTAACTGTCATTGTTACTTTCTTCTTCCTGGCCTAGTTACTCTCAAATCATGTGGATGTCCCTCCTTGTTGCAGGCCATCATACCCACTGTTTTACTCACAGTCTTTTCTTAAAAATAATCCCTACTGTTTTGAACTTTCTTCCCAAAAAACTCTTATATGTATTGTTGAGTCCCCTTTTGCTTTGTCCTGGACAGCTAATAGCACTGACTCTGCTTCCAAAGTTCTCCAAAGTTCTCCATGAAGTCTCCAGCTCTATTTTCCTTGACTCCATTTCTTAGTCTAGGACACTAAGCTATAAAAGCCTTGAGTGTCTTGAATAAATGGTAAATGTCTCAAGGATCTATGGGTTTTGGGAAATCTAAACTTCTGATACAGTAAAAAATTTCAGTGCACAATTTTTTGAAGTCTCTAAAGGCTTATATGTTGACTAGATATGTTGCTTAAAGTCCTCTGCAGATGCTAGAAAGCATGTTTTCAGTGCAGACAATTCCACCTGCTATATTTTAAGGAGCTCACTCAAAGTGTTGGTGTTTTAGAGTTCCCTAAAGTAATAACTTTTAATACAAGCAAAACAGTTTTTTCAGAACCACACAAAACATTTTGTCTAAACTTGCAAAAAAAATCATATTGAGATAATTAATAGCAAAGTAGAACTTCAGTCCCAAATTGGATGATAATATCAACATGATTTTACAGCAAGAAGTATTAAATAACTCCAACAATAGGAAATTGCAATATGAGCAAGCTCGCTCTTTTAGCTCATCACTGTGATGTGATTCTGCCCATGGATTTACTAAAAGAATCAGGAAGGAAGAGGCAGTTGGATAAATAGCTTCCTACCATTCACCAGGCTGGGATTTCTTCCATCTCATCTGATATAATTTAAATTGAGCAGCCTCCACTGGCCATCAAATCGATACACTAGCCCATACGTTAAGCTAGGATCACTTCTGTGGGAGGCAAAGAGAATTCATCCCGTATGCTCAATAAATTGAGGGCTTTAAAATATTCACCACTTTCACTGGACATTTAGTTTATGCATTGTTTAAGGATGACTGAGTTGAATTCAGCCTCAATATGAAAATTTGAAGTGGCGTATTGTTTCTCTGAAACTGTGCACTTGAATCTGAATTTACAACCAAAAGGCTGATGCATGATAGTGAGAATAGTTTGTGATTTAGAGAAAACTAAAGTTTCCACAGTCAATATGCCAGGCCATATATGTCATGGAGCAAATGTTTGTAACAGACACTTCCTCTGATTCAGGCATTTTCTCTACATAATGGAAATCAAATTAATTCATGTTGCTTTTCTCCACCAGAATGTATTTTTTTTTTCAAAAGATTAAAAAATATTTCCTCATTCATCTTAAACTATGTCGGATTTCTCAGAAGTCACATAGCAGTGACTTAAGCTGCATTATTATCTGACTTTTATTATTTGATGGTAAGTGAAAGTGAGGGACAGGAAACAAGAAAAGAAACCCAAAAACTACACCAGTGGTGTATTTGAAATGAGTGCCAATTTATAGTTGCCTAGTACTGAAGAGGTTGAAGACACTAAAAAACATTAAGTAACAATTATCTGATTTAGTATAGTTAAGTGAGATTATCAGCCAAGACATCAGATTTCATTTAACGGAAGTACCCTGGTGGCGGTAACAATATCAACAATATCAATTATAGAAATGTTCGTAACAACAAAAACATTCAATTTCCTAACAAAGGTCAACAGTAGTTCTAGCTAAAATATGTAAGGCTCATAAAAGTCATGGCTTTGCAACAATAACTGAAACAGATGTTCACAAAGTCAGCATTTAAACATGAAGATGCCATAAAATATATGAAGACAGGATTAATTTAACAAGTTATCTCAAGAGTAGAATAAGGAAAATGAATTAACAACTACTCATGCAATTCAGAAGGACACTTTTTCTCTGTTAAGGTAACTGCAAACAGAACTGAGATCATTGAGTTGAATTCATTCACTAAATAAATTTGCTGACAGCTGTATAGATCTGTGTGTGCAACAAGGCAGCAGAATCTGTTGTATTGTACAAGAAAGAGATCTGCCATAATAAAATTGCCTATCTCGTTCTTGTATAAGAATGGAAAGCAAGCCTTATTCTCTCTGTAAGAATTTCATATTGACTCAGCTGCTCCAACAGCATAGGGCCACACCACCATAGCATTTAGGAAGACAGAAATCAGGAGAATCAGATCACATTTTTGAAAAGCCTGTAACATTTCAAAGTCTTCAGATTAATCCATCTTGAGGGCCCCTTTTTTTTTTTTTTTTTTTTTTTTTAATTTAAATGGCTAGTGACAATTACAGACACAGTCTGTTATTTTTTGTTCAGTCTTTGTATTTTCATTCCTTGCTTACTTACATTTTTTTCCCTTCCTCCCTTTTCATTCTGTCCTTGAAAGAAAGAGACGAAGAGAGAGAGAGAGAATAAGAGAGAGAAAGGAAGGCATGGAAGGAAGGCGCAGAAGGAAGGCGCGAAGGAAGCTGCGGAAGGCGAGGAAGGCAGGAAGGCGCGGAAGGCGCTGAAGGCACGGAAGGCGCTGAAGGCACGGAAGGCGCGGAAGGCACGGAAGGCGCGGAAGGCGCGGAAGGCGCGGAAGGAAGCGCAGAAGGAAGGCGCGGAAGGAAGGAAGGTGCAGAAGG